>OX104124.1:33610682-34810682 GCA_944474755.1 Limnoperna fortunei | reverse complement strand
AAAGTGGCATTAAACACCACTCAAACAAACAAAAACAAGTGGATAGTATATAAAATGCCGATAATAAATGTAACTTCTCTAAAACAAAACAATTAAAAGGGACTTGTGGCAAGTCTACTTCAAACAAAGTGGGTGTGTCACACTTCTTGTTAGTATTTGTTGTATCTCGTTAGGCCAAACGGTGCTTAAGCCGAACCCGACCAATCAAGTCATATGATTTCCATCTGACGAAATATGGAGATCGTACGATGTTAGCGTGTTAGTCACTGGGAATTTCCACCTAAGCGTTTATGCTTATCAACTTGAAAAAAAAATCACTTTTTAACACAAATTACGATTGTTTTCGTTTAGGATAGTTCTAGAAATTTCTAGACATTTAATTCCACAAAACCGTTAATGAGGATTCCAAACAATAAAACATTTGTTGAGAAGCAAAAATGAAATACATGTAACAAAACATTCATTCGTTTGACAACAATATTCAGTTGTAGACATGAATTCAGCTGCCTGTGAAAGTATGATATTATATCAATCCGGGGCATCTATCAAGTTTAAAATGGGGAGTAAAGTACCCTCCCAATCTAGTATCGTTTCCAATTTATCGTCACTGTATGAACAATATAATATGCATATTACCATTCTGAAATGGACCGGAGTTATTGTTCTTCTTACTGTAATGACAATAAGTTTGGTCATAACCAGTAATGCGGCTAATTATTCAGATAAACTGAAATCGGACTGTCTCAAAATTACGACACCATTGTATGAGGAAATAAACAATGAACATAATGAAACTAATTTGTTTGGCAATTTTTTTTTATCATAGTAGTTTTTGTGTAACCCTGCTACATTTTTGACACATATCCAAAAAAAATTTATTGTAAAGCATTCCCCATGTATTAAGTTACTCACCATTACAGATTTTTAGACGTTGAAATAGACATTGAAGATATACTACATTATACATGTATATTGTAAAAACGTAAATATCTTGATTTCAATTCATACCAACAAAACGATTGTGGAAAGCCTATTGACATGTACAGGATGCATTGTTTTGCTCTCATTTAAAATTGCAACATGTGCCTATCTTTTCAAAACCATGAAAGAATTGTAATTCCTTCTACACTTTCTACATACTGTGTTTCTACATCAAGCCATAATACACAGAATTAAACGTTTGTTAAAATAAATTTATTCAACATCTATAAAGAATGTGAAATTCTAGCTGCCTTGTCATCAGGAAAGTTAAGGCAGAATCGTGGCAATCAGTAATACATAGTTGTATTGCAATTTTATTACCAATCTGTCAAAGTTAATTAGTTTTATTTGTTTTGCTTTCTGGTCTCATTTTAAGACGCTGCAGACTTTACAAGTCCCTTTGTACACAAGTGGATAGTATAAGAAATGTTGAAATCTATCTCTCTAATAGCAAAAAAAAATTCAAAAGAAGTTGTGGAAAGTCTAAGGAAATAACAATTTTTAAACATGTTGTCCATTTTTTACCTGTTTCATGACCATAATATTTAAAATGAAGACAAATTTGAAATTTGTTTTTGTTTTTTGCTTTAGGTCACATGGCATCACATAGGTTAGGGCGACAATATGTCGGTAATATGACGCTTTGACCTGCAAAATATTACAAGATTTTTTTTAACAGTACTATATCATGATATAATTTCTAACCTTATTTATTTATGTAATCATAGCAAATGGATGAAATGTCAAATTGGATAAGTCAGCGTATCGACAGTTACAAGGAACGTATATCAGAACTGGAAACGGTTAGTGTTTGGATGATTAGATTATCAATTTAACATTTATGATGTCATATTAAAGCATTTCTTTCAACCAATAATAATAATCTACTTTGCAACAGATGAAATTTTTTCTTCCTTTAATAAGACAGGCATATATTTGTTGAATGGTAGCAGCTATGTTTATGGCCAATTGCCTTTTGAAGCATCTTAATATTTAGTGTTAAACATAATATTCAACTGAGCATTGTACATTTGTCTGACCTGTTTCAAAAAAGGTTTTTTACTTAAAGTGTACACACACATCCTGAAGACACAGACGAAGCTAGTCTTTTATGAATTATTGTTATACTGCATATTTTGCCGAGAGGATAAAAGGAGACTGTTTAAGCGATACATTATTTATTGTTAATGCCAATTTTTGTAAATATAAATTATACCACCAGTCAATTATTGTGAAAAAAAAACATTATTAGACCTGTGTTTTATAGACATAGTTTAACGTTATGTCGAACTATTACGCTATCTAAATTGTTTTTGTAACTATTGCATCTTGAACAGACTGTAAACTTTTAGGAAATAGAAACATTAAAAGCCGATTTGCAGAAGCAGAACAAAGCTTGTGATGAACTTAGAAAAGAAGTAGAAAAGGTGAGTTTCTGGTTCGAATATTGTTCAGCGTTAATATTAAGTTTTATTTTATGCAACAAGCTTCGCCCTTATGTACCCTTATTTTTCCTTATGCAACAACAGCGCAATTATTAAAGCTCAAATATTATACAAATAAAACGCATATTTGACTAAACAATCGATTCTGTAATCTCCACACAGACCAGGAAACATACACAAATTAATTGGAACAAGCTCTTATTAAATATTAAGGTCAAACTAGTTTGACTGTTTTATATTGAACTAAGACTTGTATTTCGAAAATGACCATATGATAATTTCATAAACTTTATTTAATCATGTAATTATTATATGAAACTCGTAGCTCAAACAATATGGCTATAATAAAGTTCTTTATTTTGTTACAAAATCATGAAAACAAGTTAATAAAATTAGGCATATTTAACGTACCTAATTTAATTTCTTCCATATGTTATTTTGAATTATCTTAATATATACTATACAAACGCTTACATACACATGTAAGTCAAATGCCATTGTAAAGAAAAGAAGAAACAGAAGCAATTATAAGCAAGGCACAGATACAGTTAAATGTGAACAAGGCACCGCGTAATTATATTGAAGACAACTTTAATATTACCCTTGTTTGACCTAGTTTCAACAAGTATTTGTGCTTACAATACAACTGTCGTATGGTCAACTATAATGATTTAATATCAATAAATGGTATTAGTTATTTAATGCCATTTGGACGGTGTTGTTAAAAGTTTAGGTTTACAAAACAAATATACTATTTTTAAGCTTGCAATCAAATATGCTATTGAAAATCATTAAACAAGCAGACAGTATTATATTTACACAATATTTAATGTTAAGATATAAATAGATATAAATAACTAGAAAGCCTAACTTGATTTGTGACAATTGTAGCTAAGAAAGGATGTTAAGGACACATTATTATTTATAGAACACCTACAGACACAGCTACTAGAATCTGATGTTGAGAAATTACTTCGTGAAAATGAAGCACTCAAATTTCAGCTAAAATATGTTAGTACACATGCTTGCAAAATTGTTTATTTTCCTCTTTATGTTTTATTTCATGTTCACCTTGCATGGTAACGGTTTGTGAATAGCAAATAGATATGCTTAATACGGTTTTGATGTGGTTTATAAAATATAAGATAAAAAAAAAGTTTCTCATAAAGTTTTCGTTCATTCGATTTATTGAGTAAAAACATGAAAGTGAATGATACTCTATTATTTGCAGTAATCTTCTCTGACTTAAGTAATGCTACCATATTGTTAGGTTTTACAGTGCACGACCCACAGAACTGTCTAGTTCGTCAACAGGTGGCGGACAGGGATGCCCGCTAGTTGTGGGGTTGTCGAAGACATAATACGGAAAGCCTGAACTCAAACCACAGTGGTTAAGGTGTTTGGAGACTGAAACGCTCCTTGCACGAAAAAGATCTTTTTGTTGATGTCTATAAGCTCTTAGTAGCCGCTACAAAAGGCTATTTATTCTGCCTCTACCAATATTGCAAAGTTTTATAGTGGAAGTCAAATTATTTGGCCTTTGTTTCATATTTCCCGAATTGATTTACAGCTTGTAACTTATTAACTTATTCTCGTCTGAATATAACTGAAATTCTTTTCGCTTGACAAAACGCGAACATTAAATCAATTAATTAATTAATTATTAATAAAGTAAGCAGAATATGTACAGTGAAACTTATCTTGAAAGACATTTGCTGTGAACGAGAGCCCCTTGTTTTGAATTGAAATATAATATATTTGGCATATTTTATACGTGTAACATATACACTTGTCTTGACGTTAAATATTTCCTGCAGAATTAATAAAACCCCAGATAAAATATAGAATCATAAAACACCAGTTACTTTGGTACTAGACTTGTATTAATGTTTTAGCGGTACTTTTTGCCATAAATGTGTACTGAGGGACATTGTTTTTATCAGGATAACTGGCAAAGATACATAAATTATCGGCTCATTTGTAGAATGCACGAGTATTTGCGGAAGGATCTACTTTTCCAAGTTGCAAATGACTTCCAACAGAGGTGACATTCACTAAAATTAACTGAAATCTCGTCAACTTTGCGTAAAAATGTAAACAAGGATGTAAATTTTCATAAAGATTTCAATAAAATATACGCTTTTTTGCTTTACAGACAAAATTTCCTTGAAATTGAAAATATAGTTATAATCTGGTTTTCCCACTTTGCTACACCCATGGCTTGAAACACTTCGTCTGGTATAAGATATGAATCAGTACGGCAATAATGCTGTTCAATGAACATTATGTTAAGTTTGTATCATACATTATTGAAGCCTAAACTGTTTTTGATTTTAGTTCTGTTGGTTACCTATCATAAATTTCTAATACTTGCAGTTTAAGTCATACAAAATGTCCCCAGCACCTCAACAACTTGCTGACAACAGTCCTGTCATACAAAATGAACTGCCTAATATGAGATTACTTTGTATTCCAAATTCACGCATAAATGAGTGTTTCTATAATGTCCCATTGAACATTGTTTAAATGGAATAGGAAGCAAAAACCTAAAACTATTCTAAATCATGGAGCAATCCACAAGATTAAGCGAGACTCCAAGTATATATTTACTTTATAATATGAACATAAATTCAAAATTTAAAATTCTAAATTACTTTCTGATATTTTGAACCACTATCAACAAACAACCGTTCCAATTGAATGATTTTGAACGTTAGTCAAGTTGGTTACTTGCCCAACGTTCAACATTTAACATTAGTTCCTATTTCAATATTCGTATTTTCTGGTTCAATATTTAAAACCGTTTAGTTCCTCGTTCAACATTCATGGTTCCTTGTTCAACATTCGATTTTTCATTTCCTAGATCAACATTCGTAGTTCCTAGTTCTACATTCGTAATCGTCTGGATCAATATTCAAAATTTCTAGTTCCTCTTTCAACATTTACAGTTCCTAGTTCACCACTCGACTTTTTAGTTTCTAGTTCAAAATTCGTAGTTGCTAGTTAAACAATATTTAAAACTGTTAGTTTCTCGTTCGTTCAACATTCGCTTTTTGAGTTCCTAGTTCAACATTCGTAGTTTCTGGTTCAATACTAAAAATGTTTAGTTCGCGTCCACTATCCGCAGTTCCTAGTTCATTATTCGAAGTTCCTTGTTAAACTTTCGCAGTTGAGACATCATTTTGAGGCGTGTATGGTACATAAATTATACTTTGATTTTGCTTAATTACCGATAAAAATATTGACCAAACATCGGTTTATTTGGATCTATGAACCCAAAATAAAATCAGTTTCAAAAACTAAATTATTTCTTAATTAAAATTTACTCGCATCTTACAAATAATCTATGGTAATTTCATAAACCTAATTAGCAAGTAAATAATGTTTTAATATATGAAAATTGTTATAGTAATGGGTTTACTTTTTGTAACAATATAGTAAGAAATAAATCGCATAGGAATCCTTAGTTGACTTTTTCGCTTCCTCCAACGCATGCCATTATAGTACTTCCATGGCTCATATTATTTTCTAAGTATATATTATACAAAATCTTACGTTAAATAAAATTGTAGTGCATAGCGGAAAAAGAAACAATCGTACCTGACATACAGCAACATTTATATGAGAACAAAGCAAGTGATGATCATCTTGAAGAGGACTATAATAAAAGTAAATTAACACTAGAAGAGGTCAGTTCTAAACTGCTTGTTGTGTCCATTATCTCATTAAATTTATATTTTGTTCAAGGAATTACGAATTTATTTCGTAATTGTTCACAAAATTCATGAATGCGCAAGTTGAATCGACTTGAATGTAGATTTGACAATGTAGTGTCATGTTATAATTAACTTGAACATTACAACATCAAAAACTTGTGTGGAAATTATGGCCGTGCCGTGATCATATGTAGCATTTTGTCAGTTAAATTTGTATGGTATTTACGAATTTACAAATATAGACAAATGTGTCTATTCCCCTATCTGATATAGTTTTGAAGTATTTTTAAACTATCAAATGGGCAAATTATAATACATGATAGTAGTTATGTATTTTTTTTCTTTTAAATGGTATTATTGAATGCTATTATATACCATTAATTTCAGTTTGCATTAAGATATGTTATTGAAAAGCATTAAATAAGCGGAACATCATATAACAACATCACATTTATGTTTTAATATAAACAACTAGAAAGTGGAACTTCATTTGTAACAATTTTAGCTCAAACAGAATGTTGAAGACAAAGATAGATGTATATCTTATTTGCAGAGACCGTTAGAAGAGTTTGAATCTGAAGCTACAGAATTACTTCGTCAAAATAAAGAACTGAAACTTAAACTAGAAACAGTTAGGATAATGCTTGCCACATTTTGTGTCTTTTCTGAGATTCAGGACATGCTTATCTTTAATTGCAACAATAATCCCAAAATTTTATTTTATCATATTTTTTTGATTTTTTTTAGTTGTGACAAGTGGTCCATTTTTAAAGAAATGACCTTACTAGTCAAATTACTTTAATACTGTTGCTAGCAAATAATTAAATGGTTGTACAGACAAATATGCCTACAGTGCTTATGCCATTTACAAACTATAAGCAAATAATAAAATTTAATGATATTTTCTTTTGCACTTTTAATCGAGCAAAAATCATGAAGAAGTATATAATTCTGTTTTGTTGTATTTATCTGTTTGCAGAATTTGTGCATCTGCTTTTAAGGAAACCCTCTTTTTGTCTATGGAAATAACATATCTGATAGGGGCCTCGGTGGCCGAGTGGTTAAGGTAGTTCGTCTACTATTGATAATGTGGTCTGTCAACACGGAGATTGCGGGTTCCATTCTCACTGAAGGCAAGGTGTACTCGACTCCAATCTTAATTGACAAGTATTGCCAGTTTTCCTAACGCAGGTCGGGGGTTTTCTCTAGGTGCTCCGGCTTCCTCCCCCAATATAAACTAGACGCCATGATATAGCTGTAAACTTGCTGAAAATGGCGTGAAGCACCAAACTAACAAACAAACATATCTGATATAAAATATTTATGTAACATAAAACTCTGTCGCGTGGTATATATAAACAGCACAATTGATACGACCACAGCTAACATATGACGGACTAGAAAATACATCAAAATTTCTTAGGTCAAGCCTTTATCAAAGTATTAATTTTATAGTACTCGCATTCTACGAATATTTATAATTGGGCATATTTTATTTGCATGTAAACTCATTTACTATTATCAGCTTTTACCTCATCTTAGAAATTATAAACTTGCATTAATCATAACAAAATATATTATATTTATCCTAAAGAAATTTTCACTTTAAATTTGCCAAAATTTTTATATTGCATGATCTGACAAACATTTTACCAGTTTTCAAAACATGGAGCAGCTCATAGCAAAAATCTACAATTTTTACTACTATAGTCCCAATATGAACGCAAGATAGTTATTATATTTAATGTAAAGAACGCTAGATGATAACCCGTTATTTGTACACATTTACTACCGTTCTGCCTGTATAGATTGTTCTAGTTGATTTTCAGAACCTTATTCTACCCTGCTAACACATGCATCGATTACACAATTATTTTTGTATTATTTGTTACATGGGTATATGAAAGGTTATTCACATGATATATCATTTGATAGTTATGTTATATTTTATATTTTAAATACCAGTTATACACAACTATCTTTGTTTGCTAACATTATTAAAGCCAGACATTATGTGTATGTTTAAATATAAAATATATATAATTCATTTGTAACGACTGCAGCTACACAAGAAAACAGAGGAAAAAGAATCGATGATATCCAACTTAAAGATAGATGCAGAGTCTAAATCTACGGAATTAGAAAAGGTGAGTTGCATGCTCGTAAAAATATTCATTGTCCTTTGAAAGGTTAATAACAGGCATGGTTTAAAATACTCTGGTATGAAATTGCAAGTAGCATAATGATTTTTACAAAATGTGCAAACTAATTTTGTGTTAATCATATAAAATTGCCGTGATGCATACCCTATTTACGGAAAAAAATTATATTCTTTATATCCATCCAACGAAGCCATGAATTATGTCAAATCAGCTTTAGAGGTCTCCTTAAGAACACAACGAACTTCTGGTTGATGGCGTTGCTTATATAGTGACATTTCACATTGTTGCAATCTAAGCAAACTACAAGACATAACGTTTCCTTCTTCGTTTCCCAAACATAGTGCTGTGCTTATTACACTTAATAGTACGACCTAGATTTATTGGCATTTCACAAATCGAATTGACAGAAAAAAGTTCTTTTATAAGCTATTACCTTCCTGAATCTAACTTTTGTATGGTATAAAAGAGTAAAAGATTAAGTATGTTACACTAATGTCATATTAAATCCTAAATATAAATTATATACTACCACTGGAAAACATTGTTTATTGACACATTTTATATTAATTTTGTATATTATGGTTCAACATAAACTTTTTTGCAACGATTGCATCTACATCAGAAAGTAAAAGAACAAGAAAGAATGATAGCCGGCCTGCAGGAAAAGCTGAAAAACTCCGTATCTGAGGCTGTAGAGTTACGTCTAGAGATGAGTGAACTTAAAAAAGAGTTAGAAAAGGTTAGTTATTGCTTTCGTTTTTTCAATGTCCCTGATCAGTTTTATATCATCATATGCTTGCATGAATCTTAGATGAGTTTTGAATAAACTAGTTTGTTTTCACTAACGTTAATTGACATGGTGTATGTCCCTTCTTATAAAGTTATTAAAAGTATATTTTGTTTTAAGTGCAACAGAAGTTTTTCATTTTCATTTAAGTGCTTAAAATAGTCATGATTGGACTCTGTATTTAAGGAGGGAATATTGACTGTGAGTGTAGAGGTTTTATTGCTGTTCATAACTGTTATATATCTAGCTAACACATTAATTGATTAAACATATATTTGACAAATCGGCTTCTGATACCTTTTTATAACACAAACACTTGTAAGTCATATACAGGGCGCTGGTTATACTGTGACACTTTTTTCATTATATTGTTTTCTATCAATTAAATGATTGTTAATTAATGTTCCCACGGCCGTTACGGGTACGGGGTACTGTGCTGGGGATATGTTTGCAGAAACGACCATGTTAAGTAATGTGTCATAAAAAGTGGATTCCAAACTGTATTCGAACACAATATCAAATAATATTATTGTGTTTTTAGTTTTTATATCAGATCAGTTTGGATTCGTGTTTATAATCTTTTATACAATCATTTCCTGAGAAGGTCTTCTTTTCTGTGTTACTGGCAATTAGGCCAAGCAGTTGTATAACAGTACCAACGTAATGACAATTATATTGGAAAAATTACACGACGTTTTCACTCATGTATATAAAATGCATCAAGGTTAACTTTTTTAACCAATAATGCTTTGGTGCATTACACGACCAGCAAAGTCTAAACATATTTTATTTAGCATTTCCTGTTTTGAACAAAATCTAACATAAAGCAGTTGTAAATGAAATCACTATAATCCTAAATTTAAATGCGACAATAATCGGACAGGGCGGACAGAAGTCATAAACATAAACAGCACACAGCACTATAAAATCTGATGAAGCAAAAGGTCATATCAGGTATTCCTGTGCGGTCTGCATATTATTCATTTTAAGTAGGAAAAACACTTTACTAATAAGATTTAACACTGATATATTAACAAATGTGAATTCATTATTTGTTGTAGAATCATTTGGCGATGTGGTGTTGTGTTGCGGTAGTCATTGGCTATGTCGTAGTTCGTTGTGTTTCAAATTTAATATTAGTGTAAAGCAATGTTTATTTACTTTGTTGCACGGGCTTATAATAACACGTGAATTAAGAACCAACTATTGATAAACATGTTGAAACAAATTAAAAGTTTTAAAAGTTTTTCTCTACTTCTTCATATACATTTAGATAAGATTTTAAGTCACGTCAACAATTGCTTTCAAAATATAATTGATTTTTTTCAATAGTATATAGTATCTTTTTAAAGTAAGAATGTATTTTACATTACTGTATCATTTATGGATAACATTTATACCTTGTGAAAAACCTGAAAATAAAATCATTTTTGAAATTATTAAATCAAGATAATGACTAAAATACTGAAAATATCAATAATATTCTTTTTAAGACAGAAGTGAATACCTCCTCTATAACTTTATTTTACTGAATGAAACTTACAGTAGTTTTTTTTATATTTTTGATAGTTTTGCTAAATCTAAGACAGACACGATGTTAGTTTTATTCAACGAATCTTTCAAATCTCGAGAAATAGAGACATACCGACAGATTAAATTCCCCAAAGTTACATTAATGATCTTTTTCCGAGATTAATCGAACCTTAGTGCAAAGCAATATTTCGTCTTGATTTTGTCATTGCCACCTCAAATGTAATGTAGAGTTTAATCGGGATTATATGTATTTACAATGTACAGTCATTATCTGTTGTAGACAATAAAAAAGAAATGTTTTATGGTGATGGGGTGTTTTAGTATTGCTGTTGTCACTGGTGTTGTCGTTGGCGTCCGGCGTGAACTTCAACATTTTTTCTTACCACAAATGCTTTATGTGGATTTGGACCATAGTTGGTACGAATGATTCTCAGAACATCTTTTCAACAATGGTTACGAATACGCCCAACCAGACATCATAAAGGACTATTACAATATAAACTGTTAATTTTTTATTGTTTTGAAACGATAAATGTGTTTAACGCATGCCTTACAGAAGTGACCATCTGTTATATTGTATCTGCAATATGCCAATTAGGCTTGTTTAAATAAAACTCAGTTAAGTAATTGAACAAATTGAACACATTTTTCGCAAATATATATATTTGAACTTCGGATCATTTGCGTCTATTTTTTTAAAATAAGGGTATTGTGTCCATTTTAACCAGATTTTGACATTAAAGTATTCATTTAGTAATTTTTAGTTTTTGTTGTTTAGTAGTCGGACAATCATTTTTGTGATTAGCTTCACCTTAGAATGTTATCAACATCGAAAACAGCGATTTTTTCTCACAATGTAATGAAACTTCCGCGTGGTCCGTGTGTCTTAGATACTATAGATAGCGTCTTTCAAAAACTTATCTCGCAAAAGTCCTCTGTTTTCCATATGCTACTTTCTACGCAAAGGAAATTTCAGAAACACACTTTAAAGATATCAAGCACATACGCTTGTGTATATGCTTATTCTAGCGAGCGATGGCTAGCTTTATTGTGAATATTAGTACGATTTAAATTGTAATGACAGTGTTCAATGTTATACAATTCATGCAATGTATTTAAGACTTCTTAGTTTTTGTTTATCTGTGAAACTTCTGTGATCCGTTTTAATTAAAATTTTAACATAAAAACTACCATTTGTAGTTCATTGTATATGTGATGTCAGGTATTTTATTATTTACAATGAGAAATGTATTACTTCAGGTACAAAGCTTGAATAATTATAATTTGCTTACATCAGCCTGAAATAGAGGTTATTTAAGTGAGTTGACCATTTATCGTATTTAATAATTTGTAAATGTAGTTTATTTTTAATTTCTGTATAATATAATCTGTTCATTTTTTGTTGTATAGAATTCAAATCGGTTACAAAAGAGCAAGAACATTGTATATATCGTTTTACTTATTTTCTTATAAGGAATGTTTATAAAATTAATTTATATAATAGAAATTGATTCGATCAACAGTGTGATATGATATGTTTACTTCAAAACCAGATTATTTATTCCTACGGTAAATTATTACTGAAATATCTATCCACCTCCTTTTGAAAGAAACTGATGGTCCCTTTTTCAGCTATGAAATTCTAGCTATGGTTCAGAAAAATGTCTGATCTCATTTGGGAAATGGATTTTCCATCACCAAAATCGTATGAAGGGATGACACATTTATTTACAACCCATTCACATTTGGGGTAGTTTATTTGTCAAATGCAGTGTCTGGACTATAATATTGAAATACCTATTTTAATATGGACAGAACTCATATGATGTTTATTAAAAACCCCATAAGACCGAAATTATGGCATATTGCTATAAATTAACAGAAAGCTGACAGTAAGGAACTTGTGGACATCATCTTTTTCACAGAGTTGAGGTGTAGTTTCCTCTAAAGTCTTTTCTAAGACCCGTCCGAGAGAGTCTAGGTAAAAGACCACTTAATTGAATAAGTTGTACGCCTGCTCTGAAGCTTCTTTAGAGAGATTGAATGTAAATAGTCACCGAACTTTGTTGTAACCTAGCATCATCTATAAAGCGGATAGTAGAATGAAGAGTCTGGTTTACAGGCGTTTCTAAAAAGATGCAGAAAATAATGTTTTTGTTGAAAGATTTACCTTTAAATTATTTGCTATTATAATTAGCGTACACAATTGCCTGGGCGTTGTTATTTCATTCGAATTCAGTATATTCTCGTGCCATAAATTACCACAAGTAATAACTAAAGCCCAACTAAACACCAGTAACATTTTCTTCCGACCTCGGCTTTATATATTATGAACAATATGAATATGTATACATACAGCAGGCGTTGAGGTGCATGAACTGTATGCGTATTTAGTACTGTATTCAGATCTAGTACTATATGAAAAGTTACAAGGAAATCCACCGAACAAAAAGAGCTTTAAGGCAAGGCACAATTACAAATCCGCATTTAGACAAATATATACAACATGAAACAAACACCAAAAACACAAAATCAAAAGAGAGTAAAACGAACTCAATAAATAAAACATGGGTGCACTCATGTGCTCCAGGCGAATAAGCAGTGCTGCCTCTAAGTAGACACCCATTGAGTTACTCATTGTCATCTTATAGAAATAGTCAAATCAGAAATAGGAAAAACTACCTCAACGAAATGTCCGTATTTGAAAGATATTCCATAATGATGAATTAAGTCATAATGACGTCCATAAAACATCTGAAGTGATAACCTTAACCAAAGTACAACAAACCCTTGTTTGAATAGCTTAGTAATTATCTGGAGTGAGCATTCTAGAAAATCGAAATACTGATTGCAGGATCTAACATGACATATAAGTTGCCAAATGTACACACTATACGCTGTAAGTGCTGGAATGTTGCTGTCGATGAACGCATAGTTGAATATTGGAAAGTTAAAGTCATCGCAGTTGTCTAGTTTGTAGTTTTCAGGAGCCTATTTTTCTAGTAGTAAGCCTAAATTTATAAGCAGGATTTAATGTCTATCGGTATGGTATTTGATGTACTGTATATGTATGTGCGAGTTTATACAGATCCCGGCTTTAGTATGAATATTGAGAATCGTTTGTATTTTATTGCATTTACTTAACGTCTATATTCTTTTGTAGATTATATCGTTATTGGATCAAATAATGTCTACGTATTTGCATGTTATATGCGCTAGAAATCGGTATGGTATTTGAAGACATGCATATATTTGTCAGCACTAGCTGCAGTATATTATGTACTTTATGTATATGTAGAATAACATGCCGGCCATTTAACGGTATTGGATGCACTGTCAGTATATGTAAAATTTATATATACCACCTGTCAGGTGTCCGAACTAATCGTTGTATTTGTAGGATGTTTTAAGTGCGTTATTCAGACATCAGTAAGGCATTTTATCTACTATATGTATATGCAGGACACGTGTGTAATATGACTGTTTGTTTTGATTTTTTTTATGTTAACGCCACTTTTAGCAATTTTCATCTATATTATGGCGTCCAGTTTTTATTGGGAAAGGAAGCCGGAGTACCCGGAGAAAACCCCCGACCTGCGGTAGGAAAACTGTCGAGTACAAACTGCCCGAAGTGAGATTCGAACCCGCAACCTCAGTGTTGACAGAACACGTGATCAAAAGTAGACAAACTACCTTAAACACTAGGCCACCGAGGACCCCGTGTGTGATATGAAACGAACCTTGGTTATAGTAGTAAATGTTCAGAGCGTATCTGTAAGATGTAATGAAGACCATGGGCACAGTATAGTCTATTGATTTGTAGGATGTTGTAAAAACTGCCGATAATGTACTGGGTATTATGTACGTACATGCATGATGTTATACATACCGCAGATTTAGTCTTGGATGTCTCGTATGTATTTTAGAATGATACATTAACCGCACAATACTCCATGTATTAGAAGGATTAATGCAGATCGCAGATCGAATGTATGGTATTATATGTACTATGTGTATATGTATAATGTTGATACAGATCGTGTGTGGATGTTGGATATAATGTATTTTTTTGACTGATGTTAAGCAAGCAGTGGGTGTAGTATTGAATGCACAGTATGTATTTGTGGCATGTTTTACGGTCTTGCGTAGTAAATTCAGTTAGCCTGGGTATCTTTGACGACATTGTATATACAGACCGCGGGTATTGGAACATAAGCATACCACTAGTATTGTACTGGATACGTATTTGTAAGATGTTATATGTATGTATAATAAGCTGTGCATACCTTGGGTATAATAGTTCGTGAATTTTAAGGATTTATACGAGAAGGTATAGTGTTGGATGTATGATGTTGGGACGATCGCAGGTATGATATAAGAAGTACTAAATAATGTAGTGTATGTATATATGTAACGCGGGTATTATATTAGATGACATGTAATGCAGATCAAAGGGTTAATATGTGTACTATGCATATCTGTAGGATCTTATGAAGACCATAGTAATTGTGTCTGCAATTACGGATGCGTAGGATGCTGTACAGACAATCGATATGGTATGCGATACACTTTATGTTTATAAGTGATACAGACAACATGCATGGTCTGGACTGTACTGCTACATAGCCCCGAAATACACTATGTAATTGTAGGATATTACACAGTCTGTGAGCGTGGTATTGGTGTAGTGTTTGTATGATGATATAGAGACCGCATGCTGAGAAGTCGATTTAGTCTGTGCATTTTGTAGCATTTATCTCTATGTATATTCAGGATGTTATACAGACAGCGGGTATTGTATTTGTAGGTTTCTGTAAAGACCATGGTTAGGGATATTATTGTATGCATATGAATCATGTTATACATGCCTTATGTATTTTATTTATGCTATACAGAAAGCGGATATGGTAATGATTAATTTACAAAGATAGCGAGAAAAGAATATTGTATGCACTGAATGTATTTTGTATAGTATGATACAGACAGAGGGTAGGACATATGCTGTACCGTAAAATGTACATTGTCTTTGTAGCATGTTCTACAGACTGATGGTATTAAATAGAATCTAATATGTGATAATGATGTTAAACAAATCCCAAATATGCATCGTACACAGCTATTTATCTTCAGTATGAGTGTTATATACCTTATGTATGTGTACAAAGTCCGCCGGAAAAAAATTGTATTGTAGGATATATTATACAGACCGCTTGTAGATTTTTTGTATTAACCTGTACAGACAATGGTATTCGATATCTGCACAGACTCTCCTGTTGCCTTGCAGGCTAAGGTGTAGGAAACCAAAAGCTAGGCTTCTGACACAGTACCTGAGTTGGCGTATTAACTTCTTTGATGAAGTCATCACGCAGGGCTGATGGAGCCAAAACAGGATTCAACTTACACGTATTTTAGACCTAGGCGAGCAAGTGGTTCTGAAGACATTTTGCTCTAACAGAAACACCTGTGAGGTACGGGATCAGCCAGGCTTACACGTCTAGAGATACGCCATGAAATGACAACCATATTTCAAACCGGATGTGTCGTTACTCGGTAAAACGGTAATAATAGATGAACATTATAGTGCTGCTGTTGCTCCAAGAACAATAACCCGTGCCAGAAATGATATCACTTTGGCATATACAATATGTGAACAGTAACGATGCTTGCAAGAACTGATAAGGCATTTATGGGCGTTACTGCGATGCAAAAATGACAGAGATATACGACTTTTTAAATATGTCAATTCCAAGAACTGTTAAAAACCAAAAAGAGGAAATTACAATCTAATCGACAACGTAAAGAAGGAGCAAAATAGTATTCTGCTGTCGCCTGAGAAATAAAAAAACACAAAACCAAGGATGGATAGAGAGATAGATGGCAGGATGGATGGATGGATGGATCGATAGATGGATGGATGAAAAGATGGATAAATGGATGGATGGGCGGACGGACGGATGGATGGACGGCATGGAGGAATGAATGTGTGGCTTCCGATGTATGGTTGGATGGATCAAAAATAATATAATATTTTACATTTTTCTCAGACCTTTATTGTTTATTAGAACCAATTACAATTTCTACAACTGAAGATTAAAGGCAGTCGTACATAGCAACTACTGATGACAAAATTAAGTGCACACTAAGTTATCTACTTGTACAACTGAATTTCACACAACAGTTACTGACAGTAAAACCGAATCGCACTTGATGATGCACTTGGGTCGCACACGATAGATACTGATATTACAGCTGGTCACACACAATTTTCATGTGTTCAAATTCCCATTTAAAAATTAAGTTTAGAAATTACCAACAACAAAAACCTGTTTTATTATTTGAAAAGAATATATTTAAAGATATTTTCAATATTGCCTTTTTAGGCCTCACATGTCAACTCTAAATTGCTTGCGTATTTAAGGTAAATGTCAAATTAATAGTTTACTGGCGATATTAATGCAGTACTGCATTAGTTTTATAGTGTCAATACATAACTAGTACATGTACATATATTGATTTTATTAGCATTATTGAATAAATAGTTTAGTATTCTAAATTAAAATCATGTATGTACATAATATCTATAATATTTTACATCACATGTTACAGAATGTTTTTTAACCTTCGTCATTCAAATAAGAGAAACATGTTTTTATTCTTGGTACTGATGATTCTCCATCTACCACCATACTTATGGCTGTTGTGAATACCCTCTCATCATCATCTAGGTTACCTTCAACACCACCACTTGCACTACACGTTATCAGTAAATTAAACAAGAAACAAACCATTTGCTAAACGTACAATTAGTTGTACACTAAAACACACTTTAAGTATGGGTTAAACAGAGCATATTATATTTATTGTGTTCCCAAATGTAAACAGGAAGTAAAATATGTAGTTTTTTTTAAACTTAAGCGCAATAACGTTATTTATAATAAAATATTGATAATATCTGTTCTACCTTAAATTTTGTTTATGCTGAATAGACACACAATGGTTCCGATATATACTTTTTCTTCCAAAATTGTTAGATTAAGAATTGTCATTTCAGTTAAAATTATATTAAATGCTATTTATTTGGTTACTCTATATGATGGAACTAATAGTTTTATATTATGTTTTTAACAATTCATATTATTTTTGTTAAATCTATATTTTTTTTTGGGGGGGGAGGGGGTTTGTCCACACATTTTCAATACAGAAATATTAAGGTAGATGATAGAAAGCAATTATATATCAACAATGATATAGGTGTGTGTGCATTGATGGCTAAAATTGAGCCAAAATTACAGTTCACATCATTGGATGAACAAATATGCAACACATGTATTCTTTTTGATGATGAAAACATATTGTTCAACTATTTTTTTATCCAAGCACGTAAGGATGCTAAAGTTTTTTATGAAACAAACTTGCTTGATTTTTGTTAAAATTTAATGATTTCTGTTCCAAGCCTGCTCTGACGCCATTTCATAACATTATACACAGTCTATTATATGTATAAAGTAGCTTAATATGGTAAAGGACACTATTTTTAAGATATTGTTTTGTTTTTAAAATTGTGATACACATTCATTTAAAAATAGCCTTGACATGTAACTATTTTAAACTCTAACATGTGATTCCTTATACTACAGTCCTTTTAAATATACTTAAAATTCAATAAAATTCTACGTAATCTTCATTAGGTAATTCCAACAATGGGTATGTGTTATAAAACAAGGACATCCAATTATACTATTTTATGGCTTCACCATTTCTTTAGAGACAGATGTACTACAAGTAACCACTAACGCAAGGTAAGTAAGCAAACAATAGGAAATCTATTTTTGATTTTTCAATATATTGTCTTATAGTCATATTATATTTAATTTTTTTTTAAATAATAAATAATGTAGAACGTTTAATTTACATGACCTATTTTCAATTATTTAGCTTAAAAGCTACACGTTTAAATTTAGTTCGAAGTTTCTCGTTCTTTTATAAAGACGGCGAATATCGGTTACCAAAAGTATTCAAGATAAGCTCACATGACACGAAATGCAAAAATACAAATGGTTGTTCGATTAAATGTTAGATGATAGACAACTACTTATTGTTTTCTGACAAAGAATTTATATAAGACATTGTGTTTATGTAGAATAATTGATTGATTGTTCGGTGCATTATTGTTAAAGATTGTGTAGCAAAAGGTGTAGAATCATCATTGAGACTTTTACACATGTACAAAGCTTTATATCTAACTTAGTATGCAAACCAAGTTGATTTTATGATGAATTTGAATGTTTGGTAATTTAACTTCTTTTAAACAATAATGAACTAAACAACTGGAAACAGTATTTAAGATTGTTAGAATGGGACCGCAAGCATTTATCGTATAATGATGCAAATAGTCATTCTTCACTATCAGCAAGGAAATCGCGAGATTTAGATGTAATTTACTTACGACAACGCCTCAAAGAAATATGCAGAGAATACTTTTATCTTACCTAAAATGTTTCCAAACAAACGATACTATTTTATCTTTGATCACAACGTGTGTTTGTACATAATTGTGATGTCATTTACCTTTTAAACCTTTAAGTTTTAAAAATGAAGTTCTGTACTTTTAGTTAGATAATTTCTAGTTTAAATGCTTGTAGGTAATAATTGTAATTATCTTCACACATGGTATATTTTCAACTAGAATAATCGACTGTACATTTCTACGTAATCTATATCAGGTAATTCCGAGAATTGCTTAACAATAAAGCCCATTTTGTGCATTTGAAAGTTTACATGAATATAATGTTAATTATATTAATACAAGTAACAATATGTTTGTCACTAAACTGTAAGTGTCACAAATTAATGCTATTTTTTATTAATATTAATAAATAATTTTCTATTTTGAAGTATTTTCCTTTGATCTTTATTTGAGGTATTATCCCATCTCACTCTACTAGCGTGATATGGGTCCATCTCACATCGCTGTCAAGACTTCATTAAGTAAACACCGTGACGTCACAATGTTACAAACCAGCGATAAACAGATTACTTATGTTTTTTGAAACTCGAAGCATTTCTCGTCACCTCATGTTAAGGATGTTGCCCTTCAATGAAATAGCGACGAGAAAAAGCTTAAACGTAACTAATCTATAAATATCACATTTAGGTAATCATCGCACATACTATATTGAACATAACATTAATAATATTGTTCTTTACACAAATTTTTATTATAACATTAACATATAAATGTGGCTCCTTATATATACAAATAAAAAAAAAATCCAAAATGAGTTAAGCGTCACCGAGGAATCAATCAAATAGAAGAACCACAACGCTACAAACGAAGTCATGACGTACAAAATGTAATAGATTCATTGATAATGGCCAACAAAATTACTTCAAAATGGAGATCACTTACCTCTGAGGTCACTTTCCCGACCCTTGAAATGGCTGAAAGATTTTTCGATTGAAATATTGTTATTTCAGAAATAACGAAAATGTTTTCATTTCAACTTAGAGGTTTATAAGCGCTCATATAAACGACGGGCAGATCAAGTGATGAATAAGACCTAAAAGTTATTCTTTTCTTTTTACATCCCTATGGAGTTGTGTTCCAAGCAAATATATTAAAGAAAAGCAAGAGTTTAACAAAGGATATAAATGACAAATAAAACGAAAAATAATCAAAATTTAACAACTGAAAGAACTTCTCAGGTCTTATTTTTTTGTAGTGACAACAAAGCTAATCAACCAAGATTTAAGAGTGCGTCCTCTAACTCTGATTCTTCATCGACATAAGCCTTGATTGGTTTCGGATAATTGGTCTGTCCGTTAGTTCGTCCAACACTTTTCTATTTCTTTGTTTGTTTGAATGATGTTTAACGCCACTTTCATTAAGTTTTGAGCTATATAATGGCGCCCAGTTTTTATTAGGGAGAAAGCCGGAGTAAACCCGACCTGCGCTGGGAAAATTGGCAATCCTTGTAAATTAAGATTGGAGTCGACTATACCCTTCCGAAGTAAGACTCAAACTCACAGCCTCATTGTTGACGAGCGACAATCAATAGTAGATGACTAACTACCTTAACCACTCCGCCTACTTTTTTATATATGCAATTAAGATTTCTGTTTACTTTCATGATCCTTTGTATTAAACTTGATTTGTTACATTTTTACTGAAGAATGAATAAATATTAGATGGTAACATTACTACCTGGTAAATTCTAGTAGCAAGTTCGGAGACATTGAAATTCGTATTGACGATCAGTTGGCTGTGATTTGCACGTGACATGCATTGTCGTACATTCTTTGGAAAGGGTAAACAGCGTCATGGGGATGAAGTATGTGACATTAAACATAACAAATGTTTTAAATGATGATCCTTTCCTGGACACATTAAGATAATCAGATTAATTTTAATTGATTAAAATGCAGACGTTTCAAAAATTATGTGTGAATACCAACATGCATGATTTATTTTAATAAGACTGGTCGACTGTAAACTTCTATGCAATCTGCGATAGGTAATTCCAAGAAGTAGTTGGTATTATATAATATTTCAATCTCGTTGCATTTTTTATTTAGATATCAGAAATCTGATTAATTCTTTTGCGACACACACAATAAAAGTAAACACTGGCTATAGGTGAGTAAATTAAAAATACGAGATACTTCTATATCAGATAAAGTATACATGATATATTATCTCTTACTGTTTAAAAGTTATTTAAAAACACAGTTAGTTATTGTGGCCATATTGATAATTGGTGTCGATATACATATGACGTAAGGGTCTTTTATTTGAACATTTATGTCTACTATATTTACCGTTTTGGGGGCCTCGGTGACCAAGTGGTTAAGGTATTCAATTACTAGGCGTTAAACACCAATCAAACAAATAATCAAAGGTTTTCAAGTTATAAGCAACAAATGATTAGCCATAACGAGTCAAAAGGCTATAAATATAAAACGGTTGTGAAAAGTTAGGCCTTTATATTAAATAAAGGTCTTGATGAGACGAGTATTTTAAAATTTAAAGTGCTTTTATCTTTTCTTATTTTCGAAATATAGTGACCTCTGACCTTGATATTAGACCTCTAATCTTGACATATTCAAATACAGCATGTATAGTATCAATGTTGGTGGTCCCAGTTTCTATGAAGTACGGTTTTCTTAAACAAAATTGTTACGAGACATTTTGTAAACTTCAAATTTATAGAATGGGTTTCTGAATTTATCTGGTAACTTGAGTTTACTGTGTTCGGGCAGAAAAAAAAACCAGATGGGCTTCAAGGCGTAACAGATCGGTTTCAAAACGTGAGTAAGATTATCTGTGGTTATGACAGAATACTGGTACCAAGTTTCGAAATGATATGTCGCGACATTTCCGGCAAACCTCTGCGAAAAAAGTAAACGAATAATAATCATAAAAAATTCAGAATGGTATTTTCCACTTGGTGGGAAAGATCTTTATTAGGATTAACTTACGACTTAAATGTTTGTTGACATTTGCTGTTTGATTGCAATTAAAAGAAAAATTACCCCAGCGCAGAACATGATATAAAGGGAATTTATTTAAAAAGCAAACCATATATTACATCTAAATTGAAATGCATTATTTATATGGAACACTCAGATTTCAAGCTCGAGCTAACTGTTTTTTCCTGACGACTTTTAGAGCTTGAGTTATTCATAATGTACTGAAGTTTTTCTTGTTGATATAAATCATTTACTGATAGGTCGACTGCTTTTCGATTGTTTGTATATAATCATTTTTAGCGGGATAAAGAAAGTTAACTGTTTGCAGATTTTTTTTAATTTTGTTCTAAACTTAACGAATTTGGCAGAAATAACCACCTGAATTTTTTTATGTCAGAATTGCATGTCGCCTTTCTCTTGGTCTTATTAGATATATAGTATATTGTTTTGTTTGTTTGTTTGATGTTGTTAAACGCCGCTTTCAGCAATTTTTCCGCTATCCTTGTCAATTAAGATTGTAGTCGAGTACCCGCTGCCTGCAGCGAGAATCGTACACACTGCCTGCACCGAGAATCGAACCCGCAATCTCAGTGTTGACAGACCACGTGGTCAATATTAGACGAACTACGTTAACCACTCGGCCACCGAGGCCAGTGATATATAGTATAGTGTATACAATTTAAATGATCTATTCTCTAGATTTAGGAGTTTTGTGACAATATTTGTAGAGCATTTTATTGCAATAAAATCTCCCAAATTTCTAGTTGAAAATGTTAGTGAAGTTTTGCATGTATTTTATACTATACACCTCGCTTGGTTTGTGTGGGTGTCCTCTGTAAAACATTTCATACTTTATGCATGAATTTTGTATTTATTAATTGTGTCCACTCTGCTGTCAAACTTTCGTCCAGACAATATATTTCCTTATTGAGTATGTTGAAAAACTGTATTGTAATTTTCAATTCAATTGATTTTTTGCCCCGATTATCGATGTTGACGATTCAAAGTTTAATGACATCCGGATAAAAGAGATACTATATAAAGTGATGCTATATAGAAACAATATGACGATATGTTATGATTGTTTACGTTATTTATTTATATTGACACTCATTGACTAAGGTCATTCTTTGGTCAGTCTGTGTCTAAATTTATGACAAGAAACACCATTATTTGTATCGTTGCATAATCTTCTAGACTTGTATATTATTATTTTTTGTGTATGCTGTATCGTCATGTTTGTCGATCCGATACTAAATAAGTGTACTGGTTTAGCAGCTTTCTTTTAGACTCTTTATATAATATTTTGAACTGCCTGTATTGTGTATTTACACGATCCCAGTGGACTTATATTATTCTATCTCCCAATGAAAAAAAATTATTCCATCTCTCAATGAAGAATATCTGAAACATTTAGAGTTAAACGCCACTGATGAGTCTTAAGTAGAGGAAACGCGCGTCTGGCGTAATGAGTTTGTCACTTTGATAATTTTGATTACATCTTGTTGGAATATTTGAGCAAAGCCAAGTAACAGCACGGCACGTCCCCGGTTAGCGGACTGAGAAGCAACTATAAAAAAAGTTTTGGGTTCAGTTGAAATGAGAAAGTTTAATATCAATATGTTATGATTGTTTACGTTATTTATTTATATTGACACTCAAAACCAAAGGCCAATCGTTAGTCAGTCTGTGTCTAAATTTATGACAAGAAACACCGTCATTTGTATCGTTGCATAATCTTCTAGACTTGTATATTATTTTTTTGTTTGTTTATGCTGTATCGTCATGTTTGTCGATCCGATACTAAATAAGTGTACTGTTTTAGCAGCTTTCTTTTAGACTCTTTATATAATATTTTGAACTGCCTGTATTGTGTATTTACACGATCCCAGTGGACTTATATTATTCCATCCCCCAATGAAAAAAAATTATTCCATCTCTCAATGAAGAATATCTGAAACATTTAGAGTTAAACGCCACTGATGAGTCTTAAGTAGACGAAACGCGCGTCTAGCGTAATGAGTTTGTCACTTTGATAATTTTGATTACATCTTGTTGGAATATTTGAGCAAAGCCAAGTAACAGCACGGCACGTCCCCGGTTAGCGGACTGAGAAGCAACTATAAAAACAGTTTTGGGTTCAGTTGAAATGAGAAAGTTTAAGATCAATATGTTATGATTGTTTACGTTATTTATTTATATTGACACTCATTGACTAAGGTCATTCTTTGGTCAGTCTGTGTCTAAATTTATGACAAGAAACACCATTATTTGTAGCGTTGCATAATCTTCTAGACTTGTATATTATTATTTTTTGTGTATGCTGTATCGTCATGTTTGTCGATCCGATACTAAATAAGTGTACTGGTTTAGCAGCTTTCTTTTAGACTATTTATATAATATTTTGAAATGCCTGTATTGTGTATTTACACGATCCCAGTGGACTTATATTATTCCATCTCCCAATGAAAAAAAAAAAATTCCATCTCTCAATGAAGAAGATCTGAAACATTTAGAGTTAAACGCCACTGATGAGTCTTAAGTAGAGGAAACGCGCGTCTGGCGTTATGAGTTTGTCACCTTGATAATTTTGATAACATCTTGTTGGAATATTTGAGCAAAGCCAAGTAACAGCACGGCACGTCCCCAGTCAGCGGATTGAGAAGCAACTATAAAAAAGGTTTTGGGTTCAGTTGAAATGAGAAAGTTTAAGATCAATATGTTATGATTGTTTACGTTATTTATTTATATTGACACTCAATGACCAAGGCCATTCGTTTGTCAGTCTGTGTCTAAATTTATGACAAGAAACACCGTCATTGTATCGTTGCATAATCTTCTAGACTTGTATATTATTTTTTTTTGTTTATGCTGTATCGTCATGTTTGTCGATCCGATAGTAAATAAGTGTACTGTTTTAGCAGCTTTCTTTTAGACTCTTTATATAATATTTTGAACTGCCTGTATTGTGTATTTACACGATCCCAGTGGACTTATATTATTCCATCTCCCAATGAAAAAAAATTATTCCATCTCTCAATGAAGAATATCTGAAACATTTAGAGTTAAACGCCACTGATGAGTCTTAAGTAGACGAAACGCGCGTCTAGCGTAATGAGTTTGTCACTTTGATAATTTTGATTACATCTTGTTGGAATATTTGAGCAAAGCCAAGTAACAGCACGGCACGTCCGCGGTTAGCGGACTGAGAAGCAACTATAAAAAAAGTTTTGGGTTCAGTTGAAATGAGAAAGTTTAAGATCAATATGTTATGATTGTTTACGTTATTTATTTATATTGACACTTAATGACTAAGGCCATTCGTTGGTCAGTCTGTGTCTAAATTTATGACAAGAAACACCGTCATTTGTATCGTTGCATAATCTTCTAGACTTGTATATTATTATTTTTTGTTTATGCTGTATCGTCATGTTTGTCGATCCGATACTAAATAAGTGTACTGGTTTAGCAGCTTTCTTTTAGACTCTTTATATAATATTTTGAACTGCCTGTATTGTGTATTTACACGATCCCAGTGGACTTATATTATTCCATCTCCAAATGAAAAAAAAATTATTACATCTCTCAATGAAGAATATCTGAAACATTTAGAGTTAAACGCCACTGATGAGACTTAAGTAGAGGAAACGCGCGTCTGGCGTAATGAGTTTGTCAACTTGATAATTTTGATAACATCTTGTTGGAATATTTGAGCAAAGCCAAGTTACAGCACGGCACGTCCCCAGTCAGCGGACTGAGAAGCAACTATAAAAAAGGTTTTGGGTTCAGTTGAAATGAGAAAGTTTAAGATCAATATGTTATGATTGTTTACGTTATTTATTTATATTGACACTCAATGACTAAGGCCATTCGTTGGTCAGTCTGTGTCTAAATTTATGACAAGAAACACCGTCATTTGTATCGTTGCATAATATTCTAGACTTGCATATATATAACTCTATAGGAAGCTACCAACCAGCACACTTACTAAACTCGGATCGCCAAAATGACGATACAGAATAAACAAAAAAATAATACATAAGTCTAGAGGATTATGCAACGATACAAATATAGTATAAACATAATATATTCGTGTTTCTTTAGTCGAGTATTCTTTCTTTCATTTAACTAGGTACTAGAACTGTAATTCACTGGCACACATTAAATCCTTGTTTGCATCCAATTTTATTTTATTGTTTATTAATATCCATGGCTGCAGCTGTCGCCAGACTTACGGATATAATCATTGTCAATATTGATTATTTGTTTAGTGTGGCGTTATGAGCCACAACCTCGAATAATTCCTGTCGTGCTAGATGTTAGTGATTCATATACGTGAAATATGTTTTAGATCCATTCATGTCGTTACTCTTTGTGGTAGAAATATTCAATACAATAAATGTCAACATCTTTGTCGCCTGTCTTATCTACATTTCTGACTAAATTGGTTTATCAAAA
Source organism: Limnoperna fortunei (assembly GCA_944474755.1). NCBI lineage: Eukaryota > Metazoa > Mollusca > Bivalvia > Mytilida > Modiolidae > Limnoperna > Limnoperna fortunei. The sequence continues at coordinate 34,784,131 of OX104124.1, read as the reverse complement.
AAACGCCAGATAGAACTTCGTTCGTAAAATGTTACAGTATAAATAGATGGACAATTATTATTTGTTTATATCGTGTTACTAGTTACTGCAAGCAATATAGCTTCTAATATTCTGTTTTTAGTTACGATAACCTTTCTTCATAAAGACCATCATCTTTTTCAATATTACTTATTGTTAAACTCCGATGTATTGTTTAATCAAGTTTACATAACTTTAAAAGGCGAACTTTTAATGTCGTCACATCAACACGTGTATATTTATATGTTTTGTATGTTACAGCAAAAGAGGAAGAAAATGGCACAATCGAACAAGGTAAAACCATTTTAGAAAATGTTTAACATTGTGTATATAACCAAACATTTGCTGAGCGATCTAGATACATTCCATGGTGTGTGTTTGTCATATAACACTCCTGCAATATATCTTCAGAATTGAGGCTTGGGTTCGAGTCTCACTTCCAGCATGATGTACTCGACACCTTAATTGACAAGGATTGTCAGTTTTTTTTATCTCAGGTCCGGAGTTTCCTCCTGGTACTCCGGCTTCCTCCCTCATTAAAACTGAACTCGACGATATAGCTGAAAATTGCTGAAAGTGGAATCAATTACCAAGCAATCAAACAATACAGTACAATATTGCGAGTACTTGACCATTACCTTATATTGTGTTGTCATTACAGGATGACCTTGTATAAAATACTTCTATTTATTTAAGGTATAAAGACCACGATTGACCACGTGATCACTTTTTGTTTTTCAATGGAGCAGACCTCGGTAATGTTCGGTAAACATCTTAACTGTTTACATTGACTCGAAGTAAAACTATATATTTAATTTTTATCATTAATTAGGAATACCTTGATTTAATAATGCTGTTTTTCTCGTTGAAAAACAAAATAAAATGGTGACTTCAATTATGGGTCGGATACCTTAAATATTGTCATATTTGAATCAATATATTCGTTAAGATTTAGTTCCTAGGTTATCCCTCCCATTATTTACTACATGTACGAGGATGCCTGCATGATTGATGTAGTCATATACTATTAATGACGTGCCTATCAACAATTAGTCTCCCTGCTGGCAGGGTTTACTCGACTACTATCTTTATTGACACGGATTGCCAGTTATCCTACCAAAGGTCATGGGTTTCTGTGTAATTCTTCTTCCTGCAATAAAAACTGGATGTCACGAAATAGCTTCAAATTCATAAACTGTGGTTTAATATTATTCAAACAAACAAAAGATACATAATAAAAACATTATCAAAGCACTAGAAGAATCAGCTGTGTCATTGTCAATTTCTTTTGGTTCGATTGTGAGTCATTGCCTAATCTATGGATTTATTTGTTATTTGATTATTTTTGTAATGCTCTTAAATATTTACTAAGACAATTAACCATTAACTTAACTTACTTTTTGATTCGTTATTTCATGTGAACATAGACAGTCGTTGCAAATAGATACAACAGTAATCTTTTGAACATAGTTTTAAAATGTTTTGTTTAGGCATTTTTATTGTATTTTTATATTTTATCTACAGAAACAACCCAACGAAGAAGATATAGACGAATTTCAAGCTAAACAGGTATTTAAGTGAATCGCTACAAATTAATGGTATAACTGGTGGTACAAACATCTACAAAATATAGATAGATATTATGACTTTGTTATTAACTAATTAGATACTAATTGCTCGCAGTTTGTCTTCTAACATTATTCTTACCAGATAACTTCAGTTAGAAAGGTGTAAAAGTTAGAGACGGTATTAAACGCCATTTATGGTGATATTAAACATTAAATTGAGTAAACAGGCTGGTTACGGATATGGTACTTCAGGTCTGATTAAAATGTTCTTATTCACTCATGATATGACAAAATATGATACCTCATGTACGTCTTTGTAGTGATAGTTACAGTTACATGTGTAAGAACAAAATGCAAATTACAGAAAGTATTACCTACTAGGTAATATACTGTCTTAGTCTTAGTCCTTCTACCCTTTTATTGTGATTTTTTGTATTAAAGAAACAAATGACAGTCACCTAAAATGATTCTAACAGGTTTTTGGTTGGTAACAAATACATAGAAATCAAAATAGTTATTATGCTACTATTACTGTGTTACTTAAATTGTAATTATACCTCGCTTCGAAGAAGAGGGGTATACTGTTTTAACCTTGTCCGTCCGTCCGTTTGTCCGTTCGTTCGTCCGTCCTTCCGTAACAAACATTTGTTTCGCAGTTTCCTAAGCATCTATTGGATGCAGAAGCCTGATATTTTGCATATTTTTGTAGATTTCGAAAAAAGTGTAGGCTCATTGTAGCCCTTCAAATGCTAAATTCACGCCCCTATCCAATACTCCATACTTCTCATTGGCAGTCAAAATTGTGTTTCTTATGTCCCGTCCACCCCGTTCTTCTGTTGATTAATTGTTTTTAATTGGTTCTCGTTCTGAATATAGCTGAAATACTGCTCGCTTGACGTTAAGCAAACATTCAATCAATGAATCAATCAATCAATCAATGAGCTTTAAAATATAGTATTCAATGCATACGGGGAAAAAGTCTAGCACTGGAAGACAAAGGTTTATGGTATCGTCTCAGATTGGATGAATCAGAGAATAATCTAACTGTAGTGATTTAACTTTGTGTTCACCGGCTACAGAGGCCAAGACATAGACTCCGCTACAATATTGATCTTATCTGGACTGTTAGAAGTAATATTTCATTGCAAAAGAGAACAAAATCATGCCAGTGCTTTCTCAGGAAGGCCACTACCATATTATTGTCCTTTGCTATTAGCAACGTGTTTGACGTAAGGCAAGGTAAAACTCAGGGCTAGAAAAACTGAAATGCTGTAGTACATTTTTGAGTAGTGAGTAAAAGTTTACCCTCCCAAAATTGTCTTTAAATATCTTTTGTATAGATTGGCTTTCTAAACTCGCCCAAAAGCGTCAGTTTACAGGTTTAAACGTTTGTGTCAATGCCACGCCTCTTAAAACATTGTCGCTGCGACTCTACTTATTTAGACTAAAACAGCTTGACAAATAGGAACTGTAGCTTCCTCATATTGCAACGTTGATTACCAAATTCATGATGACAGAACTAAAGAGGCCTAATCTGTAGGCGTTTCCAGAATACTCACCGGTCAGACTATAAGAGAGTTGGGAGAAGCGTGTGGGTTGTTATGTTCGGATGTAAACCGCTAGATTTTCTGACACGTGTTTTAAAAAGAACTGGGTCCCAACTTAAACCTTTACTCCTCAGACTTAATATCGCAGTTTTAAATATATAAAAGAAACGAGTTCTGGAAAACCCAGTGAATTAAAAAAAATGGGAGCAAACCCATCCCGAAAACAGTCGGTACCTGAAATGACACAGTCACAGGTACTACGACTAGGTTACATTAAATCTCGTTAATCCGTAATGTGCAAATATTCATTTATACCTGACACTTATATCAACAATACATGTAATTAATAAATATTTCATTAACTAGTTTAACACAAACACATGTTTTCTCAAGCATTTAACCCAGCTATGAAATGCAAATTGATTCACTTAAGTAATTAAAAAAAGATTATAGGTATATGATATACGCGATCCGGTTGCTGCAATTTCTCCATGAAATTGATGTGTTTTGTTTAAATGTCGTTAAGTGAATATTTCAGAGTATAGCAGATAATATTTATTGATATTTTTGCTATAATATTATTTAATCTTTAACAGACATTTTCTGTCAAGTTTCACCAATCTTATTTAATAAAACTGTAATCATACCTATTAAATACGCGCATTTTTTTTGTTACCGGCCAATGTGCTGTCATTTAACGTGTTAGAAATAGTGTTGCAAAAGTATTTTACTAATAGTGCATTCTTCTCAGACTTTGCAGAAATTTTTTATTTTTATTATGGTTATCCTCTAGTTATGCTTGTAGGGTACATTTATTTAACTGCATTTATTAATATGTCATATTTAAACCTCTTCAAATTTTCAGTGGGAAGACTTATTGGTTTTCTTTGCATTTTTATTCTTGGTTCTTTCAAAAAAGGCCATAAAACAAGTACGTGATATAGCATACTTATAAAATATACTTAATTTATGCAAATACAGCAATACTTTACTTCAAAGAGTTATCATCGCAAACTTTGCTATCTCATAACCTCTTTAATTATAATAGCTACAGAAAAACTAATGGGTTATAAATGCACATTAACTGAGAATGCATATTGTCAATACGGAACTGATCTTGGACATTTGACAACAATGGTATTGGATAAACTCATACACCGTAAGGTAGTGGATGTCTAGAATCATAAGAATTGGTCATCTTTAAAAATGTTTTTTCAAAATAGTTTTCATGTAAAACGTCATCAGTGACCTTCTCTTTTACCCTGGAACTTTGTAATAATTTCACTATAAAATTTAGATAGACTAAAAGTCAAGTTATGAAACATGTGTGTGACCTGAAGACCTATCTACTGACGACTTCTTTAGAAACATAACTCCCATAGGTACGTTTAAGATATAGGCTATACCATTAAACGCAAAACATTGGTACGCTACTAGTTATCTTGAGACATGGCATTTGAAATCGTCTCTATGTCAAAGTGACATAGTGACTAAAACCTTTAAAATTCATCAAAGTTTTCTGAATCACTGGAAAACTGAAAAGACGTCAAATCATCACAAATGTATCTCGCATAAATAATCAAATTTGTGGTATTTTGGCCAAACGGATTTGATGTCTTGTTAAAATGTATAACTTCGATGCAGTTATGGTACAATTACAAGATATGGATATGGACAAACATGTAAAAGTTATACGTTGTTATGACATAGGTCTTTACCATTGGTCCGCATCTCAAATTTGATATTATAAATAGTGTCATAGACTGATTCCTGTCATAATGGATCTCCAATTTTTCTTGCTAAAAGTACCAACACTTAATTTGGGGGATTTACGAAAACAAACGTTATATCATAGTTATATTTAGTTTCACCAAAATGTCACTCTCAGTTTTCAAAAGTCACATTTCGTGAAAAATTTCCCTAGCAAAAATACCTTTTTAATTTAGGAATTGATTAGAGGTTTGATAAGTCTTTTCCGATTATTAAAAGTCACTATCGGCTAGAACGATTTACTTTTCTGTTGAAAAACAAAGTCTCTAACAACCATACATTTAGTAGATTTGTATACACATGTTTTTACACAAATTACGTAATAGATTGTAAATGTTCTTAAACAATTAAAACAGATTACAAAGATTTAGGAATTGATTAGAGGTTTGATGTTTGTTTGTTTGTTTGATGGCGTTTAACGCCACTTTCAGCAATTTTTCAGCTATATCATGGCGTCCAGTTTTTATTGGGGGAGGAAGCCGGAGAACCCGGAGAAAACCCCCGACCTGCGGTAGGAAAACTGGCAATCCTTGTCAATTAAGATTAGAGTCGAGAACACTCTGCCTGCAGTGAGAATCGAACCCGCAATCTCAGTGTTGACAGACCACGTGATCAATAGAAGACGAACTACCTTGACCACTCGGCCATCGAGGCCCCCTGATTAGAGGTTTGATAAGTCTTATAAGGCTATATCATGGCGTCCAGTTTTTATTGGGGGAGGAAGCCGGAGTACCCGGAGAAAACCCCCGACCTGCGGTAGGAAAACTGGCAATCCTTGTCAGTTAAGATTAGAGTCGAGAACACCCTGCCTGCAGTGAGAATCGAACCCGCAATCTCAGTGTTGACAGACCACGTGATCAATAGAAGACGAACTACCTTGACCACTCGGCCATCGAGGCCCCCTGATTAGAGGTTTGATAAGTCTTTTCCGATTATTAAAAGTCACTATCGGCTAGAACGATTTACTTTTCTGTTGAAAAACAAAGTCTCTAACAACCATATATTTAGTAGATTTGTATACACATGTTTTTACACAAATTACGTGAAAGATTGTAAATGTTCTTAAACAATTAAAACAGATTACAAGGATTACAAAAGAAACAGCCGACTTGAAGAAACAGCTAGAAAAGTCTACACCTCGTCGTCACATTAATGAACTGCGGGACGAATTAGAAAAGGTAATTTTATTGCATACAATATTATTCATTGTTCTTTGTAAGTTTTATGTTATTGCAATAATCTTACGTGTTCTTTTTTAACTTAATTGGAATGTCGTTTGTTAAGTTGCTAGATATGGTTCAATTATCTTGCTATAGCTTTGTTTAAAGTAAATTAAATTCTGAGGTTTAGTAAAAGGAGCAACACAGTTGTTAAAATATTCTAAATGTAAATCGCCGTTTAAGCAAAGAAAATTGTATCTGTGATAACTTGATTGCCTTTTTTAAAAACCTGCGTTTATTCACATTATATATGAACTGATTAAACACATATTTGACAAAACAACTTTAGGTGACTTATTAAATGCCAGAGAACACAAAATAATTTATGCCTTAATCGAATGATTACTGACTAGCATTCGCACAGCAGGGAAGCGGCAAATATTTCTGGGAACATGGTTACAACCATTAGAAAGAGCCAATCGGAAGAGTTGTGCCATGCACATTAAAATCTAAACTGTATTTAAAAACATTTATATATATTCTTTAAGTAAGTCTGACTGATATTTGACTTATCCGGTTTAGGTGCCTAATAATCAAAGAACTTAAAATATATCATTAAAGACGCACACAAGAGTCAAAGCTATAAAGACATGCTAAATTGCTGATTAGAGAAGCAACATAGTATATTTTAGTTGTTCATTCTCATTTAAGATTCAAATGTCTATAACATGAAGTGAAGAATTATCTATATTATGTCAAAACAAGACTGTAATATACCGCATATTTTTACTTATAAAAAAACATTTGCACTGTATTGTTAGAGAGATACATGATGCAAATAATGTAATATGTCTTCAGAGTAGACCTGTTGGTTTAAACCAAGGTTACCAGGGCTCTCTGTTCTCCTCTAAGATGTTTGCTTAACAATTATTTTCTCTTTTGTTTCGGGAAGGGTTGAAAACAAATATTTTTTTTATTTGGTCAGAAAAAAAGTTCATGCACCCTATTTTAATTTTGAAAAACAAGTTTACAATAAATGACTCCTAGATATATAAAACCTGGTAAACAAGATACTGGTTGGTTTTTTGCTACAAAAAGAAAATAACACTACACAAACACTTAATGCAAACAAACAATAATTTTCAGTAAACTGCAACTGCATGTGGTATAAATTATCATGAGAGGTGCTTTCGATACCCATGGATAGTTGTTATTCACAATTTTTATTAATGTTAGCAATAATCTTCAATGGCTTAATTTCAATTTGGTATTTGCTTTGAAATTTTGGTCATTTATGTTTGTCAATTTTTTATCTTTATCTTTTCACAATTTGACATGATAGCAATGGGGTGGGGTTATGCTATATGCTTATGCAATGTATCACATCAGGCTACTTCCCTTAGATTGTTTAAAAAATACAGATAATATACAGTTAATAAACGGTTTCAGCCCATGAACCCGTGTCATATAACCAATAAAATTTGTTTAAAATTTCCTTACTGCTCTGAAACATTGCTTACTTCAACGTTTTCATGTGTGTAACTTTGCTGTATATATAATGAACTAAACATATTTAACTTAGAAATTTCATTCTAAACTTTACATGAATTGTATGAATTTTGTCTCATGACAGAAGAATTAGATGAAGAATAACAATAAAAGAAAAATACACTATCTTCACATTTCTTTTTATTATTAAATATCACATGCACTAGCTATTATATTTGTTTTATTTATTATATCAGTTTAGTTCTAAATACTTATATGCTGCATGTAACAATTTTTTCTACCAAATGTATCATGGAAAACCAGCTGTACCTTTTGTGGTAAAGTCCACTATGAAATTGATCACATGACTTCTAATTTTCGATAATAAATGACAAGATTTTCTATAAAGGTACTTGTAAACTCTATGTAACATTGTCTGCAAAAATATAAAAGCACTGGCATCAAATTTAAAATAGATCATAGAATATCAACTGTATGGCCAAGAACACATAAAATATACAAAATGACCAAGCATTATGCTCACTTAACATTTCTGGGTAAGTAAATTGCATCTATCAGTACCAGCACAAATTTAAAATCCATGACAGTGGATAAATATACTGGATTGTATTTCCTCTCTTCAAAATTGCTTAACATGAAAATTATTAAACAGCCAATCTTTTAGCAATATTCATCTAATGCAAAACATTCAATATAGATGTATTTGCAATGTCAATGTACTCAATTTATTGAAAACAGCCTTACTTTTATTGGTCTGGATAATGAAATAAGTAAAAAGTTGTTAATACTAAATGAAGTATATGCTTTAGTTTTATTATATTGTGCTTTGGGTCTATTTTTGCAATTATAAATTTAAAATGTATTTAAATACAGGCATTTATTTTATGATTAAAAAAACACATTATACAATGGGTCAAATCTAGACATATTTAAAATATGTTGATGTACATGAGTAATATAAATAAAAGAATGTCAGACATTAAAACCTTTGTTCTTATAAATTAATGATAATCAATTGGATTCAGGATTCATAGCCTTAATAAACTTTCAAATCTCAAACCATTAATCGAATCTGTAACACTTTCTTTCTACAACTGAGGTTGTAAGTCTCTGAATAGCTGACAATGTTTAAGCCAATTTATGTATTATTTCTATAATTTATTCTCTATAAACTACAAAACCAAATGCTAACTTGCTGTTTGGACAAGACATATACAACTAGTATTTCTGTGTAATAATTACATTGTGTAAGAATGAACAGTTTGGAGATAATGTAAACTATGTAGAATTATGCAAGTTTAAGTTAAAAGTTAGACATTGCTTGATTCTTTGACTTTAGTGTATGTGTGTGTGAGTGTGTGTGGGGGTGGTTAATAGAATTGTAATCAGGTCTATGGCCATTGTTCAACAGTTATTCCATAATTCTCGCATACGCATACAAGTAGTTTCTATAAGGGGTAGTAAAACTTTTATAAACAATTTTGGTAGAAGTTGGTATACACTGTCATTCCCAAACAAGCGACAACTCTTAAAGAATTTGTGAACAATTATTATAACGGCAACAAAACGTATACCAAAAGTCACCGTTTTTGCAAATTTTTTTGCATGAGAAATGGAAACTGATTACCTCGTATAGTCGAGGTCATGCCTTATGCTCCTTCTGTAGATAACAAAAGGTATATTTTGAAATAAACAATTATTTCCTCTATATATTTAGAGTTTTGAAATGCGGCGGATTTTTTGTTTTTGATGAGGCGATTATCTATCCTAAAATTTGACATAATTACAACGATATTAGTCCGAATTTTACTGCCGTTATAATCCGCAGTTAGTTTTGTGACTTGTCGGATTAATACACAACGCACAGTGTGTAATAAAAAACTTCAATAACTAACATCCCCTATCAATAATGATCGATCTTAAAAACGAAACCAATAAATAAAATGGTGACACTGTTGAAAGATATCAATATTGACAACGGCGGATTACATATGCAACTTCTTTTGGACATCAAAGTGCCGGAAGTGATTCATTCCCGCTCTGCTACATTACGAGTAATGGGACTAAATTCGTGCCCTTGCCAAAAAAACGCGAGGGTACGATTATTCGTTTTACAATGGATTTGTCTGTTCGAAACCTTTCAGGCTTGTAAATTGCGGTTGACGCGGGAAAAGTCTAGCGGTTTGTTCGAATACCATTGTAAGTCACAAAAAACAGACGAACTTTTGTGAAGAACATTAGGTCTTTTAAAAAAAAACATGGCTGAATTATAATGTAAAATTCCCGTAGCAGAATTTGTTTTACGTTGACGTTACCAGAAGCTGCGTTATTTTATGTAGTTTATGTCATACAGAATGCTCAAAAGTTTGGTGAAATTCGAATTAACCTGACTCTAGAGAATAAAACACAATGTATAATTTTAATACCTAGATCAACTTTAAAGAAAGGTGGTTTTTTTAAAAACTAAAACAAATTGACTTATCAAAACGCTGTAACCATGAGAGTAAATGTTGTAGGTAGATTGCAATAAGATCGTAAAAATAACTGCCCAAGAGTTGTCAAATAAAAAATTAGATTCTTAACTGTTTTTGAAAGCAATATTAATATACATCGTTGTCTTTATTTGTTGATATAAGATCAGGTTGAGGTCTTATACAATACTTTTCTGTACAGTTCATTTAATCTTAAATAAACATATAATCAAACCTACACCTTTTCCGAAGCAAGTCAGTGTGCTGTTCCTGTTGCAATTGTTTCCGTTAATTTACAAACATTATTTACTAACAGTGGACACATCTTATGGACTAAGCTAAAATATTGTACTTAAATGAATAATAGTTATCCCGTATTTTTCTTTTAGTGTATATAATAAAAAAGAATTAAGTGACACATAATGTTTCGTTAATTTCATTTAACTACTAAATACAAATGATGCAATATTTCATTTTTAGTTAAGGTGTTAAGCTTGGTATAATTATCTTGCTTTCACTTTTTCAAAATATTTTTGAGGCTTTGCGAAATAAGCAATACAATATTTTCCAAAAGATTTAAAATGGTAAAAATGCGAATTACTCTTGAGGAAAACAAATTTTATTTGTTTTTACAGTCCTATTTGCATTACAGAAAATTGTTGTTAAGCACCTCACATGAATTGATTAAACACATATTTGTCAAATCTGTTTAAGGTGCCGTATTCATTGCATGAAAAAATTAAAATATGTCATTTAAGGGCGCTGTGAAATTTAACATTTCATCGTTGTTGTTATCGCATGATTTTCGACTAAAGTTTACACAGAAGGGTGGATGATATTTTGTACTGGCGAAATGTTACAAACCATTGCCACTATCATACGTCTTAAGAGTTGTGTCATACAAAATAGAATCTAAACTGTATTTCTACACAATATTAGTACTTGTATGCATTATTGCGTATTTATTTTTTGTTTTTGTTTTGTTTTTTATGTCAGATAATTTGGAAGTCACATTTACAATCTGAGTATTATTTATCGCTAAAGTTTAGTGTGAAAGATCTTCTGATACAGTCATTTTCCTATGGCAATGTTTATAAATGTAATCAAAACTACAAAAACACAATCTTTTCTGTGTGACCGGTCAGTGGACTGTTCCTATCACATGTGTTTGACCTAGGTTGCTACAGGAATTTAATAAGAGTGCACACATTTTATGGAGTTTGTATTTTCCTTTAAATGCGTATAATAAAATGAATATTGAAGTGAAACATTATTTATTTTTAATATTATTTTTAGCGGGATATTACAATAACTTCATTATTATAATGCTAACAAAAAATTTAAAAAGCCTACATTCATTTGTAAAATTGTATTTAAAACAGACTGTTGTAGAAAAAGAAACACAGATAACATGTTTGCAAACGCAGCTCACAAATTATGATTTTGTAAAGAATGAACTTCGAAAAGAATTAGAAAAGGTGAGTTTCTCGTTTTGCTATGTTTACTGTTCTTGGATAGTTTTATGTCTTTGTGTGGTTTGCATGAATATCAGCTAAGTTTAAAATCGACTGTTTAGTTGTTTGAGGAGTTTATAGACATGGTTAAATTATCATGATATATAGTTGCTTCAATTATAATATGTTTCTTTTTTATGTGCTACACAATTTGTCTTATAAAGATTTAGAATAATTTCTATTTAAAGAGATTAACTGTGGTAAACTTTTACACGACTTCTTGCTTATCAGAATCTTTATCGATCCAGCTATGCATTGCATCAATTAAACAATTAGTAATTAAAATCAGCTTTATATTCGTTCACTATCAGAGCGGAAATAATGAAATTTGTAAGATTGATTGTTTATTTACATTATTGTTTTAATAAGAGAAGTAGTAAGCAGATGTGTACAGTAAACCATTTAGAAAGAAATCTTTTCTAAAAAAACATTTGTTGAGATTTCATAAACATATCTTTTGCTTTAAAATAACCTTGTTTTAATTTATCGAATAATTACAAAATTGTTGAAAATCATTATTCAAGCGAGACATTAAAGGTTCACTTATATTATGTTTAAATATAAACATACTTGGTAACCTTTGTAGTTACACCATAGTATAAAGGAGAAGGACGCAAGTATAGCAAACTTGGAGGAACAGGTACGAAAGTCTAAATCTGGAGATGAAGAATTACTTAAGGTAGTTTCCAAATAATTTTTGTAGTAAATGCGAAAATCATGCATATTGCAGTATTGTTTATATATATTTTGACAACTACAAAAGTAAGCAGACTTTGTATAGAGAGAAATATACTGAGACGGACGAACAGTTTTTTGGAAGATTATATTAACAGATTTGTTCATTTTGGGGTTTAATAAAAATATAACCTTTTTCAATTATGTATCAAATACTAAATGCTTTAATTGTTGTACATACTTTACATTTTATGTTTAAATATAAACTTCACTGGTAACTATTTCAGTTGCTGCAGAAAGCACAGGAGAAGGATACACACATAGCTAACTTGGGGGAAGAGCTACAAAAGTGTAACTCTGCGGCTGAGGAATCACTTAAGGTGAGTTTCAAATTCCGAATAGTGTTTATTATCAATTCGAAAATCAACCACATTTAACGACTGTTTTTAATTCATTTATATATAACACAAGCCAGCAGAATTTAGGCAGTGAAACATATCAATAGAGAAATCTGCTGTGAAGGACGGACATTTTTTGAAGATGTTCCGAATAGTGCTTATTATCAATTAGAAAATCAATCACATTTTACGATTGGTTTTATAATTAATTTATATATAACAAAAATAAGCAGAATTTGTGTTCTGAAACATACCTATTAAGAAATGTGTTGTTAAGAACGGACAGTTTTTGAAGATGTCATAAACATATTTCTTATTTTGTTTGTAATTTAATATAAAACATTGTCTTACTGTATCCATTTATTATAAAATACTTACATTGCAGTTGGAAATATTTTTAGATTAACTCTGCAATAGTTCTTTAGCAATAGTTTACAAAATGATAAGTATAAGTACAAGAAAACACCTTTGGCTCCATCCAGTGTATTGTGCCTTTTTCTAACCCAACCCCAATTCATCTAAGGTGTTTGATTAATATTGCACACTTATGTAAAAGACAGTTTTTGAAGATGTCATAAACATATTTCTTATTTTGTTTGTAATTTAATATAAAACATTGTCTTACTGTATCCATTTATTATAAAATACTTACATTGCAGTTGGAAATATTTTTAGATTAACTCTGCAATAGTTCTTTAGCAATAGTTTACAAAATGATAAGTATAAGTACAAGAAAACACCTTTGGCTCCATCCAGTGTATTGTGCCTTTTTCTAACCCAACCCCAATTCATCTAAGGTGTTTGATTAATATTGCACACTTATGTAAAAGACATGCAATTATACTTTTAATAAAATATGCTCATGCTTCATATCCCTCGTAAAAACTATAATGACAAAAAACGCATGGGTCACATTACTATGTTTAATGGTGTCGTATCTCATATTCTTGATATAAGTTATACAAAAATAATTTTATTTCTGTTGGCAAAGACGTAAGTAGGACTCTTTTTCTAAAAATTTTTATTTATATATTTTGAATAAAATCTATTAGACAACATATTTTTATTGCTAACAATTATTTCGAAAATAGAATGCGAAGGAGAAGGAGTTTAAAATAGCAAACTTGGAGAAAGAACTGCAAAAGTCTGAGTCTTATGCTAAAGAATTGATAAAGGTGAGTTTAGGGGCCTGTTATTGGTCACTATCTCATATTACAAAAAGCAAACTTACAAGTCATGATGATGGCGCAAATTACATTGTAAAAGTGTAGTATTTCATCGTTTTTTTAATCAATGGGTTCTGATTGATGTTAAAGCACACAGGTTGAGGCTTATGCTGACTAGTGGGGTGTTAAAACTCATTCACTAGGACTGGCTATAATTAAGTGTATGTCTTTTAACGTATAATCTAAGTTATAACAAAACCTTGTGAAGCAAAAGATTTTTCATTATGAATTTCATATTCTGTTTGTAAGTATTAATCATTCAATACTTCAATTTTTGTTTTAAAAAATGAGAGGGATCTGTAGCAAAATCAGAATCTAAAGGTTAAAGAATCATACATATCCAATTTAAAGTAAGAGCTAGAAAAATCCAACTCTGAAGCTTTATCTATTAATTATAAAATTGACAAATATTATTCAATCGAGACTTTTAAGATTAACTCTGCAATATTCCTTTAACAATATATTACAAAATGATAAACATAGGTACGAGACAACACATGTTTGCCTCCTTCCAGTGTGTTTTACCTTTCCTAATCTGACCTAATTCGTCTAAGATATTGACTTGAATTGCACACTTTATACCAAAAGGCATACAATTATATCTTTTCATAAAATATTTTTATGCTGCATCACCCTTTTGAAGGCTACAATGACAAAGAACAAGGGCCACATTAATTTGTGATTTGGGTTTTATCTTATATTATCTATATCAAGAATACAGTACTTTAATTTCTGTTGAAACGCTTTCAAGTATGACTTTCTTTCTTAAAAGTTTATTTGATATTTCAATATAAACATTATTTTCTAAAACTGTAAATTTATATATTTTGAATAAACTTTATTAGACAACTTACTTTTATTTTTTACAATTATTTTGAAAACAGAATCTGAAGGAGATGGAGTTTTCTATAGTACACTTGGAAAACGAACTGCAAACGTCTAAATATGAAGCTAAAGAATTGCAAAAGGTGAGTTTAGGTGCCTGTTATTGGTCAGTGTCCTTTGTAAGTGTTATGTGATTGTATGTGGTTCATGAATCTGAGCTGAAACGACCGATGTTTTGTCTGTGGAATCGATAATATGGCTTTTAGGATACAGATTTTAACAGTTTAAAATCGTAACCATGGGAATCGTTATCATAAATGGAAACTGTCGTCTATATTAACAGGAACAGTTGACTATTAGAACGAATATATATTCGACTAACGAATGCATTTATAAAACATTTTTTGTCAAATAATCATCAGATATCTCATATCACAAAAAACAAACTTTCAAGCCATGATGATGGCAAATTAAACTGTAAAAGTGTAGAATTCCATCGTTGTCCTAATCAATGGGTTCTTATTAATGTTAAAGCAAACAGTTTAAGGGTATTGTTGTCTAGTGGTTTGCAAAAACACATTCGCTAAGACTGACCAGAATTAAGTTAATGCCTTGTAAAGTGGAATCCTTGTTGCAGTG
This sequence comes from Limnoperna fortunei, assembly GCA_944474755.1. NCBI lineage: Eukaryota > Metazoa > Mollusca > Bivalvia > Mytilida > Modiolidae > Limnoperna > Limnoperna fortunei. The sequence goes on along the minus strand of OX104124.1, from coordinate 34,768,811 downwards.
TTTTCTATCCATTATTAAAGTTTACAAATTACAGAATATTGTTATGCCGCATATTCCTTTTGAAAAGACTAAAAAACTTGTTGACAAATATTTTATTATCATTTTCATATCTTATTTTCTAAGTATAAATTTTACAATACTTTAATTACTGTTGAAAAATATTAGAGAGAGCTGTTATTTACTATATACTTTTTGCAAGAATATGTACAATTAGAAAACATAATTTCATTTGTAACAGACGTAGCGAAATCATAATGTAAATGAGAGAAACATGTATATCCAAGCGAATGAAGAGCTAGAATAGTCAAAATGTGAAGCTGGGTAATCACGAAAGGCTATTTTTGGCTCCCATTATTGTTCACTATAATATACAAGAATACTTCAATTTGTAGAATAGCCTATTTATTTGTATTCCTTTTTCTTATAAGTAAAGCAGATTTTTACAGTAAAAGATATCTAGAACGAATTCTGCTCTGAAGAAGAGACATTTTTGGAAATTTCATAAAGATGTTTGATTTGGATTGTAATTTAACATATAACTTTGTTTTACTTTTACTATCAATTATGAAATGTGTCCATTATTGTTAAAAACCATATATACCGCGGGCATTAAAGGTTCACTTCATATTTTATTTTTCAATAAAAATTCCCTTGGTAACATTTGTAGTTACAACATAGCATAAAGGAGAAGGACACACGTGTTGCCAACTTGGAGGAACAGGTACGAAAGTCTAAATGTGGGGCTGAAGAATTAAGTAAGGCAGTTTTCAAATAATTGTTGTTGTAAATGCGAAGATGATGCATATTGCAGCATTGTTTATATGCTATTTTCACAACTACAAAAATAAGCAGAATTCGTATAACGAAACATACCAAGAGAGAAGTATGTCGTGAAGGGCGATCAGTTTTTTTGGAGATTATATTAACAGGTTTATTTATTTTGAATGCAATTAATATATAACATTGTTTTAAATTATATATCAATTAATAAATCCTATAGTTAATGTACATAGTTTATACTTTGTGTTAGAATGTGAACAATTAGAAAACATAATTTCATTTATAACAGACGTAGCAAAATCAGAATGTAAATGAGAATGAAACATACATAGCCAAAAGAACAAGAGAGCTAGAAAAGTTAAAATCTGAAGATGAATAATCACGGAAGGATAGTTGTTGGTTCCCACTATTGTTCACTATAATATACAAGAATACTGCAATTCTTAGGATAGTCTGTTTATTTGTAATGCTTTTACTATAAGAAAAGTAAAGCAGATTTGTACAGTGAAACATATCTAGAGAGAAATCTGCTCTGAAGAAGAGACATTTTTTTAGATTTAATAAACATGTTTGAGTTGGATTGTAATTTTAAAATAAAACTTATTTTACTGTATTCAGTAATTATAAAATATGTCTATTATTGTTGAAAACCTTATACCCAGAGGGGAATTAAACGTTCACTTCACATTTTATGTCTTAATAAAAAATTCCTTGATAACCTTTGTAGTTACAGCATAGTATAAAGGAGAGGGACACACGTATTGCAAACTTGGATGAACAGGTACGAAAGAGTAAATCTGGGGATGAAGAATTACGTAACGGTTCACATAATTGTTGTTGTAAATGCGAAAATGATTCATATTGCAACATTTTTCATGTGCTATTTTTGACAACTACAAAGTAAACAGAATTGTACAACGAAACATGTCTAGAGAGAAATATGCTGTGAAGGACGATCGGTTATTTGGAGATTATATAAACAGAATTATTTATTTTGAATGAAATTAATATATAACATTCAATTATGAAATGCTTTTATATTTAAATGCAAACTTCACTGGTGCGAACTATTTCAGTTACAGCAGAAAGCACCGGAGAATGCAACACGCATAGCTAAGATGGGCAAAGAGCTACAAAAGTGTAAATCTGAGGCTGAGGAATCACTTAAGGTGAGTTTCGGGTTTCCAATTGCTTTGATTGTCATGTCTAAAATCAACCATATTTTACGAATGCTTTTAAATCAATGATTGATTGATAACTGATTGCTGACGAATTTTTAAACGCTGACGGATCACTGACTGACCGATGACGTATACATCTGTCCAAAACTATGAATCCGTCATTACCTTGGTAACTGTCAGCGATCAGTCAAATCAGTGCGATCCAGAACCCGTCATGTAATTATATTTTAGTTAGTTTATTGATTGATACGTATATATTAATAATTTGAAGGTGAAACGAATTCTCCCTAATTTGTAAATTATATATATATATATATATATATATATATATATATATATATATATATATATATATATATATATATATATCTGTATATCTAACTTTGTCATCGTTTTCAGCAACATTTCAGTTATTTCTTCGCGCCCAGTTTTTACAGGGGTGGTGTGGGAAGAAGCCGGAGAACATTTTAAAACCGACAATCTTTGTCAATTAAGTTGGAGTGGGGCACACCCTATCTGCAGTCATTCAAAAATCCGGAACCTGTTGACAGGCAAGTGATAACTAGTAGATTATTAACCATTACTATCCAATCAGCCAACGAGGCCCCAATAACGCCGAGAAGAGAAGTCTGCCATTACTTCAGTAAAGCGGATAAATGTGTTACACGTTTTATAGTACGAAATAGTAATTTTTGAAAAAAACGTCATTATTGTTTTAGTTCTATAAAATCGGTTTAAACATTGTCATTACAGTCATATCGATAAAACAGAACCTTTTCAAAACTTGCCCTTTAAAAGAGCGTCATTCAACATGAATAATAACTTATTTCATTGATTGATTAAATGATTGATTGGATGTTTGCTTCCTTACAGCGAGCAGTAATTCAGCTTTATGTAGGACGAGAACAAGTTAATATCAATTTGAGAAAGATGGACCAAAGGGCAAAAATTTTCAATTCCAATGGAAAAATATGGGGTTCGGATAGAGGAGGAAATGAGCTACTCTTTTTCGAAATATACAAAAGACATCCTTATCGTGCAAGAATCTTGACACTCTCTAAACAAGTCACCTGTTATGGTCCGCGAACAGACTTTTCCGTAGTATGACCTGAAACCCCACCCCCCCCCCAAACGCGAGGGCATCCCATATCCGCCACCTGAGAACGCTCTGGGCACCTCTGTGAACCCTAGTAGCCAATTTCAAATACTCCCAAATTGTAAGGAAAATATTTATAGTTATATATCATTCAATATCGAACAGACATCGTAAACTAAACCAATTGTGGCGGCTAAAATGCGCAATGTTCGCATCTTTAACTCAGAAGTATCTATATACAAGCATGCTTAGTACTTTATTCTTTATTTGAGATTTAATTCTCTTTAAATTCATGTGACACAATGAAATAGTGAATAAAATATATAATAGATGTTTTCGCTTTTGTCGTTAATTTTATTTAGTAATATACCCTTGAATTGGGGGCAATAAGAAAACTTTGATCAAGCCTCGACAAATGATGTTTTTAAGCGTTTATATTAAAAAAAACTCCACCTCGTTGGCTAAAGTTGCAGTAATCTACTATTGATCAACGAGGTTGTCTGTTCGACACTTACGGAGGTTGTCTTCGACTGATCCTTAAATTTGCAGATTACCAGTTTTCCTGTTGAAGGCCGGGGGTTTCGCTGGGTACTAAAGCCCTTCTCTATAAACACCCGATACCATAATATAGAGTAACACAATTTTTGATAATGGTGTTACACAAACCATTTTCACACATGCATACAAATAATGCTAACGCGAAAGCGAGAAACGAAAACAAAATTACGATTTTATGATTCCGTCTTCACGTTTTTCGTCTTTCTCGCTTTTTTCTGCTTTTTCCGATTTAAAAAATTTCGAAGACAAATGCGAGAGGTACGCCTTGGCACGCGACGTAAAATATTTTTTGAAGTCATTGTATATGTGAATTTTTCCATTTATATATATATACCTTTAAATAAAATGACACTGTGTGATGTTTAAATTTCGTCACAGATGCATATAGATTGGGGGAATTTCCATTGATCATCTATAACTTTAGACTAGACTTTTTCCGCTTTAATAAATTTCGAAGACAAATACGAGAAGTACGCATTGGCACGCGAGGTCATCCATCGTTGGTTTATCAATGGGTTCTGATTGATGTTAAAGCACACAGGTTGAGGCTTATGCTGACTAGTGGGATGTTAAAGCTCATTCACTAGGACTGGCTAAAATTAAGTTAATGTCTTTTAACGTAGAATCCAAGTTATAACAAAACCTCTTGAAGCGAAAGATTTTTCATTAGGATTTCATATCCTAATTGTAAGTAATAATCGTGCAATACTTCAATTTTTATTTTTAAAAAGGTGTGAAACCTGTAGCAAAATCAGAATCTAAAGGTTAAAGTATCATATATATCCAATTTAAAGTAAGAGCTAGAAGAATCCAACTCTGAAGCTGATAAATTTGAAAATTATTTTTATTGTTAATTCGAAGATCATGCATATTGTAGAATTGTTTATGCTCTTTTCGACAACTTCAAAAGTTAGCAGAATTTGTACAACGAAAGATATCTAGAGAGAAATATGCTGTGAAGGATAGTTTTCTTTGTGGATTATATAAGCAGATCTTTGATTTGGAATGTAATTTATATATAACCTTGTTTTACTTTATATTTCAATTATTAAATGTTTAATTGTTGTTGAAACTATTATTCAAACTGAACATTACATACTTCACGTTGTATATTTAAATATAAACTCTATTGGTACCTATTTTAGTTGCAGCAGAAAGTACAGGAGAAGGATACACAAATAGCCAGCTTGCAGGAAGAGCTACAAAAGTGTAACTCTGAGGCTGAGGAATCACTTAAGGTAAGTTTTGGGTTGTGAATAGTTATTATTATCAATACGTTAATTAACCATATTTTACGATCGGTTTTTAATTCATTTATATATAACAAATTAAAGGCAGCAGAATGTGTGCAGTGAAACATATCTATAGAGAAATCTGCTGTAAAGGCTGGATAGATGTCATAAACAAATCTTTTATTTTGTTTGTAATTTAATATAAAACGTTGTCTTACTGTATCCATTTAATATAAAATACTTACATTGCAGTTGGAAATATTATTCAATCGAGACTTTACAGATTAACTCTGCAATAGGTCTTTAGCAATAGTTTACAAAATGATACACATACGTACGAGAAAACACCTTTGGCTCCATCCAGTGTATTGTGCCTTTTTCTAACCCAACCCCACTTCATCTAAGGTGTTTGATTTACATTGCACACTTATATAAAAAGAAAAACAATTATACTGTTAATAAAATATGCTTATTCTTCATATCCCACTTAAAGGCTATAATGACAAAAACGCATTGGTCACATTACTATGTTATTGGTGTCGTATCGCATATTCTTGATATAAATTTTACAAATACTGTTAGTTTTGTTGGCAAAGACTTAAGTAGGACTCTTTTTCTAACAATGTTTATTTATATATTTTGAATAAAATCTATTAGACAACATATTTTTATATCTAACAATTATTTCGAAAATAGAATGCGAAGGAGAAGGAGTTTAAAATAGCAAACTTGGAGAAAGAACTGCAAAAGTCTGAGTCTTTTGCTAAAGAATTGATAAAGGTGAGTTAAGGTAACTGTTATTGGTCACTGTCATTTGTAAGTGTTATGCGATTGTATGTGGTTAACGAATCTGAGCTTTAACGACAAGTGTGTTGTTTTTGGAATTGATAGACATGGCTTGTAGAACACAGATTTAACTGTTTAAGATCGTCACCATGGGAATTGTCATTCATAAAGGGAAACTGTCGTCTATATTTACACAAATAGTTGCTTTTTTACGTATATCTTTTCGACTAAGAAGTTCATTTGTAAACATGTTATGTCAGATAGCTTTCATATGCTTCATATTACAAAAAGCAATACAAGTCATGATGATGTCGAAAATTAGATTGTAAAAGTGTAGTATTACATCGTTGTTTTAATCAATGGGTTCAGATTAATGTTAAAGCACACAGGTTGAGACTGATGCCGACTAGTGGCATGTTAAAACTCATTCACTAGGACTGACTATAATTAAGTTTATGTCTTTTTACGTAGAATCTAAATTATAACAAAACTTCTTGAAGCAAAAAATTTTCATTCTGAATTTCATTTCCTCTTTGTAAGTATTAATAATTCAATTCTTCAATTTTGTTTAAAAATGAGTGGGATCCGTAGCAAAATCAGAATCTAAAGGTTAAAGAATTATATATATCCAATTTAAAGTAAGAGCTAGAAGAATCCAACTCTGAAGCTGATGAATTATGGAAGGCTAGTTTGTGGCTCCCAATATTGTTCGACTTAATTAACAAGAAATCATGTAGGTTGTTTTTGAGATTTCTTAAACACGTTTGGACTGTATTTTAACATATAACTTTGTTTTACTTTATCTATCAATTATAAAATATTTCTATAATGTTAAAAATCATAATTACAGCGGGGCATTAAAGGTTCACTTCATATTTTTATGTTTCAATAAAAATGTATTGGTATCCTTTGTAGATACAAAATAGCATAAAGGAGAAGGACACACGTATAGCAAACATAGAGGAACAGGAACGAAAGTGTAAATCTATGGCTGAAGAATTACTTAATGTAGTTTGAAAATTATTTTTGTTGTTAATTCGAAAATCATGCATTATGTAGAATTGTTTATGCTCTTTTTGACAACTACAAAAGTTAGCAGAATTTGTACAACGAAACATATCTAGAGAGAAATATGCTGTGAAGGATAGTTTTTGAGGGATTATATAAGCAGATCTTTGATTTGAAATGTAATAAATTATATATAACTTTGTTTGACTTTATAAATCAATTATGAAATGTTTAATTGTTGTTGAAAATATTATTCAAACTGAACGTTACATACTTCACGTTGTATGTTTACATATAAACTCATTTGGTACCTATTTTAGATGCAGCAGAAAGTACAGGAGAAGGATACACAAATAGCCAACTTAGGGGAAGAGCTACAAAAGCGTAACTCTGAGGCTGAGGAATCACTTAAGGTAAGTTTCGGGTTGTGAATAGTTGTTATTATCAGTACGTTAATTAACCATATTTTACGATCGGTTTTGAATTCAGTTATATATAACAAACTAAAGTCAGCAGAATGTACGCAGTGAAACATATCTATAGAGAAATCTGCTGTAAAGGCTTGATAGATGTCAAAAACAAATCTTTTATTTTGTTCGTAATTTAATATAAATCATTGTCTTACTGTATCCATTTATTCTAAAATTCTTGCCTAGCAGTTGCAAATATTATTCAATCGAGACTTTACAGATTAACTCTGCAATAGTTCTTTAGCAATAGTTTACAAAATGATAAACATACGTACGAGAAAAAACCTTTGGCTCCATCCAGTGTATTGTGCCTTTTTCTAACCCAACCCCAATTCATCTAAGGTGTTTGATTATCATTGCACACTTATGTAAAAAGACATACAATTATACTTTTAATAACATATGCTCATGCTTCATATCCCTCTTAAAGGCTATAATGAAAACAAAAACGCATGGGTCACATTACTATGTTATTGGTGTCGTATCGCATATTCTTGATATAAATTATACAAATACTTTATTTCTGTTGGCAAAGACTTAAGTAGGACTCTTTTTCAAACAATGTTTATTTATATATTTTGAATAAAATCTATTAGACAACATATTTTTATTTCTACCAATTATTTCGAAAATAGAATGAGAAGGAGAAGGAGCTTAAAATAGCAAACTTTATCAATACGTTAATTAACCACATTTTACGATCGTTTTTGAATTCAGTTATATATAACAAACTAAAGTCAGCAGAATGTACGCAGTGAAACATATCAATAGAGAAATCTGCTGTAAAAGCTTGATAGATGTCATAAACACATCTTTTATTTTGTTTGTAATTTAATATAAAACATTGTGTTACTGTATCCATTTATTATAAAATACTTACATTGCAGTTGGAAATATTTTTCACTCGAGACTTTACAGATTAACTCTGCAGCAGTTCTTTAGCAATAGTTTACAAAATGATACACATGCGTACGAGAAAACACCTTTGGCTCCATCCAGTGTATTGTGCATTTTTCTAATCCAACCCCAAATCATCTAAGGTGTTTGATTTACATTGCACACTTATATAAAAAGAAAACCAATTATACTGTTAATAAAATATGCTCATGCTTCATATCCCTCTTAAAGGCTATAATGACAAAAAAACGCATGGGTCACATTACTATGTTATTGGTGTCGTATCGCATATTCTTGATATAAATTATACAAATACTTTATGTTGGCAAAGACTTAAGTAGGACTCTTTTTCTAACAATGTTTATTTATATATTTTGAATAAAATCTATTAGACAACATATTTTTATTTCTACCAATTATTTCGAAAATAGAATGAGAAGGAGAAGGAGTTTAAAATAGCAAACTTGGAGAAAGAACTGCAACAGTCTGAGTCTTTTGCTAAAGAATTGATAAAGGTGAGTTAAGGTGCCTGTTATTGGTCACTGTGATTTGTAAGTGTTATACGATTGTATGTGGTTAACGAATCTGAGATTTAACGTCCAGTGTGTTGTTTTTTGGAATTGATAGGCATGGCTTGTAGAATACAGATTTTAACTGTTTAAGATCGTCAGCATGGGAATTGTTATTCATAAACGGAAACTGTCGTCTATATTTACACAAATAGTTGCTTTTTTACGTATATCTTTTCGACTAAGAAGTTCATTTGTAAACATGTTATGTCAGATAGCTTTCATATGCTTCATATTACAAAAAGCAATACAAGTCATGATGATGTCGAAAATTAGATTGTAAAAGTGTAGTATTACATCGTTGTTTTAATCAATGGGTTCAGATTGATGTTAAAGCACACAGGTTGAGACTTATGCCGACTAGTGGCATGTTAAAACTCATTCACTAGGACTGACTATAATTAAGTTTATGTCTTTTAACGTAGAATCTAAATTATATCAAAACTTCTTGAAGCAAAAATTTTTCATTCTGAATTTCATTTCCTCTTTGAAAGTATTAATAATTCAATTCTTCTATTTTGTTTAAAAATGAGTGGGATCCGTAGCAAAATCAAAATCTAAAGGTTAAAGAATTATATATATCCAATTTAAAGTAAGAGCTAGAAGAATCCAACTCTGAAGCTGATGAATTATGGAAGGCTAGTTTGTGGCTCCCAATATTGTTCGACTTAATTAACAAGAAATCATGTAGGTTGTTTTTGAGATTTCTTAAACACATTTGGACTGTATTTTAACATATAACTTTGTTTTACTTTATCTATCAATTATAAAATATTTCTATAATGTTGAAAATCATAATTACAGCGGGGCATTAAAGGTTCACTTCATATTTTTATGTTTCAATAAAAATGTATTGGTATCCTTTGTAGTTACAAAATAGCATGAAGGAGAAGGACACACGTATAGCAAACATAGAGGATCAGGAACGAAAGTGTAAATCTATGGCTGAAGAATTTCTTAAGGTAGTTTGAAAATAGTTTTTGTTGTTAATTCGAAAATCATGCATATTGTAGAATTGTTTATTCTCTTTTTGACAACTACAAAAGTTAGCAGAATTTGTACAACGAAACATATCTAGAGAGAAATATGCTGTGAAGGATAGTTTTTGGGGGATTATAAAAGCAGATCTTTGATTTGGAATGTAATAAATTATTTATAACCTTGTTTGACTTTATATATCAATTATGAAATGTTTAATTGTTGTTGAAAATATTATTCAAACTGAACGTTACATCCTTCACGTTGTATGTTTACATATAAACTCATTTGGTACCTATTTTAGTTGCAGCAGAAAGAACAGGAGAAGGATACACAAATAGCCAACTTAGGGGAAGAGCTACAAAAGTGTAACTCTGAGGCTGAGGAATCACTTAAGGTAAGTTTCGGGTTGTGAATAGTTGTTATTATCAATACGTTAATTAACCACATTTTACGATAGGTTTTGAATTCAGTTATATATAACAAACTAAAGTCAGCAGAATGTACGCAGTGAAACATATCTATAGAGAAATCTGCTGTAAAGGCATTATAGATGTCATAAACAAATCTTTTATTTTGTTTGTAATTTGATATAAAACATGGTCTTACTGTATCCATTTATTATAAAATTCTTACCTAGCATTTGGAAATATTATTCAATCGAGACTACAGATTAACTCTGCAACAGTTCTTTAGCAATAGTTTACAAAATGATAAACATACGTACGAGGAAACACCTTTGGCTTCATCCAGTGTATTGTGCCTTTTTCTAACCCAACCCCAATTCATCTAAGGTGTTTGATTATCATTGCACACTTATGTAAAAAGACATACAATTATACTTTTAATAACATATGATCATGCTTCATATCCCTCTTAAAGGCTATAATGACAAAAAACGCATAGGTCACATTACTTTGTTATTGGTGTCGTATCGCATATTTTTTATATAAATTTTACAAATACTTTTATTTCTGTTGCCAAACACTTAATTGGGACTCTTTTTCTAAAAATGTTTATTTATATATTTTGAATAAAATCTATTAGACAACATATTTTTATTTCTAACAATTATTTCGAAAATAGAATGCGAAGGAGAAGGAGTTTTGTATAGCAAATTTGGAGAAAGAACTGCAAACGTCTAAGTCTAATGCTAAAGAATTGATAAAGGTGAGTTAAGGTGCCTGTTATTGGTCACTGTCATTTCTAAGTGTTATGCGATTGTATGTGGTTAACAATTCTGAGCTTTAACGACCAGTGTGTTGTTTTTGGAATTGATAGACATGGCTTGTAGAATACAGATTTTGACTGTTTAAGATCGTCACCATGGGAACAGTAATTCATAAACGGAAACTGTCGTCTATATTTACACAAATTGTTGCTTTTTCACGTATATCTTTTCGACTAAAAAGTTCATTTGTAAAAATGTTATTGTCAGATAGCCATCATATGTTTCATATTACAAAAAGCAATACAAGTCATGATGATGTCGAAAATTAAATTTTAAAAGTGTAATATTACATCGTTGTTTTAATCAATGGGTTCTGATTGATGTTAAAACACACAGGTTGAGACTTATGCTGACTAGTGGCATGTTAAAACGCATTCACTAGGACTGACTATAATTAAGATTATGTCTTTTAACGTAGAATCTAAGTTATAACAAAACTTCTTCAAGCGAAAGATTTTTCATTCTGAATTTCATTTCCTCTTTGTAAGTATTAATCATTCAATTCTTCATTTTTTGTTAAAAAATGAGTGGGATCTGTAGCAAAATCAGAATCTAAAGGTTAAATAATCATCCATATCCAATTTAAAGTAAGAGCTAGAAGAATCCAACTCTGAAGTTGATGAATTACGGAAGACTTGTTTGTGGCTCCCAATATTGTTCGACTTAATTAACAAAAAATCATGTACTAGGTTGTTTTTTGAGATTTCTTAAACACATGTTTGATTTGGATTGTATTTTAACATATAAGTTTGTTTTACTTTATCTATCAATTATAAAATATTTCCATTATTGTTGAAAATCATAATTACAGCGGGGCATTAAAGGTTCACTTCATATTTTTATGTTTCAATAAAAATTTATTGGTATCCTTTGTAGTTACAAAATAGCATAAAGGAGAAGGACACACGTATAGCAAACTTGGAGGAACAGGAACGAAAGTGTGAATCTATGGCTGAAGAATTACTTAAGGTAGTTTGAAAATAGTTTTCGTTGTTAATTCGCAAATAATGCATATTGTAGAATTGTTATGATCTTTTTTAACAACTACAAAAGTAAGCAGACTTTGTACAACGAAACATATTTAGAGAGAAATATGCTGTGAAGGATAGTTTTTGTGGATTATATAAGCAGATCTTTGATTTGGAATATAATTTATATATAACCTTGCTTTACTTTATATTTCAATTATGAAATGTTTAATTGTTGTTGAAAATATTATTCAAACTGAACATTACATACTTCACGTTGTATGTAAATATATAAACTCTATTGGTACCTCTTTTAGTTGCAGCAGAAAGTACAGGAGAAGGATACAAAAATATCCAGCTTGGTGGAAGAGCTACAAAAGTGTAACTCTAAGGCTGAGGAATCACTTAAGGTAAGTTTCGGGTTGTGAATAGTTGTTATTATCAATTCGTTAATTAACCACGTTTTTGAATTCATTTATATATAACAAACTAAAGTCAGCAGAATGTACGCAGTGAAACATATCTATAGAGAAATCTGCTGTAAAGGCTGGATAGATGTCATAAACAAATCTTTTATTTTGTTTGTAATTTAATATAAAACATTGTCTTACTGTATCCATTTATTATATAAATACTAACATTGCAGTTGGAAATATTATTTCAATCGAGACTTTACAGATTAACCCTGCAACAGTTCTTTAGAAATAGTTTACAAAATGATAAACATACGTACGAGAAAACACCTTTGGCTCCATCCAGTGTATTATGCCTTTTTCTAACCCAACTCCAATTCATCTAAGGTGTTTGATTTACATTGCACACTTATATAAAAAGAAAAACAATTATACTGTTAATAAAATATGCTCATGCTTCATATCCCTCTTAAAGGCTATGATGACAAAAAAAACGCATGGGTCACATTACTATGTTATTGGTGTCGTATCGCATATTCTTGATGTAAATTATACAAATACTTTATTTCTGTTGGCAAAGACTTAAGTAGGACTCTTTTTCAAAAATGTTTATTTATATATTTTGAATAAAATATATTAGACAACATATTTTTATTTCTAACAATTATTTCGAAAATATAATGCGAATGAGAAGGAGTTTTATATAGCAAACTTGGAGAAAGAACTGCAAAAGTCTAAATCGTATCTTGAAGAATTGATAAAGGTGAGTTTAGGTGCCTGTTATTGGTCACTATCTCATATTACAAAAAGCAACTTACAAGTCATGATGATGGCGCAAATTACATTGTAAAAGTGTAGTTTTCCATCGTGTTTTTAATCAATGGGTTCTGATTGATGTTAAAACACACAGGTTGAGGCTTATGCTGCCTAGTGGCATGTTAAAACTCATTCACTATGACTGACTAAAATTAAGTTGATGTCTTTTCACGTAGAATCCAAGTTATAACAAAACCTCTTGAAGCAAAAGATTTTTCATTAGGAATTTCATATCCTAATTGTAAGTATTAAACATGCAATACTTCAATTTCTATTTTTAAAAAGGTGTGAAACCTGTAGCAAAATCAGAATCTGAAAGTTAAAGAATCATATATATCCAATTTTAAGTAAGAGCTAGAAGAATCCAACTCTGAAGCTGAGGAATTACGGAAGGCTAGTTTGTCGCTCCCAATATTGTTCGACTTAATAAACATAAAATTATGTAGGTTGCTTTTGGAGATTTCTTAAACAAATGTTTGATTTGGACTGTATTTTAACATATAACTTTGTTTTACTTCATCTATCAATTATAAAATATTTCTATTATTGTTGAAAATCATAATTACAGCGGGGCATTAAAGGTTCACTTCATATTTTTATGTTTCAATAAAAAATTCTTGGTATCCTTTGTAGTTACAACATAGCATAAATCAGAAGGACACACGTATAGCAAACTTAGAGGAACAGGAACGAAAGTGTAAATCTATGGCTGAAGAATTAAATAAGGTAGTTTGAAAATTATTTTTGTTGTTAATTCGAAAATCATGCATATTGTAGAATTGATTATGCTCTTTTTGACACCTACAAAAGTTAGCAGAATTTGTACAACGAAACATATCTAGAGAGAAATATGCTGTGAAGGATGGTTTTTTTATGGATAATATAAGCAGATCTTTGATTGTTGTTGAAAATATTATTCAAACTGAACATTACATACTTCACGTTCTATGTTTAAATATAAACTCTATTCGTACCTATTTTAGTTGCAGCAGAAAGTACAACAGAAGGATACACAAATAGCCAGCTTGGGGGAAGAGCTACAAAAGTGTAACTCTGAGGCTGAGGAATCACTTAAGGTGAGTTTCGGGTTGTGAATAGTTGTTATTATCAATACGTTAATTAACCACATTTAACGATAGGTTTTTATTTAATTTATATATAACAAATTATCGGCAGCAGAATGTGTGCAGTGACACATATCTATAGAGAAATCTGCTGTAAAGGCTGGACAGATGTCATAAACAAATCTTTTAGTTTGTTTGTAATTTAATATAAAACATTGTATTACTATATCCATTTATTATAAAATACTTACATTGCAGTTGGAAATATTATCAATCGAGACTTTAGAGATTAACTCTGCAATAGTTCTTTAGCAATAGTTTACAAAATGATAAACATACGTACCAGAAAACACCTTTGGCTCCACCCAGTGCCTTTTTCTAACCCAACCCCAATTCATCTTAGGTGTTTTGATTTACATTGCACACTTATATAAAAAGAAAAACAATTATACTGTTAATAAAATATGCTCATGCATCATATCCCTCTTAAAGGCTATAATGACAAAAAAACGCATGGGTCACATTACTATGTTATTGTTGTCGTATCGCATATTCTTGATATAAATTATACAAATACTTTTATTTCTGTTGGCAAAGACTGAAGTAGGCCTCTTTTTCTAAAAATGTTTATTTATATATTTTGAATAAAATCTATTAGACAACATATTTTTATTTCTAACAATTATTTCGAAAATAGAATGCGAAGAAGAAGGAGTTTAAAATATTAAACTTGGAGAAAGAACTGCAAAAGTCTGAGTCTTTTGCTAAAGAATTGATAAAGGTGAGTTAAGGTGTCTGTTATTGGTCACTGTCATTTGTAAGTGTTATGCGATTGTATGTGGTTAACGAATCTGAGCTTTAACGACCAGTGTGTTGTTTTTGAAATTGATAGGCATGGCTTGTAGAATACAGATTTTAACTGTTTAAGATTGTTACCATTGGAATTGTTATTCATAAACGGAAACTGTCGTCTATATTTACACAAATATTTGCTTTATTACGTATATCTTTTCGACTAAAAAGTTCATTTGTAAAAATGTTATTGTCAGATAGCTTTCATATGTTTCATATTACAAAAAGCAATGCAAGTCATGATGATGTCGAAAATTAGATTGTAAAAGTGTAGTATTACATCGTTGTTTTATTCAATTAGTTCGCATTGATGTTAAAGCACACAGGTTGAGACTTATGCTGACAAGTGGCATGTTAAAACTCATTCACTAGGACTGACTATAGTTAAGTTTATGTCTTTTAACGTAGAATCCAAGTTATTACAAAACCTCTTGAACCAAAAAAGATTTTTCATCTGAATTTCATTTCCTATTTGTAAGTATTAATCATTCCATTCTTCAATTTTTATTAAAAAAAGTGGGATCCGTAGCAAAATCAGAATCTAAAGGTTAAATAATCATATATATCCAATTTAAAGTAAGAGCTAGAAGAATCCAACTTTGAAGCTGATGAATAATGGAAGGCTTGTTTGTGGCTCCCAATATTGTTCGACTTAATTAACAAAAAATCATGTAGGTTGTTTTTTGAGATTTCTTAAACACATGCTTGATTTGGACTGTATTTTAACATATAAGTTTGTTTTACTTTATCTATCAATTATAAAATATTTCCATTATTGTTGAAAATCATAATTACAGCGGGGCATTAAAGGTTCACTTCATCTTTTTATGTTTCAATAAAAATTAATTGGTATCCTATGTAGTTACAAAATAGCATAAAGGAGAAGGACACACGTATAGCAAACTTGGAGGAACAGGAACGAAAGTGTAAATCTATGGCCGAAGAA
Organism: Limnoperna fortunei; assembly: GCA_944474755.1. NCBI lineage: Eukaryota > Metazoa > Mollusca > Bivalvia > Mytilida > Modiolidae > Limnoperna > Limnoperna fortunei. The sequence goes on along the minus strand of OX104124.1, from coordinate 34,752,966 downwards.
TTACTTAAGGTAGTTTGAAAATTATTTTTGTTGTTAATTCGAAAATCATGCATATTGTAGAATTGTTTATGCTCTCTTTGACAACTACAAAGGTTAGCAGAATTTGTACAACGAAACATATCTAGAGAGAAATATGCTGTGAAGGATAGTTTTTTGGGGATTATATAAGCAGATCTTTGATTTGGAATGTAATTTATATATAACCTTGTTTTACTTTATATATCAATTATTAAATGTTTAATTGTTGTTGAAAATATTATTCAAACTGAACATTACATACTTCACGTTGTATGTTTAAATATAAACTCTATTGGTACCTATTTTAGTTTCAGCAGAAAGTACAGGAGAAGGATACACAAATAGCCAGCTTGGGGGAAGAGCTACAAAAGTGTAACTCTGAGGCTGAGGAATCACTAAAGGTAAGTTTCAGGTTGTGAATAGTTGTTATTATCAATACGTTAATTAACCACATTTTACGATCGTTTTTGAATTCATTTATATATAACAAACTAAAGTCAGCAGAATGTACGCAGTGAAACATATCTATAGAGAAATCTGCTGTAAAGGCTGGATAGATGTCATAAACAAATCTTTATTTTGTTTGTAATTTGATATAAAACATTGTCTTACTCTATCCATTTATTATAAAATACTACCATTGCAGTTGGAAATATTATTCAATCGAGACTTTACAGATTAACTCTGGAATAGTTCTTTAGCAATAGTTTACAAAATGATAAACATACGTACGAGAAAACATCTTTGGCTCCATCCAGTGTATTGTGCATTTTTCTAACCCAACCCCACTTCATCTAAGGTGTTTGATTTACATTGCACACTTATATAAAAAGAAAAACAATTATACTGTTAATAAAATATGCTGATGCTTCAAATCCCTCTTAAAGGCTATAATGACAAAAAAACGCATGGGTCACATTACTATGTTATTGGTGTCGTATCGCATATTCTTGATATAAATTATACAAATACTTTTATTTCTGTTGGCAAAGATTTAAGTAGGACTCTTTTTCTAAAAATGTTTATTTATATATTTTGAATAAAATATATTAGACAACATATTTTTATATCTAACAATTATTTCGAAAATAGAATGCGAAGGAGAAGGAGTTTAAAATATCAAACTTGGAGAAAGAACTGCAAAAGTCTGAGTCTTTTGCTAAAGAATTGATAAAGGTGAGTTAAGGTGCCTGTTATTGGTCACTGTCATTTGTAAGTGTTATGCGATTGTATGTGGTTAACGAATCTGAGCTTTAACGACCAGTGTGTTGTTTTTGAAATTGATAGGCATGGCTTGTAGAATACAGATTTTAACTGTATAAGATCGTCACCATGGGAATTGTTATTCATAAACGGAAACTGTCGTCTATATTTAGACAAATAGTTGCTTTTTTACGTATATCTTTTCGACTAAGAAGTTCATTTGTAAAAATGTTATTGTCAGATAGCCATCATATGTTTCATATTACAAAAAGCAATGCAAGTCATGATGATGTCGAAAATTAGATTGTAAAAGTGTAGTATTACATCGTTGTTTTAATCAATGGGTTCTGATTGATGTTAAAACACACAGGTTGAGACTGATGCCGACTAGTGGCATGTTAAAACTCATTCACTAGGGCTGACTATAATTAAGTTTATGTCTTTTAACGTAGAATCGAAGTTATAACAAAACCTCTTGAACAAAAAAAATTTTTCATTCTGAATTTCATTTCCTATTTGTAAGTATTAATCACTCAATTCTTCAAGGCAGGGTGTACTCGACTCCAATCTTAATTGACAAGGATTGCCAGTTTTCCTACCGCAGGACGGGGGTTCTCTCCGGGTACTCCGGCTTCCTCCCCCAATAAAAACTGAACGCCACGATATAGCTGAAAAATTGCTGAAAGTGGCGTTAAAACACCATTCAAACAAACAAACAGAAAATTCAATTCTTCAATTTTTATTAAAAAAATGAGTGGGATCCGTAGCAAAATCAGAATCTAAAGGTTAAATAATCATATATATCCAATTTAAAGTAAGAGCTAGAAGAATCCAACTTTGAAGCTGATGAATTATGGATGGCTTGTTTGTGGCTCCCAATATTGTTCGACTTAATTAACAAAAAATCATGTAGGTTGTTTTTGAGATTTCTTAAACACATGTTTGATTTGGACTGTATTTTAACATATAAGTTTGTTTTACTTTATCTATCAATTATAAAAAATTTCTATTATTGTTGAAAATCATAATTACAGCGGGGCATTAAAGGTTCACTTCATATTTCTATGTTTCAATAAAAATTTATTGGTATCCTTTGTAGTTACAAAAAAGCATAAAGGAGAAGGACACACGTATAGCAAACTTGGAGGAACAGGAACCAAAGTGTAAATCTATGGCCGAAGAATTACTTAAGGTTGTTTGAAAATTATTTTTGTTGTTAATTCGAAAATCATGCATATTGTAGAATTGTTTATGCTCTTTTTGACAACTACAAAAGTTAGCAGAATTTGTACAACGAAACATATCTAGAGAGAAATATGCTGTGAAGGATAGTTTTTGGGGGATTATATAAGCAGATCTTTGATTTGGAATGTAATTATATATAACCTTGTTTTACTTCATATATCAATTATGAAATATTTAATTGTTGTTGAAAATATTATTCAAACTGAACGTTACATACTTCACGTTGTATGTTTACATATAAACTCATTTGGTACCTATTTTAGTTGCAGCAGAAAGTACAGGAGAAGGATACACAAATAGCAAACTTAGGGGAAGAGCTACAAAAGTGTAACTCTGAGGCTGAGGAATCACTTAAGGTAAGTTTCGGGTTGTGAATAGTTGTTATTATCAATACGTTAATTAACCACATTTTACGATCGGTTTTGAATTCATTTATATATAACAAACTAAAGTCAGCAGAATGTACGCAGTGAAACATATCTATAGAGAAATCTGCTGTAAAGGCTTGATAGATGTCATAAACAAATCTTTTATTTTGTTTGTAATTTAATATAAAACATTGTCTTACTGTATCCATTTATTATAAAATTCTTACCTAGCAGTTGGAAATATTATTCAATCGAGACTTTACAGATTAACTCTGCAATAGTTCTTTAGCAATAGTTTACAAAATGATAAACATACGTACGAGGAAACACCTTTGGCTCCATCCAGTGTATTGTGCCTTTTTCTAACCCAACCCCAATTCATCTAAGGTGTTTGATTTACATTGCACACTTATATAAAAAGAAAAACAATTATACTGTTAATAAAATATGCTCATGCTTCATATCCCTCTTAAAGGCTATAATGACAAAAAACGCATGGGTCACATTACTATGTTATTGTTGTCGTATCGCATATTCTTGATATAAATTATACAAATACTTTTATTTCTGTTGACAAAGACTAAAGTAGGACTCTTTTTCTAAAAATGTTTATTTATATATTTTGAATAAAATCTATTAGACAACACATTTTTATTTCTAACAATTATTTCGAAAATATAATGCGAAGGAGAAGGAGTTTAAAATATCAAACTTGGAGTAAAAACTGCAAAAGTCTGAGTCTTTTGCTAAAGAATTGATAAAGTTTAGTTATGGTGCCTGTTATTGGTCACTGTCATTTGTAAGTGTTATGCGATTGTATGTGGTTAACGACTTTGAGCTTTAACGACCAGTGTGTTGTTTTTGGAATTGATAGGCATGGCTTGTAGAATAAAGATTTTAACTGTTTAAGATCGTCACCATGGGAATTGTTATTCATAAACGGAAACTGTCGTCTATATTTACACAAATAGTTGCTTTTTTACGTATATCTTTTCGACTAAGAAGTTCATTTGTAAACATGTTATGTCAGATAGCTTTCATATGCTTCATATTACAAAAAGCAATACAAGTCATGATGATATCGAAAATTAGATTGTAAAAGTGTAGTATCACATCGTTGTTTTAATCAATGGGTTCAGATTAATGTTAAAGCACACAGGTTGAGACTTATGCCGACTAGTGGCATGTTAAAACTCATTCACCAGGACTGACTATAATTAAGTTTATGTCTTTTAACGTAGAATCTAAATTATAACAAAACTTCTTGAAGCAAAAAATTTTCATTCTGAATTTCATTTCCTCTTTGTAAGTATTAATAATTCAATTCTTCAATTTTGTTTAAAAATGAGTGGGATCCGTAGCACAATCAGAATCTACGGGTTAAAGAATTATGTATATCCAATTTAAAGTAAGAGCTAGAAGAATCCAACTCTGAAGCTGATGAATTATGGAAGGCTAGTTTGTGGCTCCCAATATTGTTCGACTTAATTAACAAGAAATCATGTAGGTTGTTTTTGAGATTTCTTAAACACATTTGGACTGTATTTTAACATATAACTTTGTTTTACTTTATCTATCAATTATAAAATATTTCTATAATGTTCAAAATCATAATTACAGCGGGGCATTAAAGGTTCACTTCATATTTTTATGTTTCAATAAAAATGTATTGGTATCCTTTGTAGTTACAAAATAGCATAAAGGAGAAGGACACACGTATAGCAAACATAGAGGAACAGGAACGAAAGTGTAAATCTATGGCTGAAGAATTTCTTAAGGTAGTTTGAAAATAGTTTTTGTTGTTAATTCGAAAATCATGCATATTGTAGAATTGTTTATTCTCTTTTTGACAACTACAAAATTTAGCAGAATTTGTACAACGAAACATATCAAGAGAGAAATATGCTGTGAAGGATAGTTTTTAAGGGATTATAAAAGCAGATCTTTGATTTGGAATGTAATAAATTATTTATAACCTTGTTTGACTTTATATATCAATTATGAAATGTTTAATTGTTGTTGAAAATATTATTCAAACTGAACGTTACATCCTTCACGTTGTATGTTTAAATATAAACTCATTTGGTACCTATTTTAGTTGCAGCAGAAAGAACAGGAGAAGGATACACAAATAGCAAACTTAGGGGAAGAGCTACAAAAGTGTAACTCTGAGGCTGAGGAATCACTTAAGGTAAGTTTCGGGTTGTGAATAGTTGTTATTATCAATACGTTAATTAACCACATTTTACGATAGGTTTTGAATTCAGTTATATATAACAAACTAAAGTCAGCAGAATGTACGCAGTGAACCATATCTATAGAGAAATCTGCTGTAAAGGCTTGATAAATGTCATAAACAAATGTTTTATTTTGTTTGTAATTTAATATAAAACATTGTCTTACTGTATCCATTTATTATAAAATTCTTACCTAGCAGTTGGAAATATTATTCAATCGAGACTTTACAGATTAACTCTGCAACAGTTCGTTAGCAATAGTTTACAAAATGATAAACATACGTACTAGGAAACACCTTTGGCTCCATCCAGTGTATTGTGCCTTTTTCTAACCCAACCCCAATTCATCTAAGGTGTTTGATTATCATTGCACACTTATGTAAAAAGACATACAATTATACTTTTAATAACATATGATCATGCTTCATATCCCTCTTAAAGGCTATAATGACAAAAAAAACGCATGGGTCACATTACTATGTTATTGGTGTCGTATCGCATATTCTTGATGTAAATTATACAAATACTTTATTTCTGTTGGCAAAGACTTAAGTAGGACTCTTTTTCTAAAAATGTTTATTTATATATTTTGAATAAAATATATTAGACAACATATTTTTATTTCTAACAATTATTTCGAAAATATAATGCGAATGAGAAGGAGTTTTATATAGCAAACTTGGAGAAAGAACTGCAAAAGTCTAAATCGTATCTTGAAGAATTGATAAAGGTGAGTTTAGGTGCCTGTTATTGGTCACTATCTCATATTACAAAAAGCAACTTACAAGTCATGATGATGGCGCAAATTACATTGTAAAAGTGTAGTTTTCCATCGTGTTTTTAATCAATGGGTTCTGATTGATGTTAAAACACACAGGTTGAGGCTTATGCTGCCTAGTGGCATGTTAAAGCTCATTCACTATGACTGACTAAAATTAAGTTGATGTCTTTTCACGTAGAATCCAAGTTATAACAAAACCTCTTGAAGCAAAAGATTTTTCATTAGGAATTTCATATCCTAATTGTAAGTATTAATCATGCAATACTTCAATTTCTATTTTTAAAAATGAGTGGGATCCGTAGCAAAATCAGAATCTGAAAGTTAAAGAATCATATATATCCAATTTTAAGTAAGAGCTAGAAGAATCCAACTCTGAAGCTGAGGAATTACGGAAGGCTAGTTTGTCGCTCCCAATATTGTTCGACTTAATAAACAAAACATTATATAGGTTGCTTTTGGAGATTTCTTAAACACATGTTTGATTTGGACTGTATATTAACATATAACTTTGTTTTACTTCATCTATCAATTATAAAATATTTCCATTATTGTTGAAAATCATAATTACAGCGGGACATTAAAGGTTCACTTCATATTTTTATGTTTCAATAAAAATTAATTGATATCCTTTGTAGTTACAAAACAGCATAAAGGAGAAGGACACACGTATAGCAAACTTGGAGGAACAGGAACCAAAGTGTAAATCTATGGCCGAAGAATTACTTAAGGTAGTTTGAAAATTATTTTTGTTGTTAATTCGAAAAACATGCATATTGTAGAATTGTTTATGCTCTCTTTGACAACTACAAAGGTTAGCAGAATTTGTACAACGAAACATATCTAGAGAGAAATATGCTTTGAAGGATAGTTTTTTGGGGATTATATAAGCAGATCTTTGATTTGGAATGTAATTTATATATAACCTTGTTTTACTTTATATATCAATTATTAAATGTTTAATTGTTGTTGAAAATATTATTCAAACTGAACATTACATACTTCACGTTGTATGTTTAAATATAAACTATATTGGTATCTATTTTAGTTTCAGCAGAAAGTACAGGAGAAGGATACACAAATAGCCAGCTTGGGGGAAGAGCTACAAAAGTGTAACTCTGAGGCTGAGGAATCACTAAAGGTAAGTTTCAGGTTGTGAATAGTTGTTATTATCAATACGTTAATTAACCACATTTTACGATCGGTTTTGAATTCAGTTATATATAACAAACTAAAGTCAGCAGAATGTACGCAGTGAAACATATCTATAGAGAAATCTGCTGTAAAGGCTGGATAGATGTCATAAACAAATCTTTTATTTTGTTTGTAATTTAATATAAAACATTGTCTTACTGTATCCATTTATTATATAAATACTAACATTGCAGTTGGAAATATTATTCAATCGAGACTTTAGAGATTAACCCTGGAATAGTTCTTTAGCAATAGTTTACAAAATGATAAACATACGTACGAGAAAACATCTTTGGCTCCATCCAATGTATTGTGCATTTTTCAAACCCAACCCCACTTCATCTAAGGTGTTTCATTTACATTGCACACTTATATAAAAAGAAAAACAATTATACTGTTAATAAAATATGCTGATGCTTCAAGTCCCTCTTAAAGGCTATAATGACAAAAAAACGCATGGGTCACATTACTATGTTATTGGTGTCGTATCGCATATTCTTGATATAAATTATACAAATACTTTTATTTCTGTTGGCAAAGATTTAAGTAGGACTCTTTTTCTAAAAATGTTTATTTATATACTTTGAATAAAATCTATTAGACAACATATTTTTATATCTAACAATTATTTCGAAAATAGAATGCGAAGGAGAAGGAGTTTAAAATATCAAACTTGGAGAAAGAACTGCAAAAGTCTGAGTCTTTTGCTAAAGAATTGATAAAGGTGAGTTAAGGTGCCTGTTATTGGTCACTGTCATTTGTAAGTGTTATGCGATTGTATGTGGTTAACGAATCTGAGCTTTAACGACCAGTGTGTTGTTTTTGAAATTGATAGGCATGGCTTGTAGAATACAGATTTTAACTGTTTAAGATCGTCACCATGGGAATTGTTATTCATAAACGGAAACTGTCGTCTATATTTAGACAAATAGTTGCTTTTTTACGTATATCTTTTCGACTAAGAAGTTCATTTGTACAAATGTTATTGTCAGATAGCCATCATATGTTTCATATTACAAAAAGCAATGCAAGTCATGATGATGTCGAAAATTAGATTGTAAAAGTGTAGTATTACATCGTTGTTTTAATCAATGGGTTCTGATTGATGTTAAAACACACAGGTTGAGACTTATGCCGACTAGTGGCATGTTAAAACTCATTCACTAGGACTGACTATAATTAAGTTTATGTCTTTTAACGTAGAATCGAAGTGATAACAAAACCTCTTGAACCAAAAAAATTTTTCATTCTGAATTTCATTTCCTATTTGTAAGTATTAATAACTCATTTCTTCAAGGCAGGGTGTACTCGACTCCAATCTTAATTGACAAGGATTGCCAGTTTTCCTACCGCAGGACGGGGGTTCTCTCCGGGTACTCCGGCTTCCTCCCCCAATAAAAACTGAACGCCACGATATAGCTGAAAAATTGCTGAAAGTGGCGTTAAAACACCATTCAAACAAACAAACAAAAAATTCAATTCTTCAATTTTTATTAAAAAAATGAGTGGGATCCGTAGCAAAATCAGAATCTAAAGGTTAAATAATCATATATATCCAATTTAAAGTAAGAGCTAGAAGAATCCAACTTTGAAGCTGATGAATTATGGAAGGCTTGTTTGTGGCTCCCAATATTGTTCGACTTAATTAACAAAAAATCATGTAGGTTGTTTTTGAGATTTCTCAAACACATGTTTGATTTGGACTGTATTTTAACATATAAGTTTGTTTTACTCTATCTATCAATTATAAAATATTTCTATTATTGTTGAAAATCATAATTACAGCGGGGCATTAAAGGTTCACTTCATATTTCTATGTTTCAATAAAAATTTATTGGTATCCTTTGTAGTTACAAAATGGCATAAAGGAGAAGGACACACGTATAGCAAACTTGGAGGAACAGGAACCAAAGTGTAAATCTATGGCCGAAGAATTACTTAAGGTAGTTTGAAAATTATTTTTGTTGTTAATTCGAAAATCATGCATATTGTAGAATTGTTTGTGCTCTTTTTGACAACTACAAAAGTTAGCAGAATTTGTACAACGAAACATATCTAGAGAGAAATATGCTGTGAAGGATAGTTTTTTGATGATTATATAAGCAGATCTTTGATTTGGAATGTAATTATATATAACCTTGTTTTACTTTATATATCAATTATTAAATGTTTAATTGTTGTTGAAAATATTATTCAAACTGAACATTACATACTTCACGTTGTATGTTTTAATATAAACTCTATTGGTACCTATTTTAAATGCAGCAGAAAGTACAAGAGAAGGATACACAAATAGCCAACTTAGGGGAAGAGCTACAAAAGTGCAACTCTGAGGCTGAGGAATCACTTAAGGTAAGTTTCGGGTTGTGAATAGTTGTTATTATCAATACGTTAATTAACCACATTTTACGATAGGTTTTGAATTCATTTATATATAACAAACTAAAGTCAGCAGAATGTACGCAGTGAAACATATCTATAGAGAAATCTGCTGTAAAGGCTGGATAGATGTCATAAAAAAATCTTTTATTTTGTTTGTAATTTAATATAAAACATTGTCTTACTGTATCCATTTATTATAAAATACTTACATTGCAGTTGGAAATATTATTCAATCGAGACTTTACAGATTAACTCTGCAATAGTTCTTTAGCAATAGTTTACAAAATGATAAACATACGTACGAGAAAACATCTTTGGCTCCATCCAGTGAATTGTGCCTTTTTCTAACCCAACCCCACTTCATCTAAGGTGCTTGATTTACATTGCACACTTATATAAAAAGAAAAACAATTGTACTGTTAATAAAATATGCTCATGCTTCGTGTCCCTCTTAAAGGCTATAATGACAAAAAAACGCATGGGTCACATTACTATGTTATTGGTGTCGTATCGCATATTCTTGATATAAATTATACAAATACTTTTATTTCTGTTGGCAAAGACTTAAGTAGGACTCTTTTTCTAAAAATGTTTATTTATATATTTTGAATAAAATCTATTAGACAACACATTTTTATTTCTAACAATTATTTCGAAAATATAATGCGAAGTAGAAGGAGTTTAAAATATCAAACTTGGAGTAAGAACTGCAAAAGTCTGAGTCTTTTGCTAAAGAGTTGATAAAGTTTAGTTATGGTGCCTGTTATTGGTCACTGTCATTTTGTAAGTGTTATGCGATTGTATGTGGTTAACGACTTTGAGCTTTAACGACCAGTGTGTTGTTTTTGGAATTGATAGGCATGGCTTGTAGAATAAAGATTTTAACTGTTTGGAATGGTCACCATGGGTATTGTTATTCATAAACGGAAACTCTCGTCTATATTTACACAAATAGTTGTTTATTTTTACGTATAACGTTTCGACTAAAAAGTTCATTTGTAAAAATGTTATTGTGAAATAACCAACTGATGTCTCATATTACAAAAACGCTATCTCACAGTCATGATGATGGCGCAAATCATTGGGTTTTAATTAATGGGTTCTGATTGATTTTTAAGCACACAGGTTGACGGCTTATGCTGACTAGTGGCATGTTAAAACTCATTCACTAGGACTGACTATAATGAAGCTTATGTCTGTTAACGTCGAATCCAAGTTGTAAAAAAAACTCTTGAAGCGAGTCAGGCTAGCGACACTAAACAATTTTGAGGAAGAGCTATTGCAATCTTACGATTGCTGAGAAACGTTTACGTAAAGGAGTCAGAGCTCTTGTTGAGTTTATATTTTAATATTTTAATTTCCTTTGAATCCTCAATAGCTGAGAAACATTGTCCATTTCGTATAAACTAACTTTGTATTTCATCACGTGACTGATTGTTGACGTCATAATTAATAAGTATTGATGACGTTGACTATACTTGATTCTTCCGCAAACAACACGTGACGACACTTTAAATTGTGAATTGCAAATATAATTTTACTACTTGCAAAATATTGTTTTTGTTATTTCTTTTCATAGTATTGAATTTAAAATATAAGACTTGTTTTCAATTGTTAGATTATTGGATATAGGCGACTTTGGGTGGGTTTACGCTGAACATAAACTATATCCAATAATCTAGCCAGCAATTGAAAATAATCCTTAAACAAATTATTATCAAAGACTGACAATTGAAAGGTGTATGAAAATGGAATGCAAGTTGTTAATCAATATCAGTAACAAGTATCGTCTTGCTTATTTTGATATTAAATTAGCTTGGAGTTGTTTTATTACCTGAATTAAAATGAACCCCAAAGTTTAGATTGTTATCCTCTTTTTCGGCATTTTATATGATGATTTTATGTATATTTTATAACGTAACATTGTAATTATTTTCTAAGGCAAAAAATTTGTCTCCGGTACCTGCCTGTTTTTTGTTCCTGTTATATTTGTTTGCTGAAGTATTAACTGACAGTGTACACTTCATTTACAAAAAATCCTTTAGTCCTTTTTATGAATTATTGTTTTTTTTTCCTTTTTAAGAGTATAAACAGAAATCATTCAATTGATATTTTTCTTATTATTTATTTCACTTTCTAAATGTACACGATTGAAGCTACACTATTTGTTTAAAAAACATTTAAGTTGAATTTCATATATTAACTTGGTATTTATGTTAAACAATTAGAAAATATAATTTGATTGTGTAACAACTGTATCGAAAAAGCATGCCAATGGGAAGGAAACATTTATAGTTCATACAAAACGGTGAAATTATCTGTATTTGTCTTATTTATAACACAAAGAACTTACAAGTTAAGTTGTCGGCGCTTAAACTGTGCAACATTTGACATTACATCGTTGTTTTAATTTGCCCATGAATGTTAAAGCAAAAGATCGAAGCTATTGTTGACCCGTGAAGTCATTAGCAATGACTGATCATGGCGAAGTTTATTTCACGCAAAGTGGAATCCAAACTGTAGTGTTAACATACTATCCGTAGTGTTAGTAGTACATAATTGCATTGCCTGTTTTGATATTAGATTGTCTTGCAGTTCGCATCTCACAGACTATTTTTCTGCATACACATTTTATAATGCGTACATTGATTATATGAAGCGCATTTCAATCATGCGTTCGAATATAAAAATCTTGTTATATTTTTAAGTTGACCTAGTATTCCACTAAAATAGTGGCAAAACCCTCTCTGAGAAATATTAAAGAAAGTAAGTGCTAATATCCCATCTCATAAAACAACATTTAAATCTATAACTATTATTAACCAGGTTTATTTCTTCAATTGCAGATGCATTCGGATTTTTCAAAGACATATATTACGGTAATTGGACTATTAACAACATCAGCTCCTGTTGTGGGAGTTTTGCTTCATTCAATGTTCCGTTAAAATGGTGAAAGATGTTTAAAAATTACGAACAGTGTCATTTATGCTGTTATTAGGAGGAAAGAGCATTCAGGTTTCTTGTTTAAGTCCAATTTATATATACTTAAAAGGCAGATGGTTGCAGAACAATTAGGCCTTTAACATTTCTATTGTTTTTCAACCAGCAACGATAATGACTACGAAGAACTAAGATATTGAAAACACGTTGGGTGCTTATTGTGAATGGAAATATTCAATTATAGTTTCCAACTGCACTAAGATGAACGTTGTTTTAGGAAAGATATGTTCTTTTTGGTTATTTTAAAAGTGAGTATTTTTCTTTTTTCAATTTTTTTTTCACTATGACAATGACTTACGTCATTTGTTTAGGTTATTAAAATAATGTATATATATATGTATGCATATGTCGTTTCATTAATATTTACCAGCCTTTTAAAAAGGTTGTTGATAGTTTCATAAGATTTTCTGAAAACAAACAATTAGAAAACTCGCCGATCATCAAGAGCAAACTGCAAAATACACTTGCATATGCAGACTTAGAAAAATTAACACGACACAAAATATTAATAAAAAAAACAGAACTTGAGTTACTCGAACCCAATACAAATCATGTGTACATCAGGTGCTCCTACTAAGTAAGATAAGAAACCCATAAGAATATTTTACTATTCAGGAAAAATCAACTCATAAAAATATAAAGTACACGTATTACCTGTGTATGTGTGTATTTGGGAGGTGGATTTTCTGCAGCGAACAATTATGAAATATGCAGTTAAAGCCATTAATAGTTTTTTACCTTTTATCACAAATGGGGCAAACCAAAATAACATAAAACGTATGCCCACAGAAGATGTTCAATGTCATAAAAAACTTTTCTTTTTGTATTTTGTTACACTTAAACATATCCGTGTTGCTGTGAAACGACGACGGCTGTTATATGCATTCAATTTATCGTTTAGAAGAATATGGATATTTGATATATTGATCCTAAATGTCTAGCAAGCTATATCCAGTCACAGAAGCAATCTAAATAATAATATAATAAACGCGTAACAGAAAAAGGATGTCAGCGGTATAGTGATAGAAGTGTGAATGATCATTGGCCACCTACAATGAGTATAAATTGATTGAACTATTGAATGTATTTATACGGTCTAGATAGCAACATTTATTATATAAGTCAGCCGATTATATTCTCACATATGTTAGCAAACAAAAGTAATGGGTACCTGTACATTAGTACCGAAGAAGACAGTATACAGTCATTTAATGCCTGTTCATGGAGCAAAACTGTTATCCCGAGGTGCTGGAGATGATTTAGGAACTGTTGCCTGAGGCCGCAGGCCTCTAGCAACATCATCCTCTCAACATCTCTAGCAATCATCCTCTGAGCACCGAGGGCATATAGACTTTACAGAAAATGCGATCACTTTAAATTATCTTGGTTGGCCATTTTTTAAACTTTTGGATGACATTGGTTGATCAAATCCTCGATCTGAACAAATAAATTCCTAGCATGAGAAATTTACCCCAAAAAATCTCTAGCACCATAAAACAATAGTTTTGCCTGTGATCAGGTGTAGTTTTATTTCAAGGATCCTAATGGTCTTGTTTATGACAATCTTCAAATGAATGAGATGGTAGTCTGAGCGCTTGACACTGCGCATCGTTCTCGGGCATGGAACAGTCGTTCCGAAAGGAGTGAAACAGTTAACTGTTAGACGCTGACGTCATTTTGGAAAAAAAAGAATGAAAACATCCGAAATTACTTCATATCAAAAATATATACTATAAGTTAATAATTGGGTTTATAGCGTCTTAAACATCACTACTAATTTTGTACAAAACAATCTTTGAAACGTGCAAGTAGAATGGCTATTCCGATGAAACTGACAATTTTGTTCCCTGGCGGGTAGTACCTTCCACCATAATATTGTCACAAATACCTGGAACAAACATGGCTATACTAATCCAATGTTTCAAAACAAGTAAGTTATAAAAAGCATATCATTTGCATGTATTCTGAAATTGGGAAAACGTTCTGGCAATACAATATTAATCTTTCTTAAAAAAACATTTGATGTTTGCACATTGAGCTGATGAAATATGTCATAAGTCAGTGGCAAAATCAATAAAGAAACATCAATCATAAACCAGCATCCATCAATTAAAACAATTATCCACAATTATCCAGCAATCAAGCGTAAGGAAACCTTATCAGTTATATGCTAGTTACGTTTGCTTCTATTTACAAAATACCATATAGCGGTTAATTTTTGCTCGTCTAAAATTTCTCGACTTATTCTCTAAATAAGGGTAGTCATTTTATGTGTTGATGTATTTTTCCTGAGTTGAAACCTGTAAAAACCAAATATCTTTGGATTCAAATTAGGAGCTTCCTTGAACCTTACGATTGTATCGAAAATAACTTATACGGTGAAACAAAACCCATCTGCTGCTCTAATGAACGATATTTCCAGATATAGTTTATTAAAAGATTGACAAACTAGGCATGTTGAAAACAAAAATAAAAAGAACACCGATCGGGTTCTTCTTTATAAGTGTTTTGGTGCTGTCATTATTTCAACTTGCATTTATTGTTATTGATAGCTTGAGTCACGTGTTAATGAAACTTGTTACACAGTTACAAAATGATGAGATCTCGTCACAAGCAAAATTGTGTAGGGTTGTGGTAAATATTTAAGTAAGTTAACTTAGAAAAAAGGTATGTCTACCAATATATGCATAGCGGAACGGAACATCAGTTTTGCCGAGACTTGTTTTCTTTTTTGTCATCGAAAACGCAACATCTGTCTCTTTGTTCCACCTTCTAGGGAAGCACATTATATTACCTTCAAAGATAATGAAACATTCACATATAATTAACACTTTTCTACAGTATAAAGTAACTTCTCTCAGCCGTTCTTGATCTTGTTACATCAGTGATCTTAGATGGGAATGCAAACTATTGTCGTTATGGTCTGTAATTGTTCTACTCTAATAATAAAATAAATTAATTAATAATGTGAGCTACCTTAAGACTAATGATGCATTTGGAGACTGAATTTAATGTTATCTCAAGAGGCAAATATAAGGTTTGATATTTGCCAGAATGTCTGTGCCATGGTGACACTACAAATTATATTATCGTGGATAAGGTGTGGAGACTGTCACTGATAAATACAGCTCTAATTTCAAAATTATTAGTAGTTGAAACCAGATAGTAAAGAATGGGTTTGAGATGAAATAAAATAGCACATAACAATATCATATCAACACAATGTATTTGGCTTTTTTTCAAAGCAACAAACACTACGTTTAATTTATTTTAATAGTCAAGTATGCTAATTTAGTTTCTTGAAATGTTTGTTATTTAGCAACAAAACTAGTTGTTTTGACGATGTTAATAATTACGGAGAATCTCTTATCTTTTACTTTATATTTGAATATGTGAGAAGCACATGTTTGTTTTCCATTCTGTAATCATTGCACGTTGTATAGTTGTCAAACAAAGGAAAAAGAATCAATAAGAGTCATTACAGTTTCTAATAAATACTAATGTATGCAAACTGAGTAAATATCTTCTCGCTGGTTTGACAATATGTTAGAAAGATTGTTGAGGGCACAAAATTAATCTAAAATGTCAGTTTAAACTTACGGTTGATTGTAAAGAAAATTCGGATTTGCATTAACCTTTAACGTTACCATTATGAATTCAATAACCATGTCAAGGGAATACTTATATTTTTTCTGTATATAACAGTAAAACAGCAGCCGAAAAACAGATTTCCGACAACAAACCTAAAAATTGTCGTAAGTTACGGACATAAGTCCACAAATAACTTTGAGCTAAATCTCATATACACAAAAGCTTTTAATTCGATAAGAATGAACAACGATTATAAACGTTTACACATGATAAATATATCAATATAATATACCTATGAAAAGAAATGTGAATATAACGTTAATGTGATGGTGAAGCATTTGTAACGCTTAGGCTTCAACCTAATATAGTAACAACTACAGCTATACAAATATACTACATACTAGATATTACATAAGACACCTGTTAGATGTTAGATAATCTACAAAAATGGGTATTTATCGTGCAAGGAGCGTTGCAGTCTCCAAACACGTACGTCATCCAGAGCGGTCAGCGTCTGGCTTTTTGTATTTTGACCTGGCAACCCTCAAAGCAGAGGTCCTCCCTTATCCGCCACCCGGAAACGTGCTGTGCAGCTCTGTGGGTCAAGCACTAGGAACTCGCCCACTATGGTCTTGGCATTTCAATGTGCTGATAAATATGAGAGACTTAAACTGCTTAGTTTGATGGTTTGCGAGTTACATAGAACTTTCGTTCCTGTTACCGCTGTATACTTCTAATAATGCAGACAATAATTAGCTGTCCTCCTTATTGTGATATTGAGTGTTTCCCTTATGTATATATCTTTATTCTCCAAAACCAATGGTTACAGATCGAGAGGATGAATGTTAAACAAATACTATAAACAAATACAATATACAATAAAAATAACAGGTATTACAACAACATCTACATTCTTATACAAACAATACCATATATACTTTCTCGCGAATAAAGCACAATACCGATTATTGTTACAATTGATTTAAATAAAATCAATGAAAAAATAGAATGGACAAAATTCCATACCTTTATCGGTATCAGATTAGTCAAGGAGAGTTGACCTTTTTGTTAAAAATATCTACAAATCTGCTGAGTTTGTTTTCGTTATTTGGTCGGATTATTACTGTAAAATAATAGACGAAATTTTATTGTGTTAAGTCTAAGTGATACATTCTAAAAACAAATAAATTTTTCTTTAGATAATATCGGGCACTGTAAGATATAATGATATTCATCACCGATTTCGCTTTCATTACACAACGGACAAAGTCTATTTTATCTTTCAATATTTCTCCAATGACTGTGTTCTATTGTCAATTTATGATTACCTAATCTAAATCTACAGAGAAGTTTTATATTTTTGTCGTCTAGGAGGTTTAAGTATTCTTCAAATTAGGGATTATCTTTTAAAGTCTGTAATTAATAGTTTTAGATGTCGAATTTAAGGTTGAATTCCAGGTCTGGTTGAACTGATATCTAAGGCGTAATTTTAATTTTTTGCAACCATTTTTCGCTTAAAAACGTTTGATTCAACCCTATATTTGAAAAGCCACAGTCATTTAAAATATTTTTTCCAAATAAAATCTAAGGAAACGCGCCTACTTCATTGGATTTATATAGTAAAAGCTTATATATCATACTGGACAATTTATTTGTTTGCCACATATAAGTTTACACCAGTATAACAGATAAAACTAGAATTTGTATATGAAGTGGGTATCTACCAAACTCTCCATATATCATTACACTAGAAGTGCTAGGTTTGAGATTCAATAGCAGCTTACAAAATTTTAAATGCAACAATTCTAAGACATCACAGTTTTCGAATCCCAAAACTTCTGCTCCTTAAGTTTACATAGGTAACTATCTTGTCGAAAAGATCTAATTGACAGCTTATAGATAAGTTATGCAGACGCCCTTTATTTAGAATGTCATACATTTCTTTAGAGGCATTATGTACTAGGTATTTTTTTATTAAAAGAGCCCGTTTTTTTGGGAAAGAACGCGAGATACATAAATTCTCTTTCCTGGAACGTGATTTTAAAATTGCGTGAGATAGCACCTTTACTGAATATCATAACTTTAGTCTTATCTATGTTTACTTTTAGCTTCCACTTTCGCAGTAATCTTGAAAGAAATTTAGACCTATTTGCAGATTGTCGACAGACTCTGCCAAAAGTACATCGTCTGCATATAAGATCGTAAATAATTTTATGTATACAGTTGGGTGCAGTCGTAACATAACATGCTAGTTAACTTGTAAAGCAGAGATTCTGACTGCTTTAAGTTAACTTTGAGCAGATAATTTGACTGGTTTGAGCAGAGATTTTGACAACCCAAGTAAACTTGGCCAGTTCTTTTGACAATTTTTTTGTACAATATATTTCTGTCCATTTGACAATTTCTGTCCACTGGACATTTTTCTTCTTTTGACAAATTCTGTCCTCTGGCCTTTTTTTTCTTTTGACTATTTTGTCACGTGACAAGTTTGTCAACGGGACATTTTTTATTCTGTCAATTGTGTCACGTGACAAGTTGCAAACTTTTTATTTTGGAAATTTATTATAGGATTAAACCCTTGAATTTAGGAAATTATCAATGTGTTAACTCCGGCGACTCACTCACAAACTAAATAAAGTCCGAAGGACAAGTTTGTGAGGGAGTCGCCGGAGTTTACACATAGATAATTTCCTAAAAAACGTAGGGATATGAATACCACAGTACCAAAGGAATCGCGGTTCTGTAGATATTGATAGGAAAAAAGCAAAATGAAACACAAAATTGTATTTATATTATATTTTATTTGAAATCTCAATCGATTTAATTGGAAATAACTGCGGCAGAGAAAACATTGTACCCCCTCCCTGGCGATACGCTAGGAGGACGCCATCTTGTTTACAGTGGATACTGAAAGTAGTCCGCTCAGAGGAAATATCGATATATAAATTATCTGAGATGACGCCATTTAAGTGTTTCATCCAATAAAAGCACTTAATATAAATAAATTACAGCATGAATAGAATTATATCCACTTTGTCAACTTGCTAACCTTTCGACTGATACTTTAAACCACTTTTAACTTTTACCTTTTTAATACTTTTTGACAATTTATTTAGGAAAGATCGGCTGGCTGTACCGTACGTCGATTTATTTTATCTGCGCGTTATCGGAATGAAAAGTATACGAAAGATGAAAATCTAATCGTTTGTCGTTTATTAAAATCCTATTACCAAAAACAGTCGATATAAAAAAAATTAGTAATGAAAGAATTTTATATTGAAGATTTGTTTCCTATTTATGTGTTTTGGATATCATTGCGGAGAATGAAACATATTACTTATTGCGCCGTTTTTTCCTCTAATTAAAATTGTTAATGTACAGTCCAATAAAGTGAGACACATCTTTGTTATACGAATATCTATCAATCAAGCAATTCTTCGATTTCATAATATTAATTAATACAACTCTTGAACTTGCAATCATTCAAAATATAAATTAACTCTACAGGTATCCAATTCAAAGTACATTGCAATAACCAAATTGTGTGATTATAATTAAAAAATGTTAAAAATCTATGGCAGTTTTGTATTTTAACCTAAATCTCATTATAGTACACAACTACTTACCAATAATGATCAAGTTCACTCCCTAAATTGTTTGTAATGGTTTACAACCAAGTAAGGTTTTTTCCAAGATGAACGCCTCTAAGTCGTTTAAGTAGATTGCAAATAAAAAAGGTGATAAATTTTCGCTTTGCCTTACTCCATTATGGCAAAGGAAATAATCAGAGAAACAACCATTGTAACAAATTATAGATTTCACGTTATTATTCAGATTTACAATAGTATTGTTCATTTCACCTTTTATGTTATTCACTAGAGTCGATAAATGTACAAAACAGTTTCTTTTTCCTTAATTTAAGCAACTCGAAAAGGCCATACATTAAAAGATATTATCAATAGTGGAAAATTTCTGTCGAAAACCAATTTGGTTTTCTTAAAGTACCAAATAATTGGCAGAAAAAATACTCTACAACTTGCAAAAACAACTAAGCACAGTGATAGTTCTGTATTTTGTACGTTCATACTGCAAACCTTTGATTTTATAAAAAGGAACAATATTACTGCAGAGCCAACTATCCGGAATTATACTGTTATCGAAAATTATATTGAAAAAATCTACATATAGTGGTAAATTATGTCGGAGGTGGACTTAAAGAACTCCTTTCTGATCTGATCATCTCCGGCCGCTTTATCGTTTTCTAGCCAATCTACACAATTCTTAACTTACTCGAGGCGGTTCCTTTAGATTATATACAATGCTGTTTACATCAGCATTACTATTAATACTATCAATAAGCATATCAATACTTGTACTGTCATGGTTTGGGTCATCGTTTAAATCTTTGAAGAAATCAAAAGGAGAACCAATAAAAATGTTATGATGAGAGTGTTTCTTCGTCTGAATTAATAGTTTCCAGTACTCGTTATTTGTCCTTAACATTTTTAACTTGTTCTTCATTGTTCGTTCCACGGTGTTTGTTTATCGCGGAATCCATGATTTTTGTGCCACTTTTCTGCGTCCTGAAGTTTTCTTTTCAAACTATATGATGTATTTCGTCTAAACCGGCTTCTGAGCCTATAATATTTTTTACGCTTTCTTGCAATCGTCGGCAAACCAACGTTTATTAATCATACGCATTTTAACGGGGGATTTTTCTAACAGTGTTTATGACCTTTGACCCGAAAGTATCTCTTACTGACTCGAAAAATAATTTCTCAAATTTACTTGCCAAAGTATTAACATTTTCTTTGTACCTTTGCTTCCCCTTAGAGTAATGATGAAACAGTTATTAATTTTTTTCCAATAATTAATATCTCGTAAATAAAATGGCGACTTCTTATGTGAACTTTACCAGAGGCTCTAGCCTGTATTAACAATTATAATGGCATTTCAAGATGTTAAACTAAGTCCTGTATTTTACAATTTTGTATTTGCATAAACAACATTTTCTTGGTAAAGAACTATCCAAAGAATACTTTTTATAAGTTTTATTTCAATTGGTTAACCGGTTTAAAAAAAGAAATCTTGTTAAACTTGATTCCTATCGGATCGTATGTTAAACTAATTCATACATTCGCAGGCATTTTCAATTCCCAATCTGAATTAAAAAAAACGAATGATTTTAGAGGACCATTCAATAAACATAAACATAAAATAAGGCTTTTATCAGCTTTGTATTTTCTTAGAATAGCACTTGAACAATTTTCCCATGGGGTCTCATGTTAAGCATAGTCCTGCCGTTGCGGACATTTCGTTTTTTTCTGATCAGAATAAAAACAAACATTGTAACGGCCAATTTAATTAACAATGAAAATGTGAGAAATTCTACGTTAAAACAGAACAAAAGCCAAATCGACCGTTGAGTTGTGTGTGTAATTGACCGTCATCTTTCAATAAACTTGCTGTATCAAATATTGAATTCTTATCTTGATATTGATAAATTGTCTGAAATAACTCCAATTTATATTTTTAGATTTCTTCTTCTCATCGAAGATTACCACTGTACTTTATACAACTAATGTGCCCATACCATTTGCGAGAATATAGTTATACACTTTATGCCAATTCTTCTTTTCTTGATTTTAAGTTTTTGATTATACATTGTTTTGTGTTTGCCGATACAAAACATAATGGGTATGTTGGGCTAACCTGAAGTTGTGCAATAAACTTTTTAAAATTTCAAACAAAATAAGGGGCTTCGTTTGGGAGACATTTGTGTTATCATCCTAACACAGTATTTCTAGTTTTTTGCTGTTTTATTACCAGTCAAATATTAGTCAACACAAGCTATGTGATTAGAATGCTAACAAAATTGGCAAAATTCAATACAGATTAAATATAATATTGAAATATTTTAGCACTAGTTTTTTCAAGAATTGCAAATGTGATGTGGTTTGGAAGAGAACACATTATTAAGATCTCTCAGATCTTAATTGTTTTATACATAGTAGGTGGCTATTTTTTTTTTCATTTTGGAAGTTAAAAAACCATTGTTTTGATATCTTTAGGAACTAACTATTTATTATGAATCATAAATGCATGGAATTATAGCAGCAATTTTGACAAATGTTGTAGAGATCCTAAATTTTGAATTCTTTTTATCAAATGCAAAAATAAAGTAGGCATGCATTATTTTCCTCTTTACTAAGTAGAATTACGGAGGTTAACGGGCATTAAAATCAAAAAGCAATTCTCACTTTATATACGGAGTGCTTCGTATGAGAGGGATTAATATTAGTTTTATCACACACAATGTATACAATACGATTGCTTTAAACTGTCAATTTACAAAATAGCATCAAAAATAAATAATATCAATTACTGGGTACGATTTTATCAAACCATTAAGCTGTCTAATTTGGTGTATAACAATGTAAACGTTGATGGCAGTTACAATTATAGACAGAAGTAGGCTGTTGAGAATAATGCAATTTAGTTGCGATATTTTAATTGTATTTTTATTCTATTTACAGGAAAATCTCGAACCAACAGATAGCTCCGAACATACGCTTGATGCCCAAAGTTCACAAAGTTTTGTTATGATTCGTTACAAAGGTTACCCATAAACACACTGCATATATAGAAAGTCAGAAATAATCATCGTCCTACAAAATAACGTTAGATGTTGTTAGATATTAATGATTAAAAAAGCTGCTTTAGCTGCTTAGACATGAACAGTTTTTGTATAGATTTTTGTGATTTTTGTAATACTTTTCTGATACATTTATTAACACATAAAAAATGGTAAATATTAAAAGTAAAAACTTCACAATCTACAGGAAATATAAACACTTTATACTAAAGAATATTTTCCTGTTGTAAGTTTTTTTGTTTTCCTTCCATTTAGCGAGTTAGTATGCTGCTTAAAAGTGTATGCTTTAAATTAACTGCATATTTCCAAAATGATATAAACAAATACTTTGGTTTTCTTCGTGGTACAAACTGTACATCACGATACAGTTAAAATTCGTGCGAATAAATGTCTTCAAATAAACAGTATGCATTGCAACAACGTCACATTGTGTACAGGACAAAATTAAAATTAAATATCATATTTCAATTTTAAACATATTTTTGATTTTTTTTAAATGTCATAAATCAAAATAATACCGTATTTTAAAATTATAACTGATTAAGTTGACACTTATCGGAATAATAGAATTATACGTATTATTTTAGTCATGAAGAAAACACAAATTTAGAGGACGTTTTATCATCAATAAAGGCTGATTGTCACCGGAGAGTCAGATACAAAACCGTTTGGCAAATGAATATGGTATCTCAGTTACGATTAAAAAAAATATTAACACAATCAGTTTCGGTAGTAACAATTGAACAATTGAACTAGTAACACGCCAACTTAACACATTCATTGTTGTTTTTCTTACGAGGAGCGAAAGATCTTTTTCATGAACAGTTAAAGTACATTAATTTTGTAGTAAATGAACAAAATGCAGGTACTTGTTTCTTAGATCATATTAGAAACGTCACTATTTCGTGAGTCACATGTTCATATTCAGATCGGTAAATTGAAATATTAACCCTATTCATATATATGTAATACATTACCTAACTTCATATATAATTAATGTAGATTCAGCAGATTCGAATCGAAGAATATATACACTGTCAACTAAATCTAATTACATATGAGGATCTGTTACTACGAGTTGTTCAGAAACGCGCCCAATGTAAGAAACTTAAATTAGAACTAGAAAAGGTAAGTGTTGGGCTCATTTAATTGTATTTATTTAAATTTATCGTCATTGTGAAACTGTTTTTACAACAAAAAAAGGAATAACAGCATTAAAACATGTACAAAAAACAGAACATGTAAAATACAATTGTTGCGTTGCGTTACAGTTAACTGTTATCTTACAATAAACTTACCATATCAAATGGTAACTTCTTGTCATTGATGAACAATGGCAACGTGTGTTTTGTGAAATAACTTGTTGAATATATTAATGAGAACATTTTTATGTCTGTTGTTTATTCTTACATGGCTCGTGTGAATTGTAGCCGTGTATTGATAACATATATATCGATATTTAGGTAGAAAATCTATAGAATCTAGCTAGACCGATATTATTAGACAATACTAGCATTTCTATAATTTGCATATCCAACTATAGCGGACATCCCATGGTTTTAATGACGTAATCATGTAGCCATGTTGGTTTTCGATCGCCTATAAAATTTCAATGGGACCTTTACAAAAAGTCAAAATACAAGTTAATGGTTTTTCTAAACGATCGTGTGCAACTTGTTTGGGTTTCTGCGATAAATTAACTTTCCGAAAATTTCAATTAAATCAGTTTAATTTCTGAACAAGTTTCTTCCAAATCCAGTTAAAAATTTACCATATTGACGGATGAAAACGACCATTGATCACCATATAAACCATGATAAAAATCACGGTACCCATGCTACAAAAATCCATATTTGCAATACAAAAAATGATACTAAGCGTGTGCAACTTTTCTGGTAATGTAGACACATTCAGATTTTAATTTATATAATTGTTATCAGTTTAGATGTTGTATTCTTTGTTCAAATTGTGTTTAAAGATGTTGAAATTTTAAGCAGAACTTTATTTTCCCATACGACGGCGCATGTCCGTATAGACAGGGCGTCGTGTGGCATTGTTATGGCCCAACTATTGGAATGAAATTATAGTACTTTTAAATAAGAAGTAAATGTTTTAAGACTTAAAAAGCGTTTGACACTATCTCAATTATGTGACTTACCGAATAACGTCTTTAGAAAGAGTGGAATTTACTTACTGCATGTGCTTAATTTGTCTTGTCATTAGTAATGAAAGTTAAATTTGTAATTTACATTTATAAATGATTTCTATAAATTAATAGAAAAAGACCCTTAAGAAGTCATAAAGGTTGTCAAAATGCAAGTTTTTAGGAATAAACTGTTAAATAAACATCATGTACAAGTTTATGACACAAGCCCTGTCAGGACAACACAGCATGACTTTAAAGGTGTTCAGGTGTTCTGAATAACAAATCTGTCACACATGTTTATTGGGTAATCATAATTTATTGTTTATTCTATGTGCCTTTTTAAATTATAAAATATAGTTATACATTTGGAGAAAAAAATCACGACGAAAATTAAAAAAAAAACAAAAACAACCCATATAACAGCATAATATAAATGCGAACCTCTATTTCTCATTAAATAAAAAAATATACACAAAAATGAATGGAAAAAAAAAATTGGTCAAATATCAAAAAAGGTAAAACAACATAAATGCGTTATTAATATAGCTTGATTTATTCTAAAATTTTGCTGTTAATGATAATCAAGACGCTAATTGAAAAATTGAGTTATCGAGCCTAGTTATGACAGAAATAGTTGCATAAGTGCGTACATTTTACTTTTCACACATTTATCAGATTTAACCGGGTGTCGATAATTGTAAACTTTGAGTAATCATTAACAAATACATAAAATACATGCTACATTCTTTTGACTAATTGCTCTCGCCTGTTTTGAAATTTCTGAGATAACCCCACTTTTTAATTTTCAGTGCAGGGTAGAAACACATGCTTCATCTAAATTGTTTCAATGTATTTGTACTATATCGCAAATCTTTTGCCACTTTTTAAAACCTAATTCATGCAATACCGTATAGAGAAAAACTTGTAATAGTAATAATTATAATAAAATCAAAATTTTTATAGCGCCTATTTAAATGAAATTAAGCTTAGCGCTTAACAGGAGATTCGCACAAAAACATTTCATAGTAGATAATGTATAGCTATATTTATCTTTTTAAAAATATAATTGAATCACAAATGTAAAGCACATAAGGCAATTATGCAAGTACATATTATCACATATAAAACAAGATTCTACAGATAATTAACTTTTTTAAATACAATTCAGAACGTGGAGTATAACAAATGGTATAATAATGTTTTACACACATAAAGACTAGTTTCAAACAATGTCCTACAAATCATTATTAATAAAGATAGTTAATTAAAATTGCATCTATAAGACAATAAATCGCTCAAAGCAATGCTACAAAATTAAGTTTTTTCTTGAATACATTTAAGGGATGATCCATTCGAAGTTGTTCTGATAGGCGTTCCATAGACTTCCGGCAGTTTTGTTAAAGCATCTTTACGTCTTTCTTCAATTTTAAAGCTTGTTGAAGGTTCTCATTCGTCGTTGGTAAAGCAGAACTAGCTCCTTCAGGAATTATGGTGCACGTCACGTGGTGACTGGAACGTGTACAAGAGATTCTTGCCATAGGACAGGAGTTATACAAGAGGCCATTGTATTTGCTAAAGAAATTGTGTAATACATACCAATTGTTTCGCTCTCGTTACAAGTCTAGCTGCCGCATTTTGTACACTCTGCAACTTAAATGTTATACATTTGCTAACCATAAATAGAAGAATATTAATGTAGTCTATACATGAGGTCACTGAAGAATTTGCAAGAGTTTCACACGCGCCGTCCGATAAATAGATTAATGTTGCGTATGTAATAGAAACATGCTTTAAAAATTAAACTGCATTGTTTCCACGTACCAAACAACTTAATATATTCTTCACTTTTTTGAGTCACTAACAATAGTACCATCGAACATGTAGTGTATAGTTCTGTATAATTTTTCATCTAGAACTTTGTCCTTAGACGATAGTCTTTTGAGTTTTAGGTGATTTACAGATTCAAGTTTGCTTTGAATAACAACACGATAACACATTCGTTGTCATACTCAAATAATTCACGGATCTCGTCAAGAGTCAATAAGATATTATTACAACTTAACTACTACATCAAACGTGTGACTAACAATATTGTGCACTAATATGTAGTCCTCTAGACTTTCAATAAACGTCATCGCATTTCTATCGTTTGCATTGTCAAGACAAAAATGAAGGGCGCCAGTTTTCACTATTTCGTCACCAATAATTGTATTTACTGGTACTTAATAATGTGACCACTTTTTAAAAAATGTTTTAATGTGTTTGATTGTGGTCGATATATTATACTTAATCTTATCTTAAAACTTGATTGTTACTTTTTCAAGAATTTCAAAACGAGTTAATTTAAATCCTTTTTTTAAAACAAATTGCCGAGTTTTTTTAAATATCATAGCATATCCTCCACCTTGCAATTGTGTGTCGATGAATAGATGCTATTATACATGTATCACGTAGACACCAGATCTGAAAGTACACATTGTACACTTGTCACCACTATTGGTCCAAACAGAACGCAACATAGATACTTGAATTGATTGATTTAATTGAAAGAAACACAATCTGATAACAAGTTACTGGTACAATTACTATTTTGCTGCGACCTGCAAAATTTTGAAATATTACCACAACCACATTATTATATATTTTATAACCAAACTTTATAATAATGTATTTTTTGTAGATGCAGCAGACCACACTACCCTATTTGAAGCAGAACTCACTGTTGCTCAGCAAAAAGAAGAAAAATGTATATTAAAAATGGATAAGGTTAGTTTACACAGACTATCATTATTTATAGTTTCCTTTTGATTTATGTCATTGTAAAACATGTCCTGTAATTTAAAACAGATCATACAAACTATAATTGTGTTAAAAACAAACCTACTGCTATCTTACAACTGACCACTTTCCAGTTCAGCACCCTGAGAGGATTCCGGAAAACGTAACTATTGTTTGTATTGTAAGACTGTAAAATACTGATATAGGATAGTTGGACACAGATGGTTTAATTATGCAAAGCTTGTTATTACAATAATCATTTGGATTGCATGATCTTGTAGTGTATGAATACACATACCGCTAGTTGTTACCTGATTACAAGCGAATTGTTATGGTCACATTATGACATTTAGGTATACAACTAGGATTAACTCCACTCTTATCTTAAATAAAAAAAATCAATGGTTGAAGTTTTTATTTCTATTTTATAATATCGTATTCGTTTCATTTTGTTAAAACTTGAATCAAATATGACCAAAAATAGTATTAAGTTGATTTATTAAATGTATAAACGTGTAATATTAAAATACATAGAATAAACGTCTTTAATGGTGATTTAAGAATTAATCACGATGTTATTTTGAAGTAATATATGTTGATGAAGATATGTTCTGTCTGTAAAAATATTTCAATAACTTTCGAATACACATCAACACAATTTAATGGTAACCGGATACGTAAATATGTAATAGTATTTTACTTGATACCAAAAATTTAAATAATTAATAAAGATACTGTTTTTAAAATGTAACTTTTAATGGAAGTTTACCTCTAAAATGAAAAAAAATGGTAAATTTACTGGTTCATATATTTAACAAATCTGAGTTGATCCTTTATTTTCGACAGTCATTCACGGGTGACTTGTCTTTTTTTAACGTAAAGCTAACGGCGATATTATTAACGGATCTAATTGTATCTGATCAAGATGCATTTGTATTCTTTTTAAAATTACCTTATTTTTTCTGAGACAATAGCAGAATGATCTAAGGCTGATTTTAAGTTATAACTATCATTTTGGTACCACGACCCTTATCCAGTAGTGAAAACCATATTTCACGCCATTTATTAAATATCAAGACTTTTCTAAAGCATACATTTAAGGTTAAATTCCAAAACTGTCAAAATTTATATGGCTAGGCAGATCACTGTTTTTCTAGGCTGCGCTTCTGTTGGTTGACCTGTTGACTCTTGAGCTTTTTAAATGCTGGTACTGGCTGGTCTGTTCCCGGATTTAGTTTGATTTTGCAGAGGAAAATGCATTGTGTGCGGTAGCCAAATGTAACAGAGATGCAAGAAGCCAAAGTTTCCATTACATGACCGCCCTTCGTTGTTGAGGAGGAGCATTTTAGCAGATTGCAGATTACGTGTCGAGATAATATTTTGATAATTTTTGGACACAGTGCTTAAATTTAAGTTTAAATTTACATTCTTATTTTGATTTCTACTGAAAGCCCCGGTTTGCAATAGATTGTACACCAAACTCCAAGAAAGTGCACCGTCATTTGCTTATTCTGTCTAAAATATAAAATATGAAGACGAATTTATGACAACTGTTTCAATAAACACAATTTCCCAATCAGATAAAGTATATGCAGGACAAAACTTTGTTCTCATGTACATCAACAATAACCGACTTGAGGCTACTACAGTTGATATATCAGATGTAATTTTATTTAGAAAGCGTCAATACACTTGCAAATAGTTTTTTTGCTAATTTTACACTTATGTTGGCAAGTTGTCTGCCCCTTTTATACAGTCAGGACTGGTACTAGAAAATCGAAACGGGCCAATAGTTTGCTATATGAAGTCGTAAATTCCTGTCTTTTTGAAATGTTAGCAGTGTATTGCTAATTATCTTGTTATAATTATTGTTAATATTGATAATAGTTAACTGTGCCATTTACAATTGTCTGACTAAGTTTAGGAAAAGTATTTTGCTGACATTTCAGATACATTATATTCAAAAACCAATTGTATTTTTATGAGATAGTATTCTGCATTTACCTTTGATTATACAATGCTTTAATGATTGTTGAAAAAAAAACATTTGTCATATTTAAATATAAACAATTAGAAAGCCTAACTTGAGTTTTATCGTTGTAGCTAAAACAAAATGTAAAGGACAAAGATAGGCAACCTGCAAAATCTGGAGCTGAAACATTACGAAAGGTAGTTTACCATATTTTTCACTCTCATTGGACAAATAATGCAAATATTTGACCAATCTTATTAAAATTAAATCTTTCACTAGCTTCCCCTTTTTGTTATTGTCGATGTGATGATCTAACAACATCCTATTGCAGGTCATCTCAAATTGAACTTTTGACATAAATATTATCCAATCAAAAATTTTGGTATCCCCCAAAAATTAACCAATTAAACTTAAGCTGGTATCTTAACTTCTGGTTTACTGATGAAAAGTTTACAATAATGCCAATGATTCCGAATAATAACAGAGGATTCCGCAACATTTAGGTTGGTGAATAAAGTTTTTGATTGGTCAATACAAAAGTTCATCGTGAGATGACCTGTAATGGGATGTTAGATCTTCAAAGCGACAATTACAAAAGGGAGAGCTTGTGAAATGTTATTTGTTTCAATCTCAAAATTTGTTTTATGTACAATACCAGTTTATGTTTGACCGAATTAAAATTAGTAAAATTTAGTTTAAAAGCTAGTGTTTTTTAGAATTTTTGCGAGGTTTAATAGAAGTTAAAAGTATCAACGTTAAAAATACTTACAACCAAACTATCCTGCAAACAATGTTTCAGTTTACTATATGAAACTAACTGTCCTAATTTATTTAATTTGACAGTTTGAAAACAAATTTAGAAATATAGCACATGCCCGATTAAAGATTCATCTAATAAAATGTTATAAAATATTAAAGCTAAAAACAATTAAGATAGAATAAGGTTCGAGAAACTACATTATGTTTTATTGTACCGGTGTTAAGGTGTGTCAAGTGCACAAAATACATGTACAATATTCCTCAGACTAAACCTGTATATTGGTACTGTCACGTCAAATATAGTGTAGAGTTTGTTTTGGATTATTTTAGAGCGCTGATTTTAGAGTACTCTATTGACATTGAATGGTTATTATCTATTGTAGACAAAATCTAAATGTTTTCTAGTATTGGGCTGTTGTAGTGTAGTGGTTCTAAATGGAATTGTTGTTGTTGGCGTCCAGAGTGAACTTCATCATCTTCTCTACCAAAACATGGCCTACATGGATTTAGACCACAGTTGGTTTGAATGATACGCAGAAACTAGCTTTAAAATAGTTATGTTAACTGCGAACAACACGTCATAAGAACTAAAGTTATGAAAATAAATACTGGTATTCTTTAATTCAAAGAATACCATCAAATTTGACTCATAGCCGTATACAAGTGATCAGTGTTTTATTTTGTTTTTCTTCATACAAATATATTTCCACTTTACATAGTCATATAATTTTAGAAAGAAATAGATCGAATTGAGCTCGAAATTCACAAATTAACAAAAAAATCGACTTGCATTTAATTATTCCTTTTAAGTTTATCTGTGCAATTTAAACCCAGATTTGTTACATTTAGTGTTCTAGATCTTGATAGCAGACACATTATAATATTAAGTATTTTAGATAATTGATGCCCGATTTATCAGAAAGACAGACAGACATGACATGACATTGCGTATTGTTAATGAGGATGCTGACTTAACTATGACATAAGTCATATCTTCAATAGGGAAGATGACTTAAACTGCCATATCACATATCGTCCTTTAGGTTTACGAATGAATTGACAATGACAAATTACATATTATTATTTAGATTGTTTAACCTAGCAATGACATAGCATATATTGTCATTCCATTCATTAGGTTTGGAGATGTTATCTAAAATTATCACATAAAAATATCTCCAAACCTCATTAAACATCATATGTAATTTATTGTCATGAAGGCTGATGATTTCTCTAAGAAATTTTACATATGGTCATGTGGGACTCCGTAAGGACAACCTGAATGAATAATTAGTAGTAATTGCTTGCTGGCATCTTGATCATTTGTGTCATCATCTTTTAAGACGTTAAATGCATCTGTCAATGAATCATCAAATAAACTGACAAACAATTCAGAAAGTTTCTGTTGCCAGTCTCTATCGTTTTGATCAGTGATCGCAGTATTCCCATTCGTCAATATTATTAACAGACTACAGTATGATTTAATTATAAATCAGTATATCACATGTCAAAATGAATGTTTTTCATTTAATAATCAAGAGATTAGCATATCTTGTGTCCAAAACTATTTTGATAGACGGATGGCGAGAATTAAAACTAACTGTTATTTATTTTGAAGACATTTACCTTTTAGCCAGTCATAAAACTGAACTGAATTTCAGGTTCTATATTAATACGATCTGTTATTGTAAAAATAGACATAACACCTTTTAGTAGATATTACGATTATTTTGTTTCCCCAATATATATTAATACTTGTATCTGCTGCATTTTGTGGACAAAAAGAATCAGTGCACAGTACACTTTGTGTTGATAACTTTTCTTGTTTGGTTGACGCATAACCATAGTATCCACTGAGAACCCC
Source organism: Limnoperna fortunei (assembly GCA_944474755.1). NCBI lineage: Eukaryota > Metazoa > Mollusca > Bivalvia > Mytilida > Modiolidae > Limnoperna > Limnoperna fortunei. Next base: position 34,720,776 of record OX104124.1, on the reverse strand, counting down.
AGCCTTCCAATGACAAATGACCCTTTTTAATTAAAATTGAAGTAGTCCTACTAGAAATTCCACTCTAATCATTCACTACGTCGCGATGATAAACAAATCGTAAATTATTCTAGACAGGTAGAAAAATAAGAGCACACAAACACACAAACAGGACCAAATGCGCAAATCAAAAGACGAACAACACCAATGAAAATTGGTTTTTACTCACAACATCAATGAAAATTGGTTTGTACTCGAGTGCTCCAGAGCAGTAACCAGTTCCTTCACTACTTAAGCGAACTAGTCTTGTAAAATAATCGTTTACAAGATAAAAGTACTATCGAGATTTCAACACAACCCAAACCATCCTTAATCATTAGACATACCCTCCATATCGACAACTAATTTATCGAACACAATTTCAGTATAACTTGTTTTGTGTATAGATCGTTACACAGAGTATACTTCTGCCGGATGTACATGTATTAGAACCATAACTATGGGCAAGAAAATAAAGGAAAGGGTTCACAGAGGACAAACTTAATATCACCTGTTTCATGTATTTTCCCTCTGTTTATTAAATAATTCATTTTGGCACCATTATATACTAATTTTACCACGGGTTGGTCCTTTATGACCCGAACATTAGAGTGTGGGTACAATGTGAACACAAAATACTAACGCATGGTAAAATCACTCTATAATCGTGCCACTAATAGATAAATTATTAAGATTCTAATTTTACATGAGTAAAACGCTTCTAGTCCACATATGTGGTAAAATAAATTTACCCATATAATCAACGCCATACGTCTTACACGATAACAATAATTATAGCGAAGCCATCGCAATATTTTTCACATATTATAACGACGTCACAATTAATGTGTCGTGAATTACTTATGCATAACAAATATATTTCATTTGCATCTTTATCTCATACATTTTAGGGAACAAACACAGATAAGGATTAGAGGTAACAAATACAATTATAAATAGTGAATATTACGTGTCAATATCACATATCACATGCAGTATCAACAAGAGGAGTGATATAATTCGAGGGTTCATTCAGCCTCTCATATAAATTTCGACATGTAATGTTTGTTGTATTATGCAATACAGGGGCAAGGGTGTGATATAGACAATGCGATATAGAGTATGTGATATAAGCCAGCAACAAAATCGTTGTATTTTGCTGTAAATCATTGATATATGGTGATATTATTGTCCACAATATTGGTGTACACGCATATAAAGTATTTTAATGAATGTCTTTCTTTTTTGAATTAGAAAGACCAGAAATTACAAATGTGTTGTTTAGATGATATCCCGGTCAATTGTAAATCACCATTCAGTTGACAAAATATGCATGAATAGCTTACCTCTTGCTGTTTCCAACTCAAGTAAAGACTCTTTTAACTGCTTCTGAATATATTTTTATTGTGTGTTACTTTACCGGTTTTATTTGTAATTTCTTCAAAATCTCTCTCAAATTGTCTTATTCTTCATTGGTTTAGTTAGTATATTTTTGGTTCTTGGTTCTGGAGTTTGCCGTTTCTCGGACTTTGATTTGTGGATTGTCTTTTTTGACAGTTTCTTCTGTGTTCGGTATTTTGTTATTACCTTTATTTGTTCAAGTATTCACGAAAAAAATTAAAGTAATTATAAATTTATGGGTTGTTGTAATGTTTGTAAAACATTATGATGACACCACGTCTAAACACATGTATAATCTTAACCTAAACAGGAATGACAATAATTCGCAAAATTGTTTCATTTTAGTTCGTACCACTAATATAGCTAGTGGATTGTCTTTTAACTTGTTCTCGTCCTGAATACAACTGAAATGGATCTTATGGACGTTAAGCAACCTCTTAAATTAATTTTATATTTGTGATTTTATTTAACTGTTTGTGAAATATGTGTTTATACTTTACTAAACCAATGTTCCGTACTATGCATATATTTCAAGTAAATTTTGCGTAATGTTTTTAATGTTAAGCTTCTATTGTTTAATGAACTTGATTTATTTTTTGACAGGAAAACATATTATGTTGAACTAATATTGTACATTTATTGAAATTTGCAATTAAAAAATGTTAAAGTTCACATGATTTTTTTATAAATTGAAATTGAAATTTACCTGAATCATATCGTAATTGAAATTCATCTTTAAGTTAGTACAAGGTTTTTTATATAAATTACAGATAAATATCATGAGCGCGGTATGCCTTAGTATTGATATAAAAACAGATTTCGTTAGTTTTTAATTGATATTTAAAATGTAATAACGAAAGGAAAAGCGCTGAAATGGTTTGTATTGATCTAAAGAATGTTTAAGGTTAATATAAATCATAATTGAAAATTAAGAAATGTTTGACCTGATTTCAAAATTCTTTGATCTTTTTATCCTGTTTTCTTACAACGTTATCTTAAATGTACTTTCAATACTTTTTATACCGTTTTTGCAGTAGAGAAATTCCCTTTCTTTCTCTTTGGTCCAACATTTATTTTTGGCAGCTTGTGCCATAGCGTCCATTTAATATATGTGGACTCTTATATAATGTTTGTTTGTTTGAATGTTGTTTTACGCCACTTTCAGCAATTTTTGAGCTATATCATGGCGTCCAGTTTTTATTGAGGGTGGACGCCGGAGTACCCGGAGAAAAACCCGGACCTGCGGTAGGAAAACTGGAAATCCTTGTCAAGTAAGATTGGAGTCGAATATACCCTGCCTGCAGTGAGAATCGAACACGCAGTCTCAGTGTTGACAGACCACGTGGTCAATAGTAGACGAACTACCTTAACCACTCGGCCACCGAGGCCGCTCTCTTATATAATGCACCTATTGAAATCGAGTATTAAAGAACAAATCTAAAATATACGACACTTAAAGGAATCTACGTTGTGGTCACGGTTTGTTCTTTATCTCTTCTGGTTAAGGAGCAGATCTGTAAATAACACAATATTAATAACGATGATCGTGTTATCTGACTCTATGTCAGTGACTATGATACATCTGAAGATAAAAGGTTTGGTGTGCCAAGGTGAATTGCTAAAGCATAATGTTTAACGGATCTATGGTACACAATGTCGTTACGACATGTTAATAAAAACCAAATTTATATTGTGGAACAACAGTGACGATTCTTATAATTATTTGTTAAACTTACTCGGAAAACTCCTACCAATCGTCATTAAAAATGCACTAGAAAACATAAAAAGGATCAACATTTTAGTCGTGGTTTTAGTTCTTTAGTTCATTAGTTCTGCACACTATACATATATCAAAAGTTGGAATGCAACCTTGACTCTTGGTCCTGAGATCTTTTCGAGTCTAAGGAAGATCTTAGTTATAGCGAGATGTAGATAATTAAAATAAATTTAGCTAAATCAACAAAGACGTAAACAAGATCTAGATTTTGGTCGATGTTTAAGTTTTGAATCTCATATGGTTAAGGAGAAGATTGCACGCAGCACAGTGTTAGTAATTAGCATGCGACCTTGACCTTTGACTTGTGAATTTTGTTAAGGTCAAGTTATTACAAATAATTAAAACCATAAGTCTCATTTATAAATCACATCGTAAATTATATCGGTACACAAAAAGGGTAGATACTTATAAGAAAAGTGATATGTAGTTATACAATCTTACATAGGACTAGTGGATTATCGGATTTCTCTAATCTAGATAGTAAAATTAAGGAATTGAAAGTATAAGGGTACTTATGATAGATTCAGTTTCTTTTAATTTAAAGGTAGTAAATTCGCGGAATGGAACACAAATTCTCAAAAATTTACGGTCATGACTTGAGGTTTTTGAGGTTTCTTGGCCTATTATATGAGGAGCCTGTTGTAGGTTTTCTGGTTTGTAGGATGTCAGTGCTATATCGTCTGCGACTTTGGGACATCCGGTGTAAGTAGTTCCTATCATTGCACCTTTTTGAATGTCTTTAAAAACATCAACTAGTTGGTTGTGGTAACTTTTATACAAGGTAGGAGGTAGTTTCGCATCTCGTCTAATACCTAATTTGACAAAGCCAGTACTAAGTTCTCCTATACATTTGTCTTGTGTTGTTGCTTCTATTTGTAGCTTCCTTCGTAGTAACCATGAGTCGTCAGCGCTGTTATAGTGGTACCACTTTCTAAATAGCTAATTGTGAACTACCTTGTCAAATACATTCTCTTCATCTAGAGTGGAAATTGCAACTGCGGAGTTGTTACCTTTTGTTTCGTTGATATTTCTTCTGTTACGATGATTGCAGTATTGATAGATGTTTTTTTTTGTAAAACCTCGTTGTATCGGGTTCCATATTGTTTTCAGTATAGGCTCAGGTATATTGCATACATCAGGTTAGTAATATATTCATTGATAGCACAGACTCTTTTTTAGTGCTCAGCGGCTAGTCATCTTCTACTTGCGAGGTTGTTTTTTAAGAAATCTTCTACGAGTAATGGGACCGCTTTGTAGCTGCGTCCATAAAAAAGGAGCTACATTATTGTAGCTAGGGGAGGGGGGAGTTAATAACGGCATTCCATGTGTCTGTCTATTCGACTTTTGTGTAGTTACAACTTTTTTTGTCATTGATGTAGGCTTTTGATATTTGGTTTGTGGGTAGAGCATTTCAAGGTGATGGTAGGCGCAGTCATAAGTTACGTTAACTTAAACCAGTCAATTTGACAAAAATGTCAAATCTCTATCATCAATGTTTGTTTCAGAAATGTACAGCAGTCTATTTTAAACAACGCGAAATCGTTCCCCCCCTGAGTTTCGGTAAATGCTATGCAAAATGTTTTGTTGTTAACAATTTAGACTGTAGCTTTCCTTATAATAATATTATTCTAATGTTATTATTATTATTGATCAATCTGACTTTTTTGTAATAGTCTCAGTTTCATGTAATTGTGTAAGCTAGAGTATAAGCCTGTAATTATTTTATTTAATAATAGCGTTAAAAATTACATGTATGTCGGTATCACTAAATATATTATTAATATTTACATCACATTTTATATTATACAACAATTTCTTTCTCTTAGTCAATACAACTTTATATCGACTGAGAGATGTACCTACTTAGTTGTTGAAATTAAATTCCTATTGTTTATTTCATAGTAATTGTTTTGCTTTGATTACTTATACAGATACAGTAATCATTCCATACTTTATCAACGGTGCTGTTTGATGGTCATCATACAGAAATCGTTTCTGATTGTTTTACCTTTTCATGATCGTCTGATATGTGACATAGTCTTATTGACAAGTATGCACGGTATACGTCGTTGGTCGATAAACAATTCGAGGTTGATATATATAACTTGTATTGACTAAGGGAAAGACTGTATTTTTTATATTATTAATTGATAATTTTGTTGTATTTTAATTTGTCACATAAAAAATACAAATATAAATAAAAAATATAAATATAAATCTATCTCATCCTTATTTAAGGATGTAAACCTTTTGTGCTCAACACTGTCCATTGTTTGTTGTTGTGTTCCAGAAGACAATTGATAGACGGATGTAAAATATCATTGGCTGATTGCGAAACATGACACAATTTTGGGAATTTTGTGTTCTATTTTTAGTAACCATGCAATCTGCAATAAATCAGTCAATCCGCCAAAATATAAAATATTCTTACTCGTACAAATCATTCGTGATAGCATACAAAATTAATGCAAATTTAAACCATATTAAGTACCGTAAAAAAATTATTCCAGAAACATTAGCGATGCACTAAAAAACCACATTTCTCATATAAAATTACTCCAGATACCTAAGCAATGATATAAAAAATATTATTTCACATATAACATCAATCCTGATCCAATATCTATACAATTAAAAACCTTATTTTACATATAAAATCAACTTAATCTTTAAATTGAACAATGAAATAAGAAAGTTAACCATATTTCACATATAAAGTCGCTCCAGATACCTTAGCCATGCAATTAAAGAAAAAATTACATCTAAAATCAATCCTGAGACCTGAAATGAGTGGTGAAATTAAAAACCATATTTTGCATACAAAAACAATCCTGAAACCTTTTAAATGCAATTTAAAAAAACATATTTGACAAATGAAATCACTCTGGAGACCTCAGCGATGATATTAAAAACCATATTGTAGGTATAAAATCAATATAAGCAATGTATTAAAAAACCACGTTTCACATCTAAAATCAATCCTCAAACCCTGGGAATGCTATTATAAACCATATCTCAATATTAAAATCACTCTCCAGAGTATAGTAATGCAATTGAAAACCATATTTCACATACCAAATCACTCTGGAAACCTTAGCGATACCATAAAACACCATATTTACCAAATAAAATCATTCCTGAGACCTTGGCAATAGAATTAAAAACCATAATTCACTTATAAAATCAATGATCTTGATCCTTAAAGTAGCATTACTTCTGAATGACAAATGTGTGTGTGGGTTTAAACATTTTTCTCTGTTGAGTAATGCTTTTGACTTTTAGCATGTGGGTAGATCATTTCAAGGCGATGTGTCACGTACCATGTTTGGTGACATTTGACCTTGAGCTTTGACCTCTTGGTCCCATTATAGTTTTTTGAATGACATTCTTCTTCTTGCAATTTTCTTATCACAACCTTATGCGATTAGGGCACACAGAGATGAATATTTAGTTGTCTGAAATCTTGTTGCTTTCTTATCTACCAAAAACATCCATAAGCTGATATATGTTTTGATTAATATTTTAAAACATAGCAAACTCTTCTACTAAAATCATACATTTGGTTCTGATCATTTTGTTTATGATGCTTATACCCCCATTGACATAGTACTTCGTTGATTTTTGGGTAGATAGTACCCAGGAAAACCACGAAAATTTGTATCCAACAAACACAAATGTTTTGCAACATTTTTAGGTCCATGTGGTAGAAGTTTTGGTAACATAATTAACTTAATTTATGTTGATCAAATTTTAAAGGGACCTTAATGGCCGAGTGGTTAAGGTAGCTCATCTAATATTGATTGCGTGGTCTGTCAACACTGAGTTTGCGGGTTCGAGTCTCACTGCAGGCAGGGTATACTCGAATCTTAATTGACAAGGATTGCCAGTTTTCCTCACGAAGGTCGAGGGATCTCCCCGGTACTCCGACTTCCTCCCCCAATAAAATAAAATGGACGCCATGATATAGCTGAAAAAATGTTGAAAGTGGAATTAAACATCATTTAAACAAACAAAACAACAATTAAATTTAAACGATTTAATACAAGATCATTGATTGACATTTTTCAACAAATACTTTAATAAAAAGGCATTGATTTTTCAGTTATCTTTTACTGAAATAAACAGAATAAACAAAGAACTTGTAAGTTACTTTATGCTAAGCTGAGATTAAAGAAATATAATTTATCTTCATACATATGCATTATTTATATGTATATTTTAAAATATAGCATGTCACATGTTAATAGATAAAGAGATGTTAAATATATATCTTTTCTATGTTATCATGTGTTACAGTCTAAAAAAATCATGGTATAGGCATTCAATCATAATAGTGGTTTGTTCTTTCAGTAAAGTAAGCATTTTCAACTAATGCGAATGTTCTACCCAAAATTGTTCTCAATGTCTAAGGGATGAATGTAAATGTATGGAAAAACCAATTTTAATACAGGATTAAACGCTTGTTTTCGGTAATTCATCGATGTATGAACGAGGTCGATAAGTTTGTGAGTGAGTCGTACATCGTGAACTACAGTCGTGAGTAGTTCATACATCGACGAATTATCGAAAATAAGCGTTTTATCCTTATAATTCTTCCAAAATTGTTTTTATATATTTACATTTTTTCCCCAAAATAAAATTTCATTATAAGTGTGTAACACGTAGGAATATACACAACGAACTGAAGACGAAGACGTGGTCGGTTTGAAGGAATAACTGGCATTGATAACAGATACAATTTACCATTTGCCTAGAAGATAATTAATAAAAACAAAAGAAGACTCAACAGAAAACAATATTCAGTATGTTCCTCATTGTACCCGCGGTTTATATGTAACGTCATATGTGACGTCATATCTGTTCAAACGCAACGTAAACCTAGCTACACGTTCTTTCTTAAATACGAACATGAAAAACACTTGTTCGATGGATTAATTAGTGAAAATTGATGGAGCTGTGCTGAGACATGGAGTTGGTGACAAATCCGTGCATCTTGCTCATTTCGTTCATTTGTTGTGACTGAGAAAAAGAAGGTAGTTTAACCGTTACTGCAATTTTGTGTATTTGAAATGATTCATAATTGCAATTACAAGAAACGCAATTTTTAAGTATCGTTTATATATCCCTTCACAATCGCATTTCGTCCACATTCGAATTCAGCTACTTCCCGTTATTCAGCAATGTTTACAATGAATCCAAAACGAAATGTACTGTTAAAATATTTTCTTGTTTTCTTGTATGTTTTTCTCCATAAAACAAATGATTTCATGATAATAATATACAGCTGTTTTAATTAAATAGCTTTCCGTTTAAGCGATGCATCATTCAAGATATTTGTATCGATAAAATTCGAGTGTACTGGCTTAATTTATTGTCTGAAATGTACACGAGGACACATGTCCGCCATATTTGTTTACGTTTAGCAAGAAAAAAGTAGCTTCTCAAAAGCCGTTCATCAAAGTATGAACGGATCTGGGAAATACTGGTTTAAAACCTTTTGACCAATCACAAATGACTATAAACGTAAACGAATGCAAGATAAGAATTATAATATGGTAAACCCTATAGTACCAAAATTATTGTACACGTATCGGCAGTATTTATGCACTATATTACACTAAAATGAGAATCAAGAATAATAATTTTCATTTCTAACCCAATAATATCATATAACAACATATCCTTCACACTTAAATGGCCCGTTTTTTCCTAATTTTGATATTAAGCTTAACTCTGCTCAATTTGTGAAATGTGTTATACAAAGTGGGAATGTATGTTATTCCTCAATATTATAATAGTTTGATTTGTTGTGATGAACACTTTATACTGAAAAAAATTTAATATCAGTGTATAATAATGTGAAGACAATAATATGTATTAATAATTAATAATTAATTAATAATATGTATGACCTTTAGTTTATACGGTCTTTTTTACCACTTTTTGTAACAAACAAAAGTACATTTTTATTGCATATAATTGCATGACAAATAATCGAAGAGTTGCACCCTTAGACTTGTAGGAAACAAGAAGTCAGTTTGCTACTGTTTTGTTTTTTAATTTATAACAGTGTTTAGTTTTTATTGAAATCAAATGCAATGCACGGATTAAATAATAATTTCAAATAGGACAATTTTAAATATTTTAATAGTATGGTAACTATATGAAAGTAAAAACTGTAAACTAAGCAGCTGGGTTTATCTTAGTTATTAAATGTGTATCGCTGTTTGGTTTTTGTTGTGTATAAACGAATGCAAACATTTCATTAATTTACAAAATCAATGAAAGCTTCATAAGCTTTATTCTGATATTGAGCTGATTATTGTTATTTCATTGTTTGTCTTTTAAAATTTTTATCATTTTAAGATTCCAACAAATCGAAAAAAACATGTTTATCCAAAATAATCAGCTTGTTAAGATTTAATATTCTTTTGGTCTAACATTATTAAAATACTCCTTACATGTATAGGAATTATTGCCTTTAAATGACAATCCATTTTGGGGTTTTGGCTGTTATTTGAAATTACAGACATGCAGGCAGTACAAAGAAAAATGATCAGCAAGAAAGAAATCTACAAATAAGTCTGTAATAACTACATTATTGGCTGTGTACTAGAACGAATAATCGTACCCTTTCTTTCGTGCTTAAAAGGGACCATTATTGATACGTGATGATAATTATTGCCGTTTTTCATAACCTACTGTGCATTGTGTATTATTTGACATTCGTGTCTCTGTTTTATTACGTTTACTACGTAAAAAACAATAAGAACCACGACAAATTCAGTTTTGCATCTTGGAAAGGTGTCGTATTTAAATTACTGGATTCTTACATGTACTACGGAATTGTTGTTACAGTATGCAAATTAGCAAGATTTTACTAAAATTAGGTCACATTATGCATATACTGCAAAATGATCAACATACCATTTTCCACCTGCATTTTCAAAGACGAATACAGGTCTTTTCCCATTAGTTTCGCAATGTCTGAAGCATTAACCAGGTAAAAGAGATGTATGTTATGTTTGAATTTTTGCATACATAGATCAAAGTTAGAATTTATTATTTGCTACATTACTAGTCATGGGACTAAATCTGCCGTTAATCCGACAATTGACATCACAAAACTAACATCGGATTATAACGGCATTAAAAGTAGGCCTAGCTGTGTACCAGTTAACGCCACGCACCAGTTAATACCACTATTTGCCTGGCTTGCTTGAGTGCGTGCATTTTTCAGTCTCCTGCACAGTATGAGTTAAGGCAATATATTTCACAGCTTAACATGTTAGCTTGTATTGAAATTATCTACAATAACGAAAGTATAACACTAATACACCCTTTGTGTCTCTTATGCTTGAAAAATGAGTGACAATGTACGTGTTAACTTAAGCTTACAGGAGAAATTATACTTTCAAAAGCATCAGCCTGAATTTTAAGCTATGTTTATAAAGTTTAAAATCATTCTCAGACAGTTTAGTATTCCTTTTTGTTTAACAAGATCATAACATTTTCCATCACTCAAATATACAAATCTCACTAATTCTACATGTCCACTGCAAATATACAAGATAAAAATGGAAAATCTGGCTTTAAATCTTTGTAAACGTTTTTCCTGAGACAATTTTTTGTGGACAACAATACTTTCCATTGGCAGATTTTTTTAATACATGCGTACATTAATCTTATAATTGTAATAGATGAGCCTTGGATAATCACTAATATTTTGGGGCCTTTCTTGGTATTTATCTCTTTAAAAACTGGTACAAATCCAGTATAGGATCTATTGTCTATAATAAATATATTTTTTTAGTTTTTGGGTATTATCTGTAAGTTGAAACAAAATAAAAATAAATCATAAATGCAAAAATGGGCAGTAAGATAAGATCTGCAGAACAGTCAAATTGCCCAATATAGGAATTAAAATTCTACTAGTCATTTCCCTTGGCATACAAAGGACATGTTTTCTTATGCCCTTTAATAGTTACGGCATCAACGTATGCAGGTACTTAAAAAAGTAAAGAGCTCCTGTTTAACAGAAAAATTTTATAAATATGAATATTACATAAGAGTCTATGATTCTAAAATACCCAACGTATGGGGGAAATGTTCGCATTGAGAGCAGCATAGCTGCCCTCCCCCTAACATTGCCCCTGACAATTGACTCCACCCCCACCTCACCCCTCGGACAATTGCTAGGATTTAGGATATGTAATTTTGTTGTATAAATTTTTATCAACATAAATATTTTGAATACTTTTTTGTATAATAGCTTAATTTTCTGTGATGTTATTATTGAATAATTAACTTTTTATTTAAAACATAAATATTTAAGAACTGGATAGCTTGGACAAAGTAAAGCCAACACATTTTGATTACCATCAATGACGTTTTATTTGAACTTAATTATTTTATTACAGATAATTATACTTAAAATATTAAGTGACCTCGACCTTACGACTCCAATTTTGTTATCATTACAACTCGAAAACCATAAAATATAGAAGCAGACAAAAAATAAGAAAAATACTCCTCTCATCATCACCTCATTTGGTACAATTTGTTCGAAACTGTGCGATGAACTGTTTTTGAGTTAGAGCATTTGACTTATTTCAGTTAATCGGTTTTTGATTATAATTTGAAAACGGTTAGAGATAATATAGTAAATATATAGGTTTAATATGATCATCTAGTCAAGACCTTTAATTTGAGCCCAATTTCAAAGGTCACGGGTCAAGATCATACCACAGCAACAAGGTAGCCATTATAAAGTCATTAGCAACTACATTTTTTTTTAAATTGGGATGATCTACCTAACTGAAATATGTTATTTTACAACCGAAATTGGCATTTTGTCCCTAGCAACGGCCAAAAAGCCCTTGACAACCATATATTGTTTTAATCAGAACCCAGAAATAACCTATTCCGCCTAAAATGGCCTAGCAACCTATGTTGTCAGGTTCAAAATGACAGAGGAAGAAAAAATAATTTCTTACAAGACTCTGGGAAAGACCTTACTAATTCTTCTTGAACAAAAAACCCCATCTTTTTAATTCTTTTTGCCTTAAAATTGCACGAGTATATTTAAAAAAAACCACAACAAATAGAGAGGGCAATTGTCCAAGAGAAAGTAACTAAACTTGGGCAGATTTGCCTGCTCAAATCAACGACTGGAGAAACAAAGACAGCATCAAACATATTTAAAAAAAGAGTTGATTACTATCAACAGAAAACAATTTATTTAAGGTAAGCGCATCACGTCCTTAAGGGTACTAAATCTTCCTGATTCTGATCCAACCATTAGAGTTTTAGAGGATAGTCGGTATATTGACGAATAAAATTTATTTGCAAAGATGCTATTCTATAAGATTTAAAAGAAGTCAACAATGCACTGCTGCCTCCTCTCTACGAGCTTGTGTCTGCTGGAAAAAAATCCTCAAGATAGGTATGAAACTAAGATTCTTACCGTGTACACAAGCAAAAAAGGATCGAAACAGTGCAACAATGACGCGATAAAACCCTTTTAAGTATTGTAAGTCATTCGATTGAAATTTCCTGTCCTAACTCAAAATTCTGGCCAGAAGCATGTATCCTGGATTTCAATGTGGCTTTTGATCAAGCAGATCCATATCGTCAAAACTCTAGCATCATCAGATCATTCCACCACGACTTGAACGCAACAATGAACATCGACAGTTTAACTAATGACTCTTAAATGTACCAGTATGTAGCGGAGCCAAACAAAGATATGGTATTGCTCTGTCTTCTTGGTAACTGATTTTTTCTACTGTCCTATGCCTTAAAGTGATCTACTGATAATGTCTACAAACAGAATCATCATGGTGGTAACCTGTATGTGCCAAAACCACGAATACTATGATGCTCGCAATCCGCTTCAACGTTGGTATCCTAAAAGGCAGTCTTTCATGCACACGAAATATTGTATTGACTGTTTTTTTACGTTAACAGAGGTCATAGCCAATTCTGCATTATAGCAAATATTCTCTGTCAATGCTGTTGTTAATTTCAGAAAATTGGTCATAAAAATCTCCAACAATTTGTCCCCCGGACTCTGGTATTAATGTTTGTATTAGAAAATCAGCAATAGTGATACATGTATCTGAACTCATTCTAAACATCAAACTACAGCACTAACATGCATCTCTATTAGCAACTCCTCTGGATTTGATATTGACCACATATAAGAGACGAGTGAAATCTGAACAGTTTTTATATGAAATGACTGCTCAAACTTCTTAACATAAACTGGAAAAATGTGTGTCCTTTACATGACTAGTTCAACATAATTTTGTTAAGCGTGCGGTGGTTTTGCTAAATTGGACGTATCGCAACATACTTAGATGATAGATATGTGATTATCTGGTTGACAGTTTCCTTGGTGTTAAAAGCTTTAGTTATACGAATTACTGGGAGGAAACAGCAGTATGTGGAAACAAGTTGTTAGAACTGGTATCTGTAGATCAGAGTAGGATCGCAACACAAAAAGTGACAACAGCAATGCAAGCCAATTAGATAAACACGAGTTGACAAGTTTTAATATGTGGTTATGAAAACTTTTCAATAAGTAATGCATTTCAGCAGCACTAGTAGTCCGAGAATCCTCTGCCGTCCAACGCTTTTTTTTGCGTGGGACGTCAGAGAGCTCTCCATAAGCAAAACAGCGGATTTTGCGACACCGGTCTGGGTCGGCACACTTCATCGTGTCAAATTTAATAAAACATTTTCATCCAGTAAATCTATATATAATTCGCTTCTTTAGATATTTTTCTCTAGGAATATAATCACCTTACCTTCAATCAAGCTGATTTAATTCCATTTCTAAGCTCATTTCCATCGATACCCTTACATTCCTACATTTCACTTTCATTTTGAACAAAATGTTACGTGACAACAATGTGACTTAAATCCGGTGCTTAAATTAGCTTGATTGAAGGTAAGATGATTATATTCATAGAGAAAAATATCTTAAGAAACGAATTAAATATAGATTAACTGGATGAAAATGTTTTATTAAATTTGACACGATGAAATGTGCCGACCCAGACCGGTGTCGCAAAATCCGCTGTTTTGCTTATGGAGAGCTCTCTGACGTCCCACGCAAAAAGAAAAAAGAAAAAAAAAGCGTTGGACGGCAGAGGATTCTCGGACTACAGCACTAGAAGAACACATTGTGTTTTTTGTTCTCGCGATATTCGTAGTTAAATGAAGGGGATGAGACAAATAAGTTAAAATACTCTAGTGATCTATTTGACGACACTAGTTTTATGTACTAAAACAGTTTAGACAACAAAAATATTTAAAATATATACTGTAAACGTGGAAATTTTCGCGGGCAGTTATTTTTGCGATTTTGTTGGGCAAACATTTCGCGTGGGGGTGAATTTTGTTGTTTCGTCGGTACAGTTTTGTTTCGGAAGTGAAGGAAAAGTTATCTCTCCGTGTGAAGACACATGACATCCAAGTTATGAATTGATCATAAATTGGGACCAAACATGTAATGTTGAATATATTAGATGAATAGATTGTCCATATTAATTAAAATTGATTATTTATGAAAACTGTATTTATCTGTTAATTATGTTGATTAACCTCTATATCCGTCCGTCTATTTTTTTATTTTCTCTCCGGGTGTGTATATAAAAATATGTTAATTAATTCTCAGACCTAAACATTGTACCTACAATTTACCAGATTAGTTGGTAATCAGATGTCATACAAAATTGAAAAACGAAATGGATTTTGTTAAACGTGCGTATACTGCCGTAAGTATAGGACGTAAACACTGAACAGCTATTATTTCTATAATTTGTAAATAAAAATAAAACTGTAGAATGTACTGTTAATAAAACTAGTTTGTAAATGTATGTAACACAGAGTTTAGAGCGGTAGAGGTATGAGTTCATATTTTATAGTGCAAATTTCACGTTCTTTGATTCATAAAAACAAAATAATTCGCGTCGATGTAATTTTCCCCGATATTTCTTTGCCGTTAATGTAGCGAAAATAACCCCAACGCGAAAATGTCCACGTTTTCATTAGGTCAAAATCAACGTTTTAACAGATTGTACTTGTCTTGTTAAATTTTAATCTAAACTTAATTGTTTAAAAAAATGAGCTGTACATGCCAATTTACTATGCCGAATAAACCTTAGATTAGTGTCTTTTATTTTTCAACTTTGTAAAATCTTTTGTCTATGTTGTTTTAAGATGTAAATTATATATAATAGTACTTATTACCTATGTTATAAACAAGACAAGTGAGATGTTATTAAATGTTTACAGAATTCGATAGCATTAATCCCGCAATGCCCGCTCATTCGTTCGTAATTTTAAACACTACGTGAACCTATTTTGTATTGGTGTTTTACCATATAAGATTAGCATATTTCGCATAGACTAGTATTGAATATATGTTAATATATGTCATAATGTGTATTATTTAATATAGTGATCAATAGCAAACACTACATATATTACTTATTTTTTTAGGTTCATGACATAATAATGTGGAATGAAATTATTATATTTTTTGTCAATACAAATTACGAACGTGTAAAATAACTTGCTTGTAGTTATTCTTTTGTCCAATAAAGAGCGCAATTTTTTTACATAATATGATCATACCTGTGAGATTGCATGTTTTTTTTTATTAATAAAAATTAATTATGTAACGATGACTCATAAATCGGTGGGTTGTAACGATGTCTTTATAATGTTTATTTGTAGACTTTTTACATTTCTTAGTAGCAAGGAAGAAACTAAAACAAGATTAAAGTGGTTTAAGCAAGCACCTTTATTTTCAAATTAAAATCGAGAACTATCTTTTTCACTATTATGTAAAATATTCTTATTTATTCATATAAATCGCACTCTTTGCAAGGTTGAATGCATCGTTTTGTCCTCTTACATTAAATGGGTGTTTTATGAGATAAGACTTTTCTTTACTATTTTTAAGTTGTTTAAAGAATTACACGTCTTGTTAGTTTTAAGTTTTTACAGCTCAGTTGCATTTATCTTATTGTTAAAAAATTTATCTTTAGATTTACATGTATATAAAATGAAATACTTAGATGTTACTGGAAGCAAACAGAGATGTAAATAAATGCACATAATCACACAATTCTTGTTGCTTATAACTATGTTCTTGTATTTTAACAATTTAACAAACATTAATTAAATTGTACAAGGTCGGGTTACCAAGTGTATGGAAATTCTGCCAAGTATTTTGACAAATAACTCATACCCAACACGTGTCGTTTTACCAGTTACAAATATACTTTACAAAAGAATTTCATGTTACTCGTGCAATTATGTCAATACTGTCACTTTTCTAAAAAGTTAAAATAATCAAGAGCAAAAAAAAGATATATTAATTATTAGTATTATTTCGAGAGACAAGTATTATCAGTTTCATATCAGATAAGTGCGAAGATATGGACCAGATAATCCTTCGGTAACTTCCCAATGCTTTCCTAAACTTCATGCTGAGTGATAAAATGATGTTAGATGTACACAGTCATTATTTAATGAAAATTTCTAGAGTCTATCAGCTACATTATCAAGGTAGTGAAGGGGTGGGTATTATATGTACATTGTCATTGTTCTTTATTCTTATTCGCGAGACTAATGAGACTCTCTAGATACTGATTGCGTGTTGCGTTTTATATTTTGTAACACTTGTTAGTGTCTGGACAGGTCTGATTAATTTCAACATAGATGTATTTTTTATCGTGATGTTTGTTTTCCTAAATATTTTTGAGCTTTGGTCAGTGATGCGCAATAGGTCAAAAAGTTAGGCAGACTCTCCCGCAATGTGTTCGCGCATGACAAATTCTAACAGCTAATAATTTCTAGTATCACGAGTCGGTGTTACGGAAATTGTAACAAAAAACCGATAAAGGAAATATATGTCCGTGTTCAAACGCTGATTTTTAATTTCTTTAAAGGACGATTAACCGATATTACTTTTACTTTTAATTTTATTTAAAATCAAATCAAGTGAAAATTGCCCGTTGCCATCATATATTTAAATTAACTTATTGCAATTAATGTCAAGAAACCCATGTGCGTCTAATGTGTAGAAATATTTTGGATCCGGCATTGCTTAGGCATAAAGTATGTCAATTTAATGTCGCAAAACCCTTGAACAAGGTCTTCAAGACAGAAACCAATGACTTTCTTATCAGTTAAAGGATGACGCGACCGTTCCTTGCAGAATCAAAACTAAATTATTTAATGAAATTGAGATGCTGGTTGTTAGGGAACAACACTTTCACTTTACTGTTGCGACTGCGTTTACATGTCAAGATGTAAATTATTCATAATGCATATAGAAAATAAGGCGAGAAAAATGGTAAAAATATATTTTTAATAGATTATAGTGATAGCAAAAATGTTTCTGGAATTATTCTTCTTTCTATAAAAGATCGTATATTTATATTTTAAAATACTTTCTGTAATTGTAAATGTTATTACAAATTTTTACACTGGTGACCTGTTCCTCACATTACACAATTAATATTTTCAATTGCCTAAAATGATATTGCGTATATGCACGTTATTAAAAATGTTTACTTGCAGAAATTTAATTTTTACGCACGTCCGTCGTCAACATGTCGCACTTTATCTTGATAACTGTACAAAAGTGTTTATTACGTTATAGTATAGTCTCTATACTTTTTGAAATATTGTTATTTTCATAGCTGTGCGATTTCTTTTTTTTTATAAATTTTAATTTTTTGGTATAGAGTTAAAGGATTGTTCGGGAAAAAAAAGAAGAGGGGTTTTAATTTTCATACTCGAACTTATCAATTTTATATATTTTGTGGAATTGTTTATTTTGATAGATCTGAACTTCCTTTCATTTTCGGTAAAATTCTTACTTTTTGTTATGAAATTTTGGTGTTGCAAAAATGGTTGGATTATTAAGTTTTTGGATTATGATTCAAAATAGCTGTTTATAAGTATTTTAATTAATGCTGACAGAATCATGCATCTATATTGCAGCTAAAATCATGCAAATATATTGCACATAGTTCTCACTATTTTTAAATTCAGTACATAGTGAATTCGCTGCGATAATCCATTTATACACCTATTACTGACTATAGGTGATAACAACCCTTTTCATCAATACACCAAAGCACACCATTACATTAATGAGAGCGGAAGGTTTGGCATACCATAAAACCTTGTTTTCTCCCACCATTCTTTTGAAATGCCCGTCTAAGTCAGGACAATTGCTGTAATTGCTTTTTTAGAGTTGTCTTCAGTTTCTCGGTTTGGTGGACTTTAATTAGTGGATTGTTTTTTTAGTTGCTTGCGTTCTGTATTTTGTTATTACCGTCATCTATGAAGTATATAGCTAAAGTGTATAGCTCTTGCCTTAATCTCGAGACGGCCGTATCATGCGCTTATAGCGCAACTGTTTATTTATTCATATAACATAACATGCTAGTTAATTTGTATAGCAGAGTTTCTGACTGCTTTAGGTTAACTTCGAGGAAAGAATTTGACTAGTTTAAGCAGGAATGTGTCAATCTAAGTTAACTTGGGCTGTTCTTTTGACAATATACAATATATTTCTGTCCATTTGACAATCTTTTGACAATTTCTGTCCACTAGACATTTTTTTCTTTTGACAATTTTTGCCCACTGGACAATTTTCTTCTTTTGACAATTTTGTTACGTGACGAGTTTGTCCACTGGACATTTTTTCTTTTGACAATTTTGTCAAGGGAAAAGTTTGTCCACTGGTTAATTTTTTATTTTGCAAGTTTATGTCCACTTTGTCCACGTGCTAAGCTTTCGACCGACACTTTAAACCGGTTTTAACTTTAACTTTTTATGTTTGTTTCACAATTTATTTAGAAAAGACCGACCGGTTGTACCGTACGTCGATTAATTTATCTGCACGTTATCGGAATTTACAAGTACGCGAAAGATAAAAATCAAATCGTTTGTTGTTTATTGAAAACCTAATACCAAAAAACAATCGATCTAATAAAAATTGTTAATGAAAAAATTTTATATATTGAAGAATTGTTTGCTGGATATCATTGCAGAGAAACATATTTTAAAATCTTATGTCTCGGAAACATATTACTTATTGAGCCGTTTACTGTTGTTTCCTTTACTGTACAGTCCAATAAAGTGAGACACATATAATTTTAGTAATACAAAAATCTATCATATACATCTACATGTATCCAGTTGAAAGTACATTGCAATATCCAAATATGGCGATAATAATACAATAAGGTTAAAAATCTATGCCAGTTCTATATTTCAGCCACTAAATCTCATTATAGTACACAACTACTTAACAAAATGTAAAATGTCCTATATTTGCAATGTTATCACCCACAATTTATATTTTTTTATCAGTGTGTGTAGTCTGGTTTTAATTTCATTTCTGGGGTCTTGAAAGTGACTTTCTATATGTAATATGGTATTAGTTCAACAATTGAATTTATATATAAAATATGGTTTTTAATTGCATCTCTTGGTCTCAGGATTGATTTTGTACATGTAAAACGTTTTTAATTGCATTGTTAAGGTCCCATGATTAATTTTATATGTGAAATATGGTTTTTATTTTAATTGCTAAGATCTTGGGATTGATTTTATATGTGTAAATTTGTTTTAATTGCATCGCTAAGGTCTCAGGAATGATTTTATATATGAAATATGGTTTTTAATTGAATTGCTAAGGTCTCATGGTTGATTGTATATGTGTGAAATGGTTTTAAACTGCATCGCTAAGGTCTCAGGGATTATTTTTATTTGAAATATGGTTTTTAATTGCTAAATGCTACTGACTGAGGCATTTATCTACAAGATGACAGCGTATGATAGTAATAATAAAGAAAATCTTTCTCAGTAAGCATTCACCTTTTATTCTACTATCCGCTTTATATTTGATGTTTTGTCACTGAACAGTTCCAATGTGGTGACTACAACATTCATTTTATCCAAGATAGCTTGCGATTAGGCCCACAACTTATAGAATGAAGTCGTCTCATCATATTGTATGCTACCATAAAAGCAACACTACGACTGATAAACAATTGATTGTGATGGATTGATGACGGATACATCCGACCGAAACATGATGAACGTGTGTATTCATTAAAACATTAATAAAAATACCGTTAAGACAAATAAATGATTTGGTCAAAGCAATTAGATGAAATAATAAACGGTTTGAAAAATAAATGCTAAACATATAAATATTGCATCAACAAAGCTAATGTTTTTTCTCGATAGAAAAGGTATTTTATAATGAATAGGTTATGCGTATTTTCTATGCGCGTGTATGGAATACTATGATATTATTACGTGATGATTTCTGTATTGGTCTAGTTATTGGTCCATGGCTTGCCTTATTGGACTGAGGCGCAAATGCGTTTCTGTTTAGAAGTAGTGTTAACGAGATTCATCACATTCACATTTTTTCGTCACATAATAGACAAATTACCCAAACATGTACTTTCTATATTGTTGCTGCATCCATAATAGATATGCGGTTGTCAATTTTGAATATAGTATACTTTTGTTTATAGTAATGTTTATTCAAAGCAGAACAGTATGTCGGGTGGAATTTTGTTTCTTCACACAGCCTTAAGATGGCACAATACGTTCAAGAGGAGAAAAATTTGATCACGGGGACATAAAACGTTCAGTTCCGTTTAGAGTATGGG
The DNA here is from genome assembly GCA_944474755.1 of Limnoperna fortunei. Taxonomy (NCBI): domain Eukaryota; kingdom Metazoa; phylum Mollusca; class Bivalvia; order Mytilida; family Modiolidae; genus Limnoperna; species Limnoperna fortunei. The sequence goes on along the minus strand of OX104124.1, from coordinate 34,699,857 downwards.
CAATGAACATATGTTTACACATTCACGGCACACATATGATCACGCAATCCATGTGTCTACTGCTGCCTTGCACTCTAGGTTTGGGTAATATTTTCAATTGCCTAAAATGATATTGCGTATATGCACGTTATTAAAAATGTTTACTTGCAGAAATTTAATTTTTACGCACGTCCGTCGTCAACATGTCGCACTTTATCTTGATAACTGTACAAAAGTGTTTATTACGTTATAGTATAGTCTCTATACTTTTTGAAATATTGTTATTTTCATAGCTGTGCGATTTCTTTTTTTTTATAAATTTTAATTTTTTGGTATAGAGTTAAAGGATTGTTCGGGAAAAAAAAGAAGAGGGGTTTTAATTTTCATACTCGAACTTATCAATTTTATATATTTTGTGGAATTGTTTATTTTGATAGATCTGAACTTCCTTTCATTTTCGGTAAAATTCTTACTTTTTGTTATGAAATTTTGGTGTTGCAAAAATGGTTGGATTATTAAGTTTTTGGATTATGATTCAAAATAGCTGTTTATAAGTATTTTAATTAATGCTGACAGAATCATGCATCTATATTGCAGCTAAAATCATGCAAATATATTGCACATAGTTCTCACTATTTTTAAATTCAGTACATAGTGAATTCGCTGCGATAATCCATTTATACACCTATTACTGACTATAGGTGATAACAACCCTTTTCATCAATACACCAAAGCACACCATTACATTAATGAGAGCGGAAGGTTTGGCATACCATAAAACCTTGTTTTCTCCCACCATTCTTTTGAAATGCCCGTCTAAGTCAGGACAATTGCTGTAATTGCTTTTTTAGAGTTGTCTTCAGTTTCTCGGTTTGGTGGACTTTAATTAGTGGATTGTTTTTTTAGTTGCTTGCGTTCTGTATTTTGTTATTACCGTCATCTATGAAGTATATAGCTAAAGTGTATAGCTCTTGCCTTAATCTCGAGACGGCCGTATCATGCGCTTATAGCGCAACTGTTTATTTATTCATATAACATAACATGCTAGTTAATTTGTATAGCAGAGTTTCTGACTGCTTTAGGTTAACTTCGAGGAAAGAATTTGACTAGTTTAAGCAGGAATGTGTCAATCTAAGTTAACTTGGGCTGTTCTTTTGACAATATACAATATATTTCTGTCCATTTGACAATCTTTTGACAATTTCTGTCCACTAGACATTTTTTTCTTTTGACAATTTCTGCCCACTGGACAATTTTCTTCTTTTGACAATTTTGTTACGTGACGAGTTTGTCCACTGGACATTTTTTCTTTTGACAATTTTGTCAAGGGAAAAGTTTGTCCACTGGTTAATTTTTTATTTTGCAAGTTTATGTCCACTTTGTCCACGTGCTAAGCTTTCGACCGACACTTTAAACCGGTTTTAACTTTAACTTTTTATGTTTTTTTCACAATTTATTTAGAAAAGACCGACCGGTTGTACCGTACGTCGATTAATTTATCTGCACGTTATCGGAATTTACAAGTACGCGAAAGATAAAAATCAAATCGTTTGTTGTTTATTGAAAACCTAATACCAAAAAACAATCGATCTAATAAAAATTGTTAATGAAAAAATTTTATATATTGAAGAATTGTTTGCTGGATATCATTGCAGAGAAACATATTTTAAAATCTTATGTCTCGGAAACATATTACTTATTGAGCCGTTTACTGTTGTTTCCTTTACTGTACAGTCCAATAAAGTGAGACACATATAATTTTAGTAATACAAAAATCTATCATATACATCTACATGTATCCAGTTGAAAGTACATTGCAATATCCAAATATGGCGATAATAATACAATAAGGTTAAAAATCTATGCCAGTTCTATATTTCAGCCACTAAATCTCATTATAGTACACAACTACTTAACAAAATGTAAAATGTCCTATATTTGCAATGTTATCACCCACAATTTATATTTTTTTTATCAGTGTGTGTAGTCTGGTTTTAATTTCATTTCTGGGGTCTTGAAAGTGACTTTCTATATGTAATATGGTTTTAGTTCAACAATTGAATTTATATATAAAATATGGTTTTTAATTGCATCTCTTGGTCTCAGGATTGATTTTGTACATGTAAAACGTTTTTAATTGCATTGTTAAGGTCCCATGATTAATTTTATATGTGAAATATGGTTTTTATTTTAATTGCTAAGATCTTGGGATTGATTTTATATGTGTAAATTTGTTTTAATTGCATCGCTAAGGTCTCAGGAATGATTTTATATATGAAATATGGTTTTTAATTGAATTGCTAAGGTCTCATGGTTGATTGTATATGTGTGAAATGGTTTTAAACTGCATCGCTAAGGTCTCAGGGATTATTTTTATTTGAAATATGGTTTTTAATTGCTAAATGCTACTGACTGAGGCATTTATCTACAAGATGACAGCGTATGATAGTAATAATAAAGAAAATCTTTCTCAGTAAGCATTCACCTTTTATTCTACTATCCGCTTTATATTTGATGTTTTGTCACTGAACAGTTCCAATGTGGTGACTACAACATTCATTTTATCCAAGATAGCTTGCGATTAGGCCCACAACTTATAGAATGAAGTCGTCTCATCATATTGTATGCTACCATAAAAGCAACACTACGACTGATAAACAATTGATTGTGATGGATTGATGACGGATACATCCGACCGAAACATGATGAACGTGTGTATTCATTAAAACATTAATAAAAATACCGTTAAGACAAATAAATGATTTGGTCAAAGCAATTAGATGAAATAATAAACGGTTTGAAAAATAAATGCTAAACATATAAATATTGCATCAACAAAGCTAATGTTTTTTCTCGATAGAAAAGGTATTTTATAATGAATAGGTTATGCGTATTTTCTATGCGCGTGTATGGAATACTATGATATTATTACGTGATGATTTCTGTATTGGTCTAGTTATTGGTCCATGGCTTGCCTTATTGGACTGAGGCGCAAATGCGTTTCTGTTTAGAAGTAGTGTTAACGAGATTCATCACATTCACATTTTTTCGTCACATAATAGACAAATTACCCAAACATGTACTTTCTATATTGTTGCTGCATCCATAATAGATATGCGGTTGTCAATTTTGAATATAGTATACTTTTGTTTATAGTAATGTTTATTCAAAGCAGAACAGTATGTCGGGTGGAATTTTGTTTCTTCACACAGCCTTAAGATGGCACAATACGTTCAAGAGGAGAAAAATTTGATCACGGGGACATAAAACGTTCAGTTCCGTTTAGAGTATGGGCAATGAACATATGTTTACACATTCACGGCACACATATGATCACGCAATCCATGTGTCTACTGCTGCCTTGCACTCTAGGTTTGGGTAATCGGAGGCTAGGGTGTTATATACGATACTTAAAAGAACCGCTGGTTATTTGGAAATGCAGATGTGGTCAAGAAGCACCGAGGGATTGGATCCTACCAGGTTACTTGTCCTATCTACGCCATGGGATGACTCATAATCAATTATAAACTAGTGGTCGCCCGATAAATTACCGCGACTTCCGATTAGCACTACACAGGAGATGTTTAATATGCGGCTGTTGCAAACAACGAAGGACACAAACATAGGAGGTACAGATGATACGCATGAGAATTGGACTGGCTTTCTGTTCACATTGTATGGTGATCGCCGACAATCTCACGCAAGTTACTCTCCCTCCGCCTTAGTGCGACTCCAATGGGAAACATTAGTGAATTATCTCTTCCTGAAAATTACCAGATGGCACCGCTGTTCCCGGTCCAGCGTCTAGATGTTTACAAACTGATGCATGTGCGTAACGCTATTGACAATTGAATCTTACTGTGATAAATACGGCAATTTAACAATTTCTGTTTTGAAAGAAGAATGATCAAGAATTAAAAAATAGAAGTGCAAAAATTTCTGGAATAAAAATGAGTTAATTAACAAGTTTGTAATCTAATTAATCTTCTTTCGTAATATTACTAAAATATGCATTCTACGTTTCGAACATCGCCGTTTCATCATGTTCCTTAAGAAAACAAAAACACGATTATTTATAATAAACTAGCAATATTTCCATACAAAAAATATTTTCTCTTTCAATTAATATACATTAATATTTATAAGAAAGCATTTTTTCAAATATGGTTACAATACCAATGTTACTCCACTGCCGCTGTAGGTGTTGTCCATTTCGATGTTAGAAAGGTTGAAGCAAAATATTTCAATGCCGTGAAAAAAAGACTAAAAAGTATTTCAGTGCTGATGAAATATCAATTGCTCGGAAATAATGGTAAAGAATTATGTTCCTACAGTAAAAACATGTATGCTCTTGTACAGATAATAAAAGGGGGGCTGGGTGGACATGTTTGCGCGAATGTATGTCAAATCTGTTGTAAAACGATAATAAATGTATTTCTTTTTTAAGGCCGCGAGAATGTTTTGTTTTGAAGAATTAATATTTTTTTTCTTATTTGTGAGTTTACAAATGCTGATATTACATTATAACCGGAAATTAACATGGACCGGCTACCACGGCGCCACCTGCACACGGGCGATGACTCACTACTTTTCGTAATTAACATTACCATCATACAGGTCTATGTCCAAACAGACCATAATGAAGAGAAAGTGGAGACCTTGAATGACACTTTGCAAGAAGTCGTAGATCAGATCTCTAAGAAATTGTGAAGGTATTCCCATTACTATACTACTTTCCATCTTCTTAACACTAAGGTTTTTTAAAACCTTATTATTAATAATACGCTATTATTGTTCATGATTAAACTGATAGTTCCACGTTTACAGTATCCCAAATGTAGTCCTATTTTTGGTACGTTGACCGGTTTTGTTCCATCAAATATTTGTTTACAAAAGATGCGTAAACAAAAATATTTGAAACAATAAATAGATCTCGTATATACTTAATAAATATTTTTGCAAAATTGATTATTTAATAACAAAATCTGATTTAATCCCAAATGAGAATTTCCTGTACGATCATAAAACTAAAAAAATTTGATATTAAACTATGAAACAAATGCTCAATGTGATCTGATGATTACGAAGACCCAGCCTTTCAATATACCCCTTTGTGATTATTATTTCGTTAAAAGACAAAGTTAATTTAATGATAAATTAAGAGAGCTTATTTATGTTAAAGAATATGAGGTTCATTTGGTGCTATTAAAAATATGTTTGCGTTGCTTTTCTGACTACTAAATGAGGGTCAAAAAGGGGTAGTAGCTTTTTTTTATTTCCTCGAGGTGCCCTTACGTGTTCGAAATTTGATTTATTCCTCCAAAATGTGTTTAAAACTCCTTTTTGTGTATTTTCATACCAAAGATTCCATTTATATCCAAAATATATTTATTTTTAACAATCATTATTGACCAATCGCCTTTAACCCAACAGTTTTTTCACGCTTAACTTTGTGTTCATAAAATGGCTGCGCACATACCGTTATGCATTAGTACATTGATACCTATGAGCATATCTGAAGTTGAGGAAGATTCTTGTCTGAAATGTAATTCAATAATATTTAACTGTAGCTAGCATTATTAACATATTTCAAATAGTTCCTGTCAGAACCAGGAAAATTAACCATAAAATATAATAAAAATTTGTCACACAGTGTACGTCACTATTGAAATTTTTTCCACAACGACAAAGCTGAAGACGTTGTCTTAAACGCCGTTTTGTGGGGATTATTTAAAATTTTATATTGTTTAATGGAATAAATGCAAACAGTTCGCAACAAATTATGGCAAAGAGAGTTTTTTTCTTTTTTTCCACGCACAAGGTCATATGTTATTACTATAAAAGCATTAATAATAAGCGGTCTTAAACAAAGTCATTGTAGCGTTTTATTACGAGAAAGAAAGATGTCGTTTTAATCAAGAATTGTAATGCATAAGCCTACAGGTACCTGTTTTCTAGCATAATATAAACAAATTGTGTCTCTCCTGTGTTTGAGCGACATATTTTCCTTTTGGGTCGGTAAAATATCGCTTCGACCTGAGAAATATTTGGAATATAACCTTTACAGTATCCAATTATTATACAGTGTAAAAATACAAAACACTAATAGGCCTGCATGTTATATGAAAGCGTAATCCTACTTTTGAGCCATACGTATGTGCTCCTATTCCGGGTTTGACCTTTTTAACGGACATTATTAAGAGTAACTCGACGGAAGTCTATAAAGTGACATGCTATACTTATTCGACTGGAGAACCTGAGTGCACCCATATTCTGTTTGGGATCTTGTTTCTCATTTTTGTCTGAGTGGGGGTTGTGCTGTTTAATTGACGTATGTCTTTGCCTCAATCCTAAATTTGTCACAGTCCTATGTTGTTTAGTTGTTACTGTTCGCTGTTTACACTTGACAACGTGTGTAACAATTGTTGCAGCACCATATTCAAATCTTACATATGAAGACTAAAGTACTACATATGGAGACCTGTTACTACTACGACCACTGAAACAATATAAGGAACTTAAATTAGAACTAATCTAGAAAGTTTAGGTTTCGGAATAGTTTAATTGTCACATTAAAAATTTATTTCATTTTGAAACTTTTCTTACAACAAATGGAAATTTAATAGTAATCATTTTCATCTACTGACTCATTTGTCTTATATATCTAGGCAAACAGTCCACTTTTTCCAATGACCTTACCGGACAAATTATTTAGCAAATGACAAGATGCTTCCATGGGCAGCTGTGCATATTGCAATTCTTACAAATATACGAAAATTATACAAATAATCATCCAATTTTGATTCGTGTTTTTATCGAGCAACAAAAGTGCCTGATTCTCTCTTCTATGCATAATTCATTTCTATCATTAAAGTTAACACAAGTTGTAAAGTGAGGCTTCAGACATTTGAGAGCCCCTTTTGTAAATGTGATCAACATCTCTTTATACGCATTATACATGTAACATATACCCTTGGTTTACTTTATATATCAGCAGCATAATTAATAAGAGCACAGAAAAGGCAAATTAAGTGATTGTTATATTCAAAACATGTCTTAAAAATCGTGAGATAGTAATGCACTCCTTTTTTGCTACAATATCATGTGACAATGTATAATAAGAATCATGCATGGCATTATCCTTCTGTAGTTTCAATATACGCGTGATCTGATTCCCCCATTGGTTCTAATGTTTTTCCGGTGCTGCAATAACTTGGAATGATATCTGGCTTTTATTCTACCCACACACACACTTGCACACAGAAAACATGCGAAATTTCTCTAATGAATACTTACATGGATCATAAAAATCTTAGCCGAGTTACGAATCCATTGTTGCCTTGTTTGTATATAGTCCCATTAACTTAATATCGATATTGACTAGAGACACTATTATGTTGGTAGAATTATAGGATAATTAATTGGGCGGAGTGAATATCCAAAATATGATCACGAGTGCCGCATAACGCATCTGATTAAACGAGTGCGCGGAACTTGTTCCGCGCACGAGTTTAATCTGATGCTTTATGCGGCACGAGTGATCATATTTTGGATATTCACGATGCCCAATTGATTATCCTATTTATTATATAGATCAAAATTGTTTTCGTAAAATTTTCATGCTTAATCCTAAATTTTATGAACGGCGGATGAATAGCTGTATAGTACAAAACCATTGTGACGTTTTGGCGGGAAAAAACCCGAGAGTGAAAATAAACGATAATTTTCACATGTGATTTACCGTGATTTCTGTCACTCGGAAAATTCGATATTTCATCTCTATCTATATAATAATGGAAGTTATTATATGATTGAACACAGTTTCAATGGATTTATCGGTTTATCAACAAGACCAACTCACTCACAAACAAATAAAAGTCCGAATCGAATTGGTCTTGTTGATATACCAATAAATCCATTGAAAACGGTGTTCAATCCTTATAATTCTTTAAAATTGCATTACGAAATTTATTGTCCTATTAAGGTATTCTTAATTCCATGTTTCTTGTGTATTTTGGTATCAGGGATCGTCGAACTAACATATGAATGTTGTGTTGATTTTTACGTACCAAATGTTATTCATAAACCATTTTTTTATTTTAATAAATACAACTTAAATCTATAACTTTATTTTCTTTATCGAACATAAGAAAAGTTTTAAATTTAACAAATCATTAACGTCAATTTATCATACAAATAATTTATAATCGCCCTCGATATTGAATGCCGCCATCTTTGTTTACATTAGTTACGCTAAAAATAGTATTGGTCAACGTCATTTATCCAAAAATAAATTGAGTCAACTTCATTTATTAAACAAAAAATTTCGTTAAAAACCTCTACCGGTAGTAATCTCGACCAATCAAATAAACGAATTTCTAAATATGCCAATCATATTATTGATTGATTGATTAATAGTGTTTAACGCCCGAGCAGCAATATTTCAGCTATATTCAGGCGATAGAATTATTGTTTACTCATATGCGACAATACTATGATTTGCATGCATTTTCAACATCAACATTTACCTGGTGTTAGAAATTTTAAACTTCAATTCATCATTACAAAAATACATGATAAATATATGGTTGACAACTTTTTTTACTTGTGAATGTATAACAGAACCAACATCTAAATTGTTTTTAAAAATCGTATTGACAAACATTTTTCAATTTTAAAAACAATTCAATAGCTGACATAGAATGAAGTGTATCTAGTTTACCAGTTTTGGCCTAAATCAGATTACAAGATAATAAATAACTGAGGTATTGAACCAAGTTAGTGGTACATATTTCCCTGCGAAATATTTAAAATATAACATTAACAGGACTATGCACATTTTTTTATAATTTATAACTTTTATGTTATCATTGTAGATGCAGCAGACTATAAAGGACGTTCTATACGAAAAATATAATAAGTAACACTAAACAGAAAGAAAAAATTAGAACTATTAACTGGTAAGTTTCCGGCTGGCTATCATTGTTCGTAGTCAGGTGTTAAGTTTATGTCATTGTTAAACTTGTCTTGTAATTTATAAGTAATTTTTAGTAAACCTAGATTAAAACCGATCATGCCAAATATAAATGTTGCTTTTAGGAATCGTACAATTAAGTTGCAGTGTCCTTGTCCTTGTTGAAAGGTGGGAGTTATCTGACATAGCTTGGCAAATGTATTTTGCTTTATGTGCATGCGTCTTAATATAAATTATACAAAAGCTTACTTCATAATTTTTGAGACATCAGAGTATAGAGGAAATAAAAACACTTATAGCCAGCATAAGAATAGGGCTAAGTGAATCAGGCACAGATTGATGAAAATTATAATAAACTTAAAGTAATACTAGAGGTGTGTTTCGTAATATCCGTTGTGTTCATTATATTATTTGATGTGGGTATGACACGTGTCTTTCACCGAACTACGATTTTTTAGTAATTGAAACTAAATCATAGATCGAGATTGTAATGTACCTTTAAAATTAAGTGTCAGGTCAAACTTATCGTCTGTTGTTTAAAGGTAGTAATTGTGGTCATATGGAATATTTTTACTGTTTCAGGTAACATTTGTATTTTAATTCACGATTGAGAGAAATGTGCTTATTACCCTTTTACTGACCTAAGCACCTAACCTGATTCCTTCCATTAGATCTGAAACTTTTTCCCGGTAATGTAATTAAGATTGACTTTGGGATATCTAGCTGCAATTCAACACACATAATTCATGCGAAATTAATATTTCTGTAATATATACTTGTATGGATTGAGTTTTGAAGCCATTGTGGTGTTGTAACCGCTATATTGTCAGGATAACTTAATATCGATTAAAGCAGAGAAACAATTCTGTAGGTAGAACTGTGGTTATTGTTTACCCTAGGCGACTGTACTATCATTTCTATGATTTCCGTAGCTTTACAACATTGATCAACATTATCCCATGTTGGAAATCATAAATTTTTAGTCATCATTATAAAAATTTGTATTTGTTATGTCCTTGTTGATTTTTCAAAAAGGACATAATTAAGATGACCCCATTTTAAATTTTCCAATGCAGTGAATGCAACAATACATAATCTAAAATTAAAAATAAAAATACTAAAATAAAAAACTTTATTGTTTATAACTTGTATCTTGCGTGAAATGACAAACATTTGGTAAATTTTTAGTTTTAACACTTCTTTCAATATTTTTCAGTTGTGTCGCTCTGACCTGGGAAACATTTAAAATATCACATATACAGGACCACATCACATTGCAATTTATTGTTCTGTAATCATTGTAGACGCAGTCGACTATAAAAGAACTACTAGCCGATTTTAAGAAGGTATTTACTGTCGTTCAACAGATAGAAAAGAAATATAAATAAGAACTGAAACAGGTAAGTTCATGATAGATTATCATTGTTTCTAGATTTATTTAAGCTGTTGTGTCATTGTTAACCTTGTCTTAAAATTATACGTAATATTTAATGCTCTAGATTATTTTAAATATAATCTACTGATGCGTTCCTTTAAAAATTGACTGTCATCTTACAATTATCTTGCAATGTCTTTCACTGTCGTCTCCATAGGTAACAGTTATGTGTATTGCTGTTAAACTTGAGTCTCATTCATTTATCTGTGTCTTTAACTCTTGTTTAACTTAATTTGAAAAGACCACTTCTAAGACAAAGACAGACAATTGTATCGTTTAATTACTGTAACTCCACATTCTTGAAAGATTTATTAAGTTCCATATTATTATTAACGGCACATTTTATTTCTAAACATATATTATACAATAATTTTATTATTGCTGAAAAAGTGGGACTTTCGATATTAATTATATTAGAATATCAACATGCTTTTATTTGTAAACATTAAAACAATTGTAGTGAGAACAGATTGTAAAGGTGAAGGACGCAAGTATAGCCAACTTGACGGAAGAACTACAAAAGTCTAAATCTGAGGCTAGGAAATTACATAAGGTTTCCAGTATTTTTGAATGTCAATGAGAAAATCGCTCAAAATTTTAAAATTGTCTGTTTTACTACATTCATTTGTTCATTCACAAAAGTAAGCAAAATTGGTATAATAAAATCTGTGAGGAGAGAATGGGATTATGACCGACAGACATTGTTTGCTAGTAAAATATCTTTAACATGCATTAGAAATGTAACAAAGAACTTTTATTTACTTTATATATCAATTTCACAATATTTCAACTATTGTTGAAAAACAGTATTATAGACTAAATCGAACCGTTGCAGTACACTTGATATGAAGTTGTTTAATGTACAAGACAAGGTCCAGTTAAATTGATAAAGTTTCAAAAAAGTTCAACGGGGCGTATAAAGTCAATACAAATTACTGTTTAAAATAGCCCTTTAAGACTTTTAGTGCTGTTGTGGTGTATTCTTTCAAAATAGAACTATATCACTCACGTAATGAACTAACGCCAATTGGTCTAAAATATATTTTCACTTTCGTTTGTCGTGAATTAAATGATTCAATTGCTCTTAGAATATGTATGTTACATGTTACCAGTAAATATTCATTTTTATGTATGCAGCTTTCCATAAAATAATGTTTCAATCCATTATTTATGCTAATCTGAAGACGTTCGCAGTATATTAGATTTTTTTTTACCCGAGGTTCAGTCAAGGTTAGTATTATTAGGAGAAAACATTCTTACCACCTGAATATGTGGTCAAGATAGTTTATTGTACTAAATGAAATTTTCTGTCCTAATTTTTGGCAGTTTAAAACCCAAATGATTTAGAACTCTAGATCAAACAAGTGAAATATATTAATATATTTAAAAGCCCAATAAATGGAGATATCACCATTGATTTAGGTATATGTAACTACATGATCTGTCTATTTACAGTAGATGAGGTGTTATAATTGCGTTAGGCACATTTTTTACAAACGCCAGATTTTTGCACATCGTCATGAAATGTAGTGTAGTGTTTTCTAAGTATAATTATCGGTAGACTGATATATTGTAAGTTATCATCTGTTGTAGGCAATGAAATGGAAATATAGTCTGGTGTTGGGTTGTTGTGGTGTAGCGGTTATTTTTGGCGTCGTTGTTTCTCACAACAAATGGCCAATTTGTATTTGGATCATAGTTAGTATTAATGATACGCAGAAGCTAGCTTTCAAAATGGCTACAAATATTAGTATTACATGACTAAAATTACTAATACATTTACTAGTATGTGTTATTCTTAAATTGTTTGACAGAATAAAACATTGCCTTTGTATTTGACTAACAGGTTTATACAAGTTATCAGATTTTGTAATTCTATTTCTACAAAAACAAGTAGAATAAGATGAAATGAAATAGAAAAAAAGTTGGCCGAATTGAACTGACATTTAAAAACTAGATACACACACTCAGATTTAGGTTTTAATTAATCATTTGAGGAAAGATTATTTATAATAAAAGAACTAGCACCTTTTAAACTATGATTTTGACAGTGTTCTTGTAGTAATGTTAGCTTGTGTTAACTTACCCATCATCTATTCAAGATTGACACACTGCGTACAATATCAAATAATGATGTTTAAACTGCATCATTTATCACCAACATGAGTTCACTCTTATAAACAAAAGGAAAAAACATATAATGGGGAGCTTTATACATTTGCTTGACAGGCAATTTTGCCGAATATTAAGACGAGTCTTACTTGTACAAACTTTAATAAACCTGTCATATTTTGTATATTGTGATGATACATGTAACATGAATTGTACTTTTTGAAGATGATTGATCGAGATGGAGATTACATTCGCCATAGTGTATTTTGATCAGATTAAGGTTTAATTACACACTATTATATTAACAGTGTATTGGTAGTAATATGTATGCTGATGTATAAAGCAGCAACATATTTTATTGGTTAAACATTGGATTAAAATACACCGATATTTGGCAACTTTTCTTTAATGAAAACATCGACATCAGCCTTTCGTCAATTGTGACGTTGTGAGTCATCAAGTGATGTTATATCCAGAAATTTATAATTTTGTTATAAATATAAATAAATTAAAACATCGACATCAGACTTTCGTCAATTGTGACGTTGTGAGTCATTAAAGTGATGTTATATCCAGAAATTTATAATTTTGCTATAAATATAAATAAATTAAAATTACAAACAATCTATTTTTATATCAAGTTTAAGATTGTTTTTGGTTAAAATATGTAATAAGTAGTTGATGAAATCGCCGTGTTCCTTATAATATTGACCCATATCAAAATGTCAAATTAAAGGTAATCAATACACCAGCAAAAAATTGAATGCCCATTGTTTGACAGTGGTTGTCTCTCCAACATAATGTACAATTTTATAAGATAGGACTATTACAATTACAATTAATAACACTTATGCCAAATGCCTAGGTAAACGAATAAGTAAGAAAGCAAACAAGTTTTGTTGCAGAAAATTATTGTAAAATGGTTACAGAACCGACCGATCAAATAGCAATCTAGATTGAAACAAAAGCACGCCACACAAAAGGAAACAAAACACAATGACAAACTCCGGAAGTGTGTAATCCGAACCTATTAGAGAACGTGAGTACTATGAAGCTCGGATGAATAATCAATGCATGAAACTCGTTATACTCATTTTCATGACCATACATATTCAGGAAATGATAGAATCGCATTTGGGAAATATATTTTTAGCGATCATCTTAATGACGACTATATAAATTCTGAAGCATTGTTTTAAGTACAACACATCTCAGTTTAAGTTGCTTATTGTAGTTTTCATCTACAATCGATATTGATTTGGTTTTGCTTTGTTTGTTTGAATGGTGTTTTAACGCCACTTTCAGCAATTTTTCAACTATATCATGGCGTCCAGTTTTTATTGGGGGAGGAAGCGGGAGTACCCAGAGAGAACCCCCGACCTGCGGTAGGAAAACTGGCAATCCTTGTCAATTAAGATTCGGGTCGAGTACACCCTGCCTGCAGTGACAATCGAACCCGCTATCTCACAATCGATATTGAGAAGAATGTCTAGACAGTAGGCCACCTCGATTGTATCGGTTGTGTCCTTAATATAAACCGAACTTAGAATTGTTTACTTAAAAAATATAAAATTGGACGGTTAAATGACGGTGAAATGAAACGTATGGATCAACTTCTTTTCTGATAAATTATAAATGTTTTTGATCAAAGATTTCCTTTATTTTTGTTATTTTATTCTATCTTCGTGTAAATAAAAGATTCAGTGTTGTTAGGGCATTCATAATCATAATATTTCTTTCGTTTACAATAATAAATCACAAAACTTAACGAAAAAAGTAAAAGAAAAGACAATTAGGGGGCATTCTAACATTCACATAAACATTTTATTATTTGGTGGTATAATACCGATTAAAGATACTAATCCGTTCCCATATATTGTAATACCCTAACAACGTAGAAATGAAGAAACGTAAATGACAGCACGAAACAAATGTACAAAAGGAATCATGCCAAAAAATGTCAATACAGACAACAGAACTAAAGCTTTTATCAATTTTTTTCACAGTTTCTGAACCGAAGGCATTTGGACATTTTCACCACACACAACATAGTTCTATGTTGACTAAATCTTGCCTTCACTCGTTTCTTGCATTTCCGATTAGAATAAAAAAAAACTTTGTAAGGGACGATTCCATAAACAGTTATATATAATATGGCTTTAACCAGTTTTGACGTTAAAACAATAAATACTTTCGCACATTTTTAAATAGGGTCTAATTCTCAACTAAGTCAATCGGTGACGGCCATTTTGAATTTCTGTTCAGAATGCAAAACAATGTTTATAGAGTACCAATCAATGAACATTGTGACTATGTTTTGTTTGCCCAGTGGTTACAGATCAGAATATTAAAATGCAAATGTTCACATATAATGACGTTACGGATGACGGAGACAGTGATGACCTTTCAGGTTAAGAGGATATCAAAGGCTGGGCAAGAAATTCTTCATTGGAAAATACAAGAAATCGACACTGGAAAACACTATAGTTTATTATTTATTTCATGCAGCTAAATTCACAGTCGTCCTCAAAGTGTCAAATTGATTACATTTTATGTAAGTGTAAGCAGATCTTCAATTAAGCGGAAAACAATGTCGAAATGATGTTACTTATAATCGCCTACAGATTTAACTAAAACGTGTATCGAATATTCCATTTTATATACTAATTCATCTTTCTTGTGCAATTAGCTTGTTTTTTTTTTTTGTTTTTTTTTCTATTTTGAGATTTCTATATATATATATGTAGTGATACAGTTTTTAAATCCGATTATGAATAATATAAAGTAAAGTGTTCTGTTATAACATACAAACTGCACTGTTATCTACTTAAATCTCTGTTAAAGATATTACATGTATCATATCGCGAATATCCAAGACATATAGCGAGGACACCGACCGAACAACAAGAGCCAAACGTAACTTCTAGCAAAAGGAAGCAACATGTAGCAAAGAAATTTGATAATAATGATAAATAAATTTATCAGGTTTTACAAATAAGTAAGTGTTACTGTTCAAAACAGATGTACTATATACTTTACTAATTCATTTATATATTTATACGAGTACACAAAAAGGGGGTGTCTACTTGTATTCTAAAACAGCTGTTGATACTTTTTGGTATGGTTTAAAATAATGCTTTGCAATCGATACAATACAATAAGATAAATACATGTTTGTTAGTGAAGAAATAAGGTTAAGGTTAAGAACATTTTAGACGCAAGAGCGTTTTGAAAAAATATGCATTAGATAATATATTAAGACGTCATATAAGAAAAATATATCCAACATTTGTTGTCACGTGTGCATGTAAACTATCGTCTTCACACGTTAATATAAGATAGACTTGGGAACGAAATAGGCGCAAAAAATTGGCCGGAACAGGTTAGAAAATGGAATAGGTATTAGAGATTTTTATATATAGTGATGCAGTTTTTAAATCCGATCATGAATAATATAACGTAAAGAGTTCACGATATAGTTTCTGTTATAATACACAAACTGCACTGTTATCTACTTAAACAAAAATCACGTAAAATGTTTCATTGTTCGTTTTCTTCTATTTTCTTAAACTGAACAACTCCCTTCAACAACAATGGTCCAAACTCGTGCAAAACAGAGCAGGCCAAATGACATAGTCGACATCATTTCCGCTTTGGGGGAATGGTCTGAAGTGTTCAAGGTTGTCTGCAGTGAACACATAATGAAGAGCTGGATCACTGATAGCGCTATACCAACACATTTGTAAGCATGCTTGGGCATAAGGCCGCAGGGACTCGGATAAGTTTGTTTCGTTCTGTGTCCAGTAGATCTTAATGATAAATAAAACAACATATATAGTCGGATTTAAAATTATTAGATAATCTTTAATATATTGTGATGTGTTTAAATAAAGACTGTGTTATTGGATTTGATCAATATGTTGTTAAAACCACACCCATCAAATAACTTAGTCCTGATGAGTAATGTGATTAATATGGCGGAGGTTACGGTGGTATGTGGTTACGATATTAATTTTTTGCCAATATTTGCTGATAATTATTTTACATTAAAGGATAGATTCGACTTTTGGCTGGTTATGCAGCGTCTATCCAATAATTTAACCAAAAATTGAAAACAATCCTTATATATATATATTAATATTATAAAAAGAAACACCCAGAACACTATTGAAAAGGTAAATAAAAACTATTTGCAATTCATTGTCACGTGTGAAAATACATGTATATAGTCAACGTCATGAATTAGTCACGCGCTGGGTTTTGCTAAAATACCAAGTTAAATTATACGAAATTGACAATGTTGCTCGCCTATTTAGTATTTTAAAGAAATAAAAATATTATGAGATATCCATTACTTTGTTTAATTCTATATTCTCAAGACAATTGCACAGTATATTATCTATACTCGCATTGCATAACAATACCTGCTGTAATCTCCGAAGAAAATTCTGAACAAAATAGCGTCGTGTATCCTGAATAAGTTTGATTAGTTGACTTGGAAAAGTCTCCAGTATTTTTCTCTACAAACTGCGATATAAAAAGATAAATATCACAATATATACTTATG
Organism: Limnoperna fortunei; assembly: GCA_944474755.1. Taxonomy (NCBI): domain Eukaryota; kingdom Metazoa; phylum Mollusca; class Bivalvia; order Mytilida; family Modiolidae; genus Limnoperna; species Limnoperna fortunei. The sequence goes on along the minus strand of OX104124.1, from coordinate 34,682,790 downwards.
AATCGTCATCAAATCGATCGACTGCTTTTGACATCAAAGGACGCTGACGCATAGCCTGATACGAAATTTGTCAGGAATGCCATATATTTTCGTTTTCCCCTGTAACTGACTGTATGCGAAATTTATACCGCGATGAAATTATAATAATTGTTAAAGGCAGATTACAGCCAATCAACAGAGTATTTTTAACAGTCGTGATAATATGCGTTACTCAGTTAGTGACACAACAACTCAGTAAAGTTTACCACCGACTTATATCACTGTTTAAATTTTCAGACGTACTTATATTACTAGACAGTGAATTCATGTTTGCCAAAAGGATTATACTGACTAACTATTGTATATATTTCACTTTCCAATAATTATTGGATACCTTCGTGTTTTGCCTTTGTTCCCAGCTTTAATATAGGTGAGTTGTAATGCCTCCAATTGACTTTTTGAATACTGAAGACAAAATGCCCAACAATTCTACAAAATGAAACAAACACTACAAAAAGAAAGTGGTAGACAAGGGAATTATGATTTTCATGTTTTTTGTATCGATTTTCGAAATATTTCACAATATGACACGGTGGTCAATATTAACTTTTAAATGACTGAAATATTGTATAATGTGTATTCCCTTTTGTTACGGTAGCTAAGAGGTCTAGGTACTTTGTCATTTTGAGAATTTATGTCTCAAAAGGGGTGGTTAATTCTAGACGAACGGACGGACAGACAGACAATATATTGATGGATGGATGGATGGACATATATCGTCATTTAGGTTTGTGCCTTAACATGACATATCACATATTGGCCTTGAGCCTTGTTACTTTACTCTGACATATAACATATCGTCATTTAAGTTGATGACCCGGCTATGTCATATCACGCATTGTATAATGGAAATGTGTTACGCCAGAAGTAAATATTTACTCTGAGACGTAGTCGAGGTTGATATATTTAATGAGTTTTATACTCTGGTATAACACCCACCACTACAGGAAGTATGTGTTATATTATCCTGAATACACTTTTCAAATATATGTTTTCAAATAAATTTATATAGTTTGTTCATTTGCGTTCAAATTACGTATCGTCGGGGAATGTATCATGACGAAAACCGAGATAATCTACGTTAGGACGAACATGAAAGATGAGTAGTAATTGTTTGCAGGCATGTTGGTCATTTTTATCATCGTCTTTTACGACTTTAAATGCGTCCGTCCATGAATCATCATACAAACGGACAAACATCTCAGACAGTTTATGTTGCCATTCTCTGTCGCTAAGATCAGTAATCGCAGTATTCCCTTTTACCATCCGTTCGCCAGCCACTTTACTTATTCTAAAATTAAAACAGCAAAACCTATTACGTTGTTAAAGTTAAACAGTATAAAATGTTAACATATTTTATGACTTGACAAATCAAGAGCAGTGCAAAAATCAACTGTAATCCCTTGTCTAAAGGTAAATGCCAAGCCATCGATAAGCTAGGAAGCCGACTGTTTAAACCATTGTTAACCGATGATACTAACTGATTGCTAGTAACGGAAATTGTTCATGATTTTTTAGGGCTTATATCACTTTTGCGATAGCGCTAAATAAGCATCTGCTCAGAAGCATCCATTGTACTGGTGACATGTAATTGTACATTATATTCTTTCAATTGCAGGTTATATAATCTTCAAAGACAATAATTAAAATAAAATGTATTTATACATTTTGAAAGATCACTAATTTTAAAACTAATTTAAGAGCGTTTGTTTATCAGTCGGTTACACATTTTTATTAAAGACCCTTGTACTCTGCTGTACTCTAATAAGTTACTGTTGGAAGTTGGACGTATCTCTGAAGTAAACAAATGGCGTGCAATCCTTTCACGTACATCTTAAATCCAAAGGTGGAAATCTGTGCGCAACAGTATAATCTATACGACACTTTTATTGGCGTGTTATCATTGACCAGGAGCACCACCTAATCGGATTATCTTTAAAAGCATTGACATCTGCTGTGATCGAGGATCAAGGTAAAATCGTTATTCCTGTTAATTGGCTTCAGTCATAAATATGTCCTTTACACTTTGATATAATTAATTTTTATCAATAACATTTTAATACTTATTGGGATTCAAGTCACGAAACTGATTTTATATCTGCTTGGTTTTGTGGACAAAGAGAATATTGAGGATTCGGCAAAAAATAAAGACAAGCTTTGCTCCAAATGTAAACGTGAATGACGTAATCAGATATAAATATGAAATGTCATTAATATGTTTATTTGTTTAAATGGTGTTTATTGCCACTTTCAGCCATTTTGTAGCTATATCTTATTGGGAGAGGAAGCCGCAGTACCCGGTGAAGACCTCCGACCCTTTGGTAGGAAAACTTGAAATCCTTGTCAATTAAGATTGGAGTCCATTACACCATGTTAGACTCGAACCCGCAACCTCAGCGTTTACAAGCATGTGATCAATAATATACAACTGCCTTAACCAGTCGTCCTCCGAGGCCCCTCATGTCGTTTATAATTCATTTAGTGTGGATAAGTAATGACGACATGCAATCAAGTTCATGAATAGTTGGTTGTTCCATAAATATATGCTGACAAAGGTAACTACGTAAATTATAAACATTATTTATGCCTACGAACATTTAATCGATTGCAAAACTCTTGTCATTTAACTACCGCTTCATGATGTGTAGAGGAGATGACATTACTTCCTACAATAAATATGTATTGGAAAAAAACTTGAATGTTTCAGTGCTGAGGTTTCTTAATATTTGTGTACATTAACGACTTCACAGTTTTAAAACCCTTACTCTATATGGCTTACACTTATGAAAAATTAGTTTTAGTTCATAACAAGTTTTATTTAAGCTATATCTGACGTTTTTCAAAGCTTCATCCGATGAAGCAGTTTGCAAAGTAACGAATGTAGAGGCACTATTCGTTTCAAATTTATGTCGTTAAATATAATCCGCAGAATATAATAATATAAAACTTCTTGTAATCTGTTTTTGAACTTTATTGTTTAAAACATTAAAATGAAATAAACCAACAATTGTTTATGAAAGAGAATCGAGTCGTTTTATTCTTTGAATTATTCTTTAAGTAAACTGCAAATATTCAAACTGAGATTTTGTAGACTATTATATTTTGAAATGAGTATACTCGCTGCAAGCTCTTGCATACCAGATCAATTGAGAAATATAGACACTGTGTGCAGGAGACGCTGGAATATTGTTGCATAGGTGAGGAAAATGTATAATTTTGAAATTAAAATCGTCTTATTTGTCGTAAATTCTTGTGCTAAGATGACCGTTGGTGTCATATTCGAGGTGGAGTCTATAAATGATGTTGATATAGTTGTTTCTGTGGTTTCTTTTATTTCAAGTTATGAAGGATATATTAACGAAAGCAACTCAGCAAATTGAGGGTTTGTTAATTGAAAGGACATCATCAATATATCTATATGTAAAATTAAAGGACCTAGCTTCTGCTGTAGTCTTGTCTTTAATAAGACGTCGACAAAATTCCGTTTTATACAAATACAAAAACAAATCGGCATGGAGTGGGGCACACTTTGTTCCCATTGAAATTCCGATTGTCTGAAAAACACATCTTCCAAGAGTTACAATATGTTGTCGATCAGGACATCTAGCACTCTACAAACATGTTCTTCGCTGCGGCATAATTTTCCTTTAAGTTCTTTAGTAGAAAAAACGTATTGTCGTAACTTAAAACTACATATTTGTAGGCATATGTGGAAGCGAAGGCTTTATGTATGATTTCTTTAAGACGGGATTTGAGTTTTTTGTTGCGGTAAGGTAGTATGAGGAGTTTGAAAAATCATAGGTTCTAACAGATGTAAGTTTGGATATCGATCTTAATTTTAAATTTTCCAAAGTTCTTTTGAATATTTAAGAATTCACATATGATTAATATTAATTCTTTAATAAACAGTTTCACAGTATTTTTGCTGTCCTTCGTTCACTGCAGACAATTTCTTAGTCAACCGTTTTGACAACTCTTTGGAAGAGCATGTAGATGAGCCGGCTATGTATTGTAAGGATTTTTAGGTAATTTAGGATACAAGTATGGTAAGTGTTTAGACTCTCTGATTCCTTCGCATTAAACTGAATTCGTCCTTCAAAATATTTTTGTTTGTACATATTCCATCACAAAATTCAAAATTACAATGTTCAGCAAAGTCTAGTATATTAGGGTTAGCTGTTATTTTACCATATTCAGAAATAAAGTTTTTCAAAGTACCAGCTTGAAAATCTGTACTAACCCGATCTAATTCTTCATGCGTCCCCTCTTGGGGGTTTTTGAGCCGCCAGAGGTACTGTCACTTTACTTGTAAGACTTGTCATAGTTCTTTCTATTGACCATGCCACGACATCGGCCACCTCTACTGTATCTTGACCTGCCTGCGATGAAGCCTATAGGAACACCACGTCTTACAATTCAGTTACCCAGTTTGTTAAAACTTCCTATTTCTTTAGCCTACTTTGACAATCAGCTCCAAAAAGAAAAGTGGTATAGGTTAAAGAGTGAGCACATAAATGGACTTAGTCCCAACATTAATCAGGCTTAATCAAATCGTGTCTTCAAGATTAATTTGCCTCTTGTAATTAACTAACAATGTACGCCTTTACAGTTTTCTGGTCCACTGCTAAAATCTTGTCTTGTTATTTCCTTGTATTGAACCTCATCAATACCATTTTGAAACTAATAACATTTTCAGCTAATGTCTGATTGATGTTGCCAAAACATACATCTTTTATAAAAATCTCTTAGATTCACTAAAATTAAATTTACTACTCTGTGTATTGCCAACCGCGTTGACAAATATCTTTTAAGCCAACCAAGTTGACTGCACAATTTTAACTTAGACTGACTACTTGAAGGTAGAAAACTTCTTCTCCACTTCGAACCTCGTCCGAACGCTTTAAGTACTAATAGCACACTGATTAGTCAGCACTATGTTATTTTTGACCGGAATTGAGATGACGAAAAAGAACTGATAGTTTACTGACAATATCAATGTAGTACTTCATTAGCTTTATTGTAATTTCAGTTACTAGCGCAGTTGTATTAATTTGATTAGCAATACAAAATATTAAATATGTATATAATATTAATCAGCAGATTAATATTAACATCTAGATATATTGTTTAATCTAAGAAATGTAACATATATTTGTTAACTGTTAGATATATTTAATTGCTAAAGTGTGAGCATACTTAGATTTAATATATTTTTTCTTTATTTTTTGTTACTTTATTAGATGTTTAATTTGAGACCGCAAATGTTTCAGATAAATTTTCTTCTACTGAAATGGTTATATCAGGAAATTTTAGCACTTAAAATTATAGTCATGTTAGTGTTTTATACCTTATCATATTAACTATGCCTATAGATTCTATTTTTACATATCATGAACGTTTGTTTTGTGAAATTTCAAGATAAGCAAAATGTCTATTATACAATTGATGTAAAGTTTTAATTTTTGATATTAAATTGTTTTGTTAAATCTTCTTTAATAGTTCAGTTTGCTTTAAATAAAACTTCAAAAATGTATTATGTCTATTTAAATTTAAATACCAGTTCATTTGACAGAATTGGCAATATTGCAGATGATTTCATTTATAATTTACGTCTTTCATATACTACAAAGGATCGATTATAACAAGTAACATGTGATATTGTTACGGCAAAGTTATTCCTTTGTTAGAAAAAAAAAAAGATTCCTTTGTTATAATTTGGATCTTTAGAAATGCACTAAAGACACATAGTTGATATAAAAGATATGTATACATGTCTAATGAACTAACCCAACAATGTCGTTGTAATTTCCACTCTGAAAATCATCTGTACACAGATTTAATTTTAAGTCGTCCAGCTATTAAAACGGAGGGGTATTCTAAAATTAGAATATACTTCCCGGATACAAATAAGTCGTGATTACCACATAGGCACATTTGTACATTTTATTTCGTGTCGATTATGAATACATCACCGCAAAATACGCAGTTATTTTAAAATGTCCCTGACATTTTTAATTTTAGCAAGTAACTCAATATAATACTTCTTTTTAAATATAAACGTTTGCTACATAACCGACATTCATGGTATATTTTAAATGGAAATGATCTACTATAAAATTCTACGAAATGCTCGTTAGGTTCTTCCAAGAATCGATAGGTATTATACAATAATTATTAAAACTGTATTATTTATTTACGTTTGGCAACTGTATTTACGTCTTTGTAGACGGATATACCATAAATAAACACTAACTGGCGGTAAGTACACTAACAATAAGAATACCTTGTTGCGTCAAAATGACACACATTTTCAATGTTATAATATATTTTTTAACAGTCATATTATATTACATTATTTTCTTTTAAAAATAAGAATATAGAAAGTTTTATTTACATGATTCACTTATTTTCAATTTTTAGCTTAATAATTAATTTAAAATTCTTCTTCGGTGAATAAATTTTACATACTGTTTCAAAGATAAGTTCAAATGCCAAGAATTGCAAAATAACCCAAGGTATTGTTCGAATTAGATGTTGAAACAATACACAATTACTAACTGTTTTCTAACAAACATTTCTATGACGGTTTTTTTTATTTAGAATAAATCGATAGTTCAGAGCACGTTTGTTAAAGTAATTAATGGGAATTACCGACTCGTGACTTTTTAAGGGGAAAAGATCGATTGTAAAATTCTACGAAATCTCTATTAGGTGTTCCAAGAATTGCTCAACCATAAAACCCATTAAAGTGCATTTGGCATTTAACATGAGTATTAATGTAATCATAAGATATTACTACAATAACCATAAAAAAATTAATTAATATTCCTTACTTTGTGATGGCCAATATTGTGTTATAAGACAATTTTAGGCAAAACGCTTACTAAGTTGCAGAAGGTACTCAACACCATTTGTGAGATACAAAACAGTTTTATATAGTATTTCAATTATGATTAAAACTTTTATAAACAATCAAGATTACATATTTTATACTTTGTATTTTGTAGTTATTTTTGCACTAATGATACGCCGTCTTATTCATAATCAGATAGCGTTTTATTACGAGTGAGAGAAAGGTAATGTCTTTTCCATCAAGAATTATATATCACATTGGTCTTTAATTAAATAAACAGTATACATTTGCCTCTGTCAGGTGATATGAGAAGAACCTGGATTTCAGCCACAGATTCGTTACAATGTTGCTCCGACCTGTTATATATTTTAATTATACCTAAACCAGAACCCATTACCGTATATAATACCTAACCTCATATTTAATCATTGTAGATGCCCTGGATTCGAATCTTGAAATCTAAATATATTCAGCTAATTGAGACTATATACGAGGATCCGTTGATACGAAAAAGCAAACAATGCCAAGAACTCGAAAAGGTAGGTTTATGGCTCGTTTGAATGTCTCCTTTCAATTTTATTTCATTTTTAACTTATTTTGACAATAAATTAAGCATTGTTAGTAGTCCTACATATCATGCAAAATAGATCGACTGCTGCGTTGCGTCTTTAATGAATTCATCTTACAACAACGTGCAGTATCCAATTGTAAGCCATGGTATTTGCTGAAATGTGGCAGTTATGGCAGAGATCACATGTTTATTGTGAAGGATCATGTGAAGTATAATAAATTTAAACTATAATTATAGCAGGTTTGTTTCGACCTGTCCGTCGTGTTTGATATCTCATTTAGGTCGTGATAAAATGGGGTTTTTTTTCAAGGAAATACTTTTTCAGATTTTCTTTACAAAGTCCTAGTATGCAAAATGAAATCGACTGTAATGTCGCCTTTTAAAATTTACTACAATGATGATACAAAAACCTTGTTGTTGACAAATGTGGCCTTGATCATATGTAATATTTAAGTTTTGGTCAGGTGGAATTTGTATTGGATTTACAATTGGGATAAATGTATTTATTACCACTGTGTTACTTGGTTTCTAATGTATTTGACAATACTGATTTTTGGGAAAATATAAATAAATGAGCAGCTATAAAGCTGTAAGGAACTTTTATCGTTTGGTCATATTACTAGATATTTATGTTCTCTAATTGTACATCTAAATCATTTGAGTTTGAAAAATAATATTATATACAACACTTTAATTTTTTGCTGAGAAAAAACATTATGCAAGCGAGAGATTATGTATTTACTTCATTTCTAAAATGTAGCTAAAACGGAATATAAAGGACAAAGAATTGTATATAAACAAGTTGCAGAAACAGCTACAAGAATTGTTTGAATCTAAGGCTGTGGAATTACTTCGTCAAAATAAAGAACTTAGACTTGAATCAGAAAAGGTGAGTTTTTCGGCTGCTATATATTACTCTCCTTTTTCAATGTCATGCTCATGGGCTTGGGTATTGGAAATAATCTTTGATGGTTGGTGGATCAATACGTAATTACCATATGGATAAAAATATATTTGATATGCGTTATACATGTAACATACTTATAAAAAGCATCGCGATGGAAAAAACTTTATGCATAATGTAAAACGTATCGCTTGTTTTTTTTTCATCTACCTGACAGATCGTGTCACAATTGTAATGTTTCTATCGGTTTGCTTTTTTCATCTACCTGACAGATCGTGTCACAATTGTAATGTTTCTATCGGCTTGCTTTTTTCATCTACCTGACAGCTCGTGTCACAATTGTAATGTTTCTATCGGCTTGCTTTTTTCATCTACCTGACCGATCGTGTCACAATTGTAATGTTTCTATCGGCTTGCTTTTTTCATCTACCTGACAGATCGTGTCATAATTGTAATGTTTCCATTGGCTTGCTTTTTTCATCTACCTGACAGATCGTGTCACAATTGTAATGTTTCTATCGGCTTGCTTTTTTCATCTACCTGACAGATCGTGTCATAATTGTAATGTTTCTATCGGCTTGCTTTTTTCATCTACCTGACAGATCGTGTCACAATTGTAATGTTTCCATTGGCTTGCTTTTTTCATCTACCTGACAGATCGTGTCACAATTGTAATGTTTCTATCGGCTTGCTTTTTTCATCTACCTGACAGATCTTGTCACAATTGTAATGTTTCTATCGGCTTGCTTTTTTCATCTACCTGACCGATCATGTCACAATTGTAATGTTTCTATCGGCTTGCTTTTTTCATCTACCTGACCGATCATGTCACAATTGTAATGTTTCTATCGGCTTGCTTTTTTCATCTACCTGACCGATCATGTCACAATTGTAATGTTTCTATCGGCTTGCTTTTTTCATCTACCTGACAGATCGTGTCACAATTGTAATGTTTCTATCGGCTTGCTTTTTTCATCTACCTGACCGATCGTGTCACAATTGTAATGTTTCTATCGGCTTGCTTTTTTCATTTACCTGACAGATCGTGTCACAATTGTAATGTTTCTATCTGCTTGATTTTTTCATCTACCTGACAGATCGTGTCACAATTGTAATGTTTCTGTCGGCTTGCTTTTTTCATCTACCTGACAGATCGTGTCACAATTGTAATGTTTCTATCGGCTTGCTTTTTTCATCTACCTGATCGATCATGTCACAATTGTAATGTTTCTATCGGCTTGCTTTTTTCATCTACCTGACCGATCATGTCACAATTGTAATGTTTCTATCGGCTTGCTTTTTTTCATCTACCTGACAGATCGTGTCACAATTGTAATGTTTCTATCGGCTTGCTTTTTTCATCTACCTGACAGATCGTGTCACAATTGTAATGTTTCTATCAGCTTGCTTTTTTCATCTACCTGACAGATCATGTCACAATTGTAATGTTTCTATCGGCTTGCTTTTTTCATCTACCTGACAGATCGTGTCACAATTGTAATGTTTCTATCGGCTTGCTTTTTTCATCTACCTGACCGATCATGTCACAATTGTAATGTTTCTATCGGCTTGCTTTTTTCATCTACCTGACCGATCATGTCACAATTGTAATGTTTCTATCGGCTTGCTTTTTTCATCTACCTGACAGATCATGTCACAATTGTAATGTTTCTATCGGCTTGCTTTTTTCATCTACCTGACAGATCGTGTCACAATTGTAATGTTTCTATCGGCTTGCTTTTTTCATCTACCTGACAGATCGTGTCACAATTGTAATGTTTCTATCGGCTTGCTTTTTTCATTTACCTGACCGATCGTGTCACAATTGTAATGTTTCTATCGGCTTGCTTTTGTCACCTACCTGACCGATCATGTCACAATTGTAATGTTTCTATCGGCTTGCTTTTTTCATCTACCTGACAGATCGTGTCACAATTGTAATGTTTCTATCGGCTTGCTTTTTTCATCTACCTGACAGATCGTGTCACAATTGTAATGTTTCTATCGGCTTGCTTTTTTCATCTACCTGACCGATCGTGTCACAATTGTAATGTTTCTATCGGCTTGCTTTTTTCATCTACCTGACCAATCGTGTCACAATTGTAATGTTTCTATCGGCTTGCTTTTTTCATCTACCTGACCGATCGTGTCACAATTGTAATGTTTCTATCGGCTTGCTTTTTTCATCTTCCTGACTGATCGTGTCACAATTGTAATGTTTCTATCGACTTGCTTTTTTCATCTACCTGACAGATCCTGTCACAATTGTAATGTTTCTATCGGCTTGCTTTTTTCATCTACCTGACAGATCGTGTCACAATTGTAATGTTTCTATCGGCGTGCTTTTTTCATCTACCTGACAGATCGTGTCACAATTGTAATGTTTCTATCGGCTTGTTTTTTTCATTTACCTGACCGATCGTGTCACAATTGTAATGTTTCTATCGGCTTGCTTTTTTCATCTACCTGACAGATCGTGTCACAATTGTAATGTTTCTATCGGCTTGCTTTTGTCATCTACCTGACAGATCGTGTCACAATTGTAATGTTTCTATCGGCTTGCTTTTTTCATCTACCTGACAGATCGTGTCACAATTGTAATGTTTCTATCGGCTTGCTTTTTTCATCTACCTGACAGATCATGTCACAATTGTAATGTTTCTATCGGCTTGCTTTTTTCATCTACCTGACAGATCGTGTCACAATTGTAATGTTTCTATCGGATTGCTTTTGTCATCTACCTGACAGCTCGTGTCACAATTGTAATGTTTCTATCGGCTTGCTTTTTTCATCTACCTGACAGCTCGTGTCACAATTGTAATGTTTCTATCGGCTTGCTTTTTTCATCTACCTGACCGATCGTGTCACAATTGTAATGTTTCTATCGGCTTGCTTTTGTCATCTACCTGACAGATCATGTCACAATTGTAATGTTTCTATCGGCTTGCTTTTTTCATCTACCTGACCGATCGTGTCACAATTGTAATGTTTCTATCGGCTTGCTTTTTTCATCTACCTGACAGCTCGTGTCACAATTGTAATGTTTCTATCGGCTTGCTTTTTTCATCTACCTGACAGATCGTGTCACAATTGTAATGTTTCTATCGGCTTGCTTTTGTCATCTACCTGACAGATCGTGTCACAATTGTAATGTTTCTATCGGCTTGCTTTTTTTTATCTACCTGACAGATCGTGTCACAATTGTAATGTTTCTATCGGCTTGCTTTTGTCACCTACCTGACCGATCATGTCACAATTGTAATGTTTCTATCGGCTTCCTTTTTTCATCTACCTGACAGATCGTGTCACAATTGTAATGTTTCTATCGGCTTGCTTTTTTCATCTACCTGACAGATCGTGTCACAATTGTAATGTTTCTATCGGCTTGCTTTTTTCATCTACTTGACCGATCGTGTCACAATTGTAATGTTTCTATCGGCTTGCTTTTTTCATCTACCTGACCAATCGTGTCACAATTGTAATGTTTCTATCGGCTTGCTTTTTTCATCTACCTGACCGATCGTGTCACAATTGTAATGTTTCTATCGGCTTGCTTTTTTTCATCTTCCTGACTGATCGTGTCACAATTGTAATGTTTCTATCGACTTGCTTTTTTCATCTACCTGACAGATCCTGTCACAATTGTAATGTTTCTATCGGCTTGCTTTTTTCATCTACCTGACAGATCGTGTCACAATTGTAATGTTTCTATCGGCTTGCTTTTTTCATCTACCTGACAGATCGTGTCACAATTGTAATGTTTCTATCGGCTTGTTTTTTTCATTTACCTGACCGATCGTGTCACAATTGTAATGTTTCTATCGGCTTGCTTTTTTCATCTACCTGACAGATCGTGTCACAATTGTAATGTTTCTATCGGCTTGCTTTTGTCATCTACCTGACCGATCGTGTCACAATTGTAATGTTTCTATCGGCTTGCTTTTTTCATCTACCTGACAGATCGTGTCACAATTGTAATGTTTCTATCGGCTTGCTTTTTTCATCTACCTGACAGATCATGTCACAATTGTAATGTTTCTATCGGCTTGCTTTTTTCATCTACCTGACAGATCGTGTCACAATTGTAATGTTTCTATCGGCTTGCTTTTGTCATCTACCTGACAGCTCGTGTCACAATTGTAATGTTTCTATCGCCTTGCTTTTTTCATCTACCTGACAGCTCGTGTCACAATTGTAATGTTTCTATCGGCTTGCTTTTTTCATCTACCTGACCGATCGTGTCACAATTGTAATGTTTCTATCGGCTTGCTTTTGTCATCTACCTGACAGATCGTGTCACAATTGTAATGTTTCTATCGGCTTGCTTTTTTCATCTACCTGACCGATCGTGTCACAATTGTAATGTTTCTATTGGCTTGCTTTTTTCATCTACCTGGCAGCTCGTGTCACAATTGTAATGTTTCTATCGGCTTGCTTTTTTCATCTACCTGACCGATCGTGTCACAATTGTAATGTTTCTATCGGCTTGCTTTTGTCATCTACCTGACAGATCGTGTCACAATTGTAATGTTTCTATCGGCTTGCTTTTTTTATCTACCTGACAGATCGTGTCACAATTGTAATGTTTCTATCGGCTTGCTTTTTTCATCTACCTGACCGATCGTGTCACAATTGTAATGTTTCTATCGGCTTGCTTTTTTCATCTACCTGACAGATCGTGTCACAATTGTAATGTTTCTATCAACTTGCTTTTTTCATCTACCTGACAGATCGTGTCACAATTGTAATGTTTCTATCGGCTTGCTTTTTTCATCTACCTGACTGATCATGTCACAATTGTAATGTTTCTATCGGCTTGCTTTTTTCATTTACCTGACCGATCAGTTCACAATTGTAATGTTTCTATCGGCTTGCTTTTTTCATCTACCTGACAGATCGTGTCACAATTGTAATGTTTCTATCAGCTTGCTTTTTTCATCTACCTGACAGATCGTGTCACAATTGTAATGTTTCTATCGGCTTGCTTTTTTCATCTACCTGACAGCTCGGATCACAATTGTAATGTTTCTATCGGCTTGCTTTTTTCATCTACCTGTCCGATCGTGTCACAATTGTAATGTTTCTATCGGCTTGCTTTTTTCATCTACCTGACAGATCGTGTCACAATTGTAATGTTTCCATTGGCTTGCTTTTTTCATCTACCTGACAGATCGTGTCACAATTGTAATGTTTCTATCGGCTTGCTTTTTTCATCTACCTGACAGATCGTGTCATAATTGTAATGTTTCTATCGGCTTGCTTTTTTCATCTACCTGACAGATCGTGTCACAATTGTAATGTTTCCATTGGCTTGCTTTTTTCATCTACCTGACAGATCGTGTCACAATTGTAATGTTTCTATCGGCTTGCTTTTTTCATCTACCTGACAGATCTTGTCACAATTGTAATGTTTCTATCGGCTTGCTTTTTTCATCTACCTGACCGATCATGTCACAATTGTAATGTTTCTATCGGCTTGCTTCTTTCATCTACCTGACAGATCATGTCACAATTGCAATGTTTCTATCGGCTTGCTTTTTTCATCTACCTGACCGATCATGTCACAATTGTAATGTTTCTATCGGCTTGCTTTTTTCATCTACCTGACAGATCGTGTCACAATTGTAATGTTTCTATCGGCTTGCTTTTTTCATCTACCTGACCGATCGTGTCACAATTGTACTGTTTCTATCGGCTTGCTTTTTTCATTTACCTGACAGATCGTGTCACAATTGTAATGTTTCTATCTGCTTGATTTTTTCATCTACCTGACAGATCGTGTCACAATTGTAATGTTTCTATCGGCTTGCTTTTTTCATCTACCTGACAGATCGTGTCACAATTGTAATGTTTCTCTCGGCTTGCTTTTTTCATCTACCTGACCGATCATGTCACAATTGTAATGTTTCTATCGGCTTGCTTTTTTAATCTACCTGACCGATCATGTCACAATTGTAATGTTTCTATCGGCTTGCTTTTTTTCATCTACCTGACAGATCGTGTCACAATTGTAATGTTTCTATCGGCTTGCTTTTTTCATCTACCTGACAGATCGTGTCACAATTGTAATGTTTCTATCAGCTTGCTTTTTTCATCTACCTGACCGATCATGTCACAATTGTAATGTTTCTATCGGCTTGCTTTTTTCATTTACCTGACAGATCGTGTCACAATTGTAATGTTTCTATCGGCTTGCTTTTTTCATCTACCTGACCGATCATGTCACAATTGAAATTGTTTCTATCGGCTTGCTTTTTTCATCTACCTGACCGATCATGTCACAATTGTAATGTTTCTATCGGCTTGCTTTTTTCATCTACCTGACAGATCATGTCACAATTGTAATGTTTCTATCGGCTTGCTTTTTTCATCTACCTGACAGATCGTGTCACAATTGTAATGTTTCTATCGGCTTGCTTTTTTCATCTACCTGACAGATCGTGTCACAATTGTAATGTTTCTATCGGCTTGCTTTTTTCATTTACCTGACCGATCGTGTCACAATTGTAATGTTTCTATCGGCTTGCTTTTGTCACCTACCTGACCGATCATGTCACAATTGTAATGTTTCTATCGGCTTGCTTTTTTCATCTACCTGACAGATCGTGTCACAATTGTAATGTTTCTATCGGCTTGCTTTTTTCATCTACCTGACAGATCGTGTCACAATTGTAATGTTTCTATCGGCTTGCTTTTTTCATCTACCTGACCGATCGTGTCACAATTGTAATGTTTCTATCGGCTTGCTTTTTTCATCTACCTGACCAATCGTGTCACAATTGTAATGTTTCTATCGGCTTGCTTTTTTCATCTACCTGACCGATCGTGTCACAATTGTAATGTTTCTATCGGCTTGCTTTTTTCATCTTCCTGACTGATCGTGTCACAATTGTAATGTTTCTATCGACTTGCTTTTTTCATCTACCTGACAGATCGTGTCACAATTGTAATGTTTCTATCGGCTTGCTTTTTTCATCTACCTGACAGATCGTGTCACAATTGTAATGTTTCTATCGGCTTGCTTTTTTCATCTACCTGACAGATCATGTCACAATTGTAATGTTTCTATCGGCTTGCTTTTTTCATCTACCTGACTGATCGTGTCACAATTGTAATGTTTCTATCGGCTTGCTTTTTTCATCTACCTGACTGATCGTGTCACAATTGTAATGTTTCTATCGACTTGCTTTTTTCATCTACCTGACAGATCATGTCACAATTGTAATGTTTCTATCGGCTTGCTTTTTTCATTTACCTGACAGATCGTGTCACAATTGTAATGTTTCTATCGGCTTGCTTTTTTCTATCCCGATACTTGTAAAGAAAACATCGCGTTGCTTTTTACAAATATCGTGATGCTTCTAAAAAGTATAACGCTGCGTTTTATTTCATCGTGATGTTTTTTTTCATAGCGATGCTTTTAAAAAGTATCACGATGATTTTAACAAGTGTCACGATCGAAAAAAGCAAGTCAATAGAAACATCACAATAGTGCCGCGATCGGTCAGGTAGATGAAAAAATCAAGCTGATGCTTTTAAAAGTAAGCCGATACTTTTTTACATTATGCTTCAGTTTTTTACATCGCGATGCCTTTAACAAGTATCGCGATGCTTTCAACTAGTATCGCAATGCTTTTAACAAGTAAGTATCGCGATACTTTTAATAAGTATCGCGATAGAAAAATGCATGCCGATAGAAACATTGCAATTATGACCTAAACGGCCATTGATACAAAATAAGCCCTGAATAAGTTTTACAGGTGAAACTAGTTTAAATGGGTTTAAAGGTACATGTATTTAAAAAATAAACATTTGATAATTGAATAAACTTTAATTGCATATTATGAAACATGTGATCTGTGTATAAAAATCGTGTTTATTTTAAATCGTGAGTTTAGTACATTCTCTTTTATTTGCAATATCATGTAAAAAAAATCGCATGACAATCGTGTGTAGATTTATAGCTAATTTTCAACCTGTTTAACGTGGCTTATTTAATTCCTTGATAATGTAAATATCTTTTTATACATATCAATAACAAAAGCTTACGTCATATTTTATTGTAGAGCATAAAGGAAGAAGACACAAATATAACCAACATAAAGGAACAACTTATTGAAACGAAGGCTGAAGAAAACAATAATACACATGTTCAAGATATAGAACAGGTAAGTTTTGGACTGTCTGTCGTGTTTATTATCTCATATTATGTCGGGATAATGTGCATCGTTCAAGGAACTACTACTTATGGGTTATTCATAACAACATTCGCATTTGCGAATTGTAATGGACTGTACTGTAGCATAATTCAAAAATAAATGTTATTGTATAAAGTCTTGAAAATTTGATTAGAAAAGGTCTACAACATCTTAACTATTTGGATTTTTAATACTTTTTCGGGTTTGAGCAGGACTGATGTGTTGTTAAAAGAAAACACGCGCGTCTAGCCTACTAAATTTTATAACCTTGTTATCTTTGATGACATTTTATTTGCAACCAATGGTCGAGGTCTCTGCTGGTAGACCGTAATTCCATGACAATATCTAATTATTTAGTCATTGTTTACATTTACCGCCATGCATTTTTGAACATTACTAAAATTATCAGGTTTTTCTGTTGGCAAGTTGACGACGGCCTTAGACGGATTCCATATAACTTTTTGAAAATTTGATTAGAAAAGCTCTACACCATCTTAATCTTTTTGGATGTTCAATATTTTGGGGATTTGAACGCGACTGATGAATATGAATAAGTCTGGTGTTGTAAATTTTATGACCTTGGTATTTATAATGACATTTAATTTTTAATAATTGTAGCGAAAACAGACTGTATGGGACAAAGAATTATTTATAGAGAGATTGCAAAAACAGCTGCAAGAGCTATTTGAATCTGAAGCTGCAAAATTACTTCGTCAGATTGAAGAACTTAAACTTAAACTACAAGACGTAAGTTTCGGGCATGTTGTATTGTTTACTCTTCTTTTAAAGTTTAACGTCATGTTCAACTTGTATTACCAAGGGTTTGTAAAGTATAGCTAATCCGATCATTACCTAATGGCATTCTTCTCCCTAATCAATTAATAATATGAGGATGAATGAAAATATATACAAATAGGAAAATATGTCTAGCACGATTCGTATGTGGTTTGAAATATAAAAACAACTATACACATTTTCATTCTAAAATCATGAAAATGTATGAGTATCTTTTATTAGTATCTATCTTTTCTATTTCTTACGTAAGCAGAAAGCTGTCTAATAGATATCTGCGTTAAGAGACAGCTATAATTACTATATCTTTGATATGAATTCTACATGTAACTTACTGTATGTATCAGCAACACAATTAATAATACAATATTTAAATTGTTTAAAATTATTACAGACATGTTGCATTTTTCACAACTTATTAAATGTACGGAACAAAATATGGTAACCATTTCTGGTATATAAACTATGTCGCTCCAACCTGCAAAATATTAAATATATTACATAAATAGGACCACATCATTATACAATCACATAACCCTACATATAATCATTGTAGAAGGAGCAATGTATAAATGATGTACTACTCGAACTTAACAAACTTAAGACAGAATTAGTTCAACATAAAGAAGAAAAATCAATAGTGGACAAGGTTAGTTTTTGGCTAGTAATAATTGTTTATAGTCTCGTGTAAGTTCTCTTCGATTGTGATACTTGACTTGTAATTTATATTGTAGGCATAGGTTAAAAACGAACATGAAAATTATAATAGATGTTATATAACATAAATGTTGCGCTGCGTTAAAATGAAACTGTCATCTTACAATTATCTTGTAGTGAGTGACAACTTAGAAACATTATTAGAGTGGTTTATTTTTGCATATCAAAATAAAACCTTTAGAATCGTGTGTCTGAACGTTAAAATGTGCGTTTTGTTGTAACAATTTACCTGTGACGCCACATTCTGTAAATATATGCAAGAAAAAGCCAATTTCATATTTACATACAATATTGTTTAAATCTATAACCAAAATGCAGGTTTTTTGTTTAATTACAGACTGTATGTTTCCAGAACAGATATTATTGTTGTTGCACTTTTAACAACTGCAGCTCCTGTATTAGCAGTTTCCTTTCATTTGGTGATTCAATGATCCGAATGTATGATGTAATATTTCGTTTGAATGTGTCATTTATGATGTAGTCTGGGGGAAAACGCCTTCCGGTTTGTCGTCATATCAACGAATTCTCTTTATGTGTACTTAAAAGGCAGCAGCGACGCAACGATTCAATCTTTAACAATGTCATTGTTTTTCAACAACAACGCTCATTATAACAAGATGGCATCCATACTTATTTTAAAATATATGAACTGTCGTGTGTTCCATTTGTAAATAAATATTCGCAACAAGTTCAAATTGTACTGAGATGAATAGATGTTTTTTGGAAATGCATTTATTGCTAATTAAAAAAATTTTGTAGCAAAATCCTATATTTTTGTTACAAATCTATTATGTAATGCGTGTGTAGTCTTCGTTGTATTATATAATGTAGCAGGTGTCTTAAATTATGTTATCAGAATGTTATGTAATGTGTCTGAGATGCAAGATTGTATTACGTAATCTTTATAGTAATTATCTTTGTTTTATGTAATACGGGTATGCTGGTTAGCCAACTGCAGTTATTGCATAATCAGTCAGTTATTGGGATGCTGATTGGTCAGTTAATTGACTGTAAACTGGGACCATACTGGGAAGGTTCCAAGTGCTCAACCAACAGGGCAGCCCAGCGCGTCCCCGGTGGCGGATAGGGGAGATCCTCTCGTTTGGGGGTTGTCAGGTCATAATACGGAAAGCCTGACCGCGGACCGTAGTGGGTAACGTGTTTCGAGAGTGCCATGCTCCTCCCAGTTTGGTCCCAGTCAATCTTAATTGACAAGGATTGCTGGTTTTTTCTACCGAAGGTCGTGGATTCTCTACGGGTAATCCGGCTTCCTCCCCCCATTAAACACTAAACACCATGATATAGCTGACAAATTGCTGTAAGTAGCGTTAAAAATCATTAAAACAAACAAACAATCAGATTAGGGAAAAGACAGTCAAAACAAAGGAAACACTATGCAAAATCAAAAAGAAAGTATTTAAAGCACAAAAAAACGACAAATACATTCAAATAAAACATGAAACCACCATTTGTTCTGAGAACAAATAAGAAGGCCTATCCCACTGTTCCTCTAAATTCAGAAAATATATGTGATGATGTGGGCTTTTGTGTCTATTACTAAGCACAAATGTCACTTCCGGTCATATAAATGAGTTATTTGAGTAAAGTATATCATTCTGATTCAAAAAATATATGATTGATATTAAGGACTTTTTATATCAGTTACCTTTGGCTCAAATTGAAGCTCTTTTTTCTACTGATAACTTAAAACATATATGTTAACTATATTATCTCTAACCGTTTTCAAGTTGTAACCAAAAAACCGTTTAACCGAAACGCGTCAAGGGCTGCAACTCGAAAACGGTTTAATGGACAGCTTCGGTTGAAATGTACCAAATGAAGGTCTCGATAAATTTTTTCATGCATTGTCTGCTTCAATCTTTAATGGTTTATGAGATATAATGCTACTAAGACCTATGATGACCTTTGACCTTGACTTTTGACCTTTGACCTTGACATTTATAAATGTAATTTGTGTTACTTAGGATCAATGGTGGTGGTTTAAGGTCTCTAGAACTTACGGTTTTCGATCTTACCATTTGTATTTTACATTCATGTTTCGACCCATATACTATTGTGTACATTTTGCATATAGAAATCTAAAATTCTAATGTAATTTTTTATAAGGTTAAGATTCGCCACAACCTGTGTTACGGTATTTCTTCATGTCATATTATATCAATAAATGACAATGAATAATATGCATCTTGGTTAGGTCAATGTTAATGTTCACGAGATGAGAAAAGAGAGATAGATTTTATCAATGGGCAATCAATCAGAAGATAAATATCATATTAATCATACAGTCGCATTTTACTTTAATGACGGTAATACATCCAGTAGAGAAGTAGCTAGTCTTATCCATAAACAATTTGAATGTATCTTAATGGATAAACACTTAGACCCAACTGGGCATATTACATGAGATCCTTTTCTTCTTGTAACATTATAAAACGTTTTGATTTTTTTGTATTGTACATCAACTTTACACATACTGATTAATGTTGCTTTACTAAAAACGTAGAAAACGTAGAAACAAATATCCGGTTGTCAGTTATTTTAAGACTTTTTTAATCATCCACAGCAAAACCAAAATTTGCGGATGACCAAATCATTGAATAGCTTAAGGTTCTGATTGCCGTCATATGTGTTTAGTTTGTATATTTTGGGATACAAAATGCATCTATGGTCTTGTATAATTAAAGTGCTGTGAAGAAATATTGAAATAGTGTGCAACTGACTAAACTAACTAAAAAGTGTGTGCTCGACTTCATCATTCTTTCCTTGCCGAAAAGTTAGGGGCTTCCACCAGGTCCTCCCGATTCCTTCTCAATCAAAAATTTGACCCGCCCCCACCCCCTTTCACTTTTGCTGAAATGTGCTGAAAGTGGCTTATAACTTCAAACAGATAATCAAATTATTTTTCAGATAATCAAAAACCTTAACTTATGGTACTCTTTAGTGCAAATATTATGAACATTAAGTGTATTAACAACACATTAAACTGTTAAACTGTTAAAAGACATTGTGGGTATTGGAATTGTATGGAAATACGTCTTGTGTTTTATTGATTCAGTGCTTATTGCAATTATTTTCGTCTCACTTAAATCACAGTACATTACTGTCATTTTTTAAGGTTGATTGATTACTGAGATTTTATCAAACTGAATCCTCTATGTTACACATGCTTATTCATTGTTTCGTGTGAGACATTGTACGGTAAAACAAATGGTGCTCTCAATTTGAATTCATGTTTGTTAGGTACTTGTCCGGGGTCCATGATTCTTTCTTTCGTCCTATGCAAAGATTTAAAGATTCGATTTTAAAGTTTGTTTGGTATATTTTCGACAATAAAGAAGTATTAACCTTCACAACGCTACATACATTTTTCCAATATTAACAACAGAAACGAAAAAACGTCTTGTTAACAGACACTTCCTTAAATTCATGACTGCAAATGAATGAATTACATTATAAAGTTGATGAATCTGAATCGTTGTCTTGGATGATCGCAAAAAATTACCTGTCATTTAATATACATATGTGTCATTCTTTACAATTGGTAACTTCCCGCGGCGACGCACACTTATTCACCGCCTAATACACATGAACAATATTAAATGTAAATAGGAAAACAAAAATAATTTCATCTAAATCAAAGTACGTTTAGTGACAACAATTTTGTAGTTTATCACTTAGTTCTATACGATAACGTGTTTGTGATATAGTTAACATTCTTCTTAAATTTTAGAAAGAGGTTTCGGTAATATTATTGAATAAATATAAAATTTAAAGGCGATACTATTATAGCTAAATATATGAGTATTTGATTGACTGATTGATGGATTGCTTGACGTCCTCGAAGCAAAAATATTTTAGGTTATTTCGGGACTGATGATTATTTAAATTTACATACATGTATAATCAAAGTACACATTTAATGACAAGGAACTAAGATTTATGTTGAAGCAATTTACCCTCAGCACCAAATAGGCAATTTTCAGGTACACATTCGGCAACAGAAAAAGTTTAATGGTAGTAATTTGTTTTGGAAAACCGCAACAATGTTACTATTTGTAAATGACTAGCACATTTAAGTAAGGTAGGAACTAGATGAAATGTATAGGAGTTCCTGCTGTCAAAACGTATAGACAGAATTGTTTAACTTGGTCGGCTTTTTCAATCGTATGACTGTTAACGGTTTTATAAAGATATGTAGATAAGGTTTAAGTTTTTTTTTAAATTTATTTAAACTTGGTCGGCTTTTTCAATCGTATGACTGTTAACGGTTATATAAAGAAATGTAGATAAGGTTAAAGATTTTTTTTTAAATTTATTTAAAACAGAGGTCAGAGTAATATTCCTTAACAAAATACATATATTATATGTGAATGCTAAACTTTTGCAAATGATTGTGTTCCGTTATCAATTAAGTACCTTTTAAATTATTATGTATCTAGGGAAACTAGTAAATGTCTTCAATACTGAAGTAAAATACGGAAAAATAAGCTATTTATACCAAGAATAATCATTTAAACATATATAAAGGGTATAAGGAAACGATGCACAATACGATATACCATGCTATAAACGAAACGTTGCACGGTAGACGAAACGATCTATCAGAACTATAAACGCCGTCTCACCGTTTCCATCGTATATCGTATCGTGTATCGTTTTGTGCATCGTGCGTACATCGTTTGTATATCGTGCGTACAACGTCCGTACATCGTTTTCGCATCGTGCGTTTTGTTAAATTATACATTACAGGGATTGTATGTATGTAGATCATAGCTAACATTTTATTGAAAATCAATTGTATATTCTGTTATTGCTGTAAATGACCATTTGAAAGTAATTATCTAATAATCAATTACATAAAATGTATAAGCTCAATATGCGATGATGAGGACATGGAATATTATTTGTATTTATTCATACATTTGATGAAGCAAAAGAAGAAGCAAACTCTATCACAAAAATTATTTTTTTAAACTTTTTTTACACAAATCTTGCTTTATATTTGATGTGTGCTAATAATTTTATACATCAAACACAATTAGACTACACAGAAAGCTTGCTTAAAATACATCTCATTGCGAAATAGCCAATGATAACCACAACACAACATCACAAAGCCAAACGACTCTACAATAAATAAATAAAAAATTAGTAGTAGTAGCATTAGAAGAAGTAGTATTTGTCGAAGTAGTAGTAGTATATTCATACTTTTTAACTATCTGCGTAGACCTGATGCATACACATCATCCCATAATACCTGATAAGACCTTATTTGTTCAGTATGATTATGTGTTGCTTTTCGTTTTTGTTTTTTATATAATACCTAAACATGGCGTAAATTCAATATTGTCACTGTGTATATGATCGATCTTGTAATACAATTACTTGAACAGTTGTCTTACGAAAAGATCGAGATGTCTTATAGTTACCATTAGTTTTATATAATATGTCAGGTGTAACTCAAAACTTGCCTGTATAGGAGGATAAACATCGAGCACCATGAGCTGTGTTTAAATTTAAAAAAGTGATCAAAACAACTTCAAATTGCTTGGTTATCAAAATAGCGTCAGCCATGTTGTTTCAACACTAGTCAACAATCATTGGATTCAAATAATAAATTAACTGTTTAACCATAAACAGCACCACAGTAAGTTGATAGTTCTTGTAAGAAAATAGTCGTGTAAAGACAACATAAGTAAATAGCGATTAAAATTATGACCATTTAAAACCTTTCATAAAAATTGAAATTCATATTTGGGAAACAAGATAACAAATAATTTAAACAGCTTTATATGACGATAATTAAAGCATGTCAAAAGCAACACGTCAGTTGACTCGGAACTGAGCTCAAACTCACGCAAAGCATGCAGTGACCAAAATTGCAAAGGAAAATGAACTTTATTGCAAGCATGTGACCTACCTTTTTTAGTTTCCGAGATTTAGACTCGTCTAGCTTTTTTCGTATATTGACTATTATTATTTCGTTTTCATTTATTTTCGCTTGGAGCTGCAATAAGTACAAAAGAAAATTGAATTGAAACCTATTATATGATACAAAATTCCCCGCTTGAATAACAATTTTCAGAAACAATGATAGTAAATAAATTCGCTAATACAAATGTAAAATATTACATACCTAATACATGGTTTGTCGTTTGAATAATCTCTTATACCTTCTGAGAATAAAAGCATGATAACAACAATACATACAAATACAATATTTGTCTCTGTGTAACAGACGTGTGTAGTAAAATAGTTTGCCAAACTAAATGTAATAGGCACATCAAAATGTCCGTTAACGACAAAAATGTGTTGTCTTGTAGCAATACTATTGAGTTTTTAAATATATGTCCGGTACGATTTTACAGACAAGACCTGCATAAGGTAATAAAACAGCAACACCATAATCTCTGCTGTTTAAAATAAACGCATGTTGTAAAACAACTATAAATTGATCTATCATAAAAAATCAATCTAATAATGCATCATATACATGTTATTACTTAACTATTGCTTTGATCCTCTTTTTTGAACATAAGTTAAAAATGATTACCACCGCAATAAATGTTTACCCGTCAAATCATCTGAAACAATTTAAACTGTAAATTGCAAATAATAAGTAGGAATTAGTGACAGAGTGATCAAGGTAATTTGTCTACTATTAATCAAGTTCCTGCCAATACTGAGGGCAGCGTATACTCAGGTCCAATTGACAAGAATTGCTAGTTTCTACTTAAGGTATGGGTTTTCTCAGGGCACTCCGGCTTCTTCCCTCAATAAAACTAGACATCATGATATTGCTAAAATTTTATGAAAGTTGCATAATATTAAAAAAGTTGACAAATAAAAAAATCATTAACGCTCCGGATCCTGAACTGAACGCACATAATTACAGGACAAATTTTGTACGATTTTCTAATATTTGTAAATAGCTAAAGTATCATGAAAGACATATTTCCCTTTGTTGCCATCTCATTATCTAAAACCAGCAGGGTGTTGATAACTTGCCACGTAAGATCATTTTAGGAAAGTGTAGTATTTGCATAATCTATAAACATAACAAACTGTAAATAGACTGGATATGGAGATTACATGTTAATACAATAATAAAATAAAGTTTTTTTACAATTTGCAAACTGTTTAGATTTGTCTTGCTGCTTCTGCAAGTGGGCAATTAATATGTTTTTGTCCTTAATAGTCTGTTTTAGCTACAATTGTTACGATTCAAGTTACGCTTTCTAGTTGTGCATGTTAACACATCAAAGTTGTAATGTTAATATAAGCTTTTTCACTTGTTTATTAATTTTCAACAACATATATTTAACTTAAATTAATTGTTTATATGTTAACTTAGTAAAACATTTAAAATGACGCCTAGTCAAAAATAAGACTTCTTTATAACTACTAACATTAAAGTGTGCATGTCCAATGGACAGTTTTTTGCCAATACAAATCATTAGGAAACTTGGTCAGACAATTGTCTCAGTTGTGAATCAAACACATATTTTATTAGACCTTGTTTTTTTAACTTCAGGTTAATTGTAACTACACTATATTTTTAAATTTTTGTAACACTAAATTCCATTTTGCATACTTGGATTATGTAAATAATTAGCCAAAATAATTATTCGTTTAAATGCTTCATTCATTGCGTCATTAGATGAGATATGACTACGACAGACAACATACTGCTCACCTCTTTAAGTTCTACTTCAATTGTTTCTATTTCCTTTATGCTCTACTGTTACAGTATATAAAATATATTTAGAAAATCAAATAAAACTTAAGGAAGGAATTTAAATAAATTCGACGAAGACAGGACAACTGACACCCGTGACTCATGCAATTTGTTTTCTAATGATATTGTAACACGTAATAGCAATATTATTTGATTGATTGATTGATTAATGGTGTTTAGCGCCCGAGCAGCAATATTTCAGCTATATTCAGGCGAAGTTGATACAATTATCATATGATTACTTTTGAATACCCGTATCTGTATAACATTAAATGTAATTTAACCTAAACATAATATAGAGCAGGCATTGTCAACTACGAGCACAAACAATATAGTACTTTATTACTTTTTTGCACACAATTTGTTGTCCTACGTTGTTCAGTATTATACTTTCATCTATATACTTAGAGGCGTCAACAAGGTATTTAACTTTTAAGAGTGTAAACAGGATCATTCTTACTACATGCATGGCTTAATGTGCATTCTGAAATCATTTATCAATAATTTTAAGTTTTGTTGCATCTACCCCACTTTTCTGCTAAGAAACAGTCTGTCTAATTAACATTAAATCTTTCACTTGCTCCCTGGTTTTTGCTATAGGTCCTGCGTGTAGATCTAACAGCATCCCGTTATAGGTCACGTCAAGGGTCATATGCATATATTTTCCCGTTAGACAATCAAAATCGAGGTTTGCCAATCTTAAGATATAAATTGTGAACATCGATAAATCTGCTTTTTATTCGACGCCAAAGTGTTCCAAATGTATTACACTATGTCAACAAAATTTTACCCAGATGTAAACAAACCACATTGAAGCGAATCGTCTTACTACTAGGGAATCCCTTTAATAAACAACGCTACGAAAGTTGTACATACAATTCTTAAATCAAAATGTGTGTGTTATTTGTGGATTTTTCTCTGTGCAGATCGAAAATACGCCAGAGGGAAGTGAACTTTCCGGAAACATTTTAAACAATCATAAAACGGACTACCGGGCGAACCGATTCTATTAAACAAGAAATTCCGAGGGTTACCTCAGAATTCCCACCTTACAGTGAAACTGTCCGAAGTGTTTTGGTATTAAAGCAGAAATTAGTTTTAAAAAGTGAAGAAAGATGCCCTCTAGTTACAAAATGAGCTGACCGCCTCCCGTTAACATTTAAAGCGTCACCAATATGAAGACTTATAGATCGCCGGTATTAAAGTTTTGATGAATATGTTTTAATATTAAACAGAAAGAGAAAAATAAAGAAGATGTGTTAACAAATTATGAAGAACTTGGCTGATGATCACGATTTGATGACAAAAATTGGTGATTAGAATATAAAGATTGCTTACTGAGCTTAATCATGTGACATTGCCTTTATCGAACTTAGTTCAATGGTACACTTGCAGTGTATTTAGATAGATGGATTTAAAAAAATTGGCTATGAAATACAAAACAGTTGTTAGTTTAACAGACTAACATTTGTCTTGCATTTTCATAGTTTTAAATATTTCACACACGATAAGTTGTAGAATTGCTTGTCAATACATTATTCACTTTTTTTTTATTTACCATAATGACACAACAAGCATTACATTTAGACTTTGTGGTCATATTACTTAAATGTCTTTCACATGTGGCTTAAAAAAGTTCCTATGATAAATCACACATTTGCCATATCTACATCAGAATTATATGTTCATTTGTCCACCCCACCTCGGGTTTACCTTTTCGTTGAATCTTTAGGATGGTGACATTATATCTGCATGAAACTTGGTACACAGTTAACACAAAAGATCTCATTGCTGGCAAATTTTGCAGGGTTGTGCCAAATATTTTTTGCTTTAATTAACTTTAAAAACTGGGATGCTTACCGATATTTGTTATGCGCGACTTCAGTGTTACTGAGACAACATTTTCTCATTTTCAAAATGTATTGAAGTGTATGTAATTGGAGCCAAACTTGACGGAAGAAATTCTTAAGGGTAGAGGTTCAAAGCAATATATTTAAGTGCAATGCGCCTTAATTGTGAATTAACCAACAATGAAAAATTTTGCTATCATTAAAATTGTTATTATTATCTTATTGACGTAAGTTTCTTATGTCTAGGGAAGGGGCTTGTAGGCCTAGATAAAAGTAGTTGGTGATAAAGGTAGTTAGTCATCTTCTATTGTGGTTATGGATTCTAGTCTCATAGCGTACAGGGTGTGCGCGACTACAATCTACATTGACAGTTTTATTATCGAAGGTCAGGTTTTCACCAGGTGCCTCTGCTACCCCTCCAATCAGCATCAAGTGTCGAAACAGAAAATGTCTCGCATTCCTTCCGCATCATACGTGAAAATAAAATTACTGTATGAGCAACAGGTAAATATAATTATATTGCCAATATATAAAATATATTATGCATGGTTTTAGAATAACAGACACATGTGGCTTAAGCTTACAAAGATAAAAGCAAAATGAAAGTCATTAAACACCAGTTGATAACATGTCTGTTAACACTAATGTTGCATGTTTGAGTCTCAATGTGGGCAGGGTGTCCTCAACTGTAGTCTTAATTGACAAGAATTGCTAGTTTTTCTAACGAAGGTCAATTGTTTCACCAGATACTATAGATTACTCCACTAATAAAACCTGGATGTGACACAAAAGCTAAAAAAATAGCTGAAAGTGATGTTTAATCACATTTAAAACAGCAAATTGATTTCGGCAGCACATTTGGAAATGTAGCTGATAATCACAATGGTACATATATACATGTATAATGAAATTTTTGCTTGGTACGTAATTGGTTTATGGTTTCATAGCATATATCAGCTTAGTTTATTACTTAAATGTTTTTGCTGTACTTTGGCATGTCATTGAATATTACTAAAACAATACACAATTCAAACAAGTAACTTATATCTTTTATTATTGATATTCAAGTAATATTGAAGAAATGTCTTCTTTATCTAAATAGTCCATCTAGTTGTATTCTTTTGTGTCATCCTTAGACTGTATACCAACAATATAGTCAGATGAAACATGTTTCATGCTTTACAACTGTATTTAGCGAGTGTTTCACTTTCGTTTTCTTCCGCGGGCCTCGGTGTCCGAGTGGTCAAGGTAGTTCGTCTACATTTGATCACGTGGCCTGTCAACACTGAGGTTGTGGGTTCGAGTCTTATTGCGGGCAGGGTGTACTCGACTCTTAATTGATAATTATTGTCAGTTTTCCTACCTCCTACCCCGTGTACTCCGGCTTCCTCCCGCCATGATATAGCTGAAAAATTGCTGAGAGTTGTGGTAACACCAAACAACCAACCGACCAACCATCTTTTTCTTCCAAGGTCTTTAGTTCGGGTGTACTAAAACACTGCCTTTATTAAGTTATTCATTCAAATCTATCCTGCGACAGTATTGTAGTTTGCTGACTATTTTAAATTCCAAAGTCAGTTGAAGCAGCTGATAGTTGTTATATAAAATAATGCAACTAATGATTTCTCCATTTCTTCCTTTCTGTCCATTTTCTTCACTTATAAGTGCAAGTGGACAATCGATTTTGAAAACAAATTCCTTTAGGTCCTTTGATCCATCTACAGTGTAAACGACATTACATTGACCTCTCAATAGAGTTTGATAATTTTGGTGTAAATGAAACTGGAACAGGACAGCCATTTTGTGAGGTTAATCATAAATAACTATTACCTTTATGATATCGTATCGTATGCAAATTCAAAACCTTTTTAATTGTTTTTTACAAGATACTTTGTGATATCAAAAACAACCCCAGTGTAAAAGTTCCACTTAACAAGCTGTTATCGTGATTACTCATCTATAACTAGAACAGAAAACTTTCTTACTTTTGAAAGTTGCTTGTCCATACAGGATCACAAACCAAACTTTATTGTTGATGTACTAATGATATATATCAATCCAACCATGATGTTTGATCCATCTGAAAAGAAATCGATGCTTATATTAATTCATATTAAATGACTTTAATAACTAGGCTTAGACAAACTATTTTATTTGTATTTTTGTTATTTTGCATACCTTTTTAGGACACAAAATTAAAAATACTTGGTTATCAAAAACAATAATCCACTACATGCTGTCGCACAAATTGAAAATGGTCTTTATTTGTTGTTATCATTGTTTCTGAGATATTTACCAAACAATTACGATTAAAACTAGAACAACAGAGATGTACACTGTACATTAAATATCTCTGATAGTTTTTGTCAAATATTTTATATTAAATCCACTTAACGACCTCCTAACCATGTTGGTTATATAGTATATTTATTGATACCAGGTCGTCTTGACTTAAGTCGTATATGTTTATCTTTTATGTTATGCCCTTTATTCTTGATTGAAAAAATCGTGCCTTACTGTAAACAAAAATTATTCATATTTTCGTATATAATTTACCTACTGACCTCTGTATGTTACTCTTGGGTTTAGTATATAAGCCAATTAATTTGATCCTGAATATTAAGCAATATCAAATGGCCGCAAACAACATCTTCTTGTTCATTTTGCACGTTGTTTATCTTCTCTTCATTGTATACAGGATTTCCCTTATGCTGTTGGAAAAGCAATAACGCAATCCTTTTCTTTCATCAAACAATACAATTGTTTTATTTCTTTCGTTCTTTATTAGTTTGTAAAACTTTTAATATAACCGCGTCGATTCATCAGACTGTGCCATTTTGACAGTTACGCCAAATGCGCTACGGAAACCAGTTTGATTGGTCAAACATTCAATCGGGCTGAAATTGATTTGACGGTCAAAGTTGAAAATTTGAACCCCTGACGTGACCTTTAATAAAATGTTGTTAGATTTTACAACGCAGCGACCTTAGCAAAATAGGGAAGCAAATGAAGAATTTAATTTTAATAAGATGGGGTTTACAGAATTTCTGATATCCAATGAAATATAATTTGTTTTAAATTCTAATTGTTATTCAACATCTTGCTTTTAATGCTGTTAGACATGTAGCATTATTTCTTTTACAAATTCATTTTTGTTTTTAGAAAAGGTATTTTAATTGGAACAAAAAACAAAGTATTCATTTTGTGTAGATGTCAATGTTTTCCTGTCAACTTTTAAAATTTTTAGATTTTACAGCTGAATTAGAGACTTTGACAAATCTTATCTTGAATTATTCCTCAAAACGTATAACCCACCACCCACTGACATACAGGTCAAGAAATTATTAACCACAAAAGGCAAATCAACAGACCTATTATTAACAGAGAAGGTACACTAAAGTATTGCAGTGCTAAGAAATTGCTTAAATTGTCAATAGTCATATTTAAACTACATAAACTTATTGCCTTGTCTCAAATTCAGTCTTTTCCTCTTCTTATAATCATCCAATACAAATTGAGTAAAAATTGCCATTTTTTGATACTGATCAACACTATGAAGATATATATATTCAAATGTTCTTATTTTGGAATAATTAAATAACTATTAATATATAGTATATTAAAACATTTCTTTTGCAGGTATCAAGGAAGATTCAACAAAAACGTAGACGTTGGTCAACTTACCATGTCAAGGAAGATAAAAGACATGATTACCATACAGATGCAGAAGGTTATTGTTAGCAGCAAAAGTCTAGATTTTAGTAATTCAAGATAATACTTCAGTTGACTTTATTCACTTTTTCTGTGAGTTACTGTTTAGTGGTCTGGCTTAGAGAGACATGTGTTGCTTTTCTAACCTTGGATTAACCTTGGATTACATCATCCATGTTAAAGTTTGTGATGACCTTAGTTGAACTTGAGATTTGATCACTAATCCATTAAAAAAATCAAAATGCACTAATTATTGTTGGTACTTATTACCTTACAATGTGAGTTATTTTAACCCACGAGGGGTTTTCGTTTCGCAATAATAAATATTTTTATTTCTTGTGGGTATCTAAAAGTGTAGAGATATAATATACTGACATGTGGTTTGAATTTGGGTCTAACATCTAACAATCTTCACAAAAGGAAAACAAACAGCAGTCTTCAACCAAAAAAACCTGATGTGCACACTCGCAGTTCTGTATGTCTATATATGATTGCAAAGAAAATCATGTGAATAAATGAATAATCCGTCTTCCGAATTCCAGGTCTCTAGTGTTGGCATTAACAACTACATACACAATATTTCAAGAATGAAAAAACAAACAACTTTTAAAATAATGGAAGTTTGAAATTAAACAATGATAAAACAATATTGCAGTTAACCCAAATCGTCCTGTCTGAAAATAAGTTTACTGCCAAAAACGGTCTGGATAATTTTCTGGGATCTTCCATACACAACATGAAGGGATCGCCATCTGTTACCTGCACCCATATACTCATGGTGTCACAACATAAATTGTCTGTAGGCAGTGTGACTTTTGCCTCTATTGTAGTCGTCGTTCTGGCCCAAAGCAAATACATCTTGCCTGTATCTGCACATCACCCAAAACACATCGTCAACTACTACAAGATCGATGTTCTAAAAAATATGTATCATCATTTAACATTTGTCCACCACAAACTCATTAACAGAAAATAAGCTTAGGGATATTTTCCTTGAATAGGAAAAACAAAAAACTCAGAGATTTTTTATCACTTGTAAGTTTTGAATGATATTTTAGTTTGATTTTTTATATTACGATTTATTACGTTATACAAGGTTACAACACAAAACCTGTATACATGTTGTACTGACAGTCATGGAAACTGCGTGTATCTGTTCATCAGACGGCAATGTGTTCCTTTGTGGACTTCATAAGGATGTCGAACACAAACTGGGGATTTGCTTATAATACAAAAACTGTTTTAAGTTGAGGACGAAAACGAGAAATTTCATTTACAAATTGGCATTCAAGGACAATAACTCCATAATTATAGATAGGAACGTAACTTGTAGACCTTGTATTGCTAATCATTTTTGCCATTTACAGTTTCACTCTGGCTGTTATAGTTTTTAGGTTACAGGACAAAAATGAAAATTTTTTATAAAAATACTCATTTAAGGCTAAAAAGGAGTAAGCGGACAACTCCAGACCAATTCAGAGAATTTAAGGACTTATGTTGCTGATCTTTTTGCATTTTACAGTGTTACTCTAGCTATTATAGTTTTTACGTTACAGGACAAAACGGAAACATTTTATTTAAAAAATGTCATTTCAGTGCAAGGACTCCTATAAAGGAGTCATCTGACGATTTCAGGCTATTAAGTGAATTGTAGAGATTGTATTGCTGATCATTTTTGCCATGTACCGTTTTACTTTGTCTGCTATAGTTCTTAAAAAAAACAAGACAAAAAACGGAAAATAAAATAAAAACAATTGTCATTTAAGGGGAATAACTTCTTTAAGGAGTGATCTGATAATTTCACACCAATAGAGTGAACTGTAGGACTTGATTGTTGATCATTTTTGCAATTCCAGTTTTACTCTAGTTGTTAGGTTTCAGTACTAAACAGCAAAAAGTCATAAAAATCGTCATTAAAGGGCAATAACTCCTATAAGGATTCATCTCCCAATTTCAGACAAATAAATAAATGTAGGGTTTATATTGCGGATCATTTTTAAAATTTATAGATTCAATCTAGCTCTTACAGTTTTCAAGTTATATTGCAAATACTGAAAATTTTGTCAAAAATCGTCATTAAAGGCAAAACCTCCTGCAGGAAGCCACTACACAACTTCACACTAATAGTAACAAGTGTAGACCTTAATGTGCTTATAAATTTAAATCTACGCTTTTTTCTATAGCTATTATACTTTTTGAGGATGATTGGGACCAAGTTTGAAAAACAAATTAAAATTTTATTACTGCACTATTCGCATTTGTGTGTTCGTTTTAGATGTAAATATCCACACGTAGTTTACACACGTAATGAAAAATTGCTGCGTTGCAAATATATATTCTTTTTTTGGTTGTGTGCTATGTATGACGATGACAATTATTTTCTTAAAATTACAATCTTTTATTTTATCACAAGGTCTTATATTTCAACCAGACAGGAATACAAAATCCCAAAATAAACGACCAAAAATAGTCGTAGTTTAAATCGTAATTCTGCATACAAACATCTCACAAAGCTGAAAGCCTTGATAACCATAAGTCCTTCCATTACTTCTTTGAATATTCTTTACGACAAAGATTATGAAGACTTATCATACTTGAATTGGATTACAAAATAAAATAATAATCTTTACAATGTAGAATACATAGCCTGTTCATCTACTAAAACTTTGTCAAGACGGTTGACTATGAAATGAGGAAAGCAAAAATACTGATGAAACTGTTTATTTTCGATGTAAATTATTCATATGTGGATTTAAACAATCCATTAAAATTAATATCGATATCTAAAATTGTATCTATAAGAACCTTTGATTTTTGTAAACTTAGTTTACCACCTAAAACTAATCTGAATTCAGAACCATACGTAAATTTTTTTATGTTAGAACAATACAATACTTTTTGCTAATTAAAATCCAAAATGCAACTTACACACGAGGACAACCCGTTAGCTTCAAAGAAACAGGGAGTAAAGGCAGCGGTAGATGTTCACACTTTCATGAGACGCAGACTATCCTGCAATCCACGACTTTCCTGTTCTCTTGCAGTCAATGTTTTGGCTATGGTGCTGACACGGCACCTGAGTTGGCGTATGAAGTTCCTCGATGAAGTTTCCGTCCTTCATTTGGCTCCAGAGCGGATATGTTAAGTATGCGGTTGGTGTATCAATGACAACAATCTTGCATAGGTCAGATAGAACAGTTGAGAAATGAGATGTGCAGAAACTACTATAACATATTCTGCTGTGAAGTACGAAGAACCTTTAGAGAAAAATCAACCAAGGAAGTTTACTGACTGTATTTTAGTGGCAGAAAGGACCAACATAAGGGATTGTCCTTCTGTTTAAACATTACAATTCACTATCTATCTTAGCAGCTTTTGTAGGTGCTACTCCAATGCAGAAACATATAACATACGTATACAACTACTGGACATTGTTAGCTACTGACGCTGATGAACACATTATGACAACACAAACCATCCATAATACATGTATGTACATTGCTTTAGTCCACTGTAAATATTTCCAAAACGTACAGCTGTCCTAGAACACATATTAAAAGTTTTCGCAAGCCATGAATCAATGATGGTTTTTTGTCTCCACTTAAAGCCAGTCAGCAAATAAAGCTGTAAAACAATCAAATGTTACCTCAAACACTATATTGCTAAAAATGTTGGAATGATTTAAGGCAATTATAAGATGAAAATTTGCACTATTTATCTTTCTTTGAGCAGACGACACAGACATGGAAATAAATGGATTAGCACGTCTAACCTTTTAACACAGCAGTGATTTAAAATGCCAGCAAGATCCTTGGCAAATAATCAGTGATAAATCTTTTCACCACTGTTTTTTACGATCTATGTGACAAGCACAGACAGTGAAAGAAAACGAATTCGAAGAAAAAAAGAAAAACAGTATTAAGCTGCAAGCCTAGAAATAAAAACAACACGCAAAAAGCAGAGGAAAATTCGATTAAGTAACAATATCATCAAAGGAAAACAGTAATAAAGCATTTCAAATATTGGAAAACCTTAGTTCGCACATTTACTATACATAGCAAAGATTAAAACTGTCCCAAAGAAGATCAAGATACATTGCAGCGATGAACGGAGTACTGCTTAGACATGTCCATCCCACAGAGTCACAGACAATCACTACATATAAAACACCGATAGTATACCATCATGCAAGAGGAAGTAGAACAATCAGTAGTCACTGAATAAGAAAATCAGTAGGGAAAGACAACATTCTAAGAAATAGCGAAGCCATGATGAAGCACGGGGAGCCAACGCCATGGATACAATCACTTAAAAGAACACTCGAAAAGAAAAGTGATCTACATAAATGTCAAAATTATCTCACTATTCGCCTCATCCAAGCCAAGTCTTTTAAAAAAATTATGTTTAGGATCCTGAAGCCACTGACAGAAAAACGTTTTTGTTAGTGTAAACAAACTACAGACCAGTGCGCAGCAAAAACAGAGCGCCTCTTAATTGTTATTATGGAAAATACTTCTAAAATTAAAAAGATCTGTAGCATGTCTTTGTACACTTCAAAAATGCATTTGAGGTGGTATAGCATGAAGCTGTACAACACCCATGCCAACACAATCATATTCACATAAAGTCTGTGTGAAAAGGCCACCAGTGCAGATTACTTTAACACTGTTAATGGGAACTGGTTAAGAATGACAGTTGAAGCCAGACAAGGCTTTCTACAGTCACTTTTTTGAGAAAACCATTACGTGAACTACCATAATTTGTTTCACTATTAATTTAATAAGTATAGCTAGTTAGATAAACGCCTAGATGAGACACATGTTATTCTAAAAAAGTCAACACCTTAAATAAGGTTGGAGCCATTCAAACAGATGAAGGATAAATACTCGAAACACTTCCTTGGTTTAACCTTAAGAAATACTTCATATTAGCAATTAGTTTAATATTATAACTCACTTTATACTACATAGTATATGGATATCACTCCTGTTTAAACCGGTATAAACCGAAACGTACACTCTTTATATATCAATTACTTTTGACGATTCCGCATGGTTTCTTTATTTTACATGGGCCTTGCTCTCTCAACACACTTTAATCATTATGTCTATGGCTGGGATGTCATATTATATTCACTGGACAGAAATTTGCATTTAAAAGCCGCTTTATTTTCATTTAAGCGTTTGAATTGAATAAAAACATATAGCTAGAAAACAGTACAAATAAAACTTCATAAAAGATACTGAGCTTAAAATTTTATAATTTACAACACTAATAAACGGTAAAATATATAAATTAATTTCTTCAAATACTGTTCAAATAAAGTACAAGTAAACCGAAAGGTTAACAAGTATTTTGAATCATAACACAGTGAGAAAAATTGAATGGAGACGAAGACACACGACATAAAAAAGGAACAAAATAGGACTACAAAAACCAAAAAACGCTACCCAAACCCAATAAAAAGACTTTAAACAGCAAATTTTTAGAAAAAAAAGTGTAAAAAATATCAGAAAGGCGACGCAAATCAAGTGTTCAGGACGAGCATTGACATCTTCATAGTGATATCCGTGCAAAACTGAAATCCAGAAATAGGAAAAAATACCTATGGCTAAAAAAAATGTCTGATCATATTTGAGAGATATATTTTTCAGATTATTTTTTAGAGATGCCATTCAATCAGCATTTCTACGTGGAATTGTGTACAGCTGGTTAAAATCTGCATCTAACATCTAAGCCCCGAGCTTCTTTGTTCAAAACAAATATTTACTTCCAACATTCAAAAACAATAACATGCTGTGAACGGTTTGCAAAATCTGACGTTATTCTGTATAGAGGAAATACTATCTAAAGGACAAATATGTTGTGTAAGTGCAGGCAAACTGGTAAACTCATTCTTTGCAATAAAATCAGCTTGTAATATAATGAAGCAATGAAGTGAGAATGGCAGGGTAAGAAAACAAGCATGACTCACTGATAACCTTTAAGAAGTGTACTCTTCTCCTACAATGTAAGAAGATACCACAAATGTATCAAATGTATCATCTGCGCCACGCGGATGCACCAATTATCATCGGAATGAGATATGGGTCTAATCTTCAAACAGTCCATGCAAGCCAGCAATGCAGGTAACAGTTGTGTATGGTAGTGTGTTGTAAAAAAAGTAACAAAAAAATCATCTGCTAAATAAAGTTTGAGTAAAGTACCACTGTTTTGTTGCTGTGTTCTGATTACTCATCAAAATGTGATACATTGTGGTGACTTAAAAAAGTATGAAATCTTGAAATATTCAGTAAAATAAATGCTATAGCAATTTGAATATATGGTAGGCGAGTTAAGTGAACGTGTAGTTTCAATTTGTATGTGTACATGTACATTCAACAAACCTGGACTACAAAACAGCAGCCAAGAACAAGAATATATAAAGTGTAAGTGAATTTACCTGTATATTGCAGATTATAATGATATTTGCAATGTAAACTACAATCAAGATTCAAGCCTGTCATATGAAACATGTTAACAGTAATTATTAAACATTACTTTAGTTCTTTTATATGTCATTTTTAGTTTATTTAATGACTATATGTGTATTGTGTTGTTATGAATGGAAGAATAGAGAATACTAATGACAACCTTGACTAAACTCTGTAATTGTTTTAATATAGCAGACTGTTTACTTCTTATTAATTTATCCTGTGGTGCAGATATTCCTTATTGCAGACAAGCTCTGTTGCAGGTAAAATATATATAGACTTAGAAAAATATATAACAATATTTACAGCAAAATTTGTTTACTTATAATTTGATGGAAACAAGGTTAGGACTACCCACATTTCAAGTTATTCATAGAATTGTGCCCAGATGTTCCGCTTGCTTCTTCCAAATGTTGCACTCCTTATTCGCCAAAATATGTCAGTAATGTTGACTCAAATATTAGGAGCACTAAACGATAAATTTGAAGGTAACAGTACTCTGGTTGCTATAACTGACCGGGTAGAAAAACCAAGTGTGCCCTGAAAACTGGCAATGTAATGGAGACCTAATATTTGTTATGTTGTCTTCATCCTTCACAAACATCTGGGCTTTGAGACGCACATTTATTCAAGTGAATCTTGCATTGTTACAATAGAGCACTGCATGGCTCTATTGCTGTAGGTAGCGCGGCATGGCTATCGTTCAGTTGTCACGTGACAACTTTTTCTAATCATAACATTAAAATAAAAAATCAAGTAAGCATTGATAAATTTGACTCTTAATTTAACCTTTATAATGTTTCATTGGTGGAACTCCAGACGTTCTAATTGGAATTGTCAATATAAAATTCCAGTGTCGCATGATATGAGTGTAGCAGTTATAAACTATTAACAAACCAGACAAGGAATAATTTATTGTTAAGTACGAGGCAAGTTTCTCCTGTCTTGAATGAGACAATAAATTCTTAAAGTATTTAAAAATATTTTAAACTAAAAAATCAAATAACAGGGAACTATATTTTATCTTATCTTTATTTGCGGTAAACACAGTATTTATGAGTGACTGATAAGAATAAAAATCAAATAAAAGCCTGCCAGAACTCTTCATAGTGGATGATACATTATAACTTAGTTATCAAAATCAATGTTATCTTTAGTCCAGCAATCGACTATATTGTTGAAGTAATGATAAACCGTTCTGATCAAAGCTTTGTCATTACAAAATAAATGTTTTTGTATATAATACCAACTGAAAATACACAATGACAAAGACCAAGATTATTACTAAAGTTTGCTATGTGTATAGGGTAACAAAGCATTTGCACATTTTTATATCTGTGATCCATAAATTAAATTGACATACACACTGAATGTAAAATAAAAAAACCGTAAGAAATGGTAATGGAAAATCTAACTTGAGTTACCGCTCTTCTTACACAAGCTGGGTTACAGTGTGCTTACATATTGACACAATTACATAACTTAATGAATGTTTTTTTTTCAAAGGTCTGGGAAAGTTTTAAACACAAGTTTTATTTTAATTTCAAATCATTAGCTAAAAATGACATCTTATATTAAACAGACGTTAAATTATCCATAACAATTAAATGTTATAAGAGCATTTTCATTATTCATAATAGATTTGGTTACGGTGTAGACATGTTTTATACCTATTATTTATTACAACCACAATGTTCATTTCATATAACTTTTTACAGTGTATTCTCCTTTTCATATAACTTACTGAGCAATTCACCAAAAATAATCTACAGATTAAGATTTAAAGTACCTATTTAGTACTTCATATTATAATCAGATTATATGTTTTGTTCCTGTGTCTAATTGTCGTTTTATGCCAGTTCCAGAAAATTTTCAGCTATATGTTCAGTTTTAGTGCGAAGGAAGCCGGAGTACGTCAGAAAACGACGATTTGC
Organism: Limnoperna fortunei; assembly: GCA_944474755.1. Classification (NCBI taxonomy): domain Eukaryota; kingdom Metazoa; phylum Mollusca; class Bivalvia; order Mytilida; family Modiolidae; genus Limnoperna; species Limnoperna fortunei. The sequence continues at coordinate 34,642,989 of OX104124.1, read as the reverse complement.
GGTCGGAAAACTGGCAATTAAGATACATCCTGCCCCCAATGACACTCGAACCCGCAGTGTTGACAGAAACGTGATCAATTGTAAATGAATGTTATTTTAACCTCTCGGTCATCAAGGCTTCATATTAAGATATAAATAATTATTTTGTTTATAAATACTTATTATATATAGTTATACATTCTCATTGTGTATTAGTAATTCTCAATATTTAAATATTTGTCTATTTGTAGTATCTTTGAAAAAAAAGAATATTTAAAGTTGATAGAAAATATATATAATTGCAAGCCCTTGGTGTCGAGCACAATCCAGGAATATTGTAAAGGTTTATTTCCGTAGACTGTTGAGGACTACTTGTAGCAATATATATTTATACTAGTTATCATCATTAAATGAATAAATGAACAGGAATTACATATTCATATACTTAAACAACAGATATGTGTTATACCATTTGCTTGTAACAACCACAGAAACATGTAGTAGCAAGTAACAAAAATCTTTCCAGTGACGTGTTGCAGTCACTTGCAACATGCATGCATAAATGTCCTTAAATAAGATGTATTTACGTACAACGTCATTGATATGTTTTAAATATTTTGATAAGTTAAATAGACTTTTATTGGAAAAATGTACTGACAACAGATTCCATATATTTGTGTTCAATGAGTTGGAATTGGCTGGGATTCAAACGGTTTTATTGGATCCTTTAAAAATTTATGTATTTCTTTCTTTTATTTGTTTTGTTTCCCTTTTTAATATGTATATGTTTTTTTTTTAAATTAGTGGGAAGAATCGCATAATTCTGTTAATCGGGTTGTCATTGAAAACAGTAGTAGTCTATTCTTTTATTTGCTAGCTACACAAGCTTTTTAATCTGTTTACCATATTTCTTGTTAGTGCGCTGTAACATGCCACGCCATTAATTATTGTAGCAAAATCATGACAATCTTTATATAAGTAATAACATCGCATAAAAGCAACTTTATGTGGACAACGAGCATGTTATTGTCTTTAGAAAGTAACTGACCATGACTGTACTTAATCATACTGAGTTTCTTATTCCCAAACAAAATTTTTATCAGATAAAAGTAACAAATTTTATGAGGTTTGTATTTACATGCAATTAAATAAAAAATTTCTTATCAGGACGTTGCTGATTTTTATTTATTACTTAAGCCTTTGTTTAAGTACCATAATTTCTGCTGGCAAACTCTTCGCCTTAATAATCATATCAAAGTCATCCCTTCAATATCAATAAATGTTGTCTAAATTCAATAGCTGCTTCCAAATAAATAATTAAATCTTAATTAACAGTCTAATATAGTGTAGCCATATAATGCACTGTAAAATTCGTTATCTGATTCATAATAAGAATCAAACTCATGGTTGTGGTATTCGTATGAATTAAAAACAGATTGTCAGCCTTACTTTAAAGCGATGCAGGGCACCATACGTCATTTTTGTGTAAATTTAAAAAAGATAGAGCACGTATGGTAAATTTAACAATCATTTCTTTCATTATTTAACCCTTAATGTCCATTCAATTTAAAATAATAATGAAAGTCTTATAACTAAATCATAACGTCAATTTATTACTGGTTGAAATAAAAAATAATGAAAACGCTATTTTTAACAGGGTAGGTAATATTGACTAGTTATTTCCCAATGGATACAAATTTAACTAAAAGACCCTTATATTTCTTTCCATTACTTCAATGTATACCAATTGCTTTACATTCTGAAAATTATTGAACAGAATTTTCGTTATTTTTATTTTTGTATTCTCTTCTCAATATAATCTATTAGAAAAATAAGCTCTGAAACCCACTTTTTTATTTTGAATTATAGTACCTTGTATTAAAAACTATTTGGCAAATTTCAAGAAAATTCATTGACAATTTTTTTCAGTGAAAATGTTCTGCATCCTCTTAATCAGTGATGAAAAAATTGCTACTCTGAACAGTTGTAAACTTTGCTACTTCCACAGACATAAAGTCAATATCTTGTACGAAGCGTAACAATTAGTTAACTTCCGTATAATGTGATAGGATACCAATAGCCAGTTGTGCACATACGCAAATACTTTTAAATGATTTAAAATGCATGTATTAATACACAATGATCGGCTATAAATTTAATGTTGTTTGATAGTGAATCCGAAATCTCATACATTTACAGATGCACGGTCAAATATCAGACGACTCATTCACGACGTCGTATAAAAGGCATGACATAAGCATCTGGTTCATTTTGTCAGTTTGGTTGCAGTCATGAGAAAAGACTGACTTCACATTTCTGTTTCATTTAATTCGCTGAGGACGACATTGTGTTAAACAGGATATCAACTAAAAAAATTAAAACGAGCATATTAAATATCTAGTACATAATTGCGTATTTTATTTTGTGTGGAATATGATATTTGTTACCTTATTTAAGGAAATTTTAATGTGATTCCTATAAAATGACATATTATTGTATACTGAAGGACTAAAAACACTAAGAATAAAAATTACAAAATCGTTTTAAATGTTCTTGACATACAACTATTTCAATTTTAATTGATTAAAGTGCATTCGTTTTTAAAATTAAATGTGAATACCAACATGCATGATTTATTCTGAATAAGAATGGTCGACTTTAAAATTCAACGTAATCTGCGATAGGTAATTCCGAGAAGTAGTTGATATTATATAATATTTAAATCTCGTTTTTATTTAGATTTAAGAGATTTGATTTACTTCTTTTGCGACACATAAAATAAAAGTAAACACTGGATATAGGTAAGTAAATTAACAATAAGAAATACTTCTAGTATATGGTTTAATGAGAGGATCACATAAAGTATACATATAACATATATTATCTCTTACTGTTTAAAAGCTATTTTATAACACAGTTGGTTATGGTGTCATATTGAAAATGGCTGCCCATATACATTTGGCTTAAATGTCTTTTATTTTAACATTTATGTTTACTATATTAATCCTTTTGGGGAGGCCTCTGTGGCCGAGTGATTTATGTAGTCATCTACTATTGATCACGTGGTTTTGTCAACACTGAGGTTACTGGTTCAAGTCTCACTGCGGGCAGGGTGTACCCGACTACAATCTTAATTGACACCCCAAAAAAGCTGGACGCCATGATATATCTGAATCAAGGCTGAAAGTGGCGTTAAACTCTAATAAAAAAAACAAATAATCAAACTGTTTTAAAGTTATAAGCAACGAATGATTAGGCATAACTCCAAAACGGTTTGTATTGAATCAAAGTCTTTATGAGAGGAGTATTTTTTCAATATATTTTCTGCTTTTATCTTTTATGATTTGTGTACAGTGCTAACAGGACCCACGGCGACCTCTGAATTTGATATTTGACCTTTGATCCTGACATATTCAAACACAGTATATGTTACTTAGTATCAGTGATGGTGGCCCCAGGTCTCTATGACTTATGGTTTTCTAAAAATTTAAAGAATCGGTTTATGAATTTAGTTGGTAACTTGAGTTTACTGTGTTTGTGCAGATAACTAAAAACAGATCGGTTTCAAAACGTGAGTAAGATCATCTCTGGGTATGACAGATTACTGGTACAAAGTATCGAAATGATATGTCGCGACATTTTTCGCAGCCCTCTGCGAAAAAAGTAAACAAATAATAATCATTAGAAATACAGTATGGTCTTTTCCATTACGTGGGAAAGATCTTTATTAGGATTTAATTACGACTTTAACGATTGTTTGCATATTATGATTTTTAGTTAATTTAATGCTGTTTTCCAGTTGCAGAAACATTAAAATTACAATGTCAGAATTGCTTGTCGACATTTTTTTGGTCTTACTAGAAAAAGCGTATAATGTACAAATTTTCAATTATCTCTTTTCTAGATCAATGAGGTTTTGGAAAATATTTGATGTGCATTTTATTGACATAAAATCTCTAGGTAAAATCTCTAGGTCAAATTTCTAGGTAAAAAATGTAAGTGAAGTTTTCCATGTATTTTCTACTATTACAACTTAGCTTGGTATGTGTGGGTGCCCGCTTTAAAACATTTAATTATTTAAATAGGAATTGTGTATTTATTTATTGTGTCCGCTGTATTATAATTGTCAATTCATTTCATTTTGAGATTCAATTATTGATGTTGACGATTCCAAATTTAATGAATCCCCGGATAAAACATACTAAACAAAGTGATGCCAAACTTTATAGTATACAAACAATTTAGCCATTTGGTAGTTAAAACAATAACGGGTGATAAAAAAATTTAAATATGTTTTCATTTAAACTAAAACACTTTGACACCACAGCATATGATTTATTGGATTTTAACATGTCTGTTTTTACTTAACCCCAGAGTACATAGTACCCAATTTAATTTTGATAAGCGTTTATTTGTGTGTCTTTTTTCTTTCTTTCCATTTAAGAAGGAATTATAGCTATAATTCACTCGCGCACATTTAATCCTTGTTAGTATCAAATTTTATCTTATATGTATGGCTGCATTAGTTGCCAGACTTACGGATAAAATCATTGTCAATATTGATTGTTGTTGACAGTTCGGATCTTATGAGGCACAACCTCTGTCGTTACTTTGTAGTAGAAATAACTAACACGCTTAGAGTCGTTTTTCTTGTCTGCATTTCTGAATAAGCTCAAAACAGCAAAAAGGTCACATGCAGCTTCATTCAAAATAACATGATATAATATTAATTGCTGCACAAGTATCATTTATTTGCATCATGTTACTATTTGCTGCAAGCAATATGGCTTCTAGTCTTCCTGTATGATACAAGCTAAGACAACCTTTATTTATAGCCTTTTAATATTATTTTGTGATGCTTAATCAAATGTAAATAACTTTAAAAGTTAACTTTTAATATCTTCACATAAAAATGAACACTTATATGTGTTTCTTTTCTACAGAAAAACAGAAAGAAAATGACAGAATCGAACAAGGTAAAACCATTTCAGAATATATTACCAAACATTTGCTGAGCGTTCTAGATTATTCCAATGATGGGGAAAACACTTTTGCAATAATTCTTCAATACTGAGGTGGCGGGATCGAGTCTCATTGCAGGCAGGATGTACTCTACTCCAATCTTAGTTGACAAGGATATCCAGTTTCCCTTTCGCAGTTCTGCGTCCTCTCCCACAAAAACTGAACGCCATGATATAGCTGAAAATTGCTTAAAGTGGAATTCAACACCAAACAAACAACGCAATTCAATATTTCGATTATTTGCCTTTTTAATAAATTTTGTCATACCTCTATTTGAATCAATATATTCTTTAAAATTTAGTTCATAAATTATCCTTACCATTATTTACTACATGTACGATGGGCCGCATGATTTAGGTAGTTAATCATCTCTTTTTCATTACATGCCTATCAAAACTGCGGTTGCGGATTTCGAGTCTCAGTGCTGGCAGGGTGTGCTCGACTGATATCTTAATTTTCAAGGATTGCCAATTGTCCTACTAAAGGTTTCGGCTTCCAGGGTTATCCGTCTTCCTCCAACAATTAAAAAATGGCTGAAAAGAAACCCAAACAAAATAACTGTGCCATTGTCTATACTTCGTTTCTTTCGGTTCGACTGTGAGTCCTTGTCTAAATTTGGTATTTGTTATTTTTTCAAAAGTAACATATAATCTTCAGAAGTGCATCGACATTAGTTATTTTATACAAATTGCGATGTGATGTTGAAATGATGCTCATAAATCAATATCTCTTAAGTTAATGAAATCAAATTAAATCAATGGCCATATTATTTTCAGGAGTACCGAATTCAAAAACAATATTGTGTTTTGCAAAGTTTTATAATTGTCCATTTTTTATGTTGATATACATTTCCTAATACAAAAATAATAGTCGAATGTATGTTGTTTAAATGAGCTATTTACCTGACTTACTTTGGGAACATTGACAGTCGATACAAATAGATAGAAAAGTAATATTTAGAAAATAGTTTTAAAAAGTTTAGTTGGATAAGCATTTTTATTGTATTTTGATATTATCTGCAGAAACAACTCAAAGAAAAGGAGGTCGAAGCTAAACAGGTATTTAAGTGAACTACAAACACAACAATGGAATAAATGGTGGTACAGCAACAAAAACATATAGATAATTACTATGCCTGTTATGCCTTTAGTTATCGAATAACTAGATACTAATGATGTAGTAGTTCTCGCCTGATTAAAACATGTTTGCTCACAGTTGATATGTCAAAATATGATACTAATGTACTTTTTTGAAGCAATATTTGACTACAAAATCATTCCACGTGACTGTCATCTGTTTATGGAATACAAAAACTGGTGACTTTCAATAAAACGGTAGCAGGATTACGATTAGGACAGTATGTTACATAGTAGTTAATATAGGTAACTTTACTCGACTGTAATCTCGATTGAATGAAAGGTCTAAAATAGTCTGGATTAATACTCGACTAAGTCTCGGCTAGTCTAGTTATCGTCGGAATCAGTGTTTGAATGAATCTTGACCTGAACTTGACTCAGGCGCAACTAGTCTCATTTGTTTGAGTCTGTCTCGACGAGTCTTAAAAGTCTGAATGAGTCTCGACAAGTCAAAAAGCTTAAATTAGTCTCGACCTGATCTCGTATAGTCTTTTTATTGTCTGAAATCATTTTTTACCAGTCTGAAAAAACCCAGTCTCAAATAGTCGTGTTATATTAAGTAATATGGCACTAAGTAGCAATAAAAAACAGATAATGTCTACACATTACCTTTTATATAACTTGCATTGCATTCTTTTTTACAAAAATAATAATAATAAATCATTTTTGTGTTACCCAGCAAAATTAAGCTTTATTATTCAAACATATTAAGAACAAGAAACTTGTTTTTAAAACATTAGTACAGTTTAACAATGCTATTCATCAAAGATTTCCTTTACCCTTAATAATACACTGAAAGCACTACAATAAGTTACTTCAATAGATATTGTTGATTTTAATATAGATTCATAATTCTTATTAACAATATTGTGCTATGAATCTTTTGCAGTATGTATTGGGCATAGAAAACCTGATGTTTAAACGTGTCTTATTACAAATAGTAACTTTAAATAGACTAATGTGACCGTTGTGTCATTGCACTATTCTTTCCAATTTCCAGACATAAAACATTTCCCTAAAGTGTTAATCAATTTAATGTTTGCAATATTGTGCTTTTACAATCTCTTTGCACTTCCTGCACAAATATTGTCATTATTTTCTGTTTTGGATAGAAGTATCCCCTTTGTGCACAATAAGGTTCTTCCATACGTTTTTGGGAAAGACCGTTGATCTGTTACGAGTGATAGAAATTTTATGTCTTTTCACAACTGGAGCGAATCGGAACAAGCTAAAAGACATAAAAACTTCTATCGCGAGAGAAAGATAACAGGGCTTCCCCAAAGCGTATAAAAGGGCCTATTTCTTCCGTAAACCAACAACTTTCACATCGCAATATCCTATAGACTCTCCATTGTTTTAGACTCTATTGTCTCTGGCATCCAATCAGAACGCCCGAAGCAAGATCGTCAAACAAGACCGTTGTTATGCTTCCATAACAACGTTCATGCTTCTGACGTTTTGATTGGATGACGCAGCAAGTAAATTTGTGTGCGCGTGAGCTCATCTGTGCTGTGTCGTCTGTATCAGAAATCGGCCATTTACGGAAGAATTATTTTTTGCCCTTAGTATATGTTGGTGGTTATATTTGAATGTTATAAAATGCTGCAAAACGAAAATATGTGATTTGTAAATACCACTATGTATGTAAATTCCTTCATAAAAATCAATTGGTTGCTTTTGCTTCCAATCTCTGTTACAAAATTAAGATGTGTACATGTTTTTCAACAATAAAATTACTATATAAATATAAAGTCAATAAAATGTCTGCAAAGTTTGAAAAAATGAATAAAACACCTAAAATTCAATATTTTATCTTAGGTGGATAATATAGAGATCAAGTTTAAATCTAAGAAATTAATATGTTAATTATATACAAAATTATATGTTTACATACATAAATGATACTGTACACAAACACCAAGTTTACAGGAACATTTGAACAAAATTAACATTGTGCGAGGGGGGACATGATTTAAAATATATATATATATATATATATATATATATATATATATATATAAAGCTACATTAGTGGGTTTATGGGATAATGCTTTGTGTTTTCTCAAATCTTTATAATATTTCTTTATGTGGATATTAAAAGCTTAAAGTTATTCCACTTTTATCTGATGTTCAAATTCTACAGCCCGATAGACAGTACATATTAGCTACAATAATGTAGCTCCTTTTTTAGCGGGACGGAGCTACAAAGAGGTCCCATTATTTCTAATGGAGCAAAAACACTCTTGGCATTTATACATATTTTCCGCAATTAAACTGCTATTTTGTGTTATTTATATTTTTCCTTTTTCCGCCGTTCAGCTGACATTTCTACAATGTCTAATTAAATAATTTTAACACTTTTTCGTAATCATGACATTGTTGACAAAATTGAAATTGTCGAGTGTAGAATTGTAGAGTCGTATGGGTAAAAATTTGATTCCAGCTAATGCAATAAATCCATAAAAACTTTATCCGGATGATCTTTTTTACCAAATTGATTGAGAAATTATGCACTTCCGGAATTGAAATTTTGAAAACAATGCCATGATTACGAATAAAGTGTAAAACTAACGAATTAGGTGTTGTAGAAATATCAGTTAAACTTCAAAGACATTAAAAGGTATGTAAGAATTTAGTGAAACAGTTCAATAGCTTATTATATGCATAAAACCCCCGGGTGTGAATCACTCCCGGCATGCTCTATTGCGAGTAATGGGACCTATTTGTTGATCCGTCCATAAAAAAGGAAAAACGAAAAAAAGGAGCTACATTATTGTTGCTAAGTACATATTTGTTATCATGGCTCTGTTATCATAGGATTGATCCCATCTATTTGGATTAAACTGCATATGTACATTGTATACATACATGTATGTACAGGGAAAATAGAGGTTAGATCAAATATTTTCAGTTACCAATTCTCTAAGTCAAAGGTCCTGATTGCACAAAAGTGACATAGAAAAAAGGTATATATTACATGTAGGATATATTGAAATCTGAAATGTATTTGAAAAATGAAATTAAGCCTACATGTATCTCACTGAGGAAGTCAAAAGAACCAAAGAGCTCATCTAATCTATTTTTAACAACTTAGATATATGAAAATGTGCATGTTTTCCTGTTACACCACACGTTTATTTTCACACTGCAGCAAACATTTTATATACAGCATAAGAGCCAATAGCAATATTTCAAATGTTTAAGCATTTTTGTAACAGACTAGTGTTTTAGTCATTTATTTCTTGTATAAATGCATCCAAATATCACGTAAGTCTGGGATGTTTAAATTTTTTAATAATTAAATTGGCTTTGAAAGCTGAAATCTGATTAGCCAATTCAAATTTAGAAACCCATATTACCATATAACTTGCGCTGGTCATGCGCGCTATTCTTTGGCCGTTACAATTCAAATAGTACTATGACTATGAATTGTTAAGATTTATAGTTAAAATTTAATTATAAGGGATATTTCAAATTTCTGATCAGGTTATACGATATAATATGGTATGGGTCTGTTTAAACCGTTCATAAACCGCTTATCAGGCCTAAACAGACCAAACAATATTATATCTAAACAGGGTCTGTTTACGCCATTCATAAACATCGCGGTTTATTAGACGTTAACACACCCAAATAATATTATATCGTATAACCTGTTCAGAAATTTGAAGTTTTCCTTAAATATCAACATCACATTTGTTACAGTAAACAAATCCAAAAAAAACTTTAATTTCATTTTGAAGATGTCTTTTGTTTTAGTTTTGTTGCAAGAATCAAAAAATTGATTATATATGAAAAGACAGGATCCTTCTGAAATAGTTGTATAATAATCATATACATAATGCATGTTTCTCATATCCAGTTTCTTAGGCAAAATTAAATTTTATTTACATGTTGTAATATTAAAATGACATAATTTTGGAAAAAATATGTTATTGCTTTGAACAATTCATAAATTCATAACTTTAGATAATTAAATCTACCTAAAATGAACGGATAGTCAATAATTAAAATTTATCCAAAGCAAACTTATATAATGGATTGAATTATTTCTTGAATAATTAATACGAGTTACAAGATCAAGATGGTAAAAAGCGCATTTATTCATTTAGTTTTAAAGTATAAAATTGAAAACGGATGTTTTGGAAGTAACAAAATAACATAAAAAGTCAGTGTTGGTTTGCATGATTGTTACAGATTTTTAATTTTTTTTTTTATTTGATGTATATGTATTCTATGCTAACCCGACACCCCAAAAAAAACACACACACACACACACACACATGAAAGACTAACATTAGCTACCAAACCTGTAGGTAACTGATCCACAAACACCTACTTCATTTATGCCTGTAATAAGATTGTTTACATAGCATCTTCAATAAAGGTTTAGTACAGCAGGGAACAAACTAAAAGGTAAAATGTAAAATACTGATCAAAGTAATTTTTTAACAGGTGCAATAAATTATGTAATTAATTTTCTGTCAATTTGTATAGTTTCTTTGTTTGTTGTGTTTAGAAAAAAAATGTGAACAGTTGATAAATATAGATTTTGAATACATTTTATTTTTATGGATAAAAGTAGATACAAGAAATTTGAATACTTTTGTGTTTAACTCTGTTCTGAAGCATCATAGATCCTTAAAGCGAGGTAGTTAGAAAAGATTGTTTGAAAAAAAGGAAAGGTAATATGCTATGCCCAAAATAGCAAAACGTTTTATAATGCTGAGACTAATACGTTTTAATTTTTTACTTGTAAATGGAAGTTATCAACATAACTACAGCAATGATATGTTCAAAAACATACAAACACAAGATTGTATCAAATATATGTTTAAGGACATATTTTACAATTTGTTTTAACATGTTGTGACAATAATACAAATCATTATACTCTATGTTTACTATATATACATATTTACATATAAATTTCATTCAATTTAATCTGTGGGGCTAGTAAATTTTATATATTGGTTAGAACAAGGTATATACTTATTCAGCCTTTTCAGACTTTTTGAGAAACAATTCAGTCGTTTAAAAAGATCAAGACTAGTCAAGCCTGAGATCAGAACAAGACTTTTCGAACTGATCAACACTAATTACGATATTAACAAGACTTGTTGATACGGGTGAGACATATGTAGCCTTTTCAGACTGATCAAGACATATTAAGTCTTTTCAGACTGGTCAAGTCTGATTCAGACAATAACTAATCGAGATCAAGTTAAGACTACTTTAATCCTTTTGACTGGACGAGATTCATTCAGACAATACGAGACTACTACAGACTATGTCAAGTTCAGGTCGACTTATCCAGCTTTTCAGATTGGTCGCGACTGATTCAGACAATAACCAAACTTGTCGACTCTTGGTTCAGTACAAAGTCAGACTATTTTAGATTAATTCATACTTTTCAATATAAACTGATGACAGTCAGATAAAGTGGTTAAGGTAGTACGTCTACTATTGATCACGTGGTCGGTCAACATTGAGGTTGCGCTTTCAAGTCTCGACTCCAATCTTAATTGACAAGGATTGCCAGTTTTCCTACCGAAGCTAAGGTTTTTTCTCCGGGTACTTCGGGTATTCTCCCAATACAAACTGGACGCCATGATATAGCTGGAAAATTGCTGAAAAAAAACATCAATCACCACTCAAATCAACATACAGTCACATGCAAAGGGTCGAACAGTTTTGTTGTTGTTGACAAATATATAACAATCAAAATACTTTGTTGCTCTACTATTTCGATATTACTTAAAGAGTAATGAATAACTTACAGTTCATGAAACAAAACACACAGAATATATGTAATATTTAAAACGTATTATGTCAATAGTTTGCCAGTGTCATGAACATTATGTGTAAATGAAGAACAACGTGTTTGTTTGCTTCAGGTAAGATAGATCTAATTATCCAGGTTGGAGCGACACTATGTCGCTTTCACCTGCAAAATATTACGTAAACAGTGGTATATTATGATATAATTCTTAAATTACGTTATATGTAATCGCAGAAATTGAACGACGTTGGAGATTGGATCAGCAGTTTCTATCAAGAACGTATATCAGGACTGGAAAACGTTAGTATTTGGCTAGTTAAAGTGTCAAATTGAATTTAAATTTTTATGATCTCAAAGTTAAACATGTGTTGCAACAAATAAATACCGGATTGTTGATAATCCTCATTACAACAGATGAAAATCAATAGTGTTCTTACAAATAATTGCAGTGTTAAATCGATAATCTATTTGTTGAAATATGGCAGTTATGTTAATGGAAAATTGTCTTGGGAAGCATCGTCGAAATAATATTAAGTATTAGACATAATATTCAACTGAGCATTTTACATTTGTCTGACCTATTTTAACAAAGGTATTTCACTGAAAGTGTACACATCTTAGAGACAAAGACGAAACATTAGCCTTGTATGAATGGTGTTATCCTGCGTTGTTGTGCTTAGAGCATAAAAGAAGGCTATTTAAGCAACATTTTATTTATTGATAATGCCATTTTTCCTAAATATAAATGATACAACCAGTGCAACATTTGTAAACCTGTGCATTATAGATATATTTAATATTTTGCTGTTGAAATATTAGAAGACATAAATTCTTTTGTAACAATTGCATCTCAAACAGACTGTAAAAATTTAGGAAATAGAAACATTAAAAGCCAACTCGCAGAAAGATTGTGAACTAAATGATGAACTTCGAAAAGAATAAGAAAAGGTGAGTTTCTGGCTCGTAATTTTGTTTGATATCATTCGTAAGTTTTATTTTGTGCAACTATTTTGGCGACGGTTTGTATCATTATTTTACATTATGCATCAGCAGCACAATTATATAGTTCAAATACAATGCACATAAAAACGATCTAAACAATCTATTCTTTCATCTGAACACGGACCAAGAAACACATAACATTACATGGAACAAGCCCTTTATTGAAATATTAAGGTTAAACTTGTTTTACTGTTCTTAATGCTATTTGTATGTCGAAAATAACAATATGATAATTCCATAAACTTTATGAACTTTGAATGTTAATCATGTGATTATTATACGAAGCACCTACCTTAAAATCTGTTGAAAATAATGCCCTTCATTTTGTTACAAAATCATGAAAAAGTCTTAATAAATGATGTATTTTCAATGTACCTAATTTAATTTCTTGTATATGTTATTTTGAAATATCTAAATATATACTATGCAAAGCCATACATGTACATGCAAGTCATATGTAATTGTAAAGAATAGAAGAAAAAGAACCAATTATACGCAAGACTCAGATAAAGTTAAGTGAAAACAAGGCACCACGTCGTTTCGTTTTATTCAAAAAACTATAATAATACCCTGGTCTCACATAGTTTCAACAAGAATATTTTACAAACAAGATCAACTGTCATATGATCAAATATCAATAAATAGTATTAGTTATTTAAAGCCATTTGGACGGTGTTATTGAAAGTTTATGTTCACAAAAGAAGTCTACAATATTTTTGAGTTTGCAATCCAATATGCTATAGAAAATCATTAAGCAAGAAGCCATAATATATTGACAAAATATTTAATGTTTGGGGATAAACAACTGGAAAGCCTAACTTGATTTGTGACAATTGTAGCTAAAACAGGATGTTCAGGACAAAGAATTACTTATAGCACTCTTGCAGACCAAGCTTCAACAGGTTTCAGAATCTGAGGTTGCGGAATTACTTCGTCAAAATAAAGAACTCAGTCTTGAACTACAAAATGTGAGTAAGCTTGCAAAATTGTTTATTGTCCTCTTTATGTTTTATGTCATGTTCACCTTACATGGAAACGGATTGGGAATTGTAAATAGTCCATTATTGCTAGTTCATCATTATCTTATTTACTTATCTCGACTCTGTCTTGTGAATCGTCCATATTTTAATAAATAACCATATAGCACAAAACATTCAAACACTCTAGTTTGCAGAAAATATAATACTCGCACAGGCAGATATGCCAAACATATGTGGTCTATAAACTATAAGATAATCATACACATTCTCATAATGTTTTCGTGCATTCTTTTTATAAGTAAAAATAATGAAAGTGCGTGATACTCTAGTATTTGTATTAATCTTATTTGTGACTTAAGTGCTGCGACTATACCGTTCGGTTTCACAGTGCTCAACACAAAGAGCTGTCCAGTTGTGGGGTTGTCGGACACAATACTGAATCCTGAACGCAAACCACAGCGGTTAAGGTGTTTGGAGAGAGCCGCGCTCCTTGAACGATAAAGATCATTTTGTTAATGTCAATTAAGCCACTACAAACGACTGTATTTTTCTGCCCCTACCTATATTGCAAAGTATTTTGGCCTTTGGTTCATCTTTCCCGAATTGATTTATTGCTTGTAACTTATTCTCGTCCTGAATATAACAGCATTGCTGCTCGCTGGACGAAAAGCGATCTTTAAATCAAACAATTAATCCATTTTTACTTAAGTAAGCTTAATCTGTACAGTGAACCATATCTTGAGAGACATTAGCTGGCCATGAGAGCCCTCTTGTTGTAGATTCAAATATATTATATTTGGTATATTTAAACATGTAATACATGCTCATGTTTTACTTTAAAAATAAGCTGCAGAATTGATAAGAGCCCACATGACATATAGATACATATATGATTAACAAGCAATCAATTCTGTAACCTAAGAACGAATTATAAAACAAAAATTACTTTGGCACTAGACCTGTATTAATATCTATTAATAACTATCTAAACTAGTTTATGTTTTATCGGTAATTTTTGGTGTTTGTCTTTCATGTGTACTGAGTGTACTGAGTGATATTGTCTTTATGAGGGTAACCGGCAAAGATAAATAAATTATCGGCTCAATTGTGGAAGGATCTACTTTTCCAAGTTGCCTATGACAACTGACAGAGGTAGTCAACTTTGCAAAATACGCAGTTCCTAGTTAAACATTTGATTGTTCAGTTCCTAGTTCAGCATTCGTAGTTCTTAGTTAGTCTTTACTAGTTTGTGGTTCAATATTTAAGATTTTAATTTGTCATTCAACATTCACAGTTCCTAGTTCAACATCCGAGTTTAAGATTGATTTTGAGGAGTATAGGGTATATACGTTTTAATTGAATTTAGCTTAATTACCGATAAAAGAAATATTTGACAATTTATTTTTGCTACTGACGTTGAACATATATTTATTGGGCTCCGTGACAAACCCATGGTGACATAAGTATCAAAAACAAAATGTCCTTTATTTCTTAATTAAAATGTACTTTCATGTCACAAAGCATGTTGTAGCATATGAAAATTGCGATATAAAATTGTAGTGCATATAGGAAAAAGAAGCAATAATACCTGACATACAGAAACAGTTATATGAGAACAAAGCAGGTTATGATCAGACTGAAGAAGACTATGACGAAAAGAAACTAAAACTAGAAGAAGTCAGTTTCAAGCTATGTGTTGTGTCCATTTATTTTATTCCATGTCTACTTTGTTCAAGGAATTACGAATTTATTTTGTAATTGTTCACAAAATTCATGGATGCGCAACTGAATCGACTTTTATTTAAATTTTACAATGTAGTGTCATGTTATAATTAACTTGAACATGACACAATAAAAAAAATTTGTGGAAATTAAGGCCATGATTATATGGAACATTTTTGTCAGCTTAAATTTGTGTAGTATTTACATGCTGGCAAGGAAGTCTGAATAGGAAATACAGGTTCTCGATAACCTGGTTAATCGATATATATATATATATATATATATATATATATATATATATATATATATACTATATTACTATATTACCTAACAAAGACCGCTTCATTATATAGACATAGACAAATTATTAATTATAATAGACCTGTATTTTCTTCTCGAAGGGAATACGTAAGGTTATTCACCTGACATATCATTTAATTCTTTTTAGTTTTACAATAGTATCTTTGTTTGCAAACATTATTTAAGCCAGACATTATGTATGTATATGTTTAAATGTAAAATATATATATCATTTATTTGTAACGACTGCAGCTACACAAGAAAACAGATGCAGAAGCAACTAAATCTACGGAATTAGAAAAGTTGAGTTACATGCTCGCAAAATGTTTACTGTCAGTTGAAAGTTTTATGTCACTGCATGGGTTGCACGAACGTTAGAATTGTTCTTGATCGACTGGTTTGTTGTTTTTTTTGTGAATAATAGACAAGGTTTAAAATACCCTGGTGTAAAGTTGTAAGTAGCATAATGCTTTTTCTTCGGCTTTACAAAATGTGCAACATAGTTTTTTTTGTTAATAATATAAAATGGTCATGATGGGAATCGTTATTTAAGGACAAAAACTGTATTATGCATTCTGTATATTTGTCCAACATGAAATTATTAATATGTCAAATCAGTTTCAGTTGTCTCATTGCGCACACAACAAACTTACGAATCGGATAGATGGCGCTGCGTATAAAGTGACATTTTTTCATTGTTTCAATCAAATAAAACTACAAGACATAACGTTTCCCTCTTCATTACCAAAACATAGTGCTGTGCCTAATACACTTAATACTACTACCTAGTTTTATTGGAAGTGCACACATCTTATAGACAGAGAACAATTATTTTAATAAGCTATTACTTTCTTTAATCTTACCCTTGTATAGTATGACAGAGTATTCAAAGACAAAGTATCTATTAGTAATGTCATATTTTATATCCTAAATATAAATTATATACTACAATTTTTGTTGGAAAACATTGTTTAGTGGCACATTATATATTATTTTTGTATATTATGGTTAAATATAAACTTTTTTTGCAACGATTGCATCTACATCAGAAAGTAAAAGAAAAAGACAGAATGATAGCCGGCATGCAGGAAAAGCTGGAAAAGTCTGTTTCTGAGGCTGTAGTGTTGCGCCGTCAGACGAGTGAACTTAAAAAAGAGTTAGAAAAGGTTAGTTCTTGCTTTCATTTTTTCAATGTTCCTGATCAGTTTGATATCATCACAGGCTTGCATGAATCTTAGCTGAGTTTTGAATAGACTAGTTTGTTTTCAGTAAGGTTAATTGACATGGTGTTGGTCTCTTTTTATAAAGTCATTAAAAGTATATTTTGTTTTAAGTGCAATATAAGTTTTTTATTTCAGTGCTTAAAATTGTCATGATTTGACTTTGAACTTAAGTAAGGAATATTGTATTTGTGTATAGAGGATTTAGTGCTATTCATACTTGTTATTTATCTAGCTAACACATTAATTAATTGAAACAAAATATTTGACAAATCGGCTTTGGAAATTTTTTTATAACAGAAAAACGTGTAAGTCATATAAAAGGCACTGGTTACACTGTGAAACTTTTGTCATTATATTGTTTTCTATCAATCAAATGATTGTTTATTAATGTTCCCATAGCAGTTACGGGGTACGGGTATTTTGTGCTAGTGATATATTCAACACAATTCGCACAAACAACCATGTTAAGAGTTGTGTCTTCAAAAAGTCAATTCCAAAGTGTATTTGAACACAATACAAAATAATATTATTGTGTTGTTTGGTTTTTATATCGGATCAGTTTGAAGCCGTGTTGCAACATGTTTAGGGGCTTATATTCCTTTAAACAGTCATTTTCTGAGAAGCTTTGTAAGGCATAGCTTACAACATGTATTTATAACTACGCGTAACTCTTCCTTTTTTGTAACTGGCAATTAGACCAAGCAGTTGTATAACATAATGACAATTATATGATCAGCAAAGTCTTAAAATATCAATTTTATTTAGCATTGGCTGTTTTGAACAAACATTAACATAAGCAGTTGTAAATGATATCACTACAATTCTAAATTTAAAGACTACAATAATCGTAAAGGTCGGAAAGAAATCATAAACATAAACAGCATACAGCACCATAAAATCCGATGAACCAAAAAAAGGTCATATCAGGTGTTTCCGTACGGTTTGCATACTATCATTTTTACGTAGGAAAAACACGTTACCAATAATATTTTACACTGATCTATTAACAATGTGAGTTCATTATTTGTTATAAATCATTTGGCGATGTGGTGTTGTGTTGCCGTAGTCATTGGCTATGTCGTAGTTCGTTGTGCTTCAAATTTAATGTTTGTGTAAACTAATCTTTTATTTACTTTGTTGCACTATAACACGTGAAATAAGAACCAATTATTGATAAACATGTTGAAACATATTAAAAGTTTTTCTCTGCTGCTTTAGTGTATCTATATATTTATATATATATATATAAACGACTAAAGAGTCTACCAACCAGTAAAGCTTATTAAGTATCGGATCGACAAACATGACGATACAGCATAAAGCACGGCACGTCCGCGGTTGGCGGACTTGAAAATCCACTATTTTGGGTTAAGTTGGAAAGGAGAAAGTTTAAGATCAATATGTTATGACTTGTTTACGTCATTTATTTATATTGACATTCAATGACTAAGGCCATTCGTTGGTTAGTCTTTGTCTAAATTTTTGACAAGAAACACCGTCATTTGTATCGTTGCATAATCTTCTAGACTTGTATATACGTTTGTATATAAATTACTTACTGTGACTGTATGACAAGTAACTTTGTCATCCTATATAATATATACAAAAAAATGCAGAATTAGATTACTGTCAAATTAATACGTATTGGTTACGAAAATTCCATCGTCACACGCTAGTACACATGTACTATGTCTATGTCTACGATTCACCCCGGTTAATGAAGCTATATTTTTAATATAGCGGATTTGGCCGAAAGGTCTAGACCGCTTGACATAGTGCAGGCGAATTGGTGCCACAGTGTCACAACGGTGTGAGTTCGAATCCCGCTGAGGGTAAGCAAAAATTTGACAGTGTTAAAAATCCAATTCTAACAGTGTTGGGCTTAATTTGTAGACGTATATATATATATGTATATATATATATGAATAAAGAATAAAATCACATGAAAAATCTGTATATTGTATTACATCGCTAGTACTTTCACTGCTTCCTGCAGCTCTTCAGGCGACAATAATGTTTACAAATATTGTTTACTTAAACGTAAGATACAAAGATTCAATTATTTGTGCAAAATGTAAAAAATTCTATATTGGACAAACTAAAAATGAATTACGGAAAAGAATGACTTTGCATCGTCAACAAACGTCAACAGAAGAACTACGTTTCATGAAAGTGAACAAACATTTCCACGAATGTTCAAACGGAAAATTTAACATTTTCCCATTATATAAAGTTTTGGAAGACAAACAATCTCTGCGTGATGAAAAGGAAATACATTTTATACGTAGTTTACAGCCACACTTAAATGGCTAGATGTTTATTGCCAATTAACTGTTATTAATAGCAACTGATTAACTTATAATTAATTAATATAAACGCATTGTTTCTTTATGCGACGTTATGAACGTTATTTTCCCTAACTTGTAACCACATTATCACGTCATCTTTGTATCTTACGTTTAAGTAAACAATATTATATTTGTAACCATTATTGTCGCCTGAAGAGCTGCAGGAAGCAGTGAAAGTACTAGCGATGTAATACAACATACAGATTTTTTCATGTGATTTTATTCTTTATTCATATTAATGCCGTCTTGTGGACTTTATCTTGTTTTACTATATATATATATATATATATATATATATATATATATATATATATATATATATATATATATGCATACACCTAACTTCGGTAGGAAACTGGCAATTCTTGTAAATGAAGATTGGAGTAGAGCTCGCAGTGAGACTCGAACCCGCAATGTCAATACTGACAAGACAATGTGATCAATAGTTCACGAACTGCCTTACTCATTCGGGCCCCGACGCCCCGGGTGTTTATGCTTTTTTCATCAACACTCCATTACTCCAAATCCGTTAAAGTCATCTACACCTTGCAAAGGAAAAATCTTAGACAAATCATTTCCCAAATGATTACTGGGCTGGTGACACCCTCGACACTAACAGTTCCTAAGCAGAGAGGTCGACCCAGTAGTTGCAAATAAAAATGTTATGAAATATACTAAGGTTATAGTCATCAACTTAAAAAGTAACGAATTATAATAAACAAAGAAGCAATACATATATTATGACATACAGCAGACGAAAGAAATATCTGCTGTCACGGATACCGAAACAATGAAAATCAACAAATCAAAGTCCAAGAAACCGCAATCAAATAAAAAGTGCAACTACATCAATGGTCCTGACTAGGTAAAGGCATTTAAAAGAAATGATAGATTAACCCAAGTTTTATTGCATACCAACCTCCTGTTTCCATGCATGGAGTGTGTGAATTGGTGCGCTGAGTAAAATACTAAGTTAAGCTTACCTTCAGCATGGACTACTCCTGTGTCGCTTAATTCATGATTGTTAACAAAGTTTTGACTTTCCTGTGAGAACTTAGTTTCTGCATATTACTTCCTTTTTCAGTATTAATTTCCTTATTCGACGTTCGTTTCTTATTCGTTTCCGGTTCTGTCCTGTTTCATTCATCAAAAGTAGCTCACTATTGAGAATTTCTCTTTGAGTTTGGGAGAGCGAGCTGATGTCCTTGAGTTGGGGAGAGCGAGTTGATGTCCTTGAGTTGGGGAGAGCGAGTTGATGCCCTTGAGTTAGGAAAAGCGAGCTGTTGTCCTTGAGTTGGGGAGATCGATCTGATGTCCCTGAGTTGGGAAGAGAGAGCTGATGTCCTTGAGATGGGGAAAGCGAGCTGATGTTCTTGAGTTAGGAAGAGCGACCTGATACCCTTAAATTGGGGAGAGCGAGCTGATGTCCTTGAGTTGGGGAAAGCGAGCTGATGTCCTTGAGGTAGGAAAAGCGAGCTGTTGTCCTTAAGTTGGGGAGAGCTAGCTGATGTCTTTGAGTTGGTGAGAGCAAGCTGATGTCCTTGAGTTAGGAAGAGAGAGCTGATGTCTTTGAGTTGGAGAGAGCGAGCTGATGTTAATCGCGCTGAGCTTGTGTCTGGTCTAAAGTTTGTAATTCTTTTTTAAAGTTAAAGTAAAGTTTTAGATGTAACACATTTGTTTTCCAAAGAATTCGAATCATTTGAGTTTTTGAAAATATCTGTTTTACAATGTATATAATTTGAGTTTAACTTTCTTTTTTTTTCGTGAGTATATTTACAAGTCAAGTGGGTCACTTGATTCCAATATATTGGAAATTTACCTTCAGACCTTCATCATATTAATTTTCATATTCAACAATGCTATAGTTTATGCACAAGTCGTATTTTATGATCGTTTTCATTTTAAAATATTCTGAATTATTGTCTTTACTTGTTTATATTGGGATATAGTTTCAGCTTGAATATATCGAAGATAAGCATCATAATGTTCATTAGTTTGACCTTTCCTATTTTAATTTATATTGAAAATATGTTAATTTTTAATGTCCAAGTACCAATGTCGTTTAAGGTCGAATTTCAAACAAATTTGATGCAGGTAGTGTAGAGAAAGTCTGTAAGCTGCCAATTAAATGATAACAAAAATGTTCAAACATCATATATTATTATAAAAAAGGTTATGTATTCCTTAAATAGCTATATAATTATAGTTTACGTTAACTTAAGAACTTTTTTCACACTGTCGCGTAGAAACTATGTGAACATAGTACTCTGTTCAGGAGAACTCAGAAACTCGCAAAATTCAGGAGATAGATGTTTATATAGTCTCGTTATTTTTTTCCACTGAAATAATGCTGATCATTTTAATTTTAAATGAAGACGATGCTAATATTGTATATTTTTAGGATTTTATAAAAGAAGCCAGGAAGAATATACACGACTACCTTATTTTGGACTACATTAGACGACTTGAAATGAATGGTACCAGCAAATGTGTTTTAGCTCACCTGACTAAAAGTTAGGGTGAGCTGTTGTGATCAGTGCGTCCGTACTCCGTCCGAATGAACATTTTACGCGTTAAATTACAACTTTGCAACCACTGAGCTGATGTTAACTTAGGTAGAGTTTAGAGGTCCATTAAAAAAACATTATGAAATCATTTAAATGTCCGATTCCACTTCATTTTTCAGCAAAACCTGCTTTAATTGAAACTGTATTTCTATGAAAACGATTAGTGTAATAATTTCCATTTTATTTGCCGATTCGAAACGGAGATCCAAAATAGGTTTAATTGATGTACCAATTTCCAGTGGATTTACTTGAGAGTTTCTTTATAAAACGT
This sequence comes from Limnoperna fortunei, assembly GCA_944474755.1. Classification (NCBI taxonomy): domain Eukaryota; kingdom Metazoa; phylum Mollusca; class Bivalvia; order Mytilida; family Modiolidae; genus Limnoperna; species Limnoperna fortunei. Next base: position 34,620,657 of record OX104124.1, on the reverse strand, counting down.
TTATATGGTAGAAGCGCATGATCACGTACCGGAGACTTTTAAAAGTTTTTTTAGCAAAACCAATTCGAATGTAAACTGTAGTTGTAATGTGTATATTATAAATACATATGGGTTTAGCTTTGAAAAAAAAACAACAGTCATTTTATTTTAAATATTATTTGCTATACTTTATATCGTACATTTATTAAAGTTTTCGTTCTACGTGACTATATGAATTGCTGTGATTTATTCATTTGTTGTTTGTTTGAAAATTAATATGATTATTGTTGAATTTCCTACAGTTTTGGCATTTTGATAATTAAGATATTAGTTAATGTTCGAAAGTCTTGCACTTGTATAATAATATAACTATTACTATCTTATTGTATAGAGTTTACACACAAAAGTTAATACAGGAATTGTTTTTCAAATGGAGAGACCTGGGAGGTTTTTTATAGTATATTTAGAAGCAACTATTATTGTCTATCCTGTAACCTAAAGGTCAAAACATATCACACGAACGTTGCATGTAGAAATGTTATGTTTCCATGTATGTAATGTACTTAATAAGTTTCATAAGACTTGTAGATATGACGAGTTATGCCTCTGGTTTATTGACTGTATATCAATAAATATACTGTGCTATATGTAATAGTTTGGTAAACAATAAAATATTATTGTTACGCAAATGTGTTTACAATATTACTAAGTTAATACTATAACAAAACTATTACTTGTTCGTTTGAGAGTGGTGTTTAAGGCCATTTCCAGCAATTTTACAGACCTATCGTGGCGTCAAGAGTTTATTGGGAGATTAAGGGATAGTGCCCGGAGAAAACTCCTTACCTCCGCTACAAAACATAGCAACAGTTGTAAATTTAAATTTGAGTCTAGCGAAATCTGCCGCAATGATATTTAAACCTGCAAAAAAATTGTTAACAGGTTCAAGATTAAATACATTTGCTAATGTTGCTTCTACATCTCCTAAGTAACGATGTGGATCTACCTACGAGGAGAAAACAGTACATATTTACAATGGGAAATTGGTCTATTTATTTGTTTTGAACCTAAGCATTTTCGCCCAATACAAAAAATAAAATGCAAATAGAATGTTAAGAACGAAAATCAATGTCGAAAAGGAAAATAGTTCATTCCATTCGAAAAGCGAAAGGGAAACTGAATAACGAAAAGGAAAATGAATGTCGAAAAGGAAAATGGTTCATTTTCCTATTCGGATAACGAATAGGAAACTGAATAACGCAAAGAAAAAGAATGTCGAAAAGGAAAATGGTTCATTTCCCATTCGGATAACGAATAGGAAACTGAATAACGAAAAGGAAAATGAATGTCGAAAAGGAAAATGGTTCATTTTCCTATTCCAAAAGCGAAAAGGAAACTGAATAACGAAATGGAAAATGAATGTCGAAAAGGAAAATGGTTCATTTTCCTATTCGGATAGCGAATAGGAAACTGAATAACGAAAAGGAAAATGAATGTCGTAAAGGAAAATGGTTCATTTTCCTATTCGAAAATCGAAAAGGAATCTGAATAACAAAAAGGAAAATGTCGAAAAGGAAAATGGTTCATTTTCCTATTCGAAAAGCGAAAAGGAAACTGAATAACGAAAAGGAAAATGAATGTCGAAAAGGAAAATGGTTCATTTTTCTATTCGGATAACGAATAGGAAACTGAATAACGAAAAGGAAAATGAATGTCGAAAAGGAAAATGTTTCATTTTCCTATTCGAATAACGAATAGGAAACTGAATAACGAAATGGAAAATGAATGTCGAAAAGGAAAATGGTTAATTTTCCTATTCGGATATCGAATAGGAAACTGAATAACGAAAAGGAAAATGAATGTCGAAAAGGAAAATGGTTAATTTTCCTATTCGAAAAGCGAAAAGAAAACTGAATAACGAAAAGGAAAATGAATGTCGAAAAGGAAAATGGTTCATTTTCCTATTCGAAAAGCGAAAAGGAAACTGAATAACGAAAAGGAAAATTAATGTCGAAAAGGAAAATAGTTCATTTTCCTATTCGGATAGCGAATATGAAACTAAATAACGAAAAGGAAAATGAATGTCGAAAAAAAATGGTTCATTTTCCTATTCAAAAAGCGAAGAGAAAACTGAATAATGAAAAGGAAAATAAATGTCGAAAAGGAAAATGGTTCATTTTCCTATTAGGATAACGAATAGGAAACTGAATAACGAAAAGGAAAATGAATGTCGAAAAGTAAAATGGTTCATTTTCCTATTCGAAAAGCGAAAAGGAAACTGAATAACGAAAAGGAAAATGAATAACGAAAAGGAAAATAAATGTCGAAAAGGAAAACGGTTCATTTTCCCATTCAAATAACAAAAAGGAAAGTTGATGACCAAAAGAAAAAAAAAACATACCATTTTCATTTTCGAATATCGAAAAGGAAAAAAGAAAAGGAAAACGACTTGAGTTACGTACAGTACTCATTACCTAGGTTCAACCCGTATTTGCAGTGTTTATAAAAACGATGAAACTGTTTGGGCTAATAAACACCCACTTTCCTCATAATCTATTTATAAGAGAAAACATGTTTAAATAAGAGAACACAATTTTAAACTGCGGTTGTTAATATTATATACGGTATTTCCCTATTTTCGTCTATATATAGAAATGCAATGTCTTTCGGTGAGATCGTTCGATCAGGTGTGTTGTCAAAAAGTAAATATATGTACGTAAGTTTAGAGGTTATCTAATCAACATCTGTAAACTAAAATGTGTTGAAAATATAAATAAGCAAAATTGATTGAACGTGTTAAATGTTAAATCTTTAGAAAATTTAAAAATATGTGATTTAATTATACTTTAAATGATAGCGAAAGTGAAAGTTGTTGTCATGACGGATTCTTTAATGACATAGTCTAATTTTTTTATTATTCTTCATTGAGAGATAAAACCACTCGCCGTAAAATGTTAATGTTTTATTTGAGATATGTTTGCAACACCCTTTAACATAGAGTCTCCCCCCAATCGTGCATCAAGTTTTTGCTTGTATTTGTTTATTTTTCTATAGTGTACCTATTTGTTTTGAAAATCCGATGGTAAACATTATCCTTCCGTAACAATTCGATATTTTGACTACGGCTCGTCTTTGACTTTTCATATTTGAATTTTTGATTGTAATTTAGCCAAGTTGGTTTCTAACCAGATCTTTGGTTTTTTAGACCAATCTCAAAAATTGTCCTAGCTTTTGATATAAACAAACCTCAACTTGCGTCGTTTTTCTACAAAAAATCAACAGAAAATGAACGTATTTTAAATGAATAAACTTGCTAAATGAATAGGATGAAGCGGTTTGTTTTTGCTTACTCCTAGACCGATCTCTGCTGTTGACTGCTAAACTACTCTCCAGAAGTTCTATGGTCGTCACCATGACTAAATTGATCGTTATGGGAAATCAGTGTCTTAAATACGATCTGACATTTTTTCTGAGTAATAGGTAGTGATTCCTATTAATTTCCTGAATTTGACTTTTCTGTAGACATGACAATTAGTAACTCGAAAGGTGTCTAATTAGAGGCAGGCACTGCTTACTCGTCCGGAGCACCTGAGTGCACCCATGGTTTTAATTGGGTTCGTGATACTCTCTTTCTGTTGCTTGTGTTTTTGGTTTTTGTGTTGCGTTTGTCTATATCAGGATTTGTAACTGTCCCTTGACTTTTGGCTCTTATTCTTCGGTCGGGTTTCTTTGCTATTTTTCCTACTTGAGCGTATTGTCGGGATGAGAAAAATATTACGTTAATTTGCGTGCAAATAAATTTGTATTGCAGTTAATTGTGGTTTATTAATGTAAAACAGTTGAAAATATAACTTTACTTTCAATCAAATATTATTTCAATAATAGTTATCTGATACAGGTCCTTTGTTCTACGAAACGACAAAGAGTCTTTTTACTTTATTCACTTTAAAGATACTTGGCTGTATTTAATGACCTTGTTATTTAATATCTTAACTAGAACTCGTCTTGAGAAACTATCAAATTTGAAAGAAAAACGATCAATGGATAAATTAAAATAGGAAAAGGACAACTGTGGAGCATTATGACCTTCCCGTTCATCAATGGCAACATTCCAGCAGTCCCGGTGTATCCCTTGCTATAATTGTTATACTTTATGCTAGATCCTGCGATCGGTATTTAATTTTCTAGATCGATCACAAATGTTGACTGACTACTGAGCTACTCAAACAAGGGTTTGTTGTCTCTTGGTTGATACTATCAATTCAAAAGTTCTATGGTAGTCACCATGTCTTAATTAATGATGGAAATCCATTTCATAAATACGATCGGACATTTTCTCTAGGTCATCTTGTCTTTCCTATTCCTTGATTTGACTTTTTCCTACACATGGAAATGAATAACTCGACGTTAGAATGCTTACGCGTCCAGAGCACCTGAGTGTCACCTGGACCGAAGGCAGAAATGATTAGCAATACAAGTTCTACAATTCACTTTATTGGTCTAAAATTATCAGATGGCTCTCTATAGCAGTTATCGCCCTTAAGTGACTTTTTTATGAAATTTTTCATTTTTCTCCTGCAACCTAAAATCTAAATCTATAACAGCTAGAGTCAAACTGTAAATTAACAAAATGATCAACAATACAAGTCCTATAATGTATTTTATTTATCGGAAATTGTCAGATGACTCTTTATAAGAGTTGTTGCCCTTAAATGACGAAATTTTTATGATTTTTTTCATTTTTATCTTGAAACCTAAAATCTTTAACTGCTTGAGTGAAACTGTAAATTGCAAAAAGATGAACAATACAAGTCCTACAATTTATTTTACTGATCCAAAATTCTCAGATGACTCCTCATAACAGTTATTGCCCTCTAAAAAAATGTTTGGTAAAATTTGTAGCTTTTGACGTGTAGCTTAAATGCCATAACAGCTGCAGTGAAAACTTTAAATTGAACAAATCATCAGCAAAGCATGGCCTGCAAAGCATTGCTTAGTCCAAAATTGTTAGATAACTCTTTATATGAGTTACTGCCTTGTAATTACGAATTTGGACAACATAATGCGTTTTTGTTATACATTAAAGTCTATAACACCTAGAGCAAAAACGTAAATTTACTAAATTAACATAAAGTCATTAAATTTTCAGAAATCGTCTGATTGCATGTTATGTAATACGGGTATACAGACACAAAGTATAAGACTCTCAGTATGTAATCCCAAATTTGATTGGTATAAAACAATATAGTGTTCAGATGGACAACTAAAACGTTACGGGCACTCCAAATCATGTTGAAATCAAAACAGCCAGAAGAATCCCCTGTGATGGAACAAAATGCCTATTTTGAGACAAATGTACTAAAGTATTTGCACAGACGTAATTTATTCATATAATATCCGCAACGTTCCATTTATACAAGCGGTTTAACATGCAAACCCGGGTGAAACTTGAACAAGAATAATGGGTGGGGCTTTGACAGCATGTGCAAATTGAAAACATACCTGGGAACCTTTAATGCCCTGGTGAGCTCAAATAACCTGGGAATTTCTTTTACTTCTAATCAAGGCTATGTTGAACTCTGAATATAATCAGGTTTCATCTTAAAATTTGCACAAAACCATGTGCTCAGACTCTATCAACTCAATGTCTAGGTGCCCACTGACACCCCCGGGCACAACTGGTTCTTATTGTGTTATTTTAATACTTAACCTTCAAAACCTGTTATACCTGTTCAGGTTGATTAGTACTATAAATAACATATATGTACTAGTAAAGTACAATCAAAACAGAGATGACTCTAATTTATTTCTGCAACTTTACACTCCTCCCCAGGAGACAAAATGATATTTTTGTCCAACACATCTAAAAACCCTCACCGTATCCTGGAAAAGAAATACTTACGTCAACCAAACAAAAATTAACATAACTACAATCCTGTAATATAATACAAACTTGAGAATTCAGGTGATTCCTATTCATCAATCCTAGACAATGCATCCGCTACAAAATTTAAATTACCTGGTACATAACTCAGTGTATACTTTAGTTCTTGTCAAACTCCACCTCAGAAGCCTTTGATTGTTCATGTTCATCCTCTGAAGCCATTGCAAAGGCACATGATCTGTTTCAAGGATAAACTCTTACCATCCAAGTAAATCCACAAAGCTTTCACTGCCGAAACAATGGCATGACATTCATTTTCTATAACATAATTTTTACGTTCAGCATTAGAGAATTTTTTGCTCACATATAAAATGGAATGCCTACCATCCTCAAATTCCTGCTCAGAGACACATCCTAAACCTGTTCTACATGCATCTGTGTTGACAATAAGTGTCCGTACAAAATCCGGCGTTCTCAAAACTGGGTCTTCTGCTACCATTGACTTTAGTTTTTCAAAACAACTCTGGTGCTCCTCAGTCCAAATTTTCTCATTTCGCAAAACCTTCTTTTGTCAAATGAGTGATACAAGCTGAATACTTTGAAAAAGAAGGCACAAATTTCCTATAGAATCCAATAACACCAATAAATTGGCGTACCTGTTTCTCAGTGGTTGGAGCCTTGAATTCCATAATGACACTCACCTTATCACTGGTTGGTTGAATTTCTCCATTACTCACCAAATGACCGAGAAATTCTAATTTACGAAATCCAAGGTGACACTTCTTGGGACGAGCTGCAATATTTGCCTTTCTGAGTGCCAACAATACTAACCTGATGTGTTCCAAATGTTCATCAAAGGTATTACTGTAGATGCCAATATCATCAATAAATGAGTCTGAAAATTCCTAACATTATTTAATACGGGTATACAGACACAAAGTATAAAAATCTCTGTATGTAATCCCAAATCTGATTCGTATAAAAAATATAGTGTTCAGATGGACAAATCAAACGTCCTGGGCCTCCAAATCATGTTGAAATCAATACAGCCTGACAAATCCCCTGTAAAGGAACAAAATGCCTATTTGAGACCAATGTACTTAAGTTTTTGAACATACGTAATTAATTCATATAATATCCTCAACGCGCTATTTATACAAGCGATTTAACATGCAACCCGTATGACACTTGAACAAGAATACCGGGTGGGGCTTGGGCGACATGTGCTACCTGGGAACCTTTTAATGCCCTGGTGAGCGCAAATAACATGGAAATTTCTTTTATCTCCTTGCTAAGTTGAACCATGTGCTCAGACTCTAGAGCATCTTATCAACTCAATGTCTAGGTGCCCACTGACATATCTGAGGCAAAACTGGTTTTTATTGTGTTATTTTAATACTTAACCTTCAAAACCTGTTACACCTGCTCAGGTTGATTAGTACTATATATAACATATCTGTACAAGTAAAGTACAATCAAAAGAGAGATAACTCTCTAATTTATTTCTACAATTTTACAGTATGTGTTTTGTTTGCTGTGCTTTTTTTGTTTTGTATGTTTGTATTTATGTGAATTTGTAATTGTCTCTTGACATTTGTCTTTTGTTGTTCGGTGTCGGTTCCTTTCTATTTTTTCAGTGGTCCACAATCTACATGCAATTCAAAAGTGGAGACAACTCAGTTTAGGAGGTGAACAAATCCTTCGCGCGATTGATAACAAAGATTGCAACCTATTACTGACCATACTGACCAACTCTTTTTAAAATTAGCTTTGCTGTTCGTGTTTGTGTCTGTATTATACCTTATATAACTGTTATATACATTTTTATGTAGTGGTGTCGATGTGTACAGGTTCCGGCGTTCTACCCTCAATGTTGCCTGCGCTTCCGTTAGCGACAGACGGGGAGCCTATAAGGTACTATTTTAGCTCATCATCTTATTGTTAAAAGCTAGTAACCTGGAGTTTCAGTTTTATTATAACCAATAATCGTACACTCGCTTTTCATGGCGTGCAATTTTATGTCAGGTATTCAAAAATTCAATGGAAATTAATCGTTTAATATAAGAGTTTAGTTTTGCATTGTGCAAATTAATTTTAAATGAAGTTGATGAAGTTTTCAAAAATGAAGTCGAAAGTAACCAATACCTTTGTAACCAGGTATGACAAAGTTATGTGGAGTCGAGCTTTTTTTCTTTTGTTTTCGAATGGTCGTTATTAAATGTCTTATTAGAAACATTTGAAGAATTGCTTTCATCACAAAAGCAGCATCAGAAAGGTTCTATATAAAGCTGGGCGCTAGGATCTAATTTATATGCTTGATTTTAACATCACTTTACCTATTTTGTCAGCTGTTCTACCGAGACATAAAACACAAATATTAAAAAAAACACATTGCAAACAAAAATAATTAAATTAAAAATGCTGCTTACCAAAATAAAATTATAAGCAGCTAAATGAAATATTTTAACTAAAATGGGGTGCAAGGATCCAAGAAAATAACAATTATCATAATGAGTGTATGTCAACAATAAATGGTTTATTTTAATATTTTTCCCATGTATGTTATATAGCTGACCAATAAAAGAAGAACAAAGTGACTGTGAACACAAGTAAAGCACGAAATCAGAACCTCAAAAGAAATTATCCGGACATTTTAATAGTAACTATGTCATGTGATTACGTCCTGTAATCGAAACATGTGTGCTAGAAGTGTAAGCACAGTTATTTTACCTTAATTTAAACAAAACTTCACGCAATAAGACTTTATGAGCAGAAAATCTTGTTGCTTTTGCATGCTAAATTTATGCCACTTTATGGTCTGGGATGTGGTGGTTTGATTTGCGAATTAATCTTGCGGGTTCAATTATTTTTGTATCTATAACGTCCATAAATCAACTGAGGTTTAGAAATAAAATGTAAGTATAACACATTGAATATGTTTAGTTAAAATATTGAATATCGTTTGCAGGTGCTGCAAAGAATGGATTTCACAGAATATCAAATTTTGCGACTATGGATAAGTACTTATACAGTGTTCTACAAGATATTTATTTATATTTCTGACAACGAATTTTATGTCGTTTTTCCAGTTATCATATCGTGTGCGATTTCTTTTTTTATACCACGATTCAAATGGTTTTTCAGATACATATTGAACATAAGAACGTAGGTGCATTCAGTTTTTTCCTTGAACTCGAGTCATCATATTTACTGTGTATTGTGTTATCCACTCAGTGCCGTTTGTTTATATCCTATATTCTTATGTATTGGTAATTTTGAATTCCGTACCTTATCATCTTTATCATATACATTCGAACTGATCTGCTATATCTGTTCTGTTCCGAGAACTTAATGGAATTTTACATTAAGCCGACAGTATCAAACGCAATCGTAAATCGTTTACATGAAAAAGACGAGATTGATAGCCGTGAAACGTCTGGGTATACAGCACGTGTTGGAAACCTTCAATTGCCCATATATAGTAGAACATATTACAGAGTTGAAGGTGAGGATATTTTGTTAGAAATCGATCTCGAACCGCTTGCAGCTTTTCTTATATATATATTGAGGATTCCTGATTTTCTCTGAAACTGGATCAATTACAAAATTCCGAATGGACCATTAATGGCAAACTTTTACAAAATTATTCATTTCGACACTTAATTATGCAGAAAAAATTGAAATTTAAACTAATAATTATATCTTTAACAAAAAACATTTTTTGATGAAAATATTTGTTGGGCTATCCAAAAACAATTTTCAAACAGTGCATTGCAAACAAACTAAATTAAGCTTCATTTGTTATGCTACCTCGGCCACAAGAAATCTTTTTTTATTTTTGTCCCCCGAGGTCATATTATGTATGTAAAACAAATTCGTTTGTACACAGTATCTACTGTTGACGATTTATCCACAGTTCAACATATTTCTAGTATGTCTTCGAATAATGATACTTCGTGCGATATAAGTAATATATGTCCTTACTCAATATATGACTTTAAAGGTTGTGGACCGATGATGAATGTTTTCTACAATTTTATCAAATTAAAATCATTTGATGGCCATGAACTTAATTCTATTCATTTATATGAAACAATAACTGATGGTATAATTGTGTTAAGGTAAATGTCGTGTATCTGCGAACCTGCTTATGGAATTCATACATTTACAGTTTTTCGAACATCGTTCAATACATCGTCTCGTCGGTATAATTTAAATGACATCAAACTTCCTCATACCTTAATTGTTCTACCACGAGGCATAACAAGTGTCGCCGCTAATAAATATAATGAATTAAAGGTGTATTTTAAAGAAAGCATGCGCTCACATAGTACTGACTGGCGTCGGCCATGGAAATATTTTGTTGATGATGAAAATTTTTACTATTACATTGTGTGCAAGGGTGAATATGTTGTTAATTTTTTTGTCTCGGCTGATTTGGTAATGCTGCTAATTATCACCATCAAATGATATAACAAATTTTGGATCAGACCGGTAGCAAAATTTATGTTAGTAGAGCGTTTACCACTAACAGAAGCGGCAAAAGACATTCTTAATTTAGGTGGATTTGGGAATGATATCCAAGACTTCTTATATGACGTAATGATTGTTAGTAGTGAAAGTGACCGACAATTTACCGTTCGTTCACACATTCGTGTCTAGAAAATATGGGATTGGGAATGTGCTTCCCTGAGACAGACATTTCGACTGAACAACCAAATATATCAGCATATACCAATGTTGTTATGTATTCAAAGTAGAGATTTTGTAAAAGATAAGCGGAATAATGAATTCGTCCTACAAAACTTAATCCTTCCACGAATTTATGAACTAGAAAATCACGGTCTTCACATATTCATTGTTGCAAGTCATCTACGTGAAATTCTTCTACCATTACGACGGAATAAATATATCACCCAAATAAAATTACCAGAAACAACTGACGAAGCTGCAACTAAAGCAAAAATTGCCAATAACATAAATTATGTTAGACAACGAATGCAACTGGCTATTCAACAAGTATAATCGAAAGTTATAGAATCTATCCAAAAACGGCTATTTTACGTGAAAAAAATCATCTTGAGATAAGATAGCTTGACATAATAATTATGTTTATATACATGGTGATTCTTTTTTTACAACATGAATAAAAAATGTTTATATATGTAAAAGCTTTTTTTATTACATTAAACAACAAGTTCTAAATTACAAATAACAATTGATTGGCAGTTAGTCCATCCAAGACGTGGATGTCGAAAATGTTAGATGTGGAGAAAATATTTCCATGAAGTCATTCGACTGTTGAATTTACAGTATGAAGTACGGTACCGGGTATTTACTCACAGTTAATAAATAAAATACTTAAAATACTAAAGATAAGACTTATTGTTCGATAACACTTGGAATGTCTTTTCTAGATTCCTGTTTATATCATTGTCATAAATTCCTTATAATTACTGGCTGCTAAAGAGTTTTAACCGGAACTGACTTTACCTTAGGGGTAATCTTGTGCTGAAACCGTAAAAAAGTTGCTAGGGACTTACAGGAAGTGACTTTAAAATTTCATTCTAAAAATTCTTTATTTGCACATGATTATGTCTTGAACTCAAAATGAAATTGCAAGTGACCTTTTCTTATCGAAAGTGAATTTTGAACACCAAACTGTGCTATTTTGATGCCACGTCACAGAATAAATTACCATTAATTCAAAAGTATGGTTCCTAAATACTATCTTAAGAAAAATGGAAATTTGACATTGACAATATTAGCAATAGTGAAGAAGATCCTAGGTCTTTACGACTAATGATCAATGTATTGACCTATAACGGCTTTACAAAAAACTTTCATGACAAATGTGCGTCTTAACACTACAAACATTTTACTTGTTTGACTTATAGTCTGTGTTTAACAATTTTTCAAGTGTTCACAGCAACAATGTTCATGGTCAAATGTGAAGGTCACTCATTAAGTTTGATATTGAAACCATTAGTATCAGTGTCTTAGGATGACCAATCACATTCATCGCTTCTTTTTCCAAAAGTCATATAATCGGTACACTCTCTTTCAGCTCTTACTAAATGGGCGTTATTGTCTTATATAATGAATGATTCTACGGGAAATGAATTGACTGATGGGATTGATACAAAAATCCATATTCATGGTATGCAATATCTTCAGTTACACCGGACGTACGATGATACTAGTACTAGTTCCTTTGAAAATGTGCTTGAGCAAGTCTATCGTGTCTTCGTGTACATGCGGTTTGTTAAAATTATTTCTTTCAGTCGCGTGATGCACTTAGATGCATTCTTTAGTAGGATAAAATCGGAATCCTTAAAGGTCAGAGCTTTAATGCAATAACATATAGCATGTCCTATAAAAAATGATTTCATTTTCTTATGTTATTTTAGTATATGTTCCAAGGAAACTTGAATTTTTTAAATTTTTGTAAGTTTCTGAAATTTAATGTTACTGTTCATACTCCTCAACTAATAGACCATTTACATGTGCATTGTAACGTTTGCCCTTCATTTTAACTGCAGAAAAGTACATGCATATTTAGCACGTCTTTGATACAGAACGCTACATGATATATGTTATTCTGGTCTTAGACAGGGTATATAATGTCACATTCACGGCTTAGGATTTACATTACATGAGCCGAAAGCGGACCGGAACAACTATTATACAGCTCTTAAATTATGAATATTTAACGGGAAAAACAAATATTTAGGAAAGAACTATGTAGGGAATTTCTTTGGTAAATATACGTTTTAAGTGAACGCATAATATTTAAAAAATGCATTTTTATTAAAAGGTTTTATAAAATAAAGTCACACTCGGGAATTGGTCAAATTACTTTATTATTGATAAAAATCAATATATATTCAATAAATATTGTCCCTTTGGCACCCCATCATTACTTTTAAGACTCTTCGACGATCGAAGCCCATTCGGGATTTATAACCAAAGTTTATTTAAAAATAAGTTATATTTTTGTTGAACATAAAAAATTAATAAAAGTAAGAAAACATTATTATATATTAAATAACGGCGAAAATTTATGTTTTTTTAAATGTAAATTGTCTTCTGTTCAATAAATAACCCAATTGTATCCTTAAACTCGGAAGTGTTAAGGTAAACGTTTGCGAAACACCAATTTCAAATCGGTTGGAGCTTGTATTGGTTTTAATTGATGTGTGAATGTGGGCGTTGATAAGTGAATTAAAATAAGAAAACTAGCAATTGACGGTAATGTCACTTTGATGCCATTAAAATGAATATCATTGGAGGTTTGACGATGAAAATCGATGTCTTGACTGAGAATGCATGATGATGCAGTGCAGGTACATGTTTATGAACTTTTAGTGCGCTTGAGAACACGTTTCTCGTTTGTTGTTGTGCATTGACACACTTTTATAGCGGAAACAACAAAAGCATACAGTGACCTGTGACTGACTCCTGTGAGCCAGAACCCCCCTTTTTCCCCTTTTTCCGTGCCTTATATCGCTGATATTTGAGTAGTTTTGTTTCTTAATCTACTTGCCTTCTTTTATTTAAACAAATATATTACATATCATTTATTTACGTCGTTTAAAACATGTTCGGGTTAGACATTGGTGCACTTTGCCAGTTTTTCATTCGAAGCGGAACGAAGGCGGCCATGATGATTTGTTGTCCCAGGGGCACCATACGGGATAACAATATGCCTTATGTTTACGGCTGTAGACGTATACATAGCCTGATGTATACGGCTTGCTAAGCAATCATAACGCAAGGTTTTTATGTGAGCTGTAATATTAGTTTCTAAATAAAAGAATGTGTTTATAACTGCTGATTGACTTTCAATGTTACATAGACTGTATGACGTCATCGATTATTAAGAATCTCCGGCCAACAGTTGAGTACCTCTATCCATTACTGTTGTGAGCTTGAACTAGCTTTATCTCTGACTAAACGTACGGTCAGAGAAAAGGTTTTGTTTTATTAATTTATAATGTTCTATTCACAAAAGTGTGCTGAAGTAGTCATCTCTGAACATGCTAAATGATTTTTAATTCAATTATTGTTAGGTATCCATAAAAATGACCTTTAATCTTTAAATAGTCGTAGCGAATTTATACTAAAAGTATTTAGAATTATTTAAAGTACTTCAAATTGTGAATAGACCTTGAAGTAAGAACAGTTGTGATTATTCGATAATTAAATTTTTTAACTCGATTTCCATGTTTTTAAACATCTCTGATGCCTTTGAAATTTGAATCATGTCATTAAATTTATGGGCATAGCCAGATATTTTCACTCTATCTTTCTTTTCTCTTACTTTTTTATACAAACCTACAACGATAATGTAAATTTTACAGTAGCGTCTTTATTACAAGTTGCATGTTTTCCAAGTGATAAATTATTTGCATTAGTTCAATAACCTTAACTACGGAAAGCGCGAGGTATCTTCATACTTCAGACTTCGGACTTCATAATTCAGACTTATTACGGAATGCGCGAGGTATCTTCATACTTCAGACTTCGGATTTCATACTTCAGACTTCGGACTTCATTATTCCATGTTTAAATTTACGACTTCAGAATTCACACTTCAGTGTTCAGTTTCTGACTTCGGAAATCTATTAGGTATATAAACATTCCTTTCGCGCCAATCAGATTTTCGCGTCAAAATATATCAGCAGTCCATTTTTACGTTAGATCTGAAGCATATGGCTATTGTACGGAAAGCGCGAGGTATCTTCATACTTCAGACTTCATACTTCAATGTTAAAACTTCTCGTTTCATACTTCTGACTTCATACTTCCAAGTTCAAAGCTCAGACTTCTCACTTCGGATTTCAGAGTTTTGTTAATTATATAAGCATATATTTTCGCGCCAACCATAAATTGGTCTTACCAGACTGTCAATAATGTTTACATTTTGTTTTTGTTTTTGGATATTATCCAAGGTAAAAATACAATCCCAGTGTATGAAAGGCCATCAGATAAGAACCTATAAGAAAAAAATGTTTGTAATATTTTATGTAATTTAAAATCTGCCTCATGTCTCCATTTTATATCTTAGAATTAAAAAACAATTCCGCATATAATGTTATGAAAATCCTAACTATTTGCATAAAACTGTTTGCGGCCGTATAAAACAAACAACTCCATGTGGATTGATGTTCTCCGTTCAGAAATAATTTGACGCGAAAATCTGATTGGCGCGAAAATATATGCTTATATAATTAACAGAACTCTGAAGTCCGAAGTGAGAAGTCTGAATTCTGAAGTCTGAGCTTTGAACTTAGAAGTATGAAGTCAGAAGTATGAAACGAAGAAGTTTTAACATTGAAGTATCAAGTCAGAAGTCTTAACTATAAAGTCAGAAGTCTGAACTATGAAGTCAGAAATCTGAAGTATGAAGTCAGAAGTCTGAAGTATGAAGATACCTCGCGCTTTCCGTACTTAACCGCTTTCATAAAGACAAATTGAGATTTGCGTTTTGAGTCTATTGGTTAAATTTTGGGGATTTTTGTAATGAACATATAATCTACTACCGTATCTCAATTGTTACATTAAAAATAACATCATTTTTCATGTCTTAATGAAAATGCTTAGTTAATGTTGACAGAAGTTACAATTTTTCTTTTAGTAGGCTGTTGTGAATCATGTTTATTTTTTTATACTAAGCAGTAACTGAAGATTCAATTTAATTGAGATAACTGCGAATATAAATATGACATGCAGACATTTTATTATGCTGACAACTCCCATTATCAAACTATACATAAATGACCAATATCAAATTAAATTTCGGTGTGTCGTTTATCAAAGGACTCAGATAGTACTAAGGTGAAAATAAACTTTGATTTCAAGTCCAGAAAATATTAAATTGAAACAAATTTCCCGAGACGCACATTGTAGCTGGACAACCAAATGTATCGATATGTCAATACAGTGTCATCATGAATTTAGTGATTGAAGTTTGAAGTACAGTACTTGAGATAGAAAACGCAACACTTTTATCAATCCGTCAGCGATCCATCAGCGTTCCAAAATCCGTCAGCAATCAGTTATCAATCAGTCAGATCAGTCAAATCGTTCCCAATCCGTCAGATCGTTCCCAATCCGTTCATCCGTCAATTGACGGATTTGGAACGATTTGACTGATCTGACGGATTGATTTGGACTGACCGCTCCAATCCGTCCATTCAACTTCCGGTTACTGAAATAATATTTCGGAATGTGAAAATTCGTTTCACTCGCAAATATTAGAAGTATAAAAAATGTCAACTTTTATGTCCTCATATTATGGCTCATTTTCCCTTATAATAGGTTAAAACTGGTCTAAAGTTATAAATGATATAAATGGAAATTCCCCCAAACTATCAAAAATGCATCTGTGACGACATATAAACATCACATATTGTCATTTTATTAACAAAATAATTTAAACACAGTAAATAACAAAAAACACAGACAATGATTTAAAAAAAAATATTTGACCTCGCGTGCCAAGGCGTACGTCTCGTATTTGTCTTCGAAATTTTTTAAAGCTGAAAAAGTCTAGTCTAAAGTTATAAATGATAAATGGAAATTCCCCAATCTATAACTAGTGCATCTGTGAAGGAAATTGTCATTTTATTAAAAAAAAATTAATTAAAAAAGAAGTGAAAAAACCCCACACACAATGAATTCAAAAACTATTTGACCTCGCGTGCCAAGGCGTACATCTCGTATTTTTCTTCGAAATTTTTTAAAGCGGAATAAGCGAGAAAGACAAAACACGTGAAGGCGGAATCGTAAAATTTTTTCACTTCGCGCTTTCACTTTATCATTATTTGTATGTATATGTTTGTTAAAGTTTGTTTAACTATTTTCAAAATTATATTAGTCTATATACTATGACGTCGAGTGTTTATATGGAAGAGCTGGAGTACCCAACTAAACAGCAGACCTTCGACAGGAAAACTATTGCCTTTTCCAAAGATAGGGTTAAGTCGAGCATACCCTATGGCTGTAAGGGTCAAACAGACAACTCGATGATCACTGCTACCTTAACCACCGAGGTCGACTTTTTTATTATAAACGCTTAAAAAGCTCATTTGTCGCAGTTTAATCTGTTTTATTTCTGTGCCACATTTCCTAAGATTTCCGGTGTGTACTACGGAATAAGATTTACGACAAAAGCGAAAACATCTATTTATATATTTTATTTACTATCTCATTGTGTCACATGAATTTACACAGAATTAAATCTCAAATAAGGAACAAGTTTGTGTATATATATAAAAGCTTATGAGTTAAACATGCAAACATGTAAGCGTAAGGTAACAATCAATTCTGGTTTCGCATTTAAGCCGTCACAATTGGTTTATTTTACGATGTCTGTTATAGTCATTCGATATGTAATGATATATAAGTATAAATGATTTCCTTAAAATTCGGGAGTATTTGAAATTAATTACTAGGTTTCACAGAGCTGCCCAGCGCGTCCTCAGCTGGCGGAATAGGGATTCCCTCTGGTTTTTTTTTGGGGGGGGGGAGGATGGTTCAGGTCATATTAGAATTGCCGCGAACCATAGTGACGTGTTTAGAGAGTGTCACGCTCCTTGCACGATAAGGATCTCTTTTGTAGCTTTGAAAAGGAATGGGCTTAAAAAGGTCAATTTCCTCCCTACCCATATCCCATATGTGGCCGAGTGGTTATGGTAGTTCGTCTACTATTGATCAAGTGGCCTGTCAACACTAAGGTTACGGGTTCCAGTCTCACTGCGGGCAGGGTGCACTCGACTCCAATCTTAATTGACACGGATTGCCAGTTTTTATTCCGAAGGTTGGGGGTTTTTTCCGGGTACTCCGGCTTCCTACTCCAATAAAATCTGGACGCCTTGATATAGATGAAAAATTGCTTAAAGTGGCGTTAAACAATATTCAAACAAAAAACAAACAAATCTAATTGATTGATTGTTAATTTGTTATCGTATGACTGTAATGACAATGTTAAAACCGATCTTCATAGACCTAAAGAATTAATGACATTTTGTTAAAAATTTACTATTTTAAAAAGTGTCTATATGTAACAAATTTTTACGCTTAAGTGCAGTATTCACAGACTTTTCACCCCGGCGTTATTGGGGTCTCGGTGGCTGATTGGTTAAGTCATCTACTAGTTATCACTGCAGATAGGGTGTGCCCGACTCCAATTCAATTGACAAAGATTGTTGGTAGCCTGTACTCTGGCTTCCTCCCACCCCGCCCCCAATAAAAATGCACGCCATGAAATAAATGAAAAAATCCAGCGTAATTTTAGTTATACTTTTTAAACTAAGTTTATTGCCTGTCAAATAAAACTTGCGACAAGAATCGCTATATATTTTACAACACAACTTTTTGTTAAGTAAACATTGTGTTTTGATTGACACTGCTTGTTCAACCGTTCAACAATTGTTTATACACAACAGTTTTATAATTGTATTTAAAATGTTTTAAACTAAAAAAAACACGCAGGCATACATTTAAGTAACCAGTAATGATGTCAAAAAGAGGTCACGTCCTTTCCTAAATGTGAAATAAATCTGTTACTCATTGGGGGAGTCGGGGCGGCTCAATATACGACAATAAATATACATTTGCCAGGTCGCAGAAAATAAAATAGGCCGAAATAAAGAGTCGCGGAAATAAAAAAAGAGAATCAATGATGGATTACGAAAAAAAACCATTTACCTCGTCGCTACTGATGTGCCTTAAATCGAATTTTTTAAAGGTTTCCAGGGCTCGACCCGCAGATATGTCCTGCCTTAAAGAAATTTGCTAAATTATAAAATATTAAGAAAATAGTTTTTTATTTAAATATGTTTGTTTATTTTATTTTTAGAACGAGACATTGTATTAACTAATTACTATTCATTTGAATACTTGCGTTTATTTTCCTAAAAATGTTATTATAAATGCATAAATAATATACAATGACGCAGAATTCGTTTTGTCTTCAGATTATTAATTTATACGTATCCGTCAATAAACTTACCGATTTATGCATATAATTAAATGACGGATTCTGGATCGCACTGATTGGACTGATCGCACTGATCGCTGACGGTTACCAAGGTAATGACGGATTGATTATTTTGGACGGATGTATTCATCATCAATCAGTCAGCGATCCGTCAGCGTTCCAAAATCCGTCAGCGATCAGTTATCAATCAGTCAAAGTGTTGCGTTTACGGGTGCAAATACTGCATATAACAAAGAACAAATTAGTTTTTACCAAGCTAATCCTTCTACACACTGGTTTCCACGGCTCTACACCGCCCATAATTGCCTTGCGAAGATATTGTATAAGGTATCCCTCATACGGCAGATGGCAGTGTTATATATAACAAAATAGCCAAGTCGGAGACATGGTCTGCGCTAAGCAGCTATGTGGGTCGGAACCAGAAACTCCTCAGCTCCAAGCGAAAATATTTTGGAAGCCAGTTACTGATTTCTTATCTTGAGCATCCAAACGCTCATCTAATACATTAATCGACTGGATTAATCTATGATTGATTGATTGATTAATGGTGTTCAACGCCCGAGCAGCAATATTTCAGCTATATTCAGGCGATGAACATGAAATGGATGATAAAATGAACATGAAATGATGATGAATGAAAATGGGATGGGACACAAGGAAAAATAGGGGTAACGGATTTTAGATTGGCACTGGCAAATGGGAGGATGGATAGGGTCGGGCAATTTAGCCTCCTGTAGCGGGATCGAAATCCCTACTTATAGCGAATAAAACAGCAGCGTTCTTTAACGTGCGAGGAACTTGGCATTTTCCCAACACGGTGCACTAATATGGTTTGCGGTCAGGTTTTCCGTATTATGGCCTGACAACCCCAGCTTGTCAGGGGTACCCCATTCAACCCCCTGGGGCACACATCCCAGTCGGTCTTTAGGCAAACCGACCTGACACGCCGGTCAGGGTACTGGGCGCTATTTAGTCGCCTTTTACGACAAGCTAGCGCGACTGCGGTCTATTCTTTTAGCCACCCGGATCCCGCACGGGGCTGGATTAATCTACGTCAAATAGTCAAATAAGTGCGGCGTAAAACATCAATTGGCTGATATCTGATTTGTTACAATCTTTATTTAATACATGAATTTAATATGTATCTAGATATTGTTTTAGAACCTCTTAAAAAGCATATCTTCATGAGTTGAAAACACGTGTGAAATAGCTAAATTGTTCCTGTCGTCGCCATTTGCATCGTATTGCCAGCTGATACAATGAATGAGGTAAACAGTTGATTATTTGAATAAAGAGACGGAATATATACTGTTTGATAAATTACTAAAAATATTATCACAAACACGCACAAAGAAGAGAAGAGTTTTAAAACTTTAAATACATGTTATATTAATATATACATTATTATGATTTAAAAACATAATAAACACGATATATGTTTAAAACTGCTAGACAATTTCCCTTTCATACATGGAATCGAAAATAATATGTAATACATGTACATTTAAAAGTCGTAAAATAATAAGTACGTACAGGCTATGTTATGTAATAAATAAACTAAATTAATAATGTGACGTTTTCGTGTTATCGTTCCACAATCTGCGAGGCCTTTGTGGCCGAATGATAAAGGTAATGCACTATTGATCATGTGCCTGTCAACACAGAGGCTACGGGTTTAAGTTTCACTGTGGACAAGGTGTGCATGACTTCGATCTTAATATATATTGGGTTTTGAGATAACGAAATAATTTTTTTTTAAATGTGAATACAAATGTTACTTGCAAATGAAATCTATACCTATTGGTAAAGTTTATTCAAAATGTCAAAATAGACACGACGGAACAACAAGTATACCCGACTTATTGTGAAATGTATTTAAGTATAAGTATTTCTCATGCACTGATCTGCATGTAAAATGCACATGAAAGTAGCTTTGTATTTTTCTGGCCAAATGTTGGAAACGCATATAATCGGGCGACCAGATGCTATAAAAGGCTACAATTTTTCTCTCATCATTACTTCATAACTTTCTATCGTCATTTTCACCTTTTTCATTTTATCCATCTTTTCCGAATTGGTTTTTATCACTGTTGTCTGTCTCCCCTTGAATAAACTGAACACTCTTTACTGGATGAGCCAATTAAGAAAAACAAAGATCCTCAAAGAGTTCTACGTATCAAATATTAGTCAATGTTATAAAAAGGATAATCAGTGGGAAAAATTATGAGCACTCAAATGCATTCATATTTTATTCGTGAATGAAACTAGTGTCCACCGAATGCGGGTGACAATGTTCAGAAAGTAAAAGACTGAATGGAGTACTATAGGGGCAAAATCATGAATAAATAGAAAACGTATTAAAAATGGGAAACAGCTTCTCCCTGAGTTTCTCGTAGATTACAATATTTCTACACTCTCCATATACAACACCAGGAATTGACTCAAAAAATAAAGAGAATCTAAAGATATCAATATCTTTTGGATTTTTTTATAGTCTATATAAAACAAAATAAAAGTTTTTCTTACGGCTTTTAGTCTGCACTTAATACGTTTAAATCGTTCAAAAACAGTGATATATTATGAATAAGTCATTAATATACTTCTTACCAGTTATTTTTAAAATCATATGATTGTAATGTTTGTAAAGCGTGATTTCCTATTATTAATAATGTCAATTTTCGGCATTAAACTTTCCGAGTTCATTATAGTTTTGCATTCTTTATAAATACGAATTAAATTGTTAAGTTAAAATATAGACCTATTTCTGTTATTGTATAAAAATCAATAAAATCGAATTAAAATAAGCCACCGTGAGGTTTAAATTATATTCTTAACATATTCATCTACCTGGATGACAACAACACATATCACGTGATTGAACGTAAAAAGTAACAAGGTAAAAGAAGACAAAATGGCTCAGGCTGCTCCCAAGATATGTGAAATATGTACTGGTGGACCAGGTTCTCAATTTTGTTTGGATTGTGAGCAGTTATTCTGTGACCATTGTAAATTACTACATACAAGACAAAAAATTTCTGCTAATCACAAATTTCTGGATGGCTCTGGGGTCGAACAGGAAGTAAAATCCATGTGCAAAGAACACAATGAGGACTTGATATTTTTGTGTTCTCCTTGCAATAAGTTCATCTGTACAGCCTGTGCTGTCGGGAAGCATAAAGGTCATGATTTGTCCAGGATCAGTGATGAGCTAACCAATCTCAAGAAAGAAAATAACGAAAAACTTCTTTCAAAATCAGAAGTCCTGAACGAGAAAATCAAACAACTCGAAAAAAGCTTGATTCAACTGGATAAAGATGTAGCAACAGCAATCAAGCAAGTAACCGAGGAGGGAGAAAGAATAAAAGCTATGATTGATCGACAAGTTGAAAGAGTTATGAACGATTTAAGAAGTAAAACTTGGTCGGAAAAGAAGAAGGTCAATGAAATCATTTCCGACACTAAACAATTACAGACAAAAATCAAGGAAGTAGAAAAACGACATCTTGAATTGCAGAAAAACAGAAATTACCCAGATCTGCATGAGAAATTAAAATCGCTTAACAGCGAAATTACACAAATTGAAGTGGTGTCTGTGTCTAGCCATCCATCCATGGTGTACAAGGCTAAAGGTGCAACTGAGAAAGATATATATACCCTAATTGGAGACTTCATTTTAAGGTAATAAGATTTCTTGCTTCATTTAAAAACTTGATTTATAGTTTATGTATGTTTAGTAGTTTTGTCGCTTATGCCGATTTTGAAATATACTTTATTCGAATACAAACAAGCGCAACAACTTTTTTCCTTGTTTTGTTTTTGTTTATAATTATAACACGTTTCGTTTTATATGCTGTTAATAGTTTACTACTTTCAGCAGAACATTTTTCCTAACGTCGAAACATGGTAAAACATATTTGCTTACATTATGTTAAATGCTGCTTACATTATGTTAAATGCACATCAATGATAATTGTTTCTGTAGTTAACGAAAAAGTACAAAAAAGATTTACAAAAAATGAAAAAGTGGTAATGAAACACTACGGATAGACACAGGCAAAATTCACGAAGCGGAAAACAAAAAAAAGAAGAAAAACAAAAAATCTAACATAACAAAAACAACATGTGTGTAATAAGTCACAGCTGAGGAGAAGGCAGTGTTTGTTTCCAAATAATAACCTACTTGTCCATGTAAGGAAAAATAATAAAAGTTATTAATAACGCGTTTAAATACAGAATTTTTTACGGATCTGATATATTGGTAGGTAGAAACAGTAATAAATAATTACGAATTGTTAGCAAATGGTACAAAGTTATTGGTAAATATCAAAAATATTTGTATTATATTACAATAAGATGAATAGTTTGTTTGGTGGTTAACGCCACTTTCAGCTATTTTACAGCTATATCATGGCGTACAGTTTTTATCAAGGGAAGAAGTCGAAGTACCCGCAGAAAACTCCCGACCTTCGGTAGGAAAACTGGCAAGCCTTGTCAATTCAGATCGGAGTCGAGTGCAATCTGTCCGCAGTGAGACTCAAACCCGCAACCTCAGTTCAGTGTTGACAGACCACGTGATCCTATAAGATTGATATATATTGAATACAAATATGCCCATGCTAGAAGACTGCACTGTGTATAATTGTAAGTTCCTTTCGCGTTTATTTATAGGTACAATACGACAGCACCTTCGTATGTTTTTTTTTTATTTTCATCGCTTTATATGCTGTGCTAGATCTTGTAGTTGGTAGGACTACTTTTAACTGTCGACAGGACATGCATAGTAGGCATGTTGCCAATATGAAATGTGTGCATTAAAAATCTATTGTGTCCTTTCAAAAAGTCGGGATTAAAGTAATTGGGGGTGCCAACCTCTAATGCAATATTGCATTATTTGTAATACACAATTAAAGTATTAATGTTATAGTATAGTGTTAATGTGGGAAATATCTCGAAGTTTAAAACAGAACTCATAAAATGAAATATATTTCAAATAATGCATTCCTTTGTCTGCAAACACAGTTTTTGATTATTAAATATAAAAATATTGACTCTTTCTCTGCATTTTTCCAAAACTGGAAAGAAGGTTCATATAAAAAGATTATGAATAGAAAGAATTAAGTACAATTGAAAGACAAATACATGTTTAGGTGTCATATAAATGAAAAGGACAAAATAAATTGAAGAACAAAAAGAAAGTAGTACTTTAAACAAAATAGCTCTTTTCACTTGGTGTGTCTCGCAAACTATCACATATACTCACTCAAAAAAGCAACATACAAAAAATTAGAATTTTACTTCATAAATTATTTTAACAATTTATCATTTTACTTCATAAATTATTTTCACAATTTATCATTTAAAAAATTGATACAGAAATGTAAAAATTAGCACACTTCTTGTTCATTTGTTCTTTTACCATAGAATATAACATTGTGTCGCATATTGTCAATAAATCAAGCACAAAGGTCAGTATCCGTTGTGTCCACCATTTGCTTGTAACACAGCCCTTACTCTTCTTGGCATGGATTCAATTAAACGTTGAGTACGAACACGCGATATCGCTTACCACTCATACTGAAGTTCCTGTTTTAATTGTTGCAGCTTTTGCGGCGATGGTTGTCGTTGGCGAACGCGCCGATCCAGTTCATCCCACAGATGTTCAGTTGGGTTAAGATTGGATCACATTGACATTCTGTTGCTCTAAAAATCTACTGTTACACGCTCTGTATGCGATCGGGCATTGTCGTGTTGAAGAATTTCTCTTTGAATGGCTGTTGCGGGCAATGAATGCGGCCGTATATTTTCGTCTCTATGACTAACATCGTTAAGATTGCATTGGATATGTATCAGCTGTGTGCTCCTGGCGTAAGAAATAGCGGCCCACATCATAACACTGCCTCCGCCAAAATTGTCTCTTTCTACAACAGAGTTTTGCGCAACTCTATCATTTCGGCGTCTGTACACTCGTATGCGACCATCTCGCTTTTCAAGTTGAAAACGTGACCAAACTCTTCTCCAGTTCTGTAAATTCCATACACGAACGTTAGTACATCATCTAAACCTTGCTCGGCGGTGTTGGCGTCTCAGTGTTGCTCCGACGAAAAATCTTTTTGCCCGCAATCCATGAGAGCGTAACCAATTGCGCACTGTCTGTGTTGATATACGGCGCAGCCCAGGGACGTCTGTTTATGTTGCAGCAATAGTCCTGTTCCGTAGATGGAATAATCTTATGTAACGATCCTGCGTCCCAGTTGTAACACGCGGACGCCCTGAACGTAGTCGGTCTGTCGCAGTACCAAGCTGCTGGCAGCGTATCCAAAGGTGAGAAATTGTACTACGATGGACATTGTACGTTCTGGCAACAGCATTATGTGAATCCCCGGCCTCGATTCGACCAATAGCGATATTCCGGGTAGCAGCATCTAACCTTGGCATAGTGTCACCTCATCCGAATTTTATTTTACTAATGTAGTCAAGAAAACAAATAGCGGGGCTTGACGCCGATTGTCCGAGTTAAAAAAATATCCCATGATTTGCACGTGAAAGTCGACCCTGTTTTTAGCAATGCGTAATTCATAGTGTGTTCCGGACTTCGAACAGTCGTTCACGGGTGGATGAACTTACATGCTTTCATCTGGAAACATTTAATTAAGGTGTAGTTATGATGTTGTGCATATATATTTGAAGATTTATAGGTTATTTGTTCGCAAAAAAATGATTTGAAAAAAGGTGTATATAATGGAACAATTTTGTGTCTTAATTTGCTTTTGTAAAGTTGTTTATGATATTGTATATTACATTTGCTGCATGACATATAAACTAAGATTGTTTCTTAATTAATAAAGCTATTTTTAGTGTGAGGTTTACTGCGAACGAAAATGTTCACACACGTCTCAGTGAGCACTGTTGTTTTTTTTACATCATTGAAAATATTACGCTCGTTATCGTTTACAAACAAATAATGTATTTTTTTTCCGTAATTTTCTCGACATAATAATTTTAATAATAATTTTCTGTTGTTTTTGCCATACATTCTGTTGACAAAAAATCGGTGAAGCCATTTTAAATTGGAATGTATTGAACTAATTCAGTCTTCGTTATACGTAGGAAACCACAAGAACCACACCAATAATTTTTTAAAAATAAAAATAAATGTACAGAAGAACCATATATTACAACGACGACTTAGTATGAAGAGATACAAACATAAGAAAATCAGTCATGAATGGGTAAATACTGGAAAAAATTCGTGACACTGTTTCAGAAAAATAAACAATTGACTATTATTAAATTTTACAAGTAGTTCTCTTTTAAGAATTTTGAACAAAAATCGAATAAAGAGATGATCTTGCTCTGACCCGGCGTTGGCACGTATAAGAAATGTATGTCGTAGGTCAAAGTAGTCGTTAACTGCATTACATCGCATATTTAAAAAAATTGTGTTTCTCATTGCTCCTCTATTCATTTTGTTTCTGATATAAAGGGTATACGAAGTATATAAAGGGTAGCACAATTCGTATCACAATTTATATCAGATATAGATTATATGTTTGCATGACGTCTAGCGAGCAATATTTGCTACGTTAAGAACAATTAATCAAAAATAAAGGAGGGTTCCACGAGGACAACATTTGACCGTCACAGTGAAATGTATATAGAGAAACAGAAACAGGAGCACTACTGCTTCCTCCCCAATAAAAACTTCCTCCCCAAATTATATCTTTACTAGCGTTCGGTATAGTGACCAATATAAGGCACGAACATGTTCTAATTCACATAGAGCCGCTTGCAGTAATCTATTTTATAATTAAAATGTGAACAATTTCCTTAGTTACCACACGTTTGTTTTTGTTAAAATATTAATATTTTTAAGATCTATTGTTGTCGTCGCTTTAAATCGGTAAAAAAAACATGTACGTCTTAAAGCCAAATTATTTTTCTTTTTCAGCGAAGTAAAATTGGAGACTGAAACGACTGCAGCGCGGTACGTACTAGCGGTAGTCTAAAAAGTTCTTTTCAACAAAACAATAAACATAATACAGTTCACAAATGCAAAAACAATACTAAAGAAAAACAAGTACCTATATGTTTATCTTTCTCATTAAATAGTTTGATTGATAGATGAAAAGATGTACACCATTTCAAATAACCAAGGTGCTGCTTAACTAATTTTCAAGATTGTTGGTCTAATCTTAGACTGCATATAACCGGAAAAATGCTTCAAAACTCAGGTATACTAGTAGACATTGTGTTGGGAAGCTACCACATAAGTCACGCAAATCCCCTTGAATAGTATGAATAATGTTAGATTGATTATTTAATACATTACTGAAAGTCTAGCAGGCACTCTTGTAGCTATATTCAGGTTAAACAAGTTAAACAATTCGCTTTAAAATCTTAAGAAACTTCTTAAGATAGCATTTCAATCGGACACAAATCTAAATCCACAAGAAATTTTGTTAACATCGAGGGACTTTAAATTTTAGTAAAAGCGGATAGCGTTTTAACTTTGAAATGTTTATTTGCCATTTGGACACGAGCGGTCGAAATAAAAATCCACTTAAATCTATATTCAAACCAAATTTAGTTAAAATCGGACGACGGAAAGAAAAAAAAAGAAAAATAATAAGAAACGAGTCAAAAACAACGCCTCTGAAAAGATCGTTTGGGAGACATAAAATAAGAAATGTTGCAAAGAAATAAATCACCAAAACATATTTTGTCGAGTTTAATAGATTACCTTGTTTCTGTTTGTTGCCTTCCAGTTGCTCTTTATCCCAGCACAATAAGTCACATATTGCATAAAGCTCTACCCTTACCCCATTAAATGAATTAGCTTCTTATCTTGTTAAGTCAAAATTCATATATATTTATACAATTAAATTTTAATTTCTACTATTACGAATTCACAGCAATTTATTCATTTGATTGTGATGAACCAAACATACAAAAGTAACCATAGTCAACAATTGTTCATTGTTTCAAATAAACAATAAGCAACAACACTAGTTTTTATGATGTTATGCTATCGAACCTGATTGCCGGTAACGGTTCTCATTTTAACCTTAATTTTGCTGGACATTTGATACCAACAAACCTAAAACTAACTATACTATTGAACCTACTATAAGTAGCTAGAACATTCATTTAATTATCTGGGTATTGATTAAGACTCTTGTTTTTTGCGGTATTTGATTTTCTCCAGTTACTCTGTATCCTCGCACATTTAGTATCATGGCCATAATTAAGCTCAAAATTTGCTGAGAACCAAATTACAATATAGACATATATATATTGCAGGACATATAGCAACAAAAGTCAATGGAGTGATGCCGAAGATGTAAGTTTGAGCTTTCTATTTCAATATTGACGTATTACTTTTATTTATGTCAGAATGTTGTGTAGCTTTGTCATATTTCTAGTCCAGTTATGTTTTAGTCGACGTTTAATTTGTTTCACAAAATCATAAGACTTACAAGAAAACTCATTTGCACGGTTTGACAAAGTTATCCCTCAATAAATAGGTTTCGACCAGATATGATTGTACATGCTCTAATGAAAACATTTGTTCATACAGCTTTTGTACAGCCGGAATTGGCAAATGCGCTCTTTTTCCTTTTGATATGTCTTTGTACAGGACCATAGTTGCACCCTGGTTCTGGAAAACTAAATGGACGCGGTAAGGCATATAGCGCAAAACACAAGGCCCCAAAACAAGGACGATATATTATTTGAATAAATTGTATAAAGTGAACAATTAAAGTGGTAACAATCAACAATATGCTTACAGAAAGTTTTTTTTATCATTTTAATTTTGATCATCTCCCTTCTCCTTGAATTTTCTTACTTGTCTTAATTTTATGGAGGTTGTTCAGTCTTGTATTCAAGACTTGAAATGCTATCAATATGACACGCATGCCAGTTATTTTGTTGCATCAGTGTAGCCAGAAAAAATACTTTGCACTGTGTGTGAGTAGGCATTAAATGACACGTTACTGGCCTTTACAATACAGAGAAGAACTAGAATTTGTTATATCGTTGCTCATGTAATTTGTATGTCAGAGGCACAAATTGTTTTTCATGAAAATTATGGAAAAATGTTTCATAATAAAGTAAATAGACATCCATAAAAATGTATTGACAACGAAATCACATGGCCGGTTTGCCAATAAAGAATAACAGTAACTTAAATAGAGTTCTGACTATTTTCTTTGCATCACATTTGGTGGTGCATGAGCGTTATTACCAGCCGTGATCAGTATGCTTGTACAAACAATTTATGTAATCACACGTTTTTAATTTTTTACTCATGTTAATTCGAGGAATTTTTCAAGACTGATTATTTCACAAGCAAATAATATTGTAATATAACTTTTTAATTGACATATATGATTACATAAATTTTACAATGTTACGTCTATAATCCTTGGCAATACTCTTTGCTTTTATTTATGTAATCCCACGTTATTTTTAATTTTTTTACACATGTCAATTCCAAGCATTTGTCATGGATGATTATTTCACAAGCGCATAATATTGTAATATTAACTTTGAATTGACATAGTTTATTACACATAGGTAAAATGTGATTGGTTTTATGCTTGTTATAAGTGATGTGATGATTTAAAACATATTATTTGTTTCTTTTTTCAGGATGTACGTACAAGCCAAGTAAGTAACGATAAGTATATTAACAAAGTAACGCAACATTACCCAATGATATCTTCACTTAAACATGACATTCTGCTGATAGTTGTTCAGAACGTTTTTTGAGATGTGTGGTCTTATCAAAGTTTTAAAAATGTGTCAGTGGCCAAGACCGT
The DNA here is from genome assembly GCA_944474755.1 of Limnoperna fortunei. Lineage (NCBI taxonomy): Eukaryota > Metazoa > Mollusca > Bivalvia > Mytilida > Modiolidae > Limnoperna > Limnoperna fortunei. Next base: position 34,590,965 of record OX104124.1, on the reverse strand, counting down.
GCAGGAGATTGATACCACAATACATCTTTGGTTTTACTGTTATATGTTGCATGAATAATAAAGATGTTATATCCAATAAATGAAAACTGTAAATCATATGTGTTGTAATGTCATTTTCTTAAGGAATACCTATTCTCCTCACACCTGTCACTTTATAAAGTGTTGTTGAAAGTTTCAAAGTAAGAAATAAACAAATAATTGATGAAGTTTAAATTTTATCTATAATTTATAATCTTACTATCTATATTTCCTACGACAATACTGTTTGTACAAATTATTTATGTATTCACATGTTATTTATACATTTTTACACATGCTTTTTGAGACATTTTTCTCTAATGATTATTTCACAAGAACATAATATTGTAATATAAACTGAACTGACGAAAGTTTCAAAGTGAGAAATAAACAAATAATTGATGAAGTTTTTTTATCTAATTCGTAGTCTTACCTTCTATATTTCCTACCATCAGTAAGCTTGTGCAAATAATTTATGTTATCGCTCCATATTTTAAATTTTTTACACATGTCAATTCCAAGCATTTGTCATGGATGATTATTTCACAAGCGCATAATATTGTAATATAAACTTTGAATTGACAGTTTATTACACATATGTAAAATGTGATTGGTTTTATGCTTGTTATAAGTGTTGTGATGATTTAAAACATAATATTTGTTTCTTTTTTCAGGATGAACGTACAAGCCAAGTACGTAACGATAAGTATATTAATAAAGTAACACAACATTACCCAATGATATCTTCACTTAAACATGACATTCTGCTGATAGTTGTTCAGAACGTTTTTTGAGATGTGTGGTCTTATCAAAGTTTAAAAAATGTGTCAGTGCCTAAGACCGTGCAGGAGATTGATACAACAATACATCTTTGGTTTTACTGTTATATGTTGCATGAATAATAAAGATGTTATATCCAATAAATGAAAACTGTAAATCATATGTGTTGAAATGTCAATTAGACAATGCATACCTAACCTAATCTCCGAACACCTGTCACTTAATACAGTGTTCCTGAAAGTTTCAAAGTAAGAAATAAACTAATAATTGATGAAATTTAAATTTTATCTATAATTTATAATTTTACCTTCTATATTTCCTACGAACATACTGTTTTTACAAATAATTTATGTAATCACATTTTATTTATAATTTTTTACGCATGCTTTTTCAAGACATTTTTCTCTAATGATTATTTCACAGGCGCATAATATTGTAACATAAACTGAACTGACATATACGATAGGATAAACTTTACAACGTTACTTCTATTATTCTTGACAAAACTCTGTACTCTTTCACTGATGTGATTATTTCAAACATATTATTTGTTTGTTTTTCAGAAAGTAAGTACAAGCCAATAAAGTAACGATAAGTATATTAATAAAATAACAAAACATTACCCAGTGTTATCTACACTTAAACATGACATACTGCTGATAGTGATGTAGAATGTTTCGTTAGTTGAGATGGTCTTATCCAATTTAAGCAAAGTTGACGTTGCCCAAGACCGTGCAGGAGATTGATAACACAATACATCTTTTGTCGCACTGTTATATGTTCAACGAACAACGAAGATTTTATATCTGCTAAATGTATACTGTTAATCATATATGCCAGAAGGACATAATTGTCAACCATTTTCACAAGTGTGCAAAAAGCACACTTTTCGAGACCCCCCAACCCCCATCAAAAAGTGTACATCAACCATTAAACTAATATAAAAACCAAACTCCAAGGAAACGAAAAATTTCTGAAGATAAAAAAAGTGTACGCAAAAATGTAGAAATTTTTTACCCCCTCCCTCAAGTGTGCGGTTTGCACACTTATGAAAATGGTTGACAATTATGGACGACCCCTTAACACCTGCTACTTCATAAAGTGTTGCGAAAGTTTGAATTCAGACACTAACAAATAATTGATGAAGTTTTATTTTGATCTATAATTCATAGTCTTATCTTTAAATTTCCTACCAGCAGTAAGCTCGTGCAAATAAGTTATGTAATCGCTCCATATTTTAAATTTTTTACACATGTCAAAAGGAGGCATTTTTAACACATGATTATTTCAGAAACGCTTATATTGTATTGTAAACTGTGAATTTACATATACGATTAAGAAAACTTTACAACGTTAATGATATACTCCTTGGCAATACTCTATGCTCTTCCACTGAAGTAATGATTTCAAAAATATTATTTGTTTCTTTTTCAGTTTGTAAGTACAAGCCAAGAAAGTAACGATAAGTATATTAATAAAACAACACAACAATACCCAATGATATCTTCAATTAAACATAACATTCTGCTGATAGTTCTTCAGAACTTTTCTTTAGATATGGTGGTCTTATTAAAGTTTAGCAAAGGTGCCATTGTCTTGGTCAAGACCGTGCAGGAGATTGATGCCACAATACATCTTTGGTTTTACTGTTATATGTTGCATGAATAATAAAGATCTTATATCCACTAAATGAAAACAGTAAATCATATGTGTTCAAATGTCATTTACACAATGCATACCTATTCTCCTAACACCTGCCACTTAATACAGTGTTGTTGAAAATTTCAAAGTAAGAAATAAACAAATAATTCATGAAGTTTAAATTTTATGTATAATTTATAATCTTACCTTCAAAATTTCCTACGACCATACTGTTCGTACAAATAATTTTTATATTCACAAGATATTTATAATTTTTCACAAATGCTCTGTTGAGACATTTTTCTCTAATGATTGTTTTTATAAGCGCCTAATATTGTAATATAAACTGAACTGAAATATACTATTGGATAAGATTTACAACGTTACTTCTATTATCCTTGACAAAACTCTGTACTCTTCCACTGATGTTAAGATTTAAAACCTTTTATTTGTTTGTTTCTCATGAAGTAAGTACAAGCCAATAAAGTAACGATAGGCATATTAATAAAATAACAAAACATACCCATTGTTATCTACACTTAAACATGACACACTGCTGACAGTTATGTAGAATGATTCTTTAGTTGGTTTGGTCTTATCAAAGTTTAGCAAAGTTGGCATTGCCCAAGATCGTACAGGAGATTGATAACACAATACACCTTTGGTCGCACTGTTATATGTTACATGAACAACGAATATTTTATATCTGCTAAATGTATACTGTAAATCATGTATGAAAGGAGGACATTTTCGCAATGCATACCTCTTCGCCCAACACCTGTTACTTAATTAAGTGTTGCGGAAAGTTTGAATTCAGAAACAAACAAATAATTTATGAAGTTTTTTTTATTTACAATTCATAGTCTTACCTTCTATATTTCCTACACCAGTAAGCGTGCGTAAATAATTTATGTAATCGCTCTATATTTTTAATTTTTTACACATGTCAAAAAGAGGCATTTTCATAGATGATTATTTCATAAACGCTAAAATTGTATTGTAAACTGTGAATTTACATATACGATGACGTAAACTTTACAACGTTAATGTTATAATCCTTGGCAATACTCTATGCTCTTCCACTGAAGTGATGATTTCAAATATATTATTTGTGTCTTTTTCAGCGTGTAAGTACAAGCCAAGAAAGTAGCGATAAGTAAATTAATGAACAACACAACATTACTCAATGATTTCTTCACTTAAACATGACATTCTGCTGATAGTTCTTTAGTTCTTTAGAAAGTATCTTTAGATGGTTGGTCTTATTAAAGTTAAGCAAAGTTGTCATTGTCTTGGTCAAGACCGTGCAAGTGATTGATACCACAATACATCTTTGGATTTACTGTTATATGTTGTATCAATAACAAAGATGTTATATCCACTAAATGAAAACTGTACATGATATGTGTTGTAATGTCATTTTCACAATGCATACCTATTCTCCTAACACCCATCATTTAATACAGTGTTGCTGAAAGTTTCAAATTAAGAAATCAACAAATAATTGACGAAGTTTAAATTTTATCTACAATTTATAATCTTACCTTCTATATTTCCTACGACCATACTGTTTGTACAAATAATTTATATATTCACATGTTATTTATAATTTTGTACACATGTTTTTTAGACATTTTTCTGTAATGATTATTTGACAAGCGCATAATATTGTAATATAAACTGAACTGACATATATGATTGGATAAAATTTACAACGTTACTTTTATTATCCTTGACAAAACTCTGTACTCTTCCACTGATGTTAAGATTTAAAACATATTTTTTGTTTGTTTCTCATGAAGTAAGTACAAGCCAATAAAGTAACGATAAGTATATTGATAAAATACCAAAACATTACCCAGTGTTATCTACACTTAAACATAACATACTGCTGATAGTTATGCAGAATGTTGTGATGGTCTTATCAAAGTTTAGCAAAGTTGACATTGTCCAAGATCGTGCTGCAGGAGATTGAAAACACAATACATGTTTGGTTGCACTGTTATATGTTGCATGAACAACGAAGATTTTATATCTGCTAAATATATACTGTAAATATTATATGCCAGAAGGACATTTTCGCAATGCACACCTCTTCGCCTAACACCTGCTACTTAATAAAGTGTATCGGACAGTTTGAATTCAGACATAAACAAATAATTGATGAAGTTTTATTTTTATCTATAATTCATAGTCTTACTTTCTATATTTCCTACCACCAGTAAGCGTGTGCAAATAATTCATGTAATCGCTCCATATTTTTAATGTTTTACAAATGTCAAAAAGAGGCATTTTTCATAGACGATTATTTCATAAACGCTAATATTGTATAGTAACCTGTGAATTTACATATACGATAACGTAAACTTTACAACGTTAATGTTATAATCCTTGGCAATACTCTATGGTCTTACACTGAAGTGATGATTTCAAAAAAAATATTTGTTTCTTTTTCAGCGTGTAAGTACAAGTCAAGAAAGTAACGATACGTATATTAATAAAACAACACAACATTACGCAATGATATCTTCGCTTAAACATGACATTCTGCTGATAGTTGATCAGAACGTTTATTTAGATGGGTGGTCTTATCAAAGTTTAACAAATATGTTATTTCCCAAGACCGTGCAGGCGATTGATACCACAATACATCTTTGGTTTTCCTGTTATATGTTGCTTGAATAATAAAGATCTTATATCCACCAAATGAAAACTGTAAATCATATGTGTTGTAATGTCATTTTCACAATGAATACCTGTTATCCTAACACATGTCACTTTATGAAGTGTTGCTGAAGGTTTCAAAGTAAGAAATAAACAAATAATTGATGAAGTTTAAATTTTATCTATAATTTATAATCTTACCTTCTATATTTCCTACGACCATACTGTTTGTACAAATAATTTATGTAATCACATGTCATTTATAATTTTTTACGCATGCTTTTTCAAGTCATTTTTTCTCTAATGATTATTTCACAAGCGCATAAAATTGTAATATAAACTTTGAACTGACATATACGATAGGATAAACTTTACAACGTTACTTCTATTATCCTTGACAAAACTCTGTACTCTTCCACTGATGGGATGATTTCAAACATATTATTTGTTTGTTTTTCAGAAAGTAAGTACAAGCCAATAAAGTAACGATAAGTATATTAATAAAGTAACGAAACATTACCCAATGTTATCTACACTTAACATGACATACTGCTGATAGTTATGCAGAATGTTTCTTTAGTTGGGATGGTCTTATCCAAGTCTAGCAAAGTTGACGTTGCCCAAGACCGTGCTGGAGATTGATAACACAATACATCTTCGGTCGCACTGTTGATATTGCATGAACGAAGATTTTATATCTGTTAAATGAATACTGTTACTCACTTTGTACAAATAATTTATGTAATCACATGTTATTTATAGTTTTTTACGCATGCTTTTCAATAATTTTTTCTCTAATGATTATTTCGCAAGCGCATAAAATTGTAATATAAATTTTGAACTGACATATACGATAGGATAAACTTTACAACGTGATGATTTCAAATATATGATGTGTTTGTTTTTTCAGAAAGTAAGTACAAGCCAATAAAGTAACGATAAGTATATTAATAAAGTAACGAAACATTACCCAATGTTATCTACACTTAAACATGACATACTGCTGATAGTTATGCAGAATATTTCTTTAGTTGGAATGCTCTTATCCAAGATTAGCAAAGTTGACGTTGCCCAAGACCGTGCAGGAGATTGATAACACAATACATCTTAGGTCGCACTGTTGGTATTGCATGAACAACAAAGATTTTATATCTGTTAAATGAATACTGTAAATCACGTTGTACAAATAATTTATGAAATCACATGTTATTTATAATTTTTACGCATGCTTTTTTCAAGACATTTTTTTCTCCCTTGGTTATTTCACAAGCGCATAATATTGTAATATAAACTTTGAACTGACATATACGATAGGATAAATTTTACAACGTTACTTCTATTATCCTTGATAAAACTCTGTTCTCTTCCACTAATGATTTCAAACATATTATTTGTTTGTTTTTCAGAACGTTAGTACAAGCCAATAAAGTAACGATAAGTATGTTAATAAAATAACAAAACATTACCCAGTGTTATCTACACTTAAACATGACATACTGCTGATAGTTATGCAGAATGTTTAATTAGTTGGGATGGTCTTATCCAAGTTTAGCAAAGATGACACTGCCCAAGACCGTGCTGGAGATTGATAACACAATAAATGTTTGGTTGCACTGTCATATGCTGAATGAACAACGAAGATTTTATATCTGCTACATGTATATTGTAAATCATATATGCCAAAAGAACATTTTCGCAATGTATGCCTTTTCTCCTAACACCTGCTAATTAATAAAAGGTTGCGGAAAGTTTGAATTCAGACAAAAAATAAAAAATTTATGAAGTTTTATTTTTATCTATAATTCATAGTCTTACCTTCTATATGTCCTACCAAGAGTAAGCTTGTGCAAATAATTTATGTAATCGCTCTATATTTTTAATTTTTTACACATGTCAAAAAGAGGCATTTTTCATAGATGATTATTTCACAAACGCTAATATTGTGTTGTAACCTGTGCATTTACATATACGATAACTTAACTTTACAACGTTAATGTTATAATCCTTGGCAATACTCTATGATCTTCCACTAAAGTGATGATTTCAAAAATATTATTTGTTTCTTTTTCAGCGTGTAAGTACAAGTCAAGAAATTAACGATACGTATATTAATAAAACAACACAACATTACCCAATGATATCCTCACTTAAACATGACATTCTGCTGATAGTTCTTTAGAAAGTATCTTTAGATGGGTGGTCTTATTAAAGTTTAGCAAAGTTGTCATTGTCTTGGTCAAGACCGTGCAAGAGATTGATACCACAATACATCTTTTTCTTTTACTGTTATATGTTGCATGAATAATAAAGATGTTATATCCACTAAATGAAAACTGTAAATCATATGTGTTGTAATGTTTTTTCACAAAGTATAGCTATTCTCCTACCACCTGTCACTTAATACAGGGTTGCTGAAAGTTTTAAAGGAAGAAATAAACAAATAATTGATGAAGTTTAAATTTTATCTTTAATTCATAGTCTTATCTTTTATATTTCCTACCACCAGTAAGCTTGTGTAAATAATTTATGTAATCGCTCCATATTTTTAATGTTTTACAAATGTCAAAAAGAGGCATTTTTCATAGACGATTATTTCATAAACGCTAATATTGTATAGTAACCTGTGAATTTACATATACGATAACGTAAACTTTACAACGTTAATGTTATAATCCTTGGCAATACTCTGTGCTCTTCCACTGAATTGATGATTTCAAATATATTATTTGTGTCTTTTTCAGCGTGTAAGTACAAACCAAGAAAGTAACGATAAGTAAATTAATAAACAACACAACATTACTCAATGATATCTTCACTTAAACATGACATTCTGCTGATAGTTCTTTAGTTCTTCAGAAAGTATCTTTAGATGGTTGGTCTTATTAAAGTTTAGCAAAGTTGTAATTGTCTTGGTCAAGACCGTGCAAGAGATTGATACTACAATACATCTTTGGTTTTACTGTTATATGTTGCATCAATAACAAAGATGATATATCCACTAAATGAAAACTGTGAATGATATGTGCTGTAATGTCATTTTCACTATGCATACCTATTCTCCTAACACCCGTCATTTAATACAGTGTTGCTGAAAGTTTCAAATTAAGAAATCAACAAATAATTGATGAAGTTTAAATTTTATCTACAATTTATAATCTTACCTTCTATATTTCCTACGACCATACTGTTTGTACAAATAATTTATATATTCACATGTTATTTATAACTTTTTCCACATGTTTTTTAGACATTTTTCTGTAATGATTATTTCACAAGCGCATAATATTGTAATATAAACTGAACTGACATATACGATTGGATAAAATTTACAACGTTACTTTTATAACCCTTGACAAAACTCTGTACTCTTCCACTGATGTTAAGATTTAAAACATATTTTTTGTTTGTTTCTCATGAAGTAAGTACGAGCCAATAAAGTAACGATAAGTATATTGATAAAATAACAAAACATTACCTAGTGTTATCTACACTTAAACATGGCAAACTGCTGATAGTTATGCAGAATGTTTCTTTTGTTGTGATGGTCTTATCAAAGTTTAGCAAAGATGACATTGCCCAAGACCGTGCAGGAGATTGATAACACAATACATGTTTGGTTGCACTGTCATATGTTGCATAAACAACGACGATTTTATATCTGCTAAATGTATACTGTTTATCATATATGCCAGAAGGACATTTTCGCAATGCACACCTCTTCGCCTAACACCTGCTACTTAATAAAGTGTATCGGACAGTTTGATTTCAGACACAAACAAATAATTGATGAAGTTTTATTTTTATCTATAATTCATAGTCTTACTTTCTATATTTCCTACCACCAGTAAGTTTGTGTAAATAATTTATGTAATCGCTCCATATTTTAATGTTTCACAAATGTCAAAAATAGGCATTTTTCATAGACGATTATTTCATAAACGCTAATATTGTATAGTAAGCTGTGACTTTACATATACGATAACGTAAACTTGACAACGTTAATGTTATAATCCTTGGCAATACTCTATGGTCTTCCACTGAAGTGATGATTTCAAAAAAAATATTTGTTTCTTTTTCAGCGTGTAAGTACAAGTCAAGAAAGTAACGATACGTATATTAATAAAACAACACAACATTACGCAATGATATCTTCGCTTAAACATGACATTCTGCTGATAGTTGATCAGAACGTTTATTTAGATGGGTGGTCTTATCAAAGTTTAACAAATATGTTATTTCCCAAGACCGTGCAGGCGATTGATACCACAATACATCTTTGGTTTTCCTGTTATATGTTGCTTGAATAATAAAGATCTTATATCCACCAAATGAAAACTGTAAATCATATGTGTTGTAATGTCATTTTCACATTGAATACCTGTTATCCTAACACATGTCACTTTATGAAGTGTTGCTGAAGGTTTCAAAGTAAGAAATAAACAAATAATTGATGAAGTTTAAATTTTATCTATAATTTATAATCTTACCTTCTATATTTCCTACGACCATACTGTTTGTACAAATAATTTATGTAATCACATGTCATTTATAATTTTTTACGCATGCTTTTTCAAGTCATTTTTTCTCTAATGATTATTTCACAAGCGCATAAAATTGTAATATAAACTTTGAACTGACATATACGATAGGATAAACTTTACAACGTTACTTCTATTATCCTTGACAAAACTCTGTACTCTTCCACTGATGGGATGATTTCAAACATATTATTTGTTTGTTTTTCAGAAAGTAAGTACAAGCCAATAAAGTAACGATAAGTATATTAATAAAGTAACGAAACATTACCCAATGTTATCTACACTTAACATGACATACTGCTGATAGTTATGCAGAATGTTTCTTTAGTTTGGATGGTCTTATCCAAGTCTAGCAAAGTTGACGTTGCCCAAGACCGTGCTGGAGATTGATAACACAATACATCTTCGGTCGCACTGTTGATATTGCATGAACGAAGATTTTATATCTGTTAAATGAATACTGTTACTCACTTTGTACAAATAATTTATGTAATCACATGTTATTTATAGTTTTTTACGCATGCTTTTCAATAATTTTTTCTCTAATGATTATTTCGCAAGCGCATAAAATTGTAATATAAATTTTGAACTGACATATACGATAGGATAAACTTTACAACGTGATGATTTCAAATATATTATTTGTTTGTTTTTTCAGAAAGTAAGCACATGCCAATAAAGTAACGATAAGTATATTAATAAAGTAACGAAACATTACCCAATGTTATCTACACTTAAACATGACATACTGCTGATAGTTATGCAGAATGTTTCTTTAGTTGGAATGCTCTTATCCAAGATTAGCAAAGTTGACGTTGCCCAAGACCGTGCAGGAGATTGATAACACAATACATCTTAGGTCGCACTGTTGATATTGCATGAACAACAAAGATTTTATATCTGTTAAATGAATACTGTAAATCACTTTGTACAAATAATTTATGTAATCACATGTTATTTATAATTTTTGCGCATGCTTTTTTCAAGACATTTTTTTCTCTATTGATTATTTCACAAGCGCATAATATTATAATATAAACTTTGAACTGACATATACGATAGAATAAACTTTACAACGTTACTTCTATTATCCTTGACAAAACTCTGTACTCTGCCACTGATGGGATGATTTCAAACATATTATTTGTTTGTTTTTCAGAACGTAAGTACACGCCAATGAAGTAACGATAAGTGTATTAATAAAATAACAATACATTACCCAGTGTTATCTACACTTAAACATGACATACTACTGATAGTTATGCAGAATGTTTCTTTAGTTCGGATGGTCTTATCAAAGTTTAGCAAAGATGACATTGCCCAAGACCGTGCAGGAGATTGATAACACAATACATGTTTGGTTGCACTGTCATATGTTGCATGAACAACGAAGATTTTATATCTGCTAAATGTATACTGTAAATCATGTATGCCAGAAGGACATTTTTGCAATGCATACCTATTCTTATAACACCTGCTACTTAATAAAAGTTAGCGGAAAGTTTGAATTCAGACACAAACAAATAATTGATGAAGTTTTATTTTTATCTATAATTTATTGTCTTACCTTCTATATTTCCTACCACCAGTAAGCTTGTGTAAATAACTTATGTAAGCGCTCCATATTTTTAATTTTTCATGTTTTACAAATGTCAAAAAAGGCATTTTTCACAGATGATTATTTCACAAACGCTAATATTGTATTGTAAACCTTGAATTTACATGTACGATGATGTAAACTTTACAACGTTAATGTTATAATCCTTGGCAATACTCTATGCTCTTCCACTGAAGCGATGATATACATATATTATTTGTTTCTTTTTCAGGCTGTAAGTAAAAGCCTAGAAAGTAACGATAAGTATATTATTAAAACAACACAACATTTACCAATGATATTTTCACTTAAACATGACATTCTGCTGATAGTTATTCAGAACGTTTCTTTAGATGGGTGGTCTTATTAAAGTTTAACAAAGTTGTCATAGTCTTGGTCAAGACCGTGAAGGAGAATGATGCCACAATACATCTTTGGTTTTACTGTTAAATGTTGCATGAATAATAAAGATGTTATATTCACTACATGAAAACTGTAAATCATATGTGTTGAAATGTTTTTCACAATGCATACCTATTCTCCTAACACCTGCCACTTAACACAGTGTTGCTGAAAATTTCAAATAAACAAATAATTGATGAAGTTTAAATTTTATCTATAATTTATAATCTTACCATCTACATTTCCTACGACCATACTGTTTGTACAAATAATTTACGTATTCACATTTTATTTATAATTTTTTACACTTGCTTTTTGAGACATTTTCCTGGAATGACTATTTCACAAGCGCATAATGTTGCATTATAAACCTTGAACTTTGAACTGATATATACGATTTTATAAACTTTTCAACGTTACTTCTATTATACTTGACAAAATTCTGTACTCTTCCACTGATGTGATGATTTCAAAAAATATTATTTGTTTCTTTTTCAGTCTATAAGTCATGCAAGTACAAGCCCAGAAAGTAACGTTAGTATATTAATAAAACAACACAACATTACACAATGACATCCTCACTTAAACATGACATTCTGCTGATAGTTATTTCGAACGTTTCTTTATATGGGGTGGTTTATTCAAATTTTAACAAATTTGTTATTACCCAAGACCGTGCAGGAGATTGATACCGTCATGCATCTTTGGTTTTACTGCTAAATGTTGCATGAAAAATAAAGATGTTATATCAACTAAATGAAAACTGTAAATCTTATGTGTTGTTATGTCATTTTAACAATGCATACCTATTCTCCTAACACCTGTTAGTTACTACAGTGTTGCTGAAAGTTTCAAAGTAATAAAAAAAAACCAAATATTTGAAGAAGTTTAAATTTTATCTATAATTTATAATCTTACCTTCTATATTTCCTACGACCATACTGTTTGTACAAATAATTTAAGTAATCACATGTTATTGATAATTTTTTACGCATGCTTGTTCGAGGCATATTTCTCTAATGATCATTTCACAAGCGTATAATATTGTAACATAAACTTTGAATTGACGTAGTTTATTACATATATGTAGAATGTGATTGGTTTTATCCTTGTTATAACTGATGTGATGATTTAAAACATATTATTTGTTTCATTTTTTTTCAGGATGTAAGTACAAGCCAAGAAAGTAACGATAAGTTTATCAATACAACAACACAATATGACCCAATGCTACCGTCACTTAAAAATGACATTCTGCTTATAGTCAATTTTATTTAAATTTTGGTGGTCTGATCAAAGCTTAACAAATTTGTCGTTGCCCAAGACCGTGCAGAAGATTGACAACACTATACATCTTTGGTTTTTCTGTTATATGTTGCGTGAACAATGAAGATTTTGTATCTACTAAATGAAAACGATTAATCCTATATAAGGTAAGGTAAGTTTTGCAATGCATACATATTCTCCTTTCACCTGTTACTTAATACAGTGTTGTTTAAAGTTTAAAGGTCAGAAATAAATAAATGAAGAAATTTCATCTATAATTCATCATCTTACCTTCTATATTTCCTACGACCAGTAAGATTGTACAAATTATCAGAAGTCAGAAATAAACAACTAATAAATGAAGCTTTAATTGCATCTCTAATTCATCATGTACTTTCGATATTTCCTACCACCAGTATGCTTGTACAAATAATTTATGTAGTCACATCTTGATTTTTAAGTGTTTTGACACCTGTTTATTCGAGGCAGTTTTCACCGATATTTTTTTCTCGAGCGCATAATATCGTAATATAGACTTGATATTTGATATATTTTTACATAAATTTAACAATATTACTGCTATTATAATTGCTAATTAGTTTTTCAGTTGTAAAATACATTCACAGATACATGTTCCAATAAAACAATACAACAATACCAATGTGATCTTCACTCATATATGCCATTCTTCTGAAGTTATTTACAAAGGTTTCTTGGTTGGAATGGTCTTATCAAAATAGAACGAATTCTTTATTGCAAAAAGATCGTGCGGATATTGAAAACACACTACACATTTGGTTTAGTGTTACAGTTTGTATCAACAAATGAAGTTGTTGATGATCTTATATTTACTTAATGGAAACTAAATCAGATATTTTCGAAGCTCGTTTATGACGATATATACCTCCTACGGAAATCACTCGAGGCATCTTTTCACCGATGGTTATTTCACAAGCACATGCTATCGAAATATAGACTTACATTGACATATAGTTTAAATAAAGTTTACAATGTCACTGTTATTATCATTGGTAACAACATATTATTTGCATGTTTTTCTATGTGTACTTTCGAACCAAAATATTTAAATATACCAGAAAAAACAACATTAACCACACTCATATTATCTTTGCTTTTAGTGTTGCAAGTTGTATGATTAATGATCAGCTATATGACAAGTGTAAATCCGATTTGCTCGATCAGAATTATTCAATTCATGTATTTTTTCTTGATATCAATCAATTATTTAATTTATTACTTAGAGTTTTAATTTTTTAAGCCTCTTTCCGCCCCATATATGTCGTGTTACTCTCTATATATCTCTTACCAACCATGTACATATGCAAATTGATAATATATATTAACATTTTATCTGTTACTATAATACGGAATTCCATTCAATGTTTATTCTATACTTATTTTACACAAATGATTTCTCAGACGGCACGTGGTTAGGACTTTTAAACTAAAGTGTTTAGTTGATTAACTTACAGTGTAACTTTATTGGCCGTTGGTACTTCACATGTGTCCGTTTTTAGCTACTTTGGTGGATTTTTTTCAGTGAATCGAGGAGAACCAGTACAAGTAAAGAAAGATAAAGTAAGAAAAATAGCAGATAACACCGACCGAAGAAGATTACCAATTAAACAGCTCTTTCTTATATTAGTAACTGATACCTTGGCTGAAAAAATGCATTCCAACTAATTGCAATATAGTAGCAAAACAAAAATATTCGATTTTCTTAAAAAACAATTTTTTTGCATAAAAAACTAATTATACAACAGCCTTGCTTAGTGACACCCTAACTATAAATTAAATATGAAGCACTTTCACTTATGAGAAGGCACATCTTTATTCAAAAGTAGATCATTTGCAAAACAATTTTTATTGACATGAAATGTTTAGTCACAATCCATTTAAAAGATGATTTTCTTTCTTCTTCTGGTTATTTCCTCACTTATAATGTTAATTAAACTTTTAAGATTCATAAATTAATGTAAATACATATAAAATTTGCACATGTTAGTTTTAATACCCTTGTTACTTTATTATCTATTACAAAAGATATGCTTGTTTTACGTAAGTAAATACAAAAACAATTCAACAAGGTCGTATTTTTAAATTTTAACAATAAATGTCGCGGTTGTTAGGAAGGGACGTATTGATTTTGTGTTCATATACCAGCTATCAGGAATCAGTAACTGAATTAGTTCTTAGAACAAACGAATAATCTCAATAGTATCTGTATTCATTATGTTTTATACTGTTCATATGCTGATCATTATAAATTATTAACTACATGTAGCAATGGTAAAACTCGTTTGACATTTGTATACATTTTTATCCTTATAACAATTTGCTTTCACAGGCTTCCAGTATGTGTTGGTTTTGTGGTCTTTGCCACATTCAGCATTACTTCGAGTATATCATAGGGCTTTTTTAATAGGAGATGAAATCAGAAAAACTCACAAGAACCTCAGACCTTTCTCATATTTAACATATTTTAGCCATCAATTTAAAGTCGAACCCATTAACTAAGTTATTTTGTTTACCTGTATTTGGTAATCATGTTGAGATTGTTATAAATGTGTTTCATACCTCATTTTTAATATGTAATCATTCTTTGACTGAATGGTGATGATAGTCCTTGAAATTGAAACATTAACATGAGTATATCAGTAACGATGGAACATTTTTCCTTTAAATATTTTAGGTAGATGTTTGCCTTGCAGTCTCCGCACAATGTCAAGAAAGCACGGAAAATTTAGCTAGCTGTCTTTTAGAAAAGACAAACATTTATAAAGTTATGGAACATTAATTTTATATTCTTGCTTGAACGTATTCAATGTAATTAGGTTTTTATAAATCAGTTTAAATGTTTCTCTCTACTTAATGATTATGTGTATTTTTTACATTTTGACATAGATATTTAGTTTGTTTTCATTTATATAACAGTTAACACTTTAGAACTTTTAATGATTTTGATTGTTTATTAGGATAATTGTAAAATGACAATATAATGTATATTAATGGCGTTGATGTAGTACATTTTATAATATGATCAGCGTTTATATGCTATTTTATTATTTGCTAATTTAAATGCAAATGCTACGAATGATATGTAGGATTTTTATGAATAAAGGAGACATTCAAATCATAAATATGCCAATTAGGTTAATGTATTAAAGAAAGTACACAGAAAAACCTCACAAACACAAAAGAATCGAATCTAATCTAATTAAATCTTTCCAATGCTCTCCTCCAGTTTTTCTATTGTCGCGGTGTGTTTAATTAGATGGATAAATTTTTGTAACGAAGAATCATCCCCTAGCTTGACCTACGCAGGTGGGTTAAGGCTGTTTTGCGTATTGTGCAATAAGAAATTTGCGCTAGGTAGCAAACATACAAGATGTGTTGTAACTCCAAACAAACAAAATTCAATTCATATAAATGTTGGACTTATCGTTTTGGTTGAGCTACAGAATTTTGTTCATATAAAAAAAATGTCGATGTCACCGTATGATCACTTGACCACAAAATGGCTACTTCAATTTTCCTTAACAGTTTTGTTAATGTTCAGGTTACCTGCCAAGACGTTTGTCATGCAACAAAATTGTAATCAAAAGATGGTTTCTAATATTTTCTGAAAACTAATACTGGAGAATGTAATAATCAATTAATAAAGTTTCTGACAGATATAACATGCCAACTTTTATACACTAGTTACACAGTAGCCAGTAATGGTGTAAATTATTGTATTAATACATATATTTTAGACTTTCCAGTAAAAGTAATAGACATTTTCCTCTATCAGCTTTGTAAGGATATATACATTAATACAAATAGTTAACGATAATAACCTGAACTTTTGACATTTAATGATGCAACTCAACGAAAAGTGAGCTTATGTTTACATTAAAACGTTCAGGTGATCGTGGAAATAAAATGGAGATAATAAAAACGATCCCTCTAAACACGGCGCAATATTTGAAATCGAACACTTTCAAAACTTACCTATAACTCATTATTTGGCCCAATTTCATGTTATTGAAACCATCATTATTATAAAGCTGTTATTTGTTTATATGGCCATGCGTATATAGCGTTCAACACACCAACTGTTACCACCGCGTAGAGAGTGATTTTTGTCGGGGACGTTACAGACTGTCTCCTTGTTTATATATAAAATTAATTTGATACTGCATAAAAATTATCTATTTATGACACATATCAGGCACAAATATTCTTGTCAAATCAGAAGACTTGGCAAAATATCCTACCTTTGCCATATTCTATATATTTTCACGAACAATTGAAAAGCGAGCACATTAACTAAAGAGTTTAGGGAATTATGTTAGGGATCTCTTAAAACGTGTTCCATGACGACTTTTGTTCTACAAATGATAATTTTTCTTGACTTAATATTGATAAAAGCAATGAAATTTTAACCGTAATGTGGCAAAATTTGAGTTAATCAGTAATAATGGAACATTGTTATTTTAGTTACATGTTATAGGCATGCAGTCTGCGCTTGACGTATAGAAAGTACAGCGAAAGTTAATGTGTGTTTAGAAAGACAAACATTAATCAATAGATTTAACATTTATTTTACATGTAATTAGGTTTCGGTAGATTGGTATACATGCTTCTCTTGTTTATCATTATGTTAAATTTGTACAGATTTTGTATTGATATTTAATATTTTGTAGTTTGCAAGTGCTATCATTTTTCTATGATGACATTGAATTATATTTAGATATAATTTTTACGTTTGGATTTCAATCTCAACTCGTTATGTTAATGCCTTGCCAGATAAAATATGGATACCAAAACTTCCAAAAACCTGGTAGACATCTAAAGCTTTGGATCTCGTCTCCAGTGTAACAACATTAACACTTTTGATTTTTCGACCCAGTACACTGCCATCTCTAATATGCAGACTAAAACCAAAGCACAAACGGTATGAAACGATACAAATACATGCTAATTACCCATGAGAGAACTTTCGTCGTAACCAATTACTCAAAATCAAAAAATAAATGCATTGAACAGCAAATGTGTCCAAAGTTGGATTTTCTGATTGACAACATATTTACCATGTTTAGAGGACATATTTTTCAACAAACTGTTGGTATTCCAATGGGTACTAATTTGCTCCCTCCTCTCATCGCCGACGTGTCCTATGAGTCTGTGTTCTTAAAAGGCTCAAAGATTTAAAAATACATTGGATCAGAATCTTAATTCCACATTCCGAGTATTTTATGATGTTTTGTAACTGAACACAATGGCAAATTCAAAAAGTATTTGCATTCAATCTACACCAGCGAGTTTGAAATTAAAGACACCCCAATACACTTACGTCGGCATCCTACTTATACCTACCTCTAGAATAAACTCACAAAAACTACAAACTAGACTCTAAGACTAGCGTGATGACTTTTAATTTCCAATTGCCAACTTCCTGTCAATCGAATATTTTCGCTTAGTCATAGATAGTCTTTCCTATTGCTGGATAAACTTCCCAGACATGACAATGAGTAACTCGATGTGTGTTTAATTAGAAACAGGAACTGCTTACTCATTCTAGACTGTTTTTCTGTTCTTTTTTGTGGTTTTTTTTTTGTTTTGTGTTGTACATGTTTGTCTTTAATAGAAAAGAATCTAATAAATCATTGTAAAAATTTGTGTAGACCTGATGAAAAATGACATAAAAAATTATAAATATGTGCAAAAATATGTGTATTTGTATCAATCATTAAAACAACAATGACATTTCCTCTTTTAAGTTGAAATTTTAAATCAAAAGAATTTAACATTAATATGTTTTATGTGCACTGGATTCACATCAGCACAATTTGAAATATTTAGTGGAATTCACGCTACTTCCAAGTTTTTCATGTGCATTTCACATTATCTTCGACTTTCAGGTAAATTAAAAGAACTTTAAACTTGTCAGATCGTACATAATTTGATATTAGTTTTAAAAGTTTTCAGTTTAACATAAGATATTAGCAGGTTTTAATTTTTATCATGATTAAGTCAATGTGTTAAAAATCTTGGCATCCTGATGTAGAATTATCCATGTTTATTTACTAGTTTTTGTTTTATAATTCAGCTCTACAAAATGCTACAAATATATTCAAACGTAATACCGTTGTAACTGATATTATTATTTTGTCAAAGTTAAATTTATATGAAATCAAAGAACAAATTCACAGCAAAATTTTCGGGAAGTAAAATTCAGCTACAATAACCGTAATTGTACTTTAAGTTTACATGAAAATTCACGTTCAGTAAGTATCAATTAAAATGCACATTAACAAATTTTTGTTTTCTTTTTTCTTTTTTTTTGTTTCACCAGAAGAAATCTCCTTTTTTATTTTTATGCCTCTTTTTGAAATGATTTAAAAATAACATTTTATTGTTTTATTTAATTAATTGCGTGACTTTTTACAACAAATTTTTACTCAAGACGCAGAAGGTAAGATGCAGCATCAGCAAACTGTAATGTGGTCATATCTCTGTTGGTGTGTCTGCGTTTAAGGTTTCCAAGTCTGTCTTCAATTTGAGAGGGCTTCCTCATGCTGTAAAAGCTCAACTAGACGGTAGATATTGGAGTGTGGAACTTCAACAACTTTCTTTATCTTGGAGTGACATCCTTCTAAGTTATTGGTGGTTCTTGGTCCAACGGTGTAATAATGATTCCAAAGATGTCGGTTTCTTTCTACCCAGTACTCCGCTACGTAGTCCGTAAATCTCCCTTTCTCATAGTCTAAGAAGATTGATTCTGGGCTGAGTCGTAGTTGGTGTTGATGGCAGAAGTATTTTAGTAATGTGTAGAATCGTCCCATTCTCGGTTGCGTAGGCTAACTAGTTCATCGTCATAGATGGTTCTTACGGGTGTGCTCTCTGTTAGACATCTCTCTTTCATTCTGTTTAGGACTTTGCCCACATTAAGCTATATCTGGTCTGAGGGGTGGTTGTGCTGACCTTGAATTTTTACAGGAATTCTGTTCAGCGTGTTGATGGTGGCTTTGCAGTCAGACTTGACACATCTCCAGTAACATATGTCACCTCGCTGAATTTAAAGTTGTTGTAAACTAAGTTTACGTTCCCGAGTCTGTTCTCAACAAACTGTAAATTCAACTGTGCATTAGCCATACTTGAAACTGATAAAATCACTAGTTTGTGCCACCCTTTTATTCAATGTTGCTGGCATGGAACTGTGCTCACTCAGTGTCAGCTTGGACATTTCAACTTAACATCATTATATCTAGTACACAGTATTAACGAGTTGTAAACTCCTATTAAGTATTTAATCAAAGCTGACATAAATAATTATAAAAGTGAACAAAATAATTAAATAGTTTTAAAACTTTTAACTGATTATTATTTTTATATTTTAATATTTTTATTTATTTTTATCTATTTATATATGTATATATATATATTTTATTTATTAGTTAAACACTTATATATTTAATATGTTTTACTTTCATACTTATTATTAATTTAATTCTTAAGTAAACACCTTGTAATTGTATAAACAACTTTTGAAATTATTTTGTTGGCATTCGAGGAACACCTACAATATAAAATGTTGGCATTCGAGGAAGACACCGTTTATAGGCTGTGCTTTATGCAACAATATTGTTCGATGACGTGCTTGATTTTTTCGACATCTGTCGGAAGGAGTCTTTTTCATATTGGCTTGTAATATTATTAGATGCGGATGGATATTTTTCTTATTAGACATTATATTATAACATTTCTCTCAGCTTACCATTATAGTCTACTAAACTACTAATTCCTTCAAAAGAAGATGAGTTATTAAACTGTACTAATCACTTAAGTTTTGAATTTTCAATACGTAATACTCCAATTTCTACTTCAGGGTAGGCGATTCTCCCCGTGTACTATGTCCTTGTCCCAATAAAGACTAAAAACTATTCGTTACCTAACAAACTGCTAAAATGGCGAAAGACCTATTTTAAACATACTATAAATGTCAAGTAATTAGTCAGAAATCAGATCAGCGCATGAGAATAGCATGTCTTCTTACAAACATCATAGTACAGAAACCTAAAAATCAATGGTCTACCTACAATCAGATATGCACGTGAACTATCGACTTGGCCGTCATTAAAATATTAATGATTACTTCAGAACAATGAAACAACCGTTAACCATTTAACAGCAAAGCTTTTTCAATCTACTTACAAAAGACCAATGTCGCTGAACTCCTTCCGACCAGGGCAACATTTTTTTTATCAAACAATCAGGGGGACCACCAATGACACATTAAGCTATAACAAGAAATGATCCAGTACGTATTCGACCTACTGTATATTACACCAACACGTTATCAATTAAAAAAAGCAATTGGTAGCATATATTCTAATAAGCATAATATTATGGCATTGATCTGTAGACACAAAGGGAACGAAACATCAAACAATTGGTCCTCATCATGAAACGAAATAGTCAAAATTTACGACACAAAGTCTTCCATGACCAAAATAATAAACTTTGGAAGATAATGGTGTTGATTAACACTTGGACGAACCTGCAATATCATGAATGAAAAGTGATGAGGTGTGGGTACTTTTAATGTCTTATTAAAGCACGTTGCTATTGGTTATTGTTAGTGCTATGATAATTAAATAATTAACCTAATTGTTAATGCATCATAACACATCAAACGTATTTTCGGATCAGTTCTTTATTATTGTTCTCAGTCAAACTGACATTGTATCCATTTGCTGTAGGAAATAATAAACTTTTTGGAAGATCAACACTCTGAATCACATTGGAAAAAGTTCAACAATATATCTGTACAACATAAAACAAGATAGTCTTTTTAACACAACAGCAAAAAAAAATAAGGAGTCAGAGCAAAAACATGAAACACAATGAATATTTTTTTCATGAACTCAATATTTTTATATCGGTTTTTTCACATTGGAATAAAGATTTATTTTGACATTTTAGCTTTATTTAAATGGCATTTAGTACTTTTGTCGAAATGTGCTTTACAAAGAAATAATATTATTGCAAATCTTAAAAAAATAAGTAATGTATTTCTTTTATTATAATACATTTAATAAAGTATTATATTGCTATGGTTTCCAACTTCGAAGTCCTCATTCAGAAAACATTTTACCTATTTTTCTTTGAACCAAGCTTGATCATTGTTTAGTGAAATTCATATTTTAATGAGTAAACGAAGGGGTGTACGTTGTTGTATCAATTAGCTTTGTTTTCGTAAAACACAAAATGGTTAACGACCTCCTGTCGTGTATCACGCACCACGTTGAAACTGTTCTGATTGCCGTTTTGATTTAAAGTGCTGCCTCGATATCTTTCTTGACTTTATAGCCTTTCGGTGTAGCATGTTAAATATATCTTCATTTAAACAATGACGACTATAATACAATATTGTGTACTTATGGCCCCATCATATAAACAAGAATTGTTTAGTGCTGTGCTCAGTATGATGCTTTACTTTTTGAGTCAATACTAACACAAATTAGAATTTATTATTAAATGACTAAATTATCTAAACAACTACACAAATCATAATCACGAGATAAATTAAACACATAAAACACATTTGCATATATATTTAACATAAAACCCATTTGATCAAAATAAGAATTACCTATTCACAAGGACAATATATATCTTTAATCCAATCTGTGACAAAAAACGTCAAAATGACGGATAAAATCGCCATCATATTGTAGATTGAGTGATATGCATTCGAAACATATAGTAAACGCAACAATATCCCAATAGCAACACTAATATTTCTCACAAGTTTGAAAAAACGAGTATAATCAAGTATGTGTATTAATGACTTTAAAATGGTCTTTCATGAAACCATGATATTTACAGTACAGTGACCCTTCTTCCTATGTACTTAATAAAAGCAGATGAAAACACAGTAACAATAATAATACACGTGTACATTGTACAAAGCCTACATATATATATGAATAGTACAATAAAGTACAACAATTGAAACGTAGAACACATTGGCTGACTTCAGACTCCATACTATACAGAAAAAATTCACATTGACACATAGGCCTTTGTCCCCATATGTTGTCAAACAGGAATATCATAGGGGTATTTTTGTCAGGAAACAACACTGAGGCCTTTGTGTACAGGTGTTTCTTTAAAGCTCAGTAGTGGAATTCTAATATAGTTTTTGAATGCTTTGCTATACGAACTGCCCATTTGTTGAATTTGTTCGTCGGAAAACCCATTGCCCAGGCAGTTGTTGCTGCCCAATTCTAAAACTATATGCTTTATAGTTGCAGATATTTAAACATGCAAGTTTTAAGGATTGTTGCAGTTGATTATTGAAAAAGTTTCGTGTAATAGTGTTATTATACATACAGGTGAAAAAAGGTTGTTCTTTGGTATTCTCCCTACCCCTAAGTTGCAGGTAAGTCCATAAAGAATATACCGGACACGGCATCTTGTTAAGCTTGTTAATATGAAGAAAAGTTTAGGAATATGTTTGCCTGAACTATGTTTTAGTTTGGACACTTAAATTTCAACGCCATCGCTGTCCTCACAAATTTAATGTCGCTTACACTAAGTATGTTATCCTGAAGAGGCCAAAAAGGCATGAAATGCAAGCAAGTAGATTGCACGGAGTAACATTTGTCAAAAGCGCGAAGAGCAGGTATTGGGTGGAGATTGACATAAAGTTTTTAATATAGAAGGACTGATAGGTTGTCCTTAACTGTCTTACTTCGTTATAGCCTTGAAGAGCTTATTGATGATAAAATGATCAGTTAGGTTCTGATACCCTCCCAATTGTAACAAAGCAAACATATAAGTTGTAACTGTTGATGCTGCTAAATTGTTCTTAAAACAGTAAGCGATAAATAAGGATAGGTGTTCTAAATTTGCTGGAAAGACACGTTTGTGGGGAAAGTATTATTCCATAAATTGTATATAAATTGCAAAAACTCGTTTATACGACTCCAGAGAGTTGGTTTTGCTAAGGAGCCATGCATGAGTTTTGTAGATATCATGCTCAAATTAGTTGCATTTCCAAAACATCTCTTATTGGAAATGATTCATCAAAGGAAAATCCTCTATTAAACTTCGGAATCTGTAAACGAGAAAGATGTTCCACTGAAGTATTGGTGTTTAGTTTTTATGGTTTTGGTTAAATTGTCGAATTTTATCTTAGTATCTAAGGAAATAGCATCAGAGTGCAATTCTTTATTGACCTTATCCCATTCCATGTTCGAAGTCATGCTCCCGCCATTTTCTAAAAGTGCGATCATAAATAAATAAATGCAGAGGTGTCACATGATCTGTGGACTAGAGTTTAAAGTATGTCAGCATATTTCATGAGCACTCCAGTTTTTATATACTGACAAATATATGGAATGCAGAAAACCAGTGTGTTATTGATTCAAATCTGATCATAGTAGCTGGTTGTTTCTCCCATACCATATCATACCATGCTCCGCGGTTTCTAAAGGTTCGAATCGTAGAAATACTTCTCCAACAGTAATTCAGCCAGTTTGTAGATTTTTGAACATGTGCATGGCTAGTTGGAGGTAAATTTAGAGGCTAAATTGAATGAATGTCCAAGTTTGATGTAAATATGTTTACATTATCACTACCTGAGTGCACAAATTGATTTAAAGCTGTATTCCTTGAAAAACTCGCCACTTCTCTGCCTGATCTCTGTGGCTCATTCCTATGTCGGGTAACTATCCTATGCAGGCGTCTGAGAAGGCGGTATAGTACTGGGGGCGTTTGTAGATTGAAAATTAGATCATGTTTTTGTACAAAAAAACATAGGCCATGTGCCTTCAATGCTAAAATAACAGAGTTTGTGATTTCTAGAATGTCTGCTTGAATTCCCTTTTGAATTTGGTTCTCATTTTGTTCAGAAGTGGTCAGGAGTGTTTTGGATTCATGCGCGCCGAGTGTAAGGCTGCTAAATCGTTCTCTTTGAAAAATTCTGGATTTATGTAACAAATAGCGATTTTAGAAATTTGATTTTTGCTGTGGAAACTTATAAATATGGACTAAACATGAATATGATCTTCATTTTTGGAATATTCTTTGCACTTATTCAGTATCAGTGTTTAAAACATTTATATTTCAACAAAGACTGGGTGAACACCTTCTCAGTATATACAATCATGGACTACGAAAATCGATTGTACAGTGCAAGTGAACTGATGAGTTTTCGTTCTCTGCCGAGACAACGGATTATACCTGATCAAGAAGTATTATCAAGGTTGAAAGGTTTGGGAATTTTAAACTTTAGAAGAAAACGTGCAGGTGCGAAAAAACACACGAACTATCACAAACCTAGAAAACAAAACGGTGTAAATTTCTCGAATTTCATATATCCCAAACGAAGTATTACTAAAACTATTAACAATTTCACAGAAAACATCATCTGTTTGACTCTTAATTGTCGCTCATTAGTCACGAAAGATGTACTAGTTGGTCAATTGCTCCGTGAAGAACACATCGACTTTGCAATTTTTACAGAAACTTGGTTTTCCGATGATAAGCAGTATCAGTTTGAAACATCAGACCTTAACCAAAATGGATATAAAATTAGTGTTTCTAACAGACAAAACAGAGTCGGTGGTGGGATTGCCCTTTCGTGTCGATGTGGGGTCAATATGCGTAGATTACTGTGCGGCATGAAATCGAGTTTTGAGTATGGAGTTTGGCAATTGATTTTTAAAAGCATTACGATAAATTGTGTTGGCATATATAGACCACCATCATTAGCAACACCCAGTCAATTCGTTTTAGATTTTTTTCAGTTCCTTGAAGAAATCGTTCCGAAATATTCAAATCTCATTATCATGGGAGATTTCAACCTGCATATCAACGATGACAGTAATGCAGTTTCGGACTTCAATAACTCTTTAACTGCCATCGGGTTACAACAACACGTAGACTTTCCTATACACGTACACGGTCACAGTCTTGATTTAGTGATCACCGAATTCACGAATGGGGTTGATTTATTGTCCTGTGAACCGGGTCCGTTCTTGTCAGATCACTGCGCTGTTAAAGTGGTAACGAGGGTCAAGAAGGAGAACATTGTTAGCAAAACAATTTCTTTTCGGAACTTTAAAGACATGAATCACGATGAATTTGCTGCCGACCTCAATCTAATGGTGATAAACTCCGATTCCGTTGATACATTTGTTGACCAGCTTGAACATAAGATTGAAACGCTTCTTGATACACATGCGCCTTTAATGGAAAAGACCCAAATATGTAGAGCGTCGAAGCCTTGGTTCAGCAATGACATATTATGTTTGAAACGAGCGATGCGGCGTTTTGAGAGACTCTGGCGAAAACATCGACAGCCGTGCGATCATGAAAACTATAAAACTGCGCTAAACACATACCATCGCGAGCTTCAGAACGAAAAGCAATGCGTCCTTAGTCAAAAGATAATAGATTTCAAAGGTGACTCTAAAAAACTCTATAAGCTTGTGAAAGAACTTACCGGAAGTACATCAGAAAACCCCATGCCGCCAGCAGAAGACGAAAATATTCTCGCCGACAAGTTTGCAGATCATTTCATGGACAAGATCAAACGAATACGCGATTCTCTTAAAGACTTCGATAGTTATAAGCCGCTTTCTAAAGACGTGCAAGAGTTTAGTTCCTTTAACAGTCTTTCACAACATGAAGTAAAAGCTCTGATTAATCAGCTGCAATGTAAAACTTGTGAACTTGACATCTTGCCTACAAAAGTGCTTAAGTTATTTCTAAACGAACTCTTGCCAACAATTACCGAGCTTGTTAATCTTTCTTTGACTCAAGGTATTTTTCCTTTGAAGTGGAAACAGGCAATTGTCAGACCGCTGTTGAAAAAAGCTGGACTTGAACTTACGTTTTCCAACTATCGTCCAGTTAGTAATTTATCATTTTTGTCAAAGCTGATAGAAAAATCCGCATTGTATCGACTCAACAAACACGTGAGTGCCAACAATCTTCTTCCGAAAAATCAGTCAGCATATCGCCAGTTTCATTCTTGCGAGTCTGCTCTTCTCCGACTCGTCAACGACATTCTAGACGGAATGGAACAGCAGGAAGTCACTGCATTGATCGCGATAGACCTTAGTGCCGCCTTTGACACGGTTGACCACGATATTCTTCTCGATGTACTTGAGAACCAGTATGGCGTCTGTGGATCCGCACTAGCATGGGTAGATTCGTATCTGCGCCCCCGCAGCTGTCGTGTAAGTGTTTACTCGTCTGTATCCTCCGAACGGACGCTTGACTGTAGTGTGCCACAGGGCAGCTGTCTGGGTCCTTGGTTGTACCTGGCATATGCGGGAACTATATTTGATATCGTGCCCCCTTCTATAACTGTGTATGGATTCGCCGACGATCATACAGCCAATACACGATTTAAACCGACACCAACAGAAGAAGCTTGTGCCATTGACGATCTGCAGAACTGCGCTATCGAAATTAACAAGTGGATGAACAACAATAAGTTAAAAATGAACAATTCAGAAACTGAATTTATCCTTTTTGGTAGTCGATTACAACTAAACAAGTGTAGTACTAAAGAAATAACAATATGTAATGAGGTTATCAAGTCAACAAATTGTATACGATATCTTGGGGCTTTTTTAGACAAGTCTCTGAATTTTAAGGAACATGTTAAACGAAAGTGTAAAACAGCCATGCTTTATTATTTTAAAATTAAGAGTATCAGAAAATATTTGTCAAAAGAGGCTACAGAGACCCTGTTATTATCCTTAGTCATTTCCCATTTAGACTATTGTAACATAATTTTGTATGGCATTGCTAAAAAAGAACTAATGAAACTTCAGCGTATACAGAACATGTGTGCCAAGCTTGTGTTAAATCGCTCAAAGTATGATAGTTCAAAACAGGCATTATTAGATTTGCATTGGCTTCCTGTAAAAGCGAGAATAAACTTTAAGATACTTATATATATGTACAACTGTTCGGTAGGGAATGCACCATCTTATTTAACTGATCTTTTATCCCATCAGGTTCCTAAACGTACATTAAGATCCTCAGAATCGTCTGGAGGATGTTTTGTCATTCCTTTTAATAAAAAAAAATCTTTCTCTGACAGAAGCTTCAGTACAATTGGGCCTAAACTTTGGAATGAGCTACCAGTTACTTTAAGAACTTGTAAATCTGTTGATATCTTCAAACGCAAATTGAAATCATTTTACTTTGAAGATTACTTTGCTTTATTTTGAAAGTATTTAAACAGCAATCATTGTTCTATGAGCAGTCTATTTGTGTGTATATAGGCATATATTTTTTATAATTATTTGTATACTTTTTAGAATTGAATTGTACAACGCCATTGAATACATTTGTAGAAACAGGCGTTTAAGCAAATAATAAAGTTTCAAGTTTCAAGGAGTGTTAACATTTAGCAAGTAATCAATTGATTTTAATGTCAGATGACAAGGCATAGTTTGAGGCACGAGTTCTTTTGCAAATCCTGCCATCGCCGAAGATAGAGCTACAGAAACAGTGTACCAGTGTACCTGCAACTTGTTATGTAAGTCAGTACAAGTGTAGTTTCTGTATGTAAGTACCAGAGTGTAATTTCAATTCGGTGTGAGGGTTCAAGTCTCATTGCGGGCAGAGTGCACTCGACTCCAATTTTAATTGACAAGGATTGCCAGTTTTCCTACCAAAAGTCAGGGGTTTTCTCCGGATACTCCGGCTTCCTAACCCAATAAAAATGGACGCCGTTATATAGCTGAAAAGTTGCTGAAAGTGGCGGTAAACGCCAAACAACCAAACCAAACCATTAATTCGGTGTGTAAGTACCAGACGAGTGTACATTCAATTCCGTATGTAAGTACAAGTGTACTTTCCATTTAGTAAGTAAATAAGTACCAGTGCACTTTCCATTCAGTATGTAAATAAGTACCAGTGTACTTGCAATGCGGCCTGTAAATTAAGAACAGTGAACTTTCGATGTGACCTGTAAAGTAATTATCAGTGCATATATTCTATAAAGTAGGCCTGTACATAATTACAGAGTCGGCACGTAAAAGCAAGTACAAGTGTACTTGAAAGTCAACATGTATTTAAATACCACTACCTTGCGATAAGTATTTGAACATAAAGTGTAGTATAATATTTTGTCTAAATAAATGATGTAGAAAAAGTTTACTCTGATATAATATACGCATTATGTAATAAATATAAATGTCTGTTAAAACTGTTAAACTAGTGTTAAACATTGAAATGCATAACGTTGAAAAAATAGATCAATAAGTCAATTAATAACAGTGCACAACTGGATCACAATATCTAACCAAGTAACTATGTTACAAAACACTGACACAATAAATATTAAAATGTGATGGTCCTTAACTTAGACTGGAACAAGGAAACCTGACATATTACAAAACAAAAGATAAATTTAATGAATCATGATATGTGTCCAACTGAATTAATGGCTTGTAAAATTGCTCCACGGCAATATGCAATCATTACGTCATTATTAAAATAAACGCCATCCTGGTATATGTTTATTGAGCAGTTATTCACGAAGATTCAAATATATACAGCAGGTTATATTGTCTTCTCTTTTTGTGTTAACAACTGATTATACGGATAAACGTGTGTATTGCATGCGTCAGCAGGTATTTTGTACACAACTGTACAGTTTGTATATAGTAAAACACTAGTTGTCATAATATTTTATCGTGTTTTCCAAGTTGATAGGATGGACACAAGTCTGAAAACGATTGATTGATTGATTAATGGTGTTTAACGCGCGAGCAGCAATATTTCAGCTATATTCAGGCGATGAACATGAAATGGATGATAAAATGAACATGAAATGATGATGAATGAAAAGGTAATGGGACACAAGGAAAAAAAGGGTAACGGATTTTAGATTGCCACTGGCAAATGGGAGGATGGATAGGGTCGGGCAATTTAGCCTCCTGTAGCGGGATCGAAATCCCTACTCATAGCGAATACTACAGCAGCGTTCTTTAACGTGCGAGGAACGTGGCATTTTCCCAACACGGTGCACTAATATGGTTTGCGGTCAGGTTTTCCGTATTATGGCCTGACAACCCCAGCTTGCCAGGGTTACCCCATTCAACCACCTGGGGCACACATCCCAGTCGGTCTTTAGGCAAACCGACCTGACACGCCGGTCAGGGTACTGGGCGCTATTTAGTCGCCTTTTACGACAAGCTAGCGCGACTGCGGTCTATTCTTTTAGCCACCCGGATCCCGCACGGGGCGTCTGAAAACGATACTTCGAAATTGCTATTTTCGGAGTCAAGATGATTTCCGCCAGCATGGAAAACTAAATGATGTGAACGTGTATTGGCAACCACTCTTTCACAACCTTCACAGTGTTATTTTTTTTATCAACTTTACCGCCGCTTATCACATAAAAACGCACTAAAGAAGAATTAACAAATGCGAAGTTCCTTGTTTCCACTCGAGTTTTTTCATACGTTCGTAACCAATTAACATGTGAACTACCAACTATAAGTACAAGCGAAATTTTGTAAACAAAGTACCATGAAAATGCAAAATCTAACGATTGTAATACATGAATATTCAACAGCCTTATTATAGTGACCTAGTTGAACACCTGCAGACAGCGTGTCTATCACAAGCGCGTTTTTACTTAATAGTCTACTATCGAATGACTCATACATCGTATATTTTCCCTGCATCAATAAAAGATTCCAGAAAAACTTGTCAAATAAATGTTTGGATGAACACACCTGATGCTGACTGCTGTGCAAATACAATCAGAACTAGAATGAACTGGTTTACCAATCATGTGCGCAATTATCCCGCAATTTACTTTTAATATGCATAGGGAACGAATTCAAACAAATAAGCCTAATATTACATATACTTGTTCAAACGAAAGTACTTATGATGTGCCATAAAAAATATTTAAATTAAAAGCATTTAGAAAGAACTCTGACTTTAAATAGTTTAAAACTTTTCTGCCCCTCAGAAATGTATTCGTGCAAACAAAATGTCATGTAATATACAAAGGTTTTCATTGGTGTTACGAAAGACGCGCGTTGTTTCCAAATTTGATATTTTGCGATCATCTTTACAATCACTAGAAAGCAGTAGCCAATCAAGCGGTTGTACGCAAGGTAGTGCCATTTAAAAGATGTGTTGAAGTAAATTTGAACAGGGCATGATAATATGATCATTTTTATATGTTTAGAAAGCTGAATATTTCATAAAACTGGAGGATAAAGAGTCACCGTCATTAAAATTGCGTAAAATTAAAAACATCACGATTATATATCGGGAAATCGAAACTGTTGGAAGTACTGTGCTCCAATGTACAGTACTTGAGATTGAAGACGCAACACTTTTATCAATCCGTCAGCGATCCGTCAGCGTTCCAAAATCCGTCACCAATCAGTTATCAATCAGTCAGATCAGTCAAATCGTTCCCAATCCGTCCATCCGTCAATTGACGGATTTGGAACGATTTGACTGATCTGACGGATTGATTTGGACTGATCGCTCCAATCCGTCCATTCAACTTCCGGTTAGTAAAATTAATATTTCGAAATGTGAAAATTCGTTTCACTCGCAAATATTAGAAGTATACAAATGTCAACTGTTATGTCCTCATTGATGGATTGTTTTATCTAATATTAAGGCTAAAACTGGTCTAAAGTTATTAATACAAAAAATGGAAATTCCCCCAATCTATTACTAATGCATCTGTGACGAAATATAAACATGACATAGTGTAACAAAATAATTAAAACAAAGTAAATTTAAAAACGCACACACACAATGACTTTAAAAAAGCATCTCGCGTGCCAAGGCGCACGTCCGTATTTTGAAAGCGGAAAACGTCTAGTCTAAAGTTATAAATGATAAATTGAAATCCCACCCCCCCCCCCCCGAAAAAATCTATCACTAATGCATCTTTGACGGCATATAAACATCACATAGTGTCATTTTATTAAAAAATAATTAAAAAAAAAGAAATGAAAAAAAACAACACACACAATAAATTCACAAAATATTTGACCTTGCATGCCAAGGCGTACATCTCGTATTTGTCTTCGAAAAGTTTTAAAGCGGAAAAAGCGAGAAACACGAAAAACGTGAAGGCGAAATCGCAACATTTTTCCACTTCGCCTTTTTGCGTTAGCATTATATGTATGTTTGAAGTTTGTTTAACACTATTTTTAAAAAATTATATTAGTTTATATAATATGACGTCGAGTGTTTATTGGGAAGAGCTGGAGTACCCAACGAAACAGCAAAGTTTCGACAGGAAAACTGGTGCTCTTTGCAAATTTATAGGGATGTGTCGAGCACACCATCTCGCTGTAAGGATCAAACATACAACTTGGTGATCAATAATAGGTTACTGCTACCTTAACCTCCGAGGTCGTGGTTTTTTTTTTATTGTAAACGCTTAAAAAGATCATTGGTCGTGGTTTGATCAGTTTTTTTCTTTGCCACAGTTCCTATGAATTCCGGTGTATAATACTGAATAAGATTCACGACAAAAGCGAAAACATCTATTTATATATTTTATTAACTAACCCATAGTGTCACATGAATTTACACAGAATTAAATAAAGAATAAACTTATGTGCCACAGTTCCTAAAAATTCCGCTGTATAATACTGAATAAGATTCACGACAAAAGCGAAAATATCTCACTGTGTCACATGAATTTACAGAGAATTAAATCTCAAATAAAGAATAAGGGGCCTCGTTGGCCGAGTGATCAAGGTAGTTCGTCTACTATTGATCACGTGGTCTGTCAACACAGAGAATGTGGGTTCGATTCTCACTGCAGGCAGGGTGTATTCGACTCCAATCTTAATTGACAAGGATTTTCCTACCGCAGGTCGGGGGTTTTCTTCGGGTACTCCGGCTTCCTACCCCAATAAAAACACCATTCAAACAAACAAACAAATAAAGAATAAACTACTGTGCCACAATTCCTAAGAATTCCGGTGTATAATACTGAATACGATTTACGACAAAAGCGGAAACATCTATTTATATATTTTATTCACTATCTCATTGTGTCACATGAATTTACACAGAATTAAATCTCAAATAAAGATTAAACTACTAACAGCGTTTGTATATCGAAGCTTATGAGTTAAAAATGCGAACATGTAAGCGTGATACGAAAATCAATTTTGCTTTCGCATTTTAGCCGTCGCAATTGTTTATTTTACGATTTCTTTTAAAGACATTCCACAATTAATGATATATAAGTATAAATGGTTTCCTTTAAATTAGGAAGTACTTGAAATTGGTTGATAGGTTTAACAGAGCTGCCCAGCGCGTCCTAAGCTGGCGGACATGGGATGTTCTCCCGTTATTTATATCTTTTTTTTTGGGGGGGGTGGGGGTGGTTCAGGTCATATTAAAATTGCCGCGAACCATAGTGACATGTTTAGAGAGTGTCACGCTCCTTGTACGAAAAAAAAAGTAAATCTAACTCCCCAACCCATGCCCCATATTTTTCAAAATTGCCCTTTTGTCCATCTTTCTCTAATTGATTGAAGGAGCCGAGTGGTGATGTTAGTTCATCAACTATTGATCACGTGGTCTGTCAACACTGAGGTTTCGTGTTTGAATCTCACTGCAGGCAGGGTGCACTCGACTTAATTGAAAGAGAGCCAGTTTTCCTACTGGAGGACAGGTGTTTTATCCGGGTACTCCGGTTTCCTTCACGAATAAAAACTGGACGCCATGATATAGCTGAAAAATTGCTGAAAGTGGATTGAACAATATTTAAACAAGCAAACAAATCTAATTGATTTATATTTAACTTATTCTCGTTATGAATAGAGCTGAAATACTCTCGCTGAAAGAAAAGCAAACAATCAATCAATACAATAAGTTATTGTTTAAATTGAATGACACTCTTTTAAAGGCAAGTTTTGAAATGGTTCTGTTTCATCGATATGACACTGTAATGACAATGTTAAGACCTAAACAATTTATAACGTTTTGTTAAAAAAATTACTATTTCGTACTGAAACATGTGTCTATCTGTAACACATTTTTACGCTTAACCTCAGTATTCGCAGACAATTCTCTCCGGCGTTATTGGGGCCTAGGTGGCTGATTGGTTAGTCATCTACTAGTTGTTACATGCCTGTCAACAGGTTGCGGATTTTCGAACGACTGCAGATAGGGTGCCCCCGACTCCACTTTAATTCACAAAAGACTGTCGGTTTTTTACCTGTACTCCGGCTTTCTCCCACCCCACCCCCAATAAAAAATGGACGCCATGAAACAAATGGAACAATCCAGCGTAATTGTATGTATACTTTTCTAAACAAAATTTATTGCCTGTCCAATAAAACTTGCGACAAGAATTGCTGTATATTTTACAATACAACTTTTGTTTAGTAAACAATGCGTTTAGATTGACAATGATTGTTTAACAGTTGAACAATTGTTATACACAACAGTTTTATAATTGTATTTAAAATGTTGTAGACAAAATAAAAACACGCAGGCATACATTTAAGTAACTAATAATGATGTCAAAAAGAGGCCACGTTCTTTCCTAAATGTGAAATAAATCTGTTACTAATTGGGGGAGTCGGGTCGGCTTAATATATGACAAAAAATATACATGTAACAGGTCGCAACAAATCACGAGTAGCGGGAATAAAAAAAGAGAATCAATAATGGATTACGAAAAAAAACATTTACCTCTTCGTTACTGATGTGCCTTAAATAGAAGTTTTATAATAGAAATGTACAATGTATGTATTATAATAGAAATGTACAATGTATGTATTGAAATTAAAATAACTGCAAACAAATGAAACTTTTTTATTATCAATTATTCTTATGTTACATTGAAACAGATGACAACATACTTTTACAGAGAATAAAATTATGTGACTATAGCCGTTGTAAATGGATTATACAGTGCATCATTTAGCATTATTAGTCTGCAAATTAGCAACTTACATGTTGCTATAAGACTAATGCAACAAAACTAGTCAAAATAGACGCGTTTAAAAAAATGCATACAGTTAATATTCAATTAACGAAAGACGATTAAATATGAGTGGTGCTGTTGGGCACAAGTTGTAGACTATTTTTTAATTGAAGATAAAATGTTACTTTGGCATGGATTTAGTCAGGTGTTTCTCCCATTACTATTTTGTCGTTCTTTAATCACCGAACACGTGTAAAATCATTTTCCGTAAAAAAGTTTTGAAAACCGTAAGACATACAAACATATGATATCTACTGTTTGTCATCAGACCAAATAGTATATTGACTGATGTAAATGACAGAGGTCACCTATGACCTTGATCTTGTGAACGTGAATCTTGTATATTATTATGACACGAAAACCATAAAAGATAAATAAGTGTATCTCTTTAAGACGCACTTTAGCTGTGCTTGACCAAAAACCGTTCGATAGAAAAGGGCAAGTAAATGAAATGATTGTGAATAAATTCATAACATAAAACCAGCACTAGACTTTGTCCCCATATTGCCAGCTCCTTAGGAAAATTTCATTAAAGCTGGGTTTTTTACAATTGTCAACCATGCACACAAAAGCAAAGGTGATAGGTCAAGGTCATACCCTAGCAACAAGGTAACCGTTATACTGTCTTTAACAACCATATATTTTTAAACTAAAAACTACTTTACTAAAAGTACATGTTACAGAAGAAACTTGGACATAATGCAGTATTGCTCTCATGTCAAATATATTATATAATTTTAATATTACGTGCTTTAAAGGCTTTGAGATCACTTCCATGGTAAAAAATGACTTGTGTTTGGGCAATATGCGCCGAGGAGGGCGTGTCTTGTAGGGCAGTTCCTATTACAAAACTGGACTCTCACCAAAAGCAGATGTTTTAAAAAAGCGACACGAAGATAAACACAATAAGAAGAAGTAGTTCCTATTTACAACTTTACAGCTGGAAAACTTTTTTAAAAAAGCTATTAAACGATAATGGTTTGAAATATAATAATCGTTTTAACATTATACTGAAAATAAAATAGTACGACGACCCGCAACTCACAATTGCTTGATATCCGTACACAATTACGTGATACATGACACATATAAGCTCATATTACCTGTATGCATGATTTTTTTTACACTTGAATCACCTGATATTATAATATTTTCACTTTTAAGTTCGTCTTAATTACACAAAATAAAACAATAATTCAAAGCCATCTTTCAGCGCGCTATAATTATCCGTTGCAATATATTGTGTTAAATTAACGGAACAGCCAGTTTAAGGCGTAATAGTGTTGACTAATAGGAACCGTAAAAGTCCTAAACGTACCGTTCTTATCATATAAGAATCAATATAATTTACCGAGGCTGTGGTTTATTGTTGTTTTACCGCGAGAGGACCATTAGTTTATCCCGTTAAAACATGTATTAGCGTATGTTCAAACTATAACATGTTATTCTATAAACTGGTAATATGATTTGGCCAATAATGAAGACCAAATTTGGTTTAAATAGAATGAAACCATTGATTGATTAGCAATATTTCAGATAATTTCAACACAAAAGTAACAAGTCAAGAGAATTAGACGGGTCAGTAGGAACTACTGCTATTGAAAAGCCTAGTACTGTTGGTAGGGGTATAAATTTAGTCTTTTGCAGTAGATAGACTGCACTTAATGATGTACAATAATAACGGGGTTTTTTCGAACGGTCAAAGTCGCCTATGCCAAAAAGGCGTTAATATTACGCTTAATGCATATACATTTATTCTATCTTTTAATATTGTTTTGCCAAATCACGAATCCATAGCTGGCGTTCATTGCCGAATAACAATAAAAATGACGTTGCAAATACCACTGACATTATATGCAGAAAAACACAATTTAACGCGAATGACAGAGACATAACTTTTGACACCAAGAGGGGTAACGTATCAGGTTTGCCTGCGGACTCGCCTTAAATTTGCCTTAATAAACTATCTATCCAAAACAAAATGACATATATTCCATATTTATCAGATTGGTTATTTTTAAATAACACAATCCTAAAATAATGAATATCACTTTTTGAAAAATAGTTTTTTAGTGAATACATCTTATTATAATAATTCTATTCATGATGTAATTTATTTATATTAAGTGCTTTGATTGGATAAAAACACTTAAATGGCGTCTTCTCAGATAATTTATATATCGATATTTCCTCTGAGCGGACTAATTTCAGTATCCAATGGAAACAAGATGGCGTCCTCATAGCGTATTGTTATGGAGAGGGGACAATGTTTTCACTTTATAAGGTCTGACCATGTTCTCAATCCTTCAATAGAATTATTGTGTTGTATTTTGTTTGCTTGCATGTTCGTATGTGTTTTCGGTTCTTTTTGTCTGCATTGCTGAAACATGCATATGGGTTGTACCTTACATTAACCCATTAATGCACCAGCAATAGATGAACAGAAACATAAACACTTACGAACATGCATACAAACACCACACAATACCATTAACCAGTTCATCCTCATAGCATGGTTTATGTGAGTTTTTCCGCTTGTTATTTAACGTCGTCGAATTTCTTCTTTCGTTTAGTCGAGTTTCTTTCATTTTTGTTAGTTTATTTTCGTCTTTTAAATTGTGAAGTTTGTGTTTAGGTCATCTTCTCTTTCTTTATTACTGTGTTCTTGCTTGAAATTCATACGATTCTTCGAATTATCTAATTCGTGCCATTGTCTGCAAATGGAAATTAAACGATTCATATACAATTAATGGCAATTTTTGATAAACTCCAGAATTTAAAATTACCTTCTTTAAACCTAATTACTGCATATTAAAGGGAAACAACTCCTTACCTCTTTAAAACTGTCAAATCTCAATGTTTCATCTCATCTTTCGTTTGCTTTACAGCAGTTTACAATTAAAGATAACACCGCCATCAATTCATATTTTTTTGTAGCAAGATGTATGATTTTGAGATGTTTATCGTCTTAATGCATCTTAGGCTCTTCTTAATGTATTTCCCCTATCATAAACCAAAAGGAGCTAGTTACAAATCAAATTGGAAAGATTCAAGTTTTAAATCATTCCAGATTCTATATCGATTGTTAAAGTTAATTGTTGTTAATATATTTATGATATACTTTATTGCTTGTTTGTTTGAATGGTGTGTTATTGGAAGAGAAATACCCGGTGAAAACGCATGACTTTCGTTGGGTCAATTACAAGCAGGCCCAGTTCAAATTCAGGCTCGAACTTGCAACCTCAGTAGTTATAAGCCTGTGATGAATAGAAGATTCTCTAATTTTGACGTAATATTTCAACCACTTGACCGGTGTGAAAAATATAGTTAAAATTAGATTTTTAACACTGTCAAATTTTTTAATGTTTTGATATATATAGTTCGAATCCTGCTTAGGGAAAGCAAAAATTTGACAGTGTTAAAAATCTAATTCAAACAGCGTTGGGCTTAATTTGTAGACGTATATATAAATATTTGATATTAACCCTGTATTTCTGATATATATATATATATATAATTCTTCTAAAGAAATAGTCAACAATTGTTCGTACGGGATGTTGGAACGTTACTGTAGATAACGATACTGTACAGACTAAAACAATTACTGTTACAGTAAAAGTAATGTGTGATACAACGTTTACAGTCTTTTACAGACATATTTGCCATTACTTGCAGTCAATTTCAGTCAGTGACCGACGGAAAACGACTTTAAGTGGTATTTTTTAAAATACAATTTACAGTAGTGATATAAGCTGTGTATGATTTATGCGCCAACATAACCGACGTAGAAAGGCACATCAGTGAGCTGTTGATTTAAATTTCAAAATTTGAACATGTACTTCCAATAGTTTTTTTACAACACAAAATCACCGCTGTACTTAAAAAACTGTAGTTGCTGTCGAGCTTATATCTATAATATGTATTGCTTGTAGATAAATGATTCTGCCGACGGTAGTAACAAAGCAACTGCTGTTCAATCTGATGATCAATTTCATCTTACCTGTAAGATAACTATATTTCATTAAGTTAGATGCTAGTTTATTTTGTATACCCTTATATGTATTTTAAATGATGTTATATACATGTGAAGATCTACACTTATGTTAAACAAATTCAGGCATAAATTTTTCAGAAAACTGTGCACTGAATGCTTTTAATACGAAACTGGTAATAATTTCTGATTTGCATAGTATTGATTTAATCGCTGTTACTCAGTATTGTATTGTGTTGTGTAGAATCTGATAAAACACTTGGGTAAGCATAATTGCATTCTGATAGCGGCAGCATTAATATTTTGAGAAGACTATGCAATATAAAATTTTAATACTCCACCTGTCCTCAGTCAATACAATTGGTCTCTGCAATGTTGAAGTCATATTCTAAAGTAAAGTAAAAACAAAGGACAATGGAAAAAACACTTACTAGTTTATTTAACTATGCACGGAAAGTATCATGTTAACAAAATCTAGAATCCTTTAATATTTTTTCGCCACCGTTTAATTTCTGAATCAGTAAACAAATATTATAAGCACTATTACTAGGTAAAAATAAATGTGGTTTTATACGAAATTGGGTTTTAAAGCCTTTTAGACGACATGTTACGTTAATTAAATTATTTTTGCTTGTTTACATACCAATTTGGCTTTAATTATATAATTGCATGTAATTGGTTCTTTTAAGCAAAAAAACAATATGCTAATGAAAGGCAATTAACGAAATTCTTTTAAAGCTTTGTACATCACTGACCTGGGTGCGTATAGTAAGGCTTTTAATTTAAACACATTGCAGACTCGATCTTAATTATATTATGATATATGGTTCTGCTAGCATGTTATATGTCATACAAGACTTGATACACATACCAACTTAAGATTGCGACTATGCCTTAGAAATTTCAGAACAACACCTGCACAAAGTTTATAAATTAACGGAAAGGAGCTTTCTTTGTGTCAAAGAAGAATTAAAACTAAAGCATTTAAAACATTCCAATAAAATACAATCGTTTGAACTACAAGTAAAATCTCAATTGGAAAATTCTGGTATAAATTTAGATAAAATTGTTTCAATATTTCATACAATCCTCCTTGGTAAAAACCCAAACCTGCATATTTATTATGATTTTAATAAACATAAAAAGTCCAAAACAAATAAAGTAAATCGAATTAAAATCTTAGTATCCTTTCCATTGTGCATTTATACAGATGGATTGCAGAGCAATTACAAGCTGCTTAAGCTACTGTCTTTTGGAGAGCGCGCTAAAAGTCTCTGTTTTCCGTCAGTGTCTTCTGTACTGATTGCAGAAGAGCTAGATCTAACCATTATTTTGCAAAACACATTTAAATATTTTTAGATTATGTTGATACAAAGCTATTTAGACAGGTGTCGTCCTAGTCAAAGCTATATTTTTAAATGATGAACCACAACCCGAGGTGCCATACATCAGTCCGTAAAGAATCAAGCATGCCATTTCTATACTTTATTAACGAGGCCAACATCCCGGAACGAATTTATTTGTAGTTTTTAATTTGTTTTACCTGTTTTATATGAGCTGTGTTTTAATATATAAATCAAGGTTGTAGATGGTAATTACAATATTAAAAGTGCTTTATACATTGCTCTCTTTTTCCTGTTCTTAATTATAGCTAAAATTTGACGTTTTTACGTTATTGATCAATCAATCAATCAAACAAAAACATCAAATAATAAATGTCCCCACTGATTTGGGAACTCCAATTGTATTATCACACGAAAACCATAGTATTATGTATATTTTGAGGATCAGACACCAGAGATAGCTTATTATCTGCACAATTGAGGCTATGTATGCTTATATTTTTAGTTGATGGTGAAATGATAATTTGGCAAAAGATTTTGGTGTTGATTATGATAATTATGATTTTCAATCATCCGGAAGGATTATACAAGACAGAAGAGAATTTAAGCTGCAAGAGCTACTTAAAAAATTATTATCGTTTTATGAAAAAAACATATTGTGTGTGTGTACGATGTTTGTTGAAGTAATAAGACTTTTATTATTTGTAACATGGGTTGTTTCATTATTGATTGTAGTCCTAACTTTAGTTATTGTGTTTTGGCCAATACTATCGGTGATTTGCATGAAGCCAAAACAACCTGGTGAACGTCCATGTTTTGATTCATACAGTAATTCATGCTGTGACGACTATTGTTTATGCATAGCAATGCCTTGTTATTATGATTGTTTGAGTGAAAAGAAAGGATGGGATCATTTTACTTTTTAATAAAGACGTTTTATTCAAAATTATTTTATCATATGTTTAAACATACAGAGCTTCTATTTTTAATGTTATATTGTGCTTTATTTTATACAGGCTTAGCAGTGTTTACAAGGGACATAATTCTGTTTTTATTATTTGTGAACAATTTTCATTTAATAATGTTTCAAATGTCTCAATTAAACCATGCTAATAATAACTGACACTAGTTTATAATTTGCAGTAGGAATAAATAAAATGACTTAAGCCAATGACGAAGCCCTGTAATATACAAACATTAAGATAATACAAATAGTGGTGCAAGCAGGACAGCTCTAACTTGTTTCATAACGAATTTCTTTTTAAGCCAGATAAAATACATAATAGTACATACATTAATATTTCCTATTCTGCTTCCATTATTATAAATATTTAATAAATATTCTGCACACCAAGGGAGCTCAAAAATATAACAAAATTATTGTACAGGTTAAAATCAAAGTGCGAAGCATTAATAAGCGAAGGAAAAAAAGTAAGCGGCATATAATTAATAAAAAAGCAAAACTACAAAAATATGCTTACTAATCAAAACGATATATGTGCAAGCAGTCAAAACGTAATAATCAAATATACTTCTACATGTACATCATGGTTATAATATATTTGAGTTGAAATTACATCAGAAAAAGCTGTCAAATTGTGTTGAAATTAGTGAGAGTCAAAACTGTGTGACCTTCTCACTGAAAGTTTATAAAGAAGTGTTCACTAACTCAGTAGAACAAAAATTTGTCATCTAAAAGAATACACGTGACCCAAAGGGAATAATAGACAGTAAGATTGCAACATGTACTAGAATAAACAAAACAGATGATAT
This sequence comes from Limnoperna fortunei, assembly GCA_944474755.1. NCBI lineage: Eukaryota > Metazoa > Mollusca > Bivalvia > Mytilida > Modiolidae > Limnoperna > Limnoperna fortunei. Next base: position 34,548,910 of record OX104124.1, on the reverse strand, counting down.
AAATAATCTACACCTGACAGGTAATTCCGAATTCCACAAGAAAGTGGCTAATCTTGATCAAAGTAGGTATTAAACGAAATGGCTTGCGAGGAAAAAACGCACTCGAATAAAAAAACCACAATCATTGAAAAGCAGAAATCCAACAAGGTCTGGAGTGAGGAAGAAGTCTAAGCCCTTGTGAGATTATGCCACGAACCGCGCGCCATCAAAAACATCAACATTGATATACAAAAACTAGTAAGCAAATCAACGTACTCTGAAAACGGACACAGGTAACGCCTAGGCCGCCAAATCTGCAACAACAAATACCCGCACCCCTTTAACTGGAAGGGTTATTTCGTGCCAACATTTGCTAAAATGGCAAAACTGAACAAATAGGGTTGAATGCGAATATCCTCACGAAAGCCTTGGAGGGAAAGAACATAGACTCCAAAGCTGGTGGATCTCATGATTCTCCTCCTGAAGAAATGCTCTGTTGGCCACACCCAAAGTACACAAGGAAGTCAAGCCACCGTACGAGGCTCCATAAGAGGTAAAAGGGCGAGGCAGGCGCTTGGGTAAGCGAGCGGAGTTTCGTCGAGTCCAACATATGTTCTATACCAGCCGGAAACAATTCGAATACAGGTAAAAGAATCAAATATATAGTGTTTGTACATTACTTGAGATAAAATGTAACACTTTTAGCAATCCGCCAGCAAGCAGTTATTAATCAGTCAAATCGTTCCAAATCCGTCTCTCCGTCAATTGACGGATTTGAAATAATTTGAGTGATCTGAGGGATTGATTTGAACTCGCTCCAACCTATCCAATTCACATTCCGTGAAGAATTGATTGATATATTTCGAAAAAAAAATTGTCATCTACCTAATATATTTGCATTCATTGGCGACCTTAATTTAAGTAATTTTTGGTAAAAAACAAATATATTTTGTATGTTAATTGTTGACATGGTTATTAAATAATTTTAAAAAGAGTCATAAGGTATTCCATAAAGTATAAATTTATCAATTTGAGTTTATAAAGTAAAAATATTATTAACAAAAACTGTATTTAATATGTTAAGAAATGAAGTACGAAAATACTTTTAAAACCAGAGTAAAAGCTTTCCGTTGCATCATTTTAAAGCCAATACTGGTCATATTCTCTTTTTAAAATACATAATTTACCAATTTAATGTGCAATGTAAACTTTTTTGCTCAATCGTGAAAAATAACTTGCTGGGAAATTTTTTATTTGGAAGTACATATATTGATTTCAAGGGTTTTACAAAAAAGATTTTGTGGATACAATTTTCAATTGTAAACCGGGATGAATGCGTTACGTGTTATCCCGAATATGGAATTCCGTCATCAAAAGGTATTTATGCTCGACCTTCGACTCCACTTTAGACTGAACAGAAGTACTTTCAGAAGTACAATCAGAAGCCGATATTGCTAACTTGTTCCCCAACCTACTAAACAAAAAAAAGTTCGATAGCCTTTTGCATTTCCACTTGCTTAAAATTACTTGCCTTTTAGAGATACCCTTAATTTTTTGCACCGCTAAAATGTATATCGTTTTAATTATGATAATTTGTGAATAAAAAACAAATTGCCTTGATGTGTGTAATAGCGATAAATCCAAGAATTTATATTATGCAATTTTATAATGTAATAAATACATTTACAGTTATGGAATGTACGAATGGCTTATAACATGTTAGCTTCTCCCCTACCTCATCCATTTTAAAAAACTTTGGCACTTTATACAGATAAGCTCTAAATTATAACATTGCATATATTTATTTGACAAGCAATAGAAAGTTTGAAACTCGTCCCATAGAAAGGCAAAGTGCCCAAGAACGGCCGGGCAATCTTGAACAAGTAGCAGTAACACTATATAGAATGACATTAAGTTGAATGCCCCATTTGTTTAAATCGTACAAAGTTAACATTTATTTGTTAAATGAACTAAAAATCCATTGTTAGTATAGGATATTCGGTTTGTTTTACTGTTTTTGGTGTCTTCGTATATAGAAAACAAAACAATTTTAGACAACACATTTTAATTGCATGATTTATAAAACAAACACATATCACATTTAAAAGCAAAATCAAAAGTGTGAGCAACAGTCCCTGGAATGCATAAGTAAACATTGTAGCGTTCTAACATCATTCGTGCATCGTTCGTACATCGTGCGTATACATATCGTTTACAGTTGTTTAATGTAAATCGTTTTTATATTTTTTAACATATATTATTAAGCAATACCTAAAAATCGGCCTAATCTGCTAAAATCGACATGACCAATATCATTATTATTAAATTATTGAGCAACATTCCAGCAGTTCCAGCGTATGGTGTGTACACTTCACAACTTATACGTTATTCTAGATCCTGCGATCGTTATTCAGTTTTTCTAGACCGATCACTGCTGTTGACTGCTAAACTACTCAAACAAGGGTTTGTTGTACCTAGGTTGATGTTATCTCTCCCGAAGTTCTATGGTCGGCACCACGACTAAATTGATCGTTTCGGGAAATCAGTGTCTCAAAAACGATCTGACATTTTCGCTGAGTCATTTGATTTGGATTTGACTTTCCCTAGACAAGACAATGAGTAACTCGACGGGTGTCTAATTAGAGGCAAGCACTGCTTACTCGTCCGGAGCACCTGAGTGCACCCATGTTTTTTTATTGGGTTCGGGTTACTCTCTTTCTGTGTTTTATGTTTTTGATTTTTGTGTTGTGTTTGTCTTTATCCGGATTTGTAACTGTCCCTTGGTTTTTGGCTCTCGTTGTTCGGTCGGTTTTCTTTGCTACTTTCTTAAAAAGGCTATAAGGTTAATATTTTTCGTTCGGCTCCTGGAGTATTGCGGAAAGTCATATTGCTAGGTGGCGGTCTCACCAGCCCGTCTGCCTGATCAGCAGTGCTTTTTACACAGTTGCAAGTGTAAAATACGTCGTAAGTGCCTACGTCACAATAGGTTTCCATTTGATCTACCAAAACTTTCAATCGAATTAACTTTTGAGACTTTTGTTAAATCGAATGTAGGGATGAATTGCTCCTAAAGTCGTCAGTCTAAATTCAGTCGTAAAAAAATCCTAGGTGTTATTTACTTACACTTATGACTGCCACAACAAGCTACTTAGTTGCTTCAGATCGGTAATGAGATGGACTTTTATGATCTTTTGAGTTGTAAAATAGATAGATCGTTGGCAAAGTTATGTTTTAGCTTAAGAACGAAATACTGCAGTGATTATGATACGATTAATAGTATTAACAACAGTATTGACAGGTAAGTTCAACATGAAACTGTTGACCAGATATTCAATTTTATTTTATTTGTTGCCACCGTGACACAAAATGTCGAGGAGGTGGGCATTGTTTTGCTTATGACTGTCTCTCTGTTCGTATGTATGCCTGATATATTTTTCGCATTTGTGTTGGCTACTGTAAAGTTAAGTGGCTTAATGTTTGGTATGTAGGTTTTTCACTGCGGGCATGGTGTACTCGACTGTAATCTTACGTGATAAGGATTGCAAATTTTCCTACCCACGGTCGCGGGTTTTCGCCGGGTTCTCCGGCGTAATCCACCCATAAAAACTGGACGCCATGATACAGCAGAAAGTGGCGTTAAATAACATTCAAACAAACACACAATTGTTTGTATGTACGTATATTTAGTCATAATATTCCACTCTTTGTTTGACTGGTTGTACAGACTGTTCATACAGATCTAGACCAGCTATATTTACTGTTTGGTGTACCTAGTAAAATTGTGAATAAGATGAGGCTGATTATGTATTGTCCTTGTATGGATTATGTGACGAATGTATTGGCTCTCTACCCGAGAACACTACAGCCAACCTCGAATGAATACCAGGGCCAATACATATTCAGACAGTAAATGTATAGTATGGTTTTCTCCTGCGTTCGTCGTAATTAACAGCATGTGCCATTCAAAAGTAAAATTTTATTATAGACAATGAATTACCAGATTTATTTAAAAAAAACATAGATGCAGATACAGGTAACATACATTTCTTTATTTTTTTAAATATTATAATTGAAGTAACAGAAAACAATTACAGTAGTGAATTGTGTTTCTTCATATGACACCTATTAAGAACATTTAGTACAATGGTTAACAAACACAACGCTTTGCAGTTAAACAAAGTAATCACTTCAGCCATTAAACAGTTGGTGTGCATATAAGCTTAGATACCGTAAGAAAAGGCCACAAGAAAAGTTGTTCTTACATGGTCAATGATTGACTTTGACCAAACTGTGAGGGTTCACAGTGCTCGACCCACAGAGCGAACAGCGCGTCTCCAGGTGGCGGATAGGAGATGCTGTCTTTGGGGGTCGTTATGTCATCATCCGGAAACCTGACCATTGACCACAGTGGGTAACGTGTTTTGAGAGTATTAGGCTCCTTGCACGATACAGACCCCTTTGTAATTTTAGGCTCGTTGTATTCGCTGCAAAAGGTGAAATGTTACGCCAATATCCGTACCCCATACTTCTCCAGTGGTAATAAAAATATTTGCCTTTTGGTGAATCATTTTCAATTTGTTTATTGTTTTCTTAACTTGTTCCTGTCCTGAATATAGCTGACATACTGCTTATTGGACGTAAAGCATACATCCAATCAATCAGTGATGGATTGCGACAATTTGTTCACATCACTTGTTCCTTGAAAATTGCCTAACATCAATACTGAAAAGTGTATATGCAATTTATTTGCATGTTTGCTATTTTAAGCATTCATAAAACAATTTTCAAATTAGAGGTTTAAATAGGATTTTCTATATCCACACAATTACAATTTTAATATCATTCTGAGTGAAAAATCATACATAAAATTAAACATATACGTTTAAACAATGCGGTTTTTTATTCTCATAACAAATGTAATCTTGTTAAAAAGCAACATGTGAATCACGGTTCTGTACAGATTAAATGACATGACTACATTAGGATTTAGACAGTATAGCGTACATTGGCCTAATTTCCGTCATTCCATCATTGACTTCGACCAGCTGCTACTATGCTAAACCAACCAAAACAATTACTACGTCAAATGACTGTCGTTAAATAACACATGGAATACGTTACATTCACCTTGACGTCGATATTATCTACAGCTGCTGTCAACTTGGACTCTTTACAGAATGAAATAACGTTGGTCCTGTTCTGCCAGTGGTATCGTAAGTACCGTCTAGTAAATGCGGTACGCTCGATAAAACATCTGTAAAACAAATCGTTTCGCTGCTGTCGTTGAAACGCTAGTGTTCTTTCGTAATTCGCAAGAACGGTCCTTGATCCGATCGGTCCTAATCTCCGAACGAATCTGGCTGTTAAATTTGACAAGATAAGATAAGATTGTTTACAAAAAGTAGCAAAATCCGGACATGGATGTCCTGGTTACGCGTAGATGTCAGGATCAACGGAGGTAATGGGCGTAATTTAATTGTTGGTTCCTGTGTAACACATTCAAACAGAACGTAGGGTGATTCTGGGGCAATTAAATTACCTAGAAAGATCAGCATGAATACGTAAAGAAATCTCTGTTACGATTGCTTTATTCTTAAGACGGCCACTGTATTCATCCAAGATGACATTAAACAGAATAGAGCTTTTCTGAGAGCTGCTTGTTCAAACAAATCTCCTATACACAAAACAACCAGCACACAGCTTTACAATTAGTCACAGAAAGGGAGAAAAAACCCCAAAATCGTTTAACCTTCCACTTTTTAAAACAATTAAATGTATAGTCTTCATTAATAAGAGCAAAATATAATTATTGTATTAAATGGTTTCCAGTACACAGATTCGTTTGTACATTAGTGTATGTAAACAGTAGCCTTCAAGTGTAAGCCATCACAATATATTGAGCTAACAATTTAATATGTATATATGTGCACATTATATATGTTTTATTCCAACATTTTATATTAAATAATTAAACAAAATTCGCGAAATTTTTAATGATAAAATTATATACCTTCCACTAACTGACCAGTATATGCATATAATTTAATATCGGTTTCTGATATGATCTGACCGTAATGATTGCTGACGGTTACCAAGGTATTGATGGATTCATGTTTTGGATGTATTCGTCAGCAAACAGTAACGGATTAGTAATAATCTGCAACAAATCAGTTATCAATTAGTCAAAATGATGCGTTTTGGGGTTTATGTTCAGTAATGTCGTAAAGAAAAAGTGATATGACTTATAAAAACGGAGATGCCTTTGTTAAACATTTATAATCAATATATTCGTTGACATGTATTATAGTATTGAAGTAATTGTTTTGTCATGTCACATGGTTTTTTTCTAAACCGCAAACAGTCGACACAATATGTTCATGTTTCATAATTACGTTCCAAAAATCTGTTCAAAAATCACTAGAAGTGTAGAGGAAGATTGTTGTATACTTCAAACTAGATCGGGCGATCGTTGATGATTCATTCATTTGTTTTACAGATGCAAATTGTGAGGGTTATAGCCCATTAGTTTGACGCATCGGAGTGGTAGTTTCCTCGCTTTGAAATAAACCCAACGGTAGCCGTTTTGCAATAAGATTGTAGATCAACAGTTTAGCATATATTGTTAAGCAGGTATATAATACATTGGAGAGATAGCTGATGAAGATGTTTGAGAAGTTGATAATAGATTTCGTCTAGGTCGCATGCTATATGGTTAGATTTGTTTATAAAACTTTTGAGTTTTGGAAAATGGTTTATAATTTTTGTATTTTGTCCTCCAGAAAATCGAGATCGTGATTTTTACGGAGAAGTTTGAAAATGTTCAAGTCAGTTTGACACTGACCCTAATGTTAAAAAAAACTTGTCTATCGTTTAAATGACGGATTACCCTTAATACTATTTTTTACATTTATTTTACAAATCTTATTCCATAGGGTTAAAGTTACTTAAATTGAAACAAAGACAAGCCAGTATGTGATTTTTTTCAACATGACAACCGTTCGCTTGCTATTATCGTCGGAAACCCAAGTCCGGTCGCGTTCTCGATTTGCTGCCACTTACCTACCGTGGGCACACTTGCTTGTGATAGTAACATTTCTTTCTGTTGCTTGCTTCTGAAAGAGGAGTTTTGCTAGTTGAGACCAAGCAAACATTTTCTCTGATGTTAAAGAGTAAGGTTATACTAATATGACTTTCATTTTTAATTCCAATCACACGTATGATAGCTATATATTTACACGCCATATATACATGCATCAAATTCCTGTAATAAGTTGATTATAACAATGTTATCTAAAACTATAGACTATTTTATTTCCCTTTAAAACTTAACTGATTATTTGATCTGTCTATAGAGAACTTAAAAACATGATATTAATAATATATATGGGAGTTGTAGGGCAGTTGTTATTATAATAAAACAAACACCCTATGGACAGTGGAGTGCGTTTTTGTTGTTTGCATTTTTAATTATTTCACATAGCATCTTTTTCAATATATTCCAGTAGAAAAATTATTATTTACATGTTGCAAATCATCCTTTAATTTTGCTTCGTGAATTTTACATGTCAAGTCGGCCATTTTGTTTACAAAGAGACCTTACGTTCTTAACAAAAGTTCGTCTGCTTTCGTGACTTTCAAAGGGTTCGGACACAGCACGATACTTTGTACAAAAAGGAACATAAATTTTCCAATCTTATTTTCCATTCATGTTAAGCAATCGAAAATGTTTGTAACTGCAAACTCACCTTGATACAGTGAACAGTCAGCGCTTTTAATGCATGCGTTATTACTTGCTGGTGAACCTGTTCAAATAATCTTTCAATAAAAGTTAAAATGTACTTCACAATAATAACTGAACCATGGCAGCATTTATCATGTAACCCGTGAACCACCCACCCAGGATCTGCCACTGATCCTCCATATAACTCAACGTTAAAAATTTTGATAAACATCGGTAGCATATTTCTTCCATCCCTTTATAAACTATCTAAAAGTTGTATTAAGTCTTGGGGTCATACTGCTCCATTTTTAATACAAGAGTACATTCTCTTTTTAGTAAATAATTTCTTGGCAAAAACAACAAGTTGATTTTCACAGAACTTCACTGTCATATTTACACACTTAGTTTTTTCAAATTAGCGACAAAGTTTCCAGACATAGTTGTGAGAACAACCGGGTTGATAGATCGTATAGGAGAAGGAATGCCCCGACTAAAAACCTGGATAGTGTAGCTCATAACCAGATGGACAAAATAAGTAAAAATTAAATAACCAAAAGGAGTGACTCTCTTAATCTCAGGCCACGAAGGAGAAGAAGGATCACATACATGGTACATAATTTATGTCTACAATCTTACTTGTGTAACCCAATACCAGATGTTTATAAAAATGTATAACCAAGCTAAGGCTAAGTAGTCATACTCTAGCCATTGAGTGCGGACGGTTTTCTGCAATATCAAGAAGCAACAGATTATGTATATTTTGTTTGTTTGATGGTGTTTAACGCCACTTTCAGCAATTTTTCAGCTATATCATGGCGTCCAGTTTATATTGGGGGAGGAAGCCGGAGTACCTGGAGAAAACCCCCGACCTGCGGTAGTAAAACGGGCAATCCTTGTATATTTTGTAAAAATGACATCGAGGAAAAGATGCATATTGTATCAAAATGTCCTGTGTATCAGGGGTTCAGATACTATTTTATCAAACCGTATTACTGGAAGAAACCTTCAATGTTTAAATATGTACAATTAATAAGTTTGTGTAATAGGAACGAGTTGTGTAATTTAGGGAAATTTATATTTCGTGCTATGAAGTTACGATCTGATATTTTATAATTTATTTTTTAAGAAAATCGAAACAAAAATCATGCAAACAGCATGAAACTTTCGAAATTTAACAAATAATTAATGCCAATCTATCAAACAAATAACATGTAATTTATCACCGTAGATATCGAATGCCGCCGCAGATTACACTGATTACATGCAAAATAATTCGGTCAACGTAATTTATCCAAAATAAATTTGGTTAACTACATTTATGAAATTAAATTCCTTTGCAATCCTCTACCAAAAGTAATCTCGAACAATCGCCTAAACGCGTTGTTGTGTGTATATCCTGAAAAATCTTCTAAAATGTCCCATGATATGATTATAGATGCCTCAATTCGCATACCATATTACACAGTCAGTGTCACCTAAAAAATTCGTTTAGCTTAAATTTAATATTTCTTTTAACAAAAATGTATGGTCATCTTATAATTATGATGTTTAAATACAACAAAATTTGTATGTTATTATTGGTAATTTAATATGTTTAGTCAGTTTTAAATTTTAATTTTAAGACTGACGATAAAGTTGTAAAATGTTTGCGTTTCTGTGGTCTAAAAAAGTGAATTTTATCTCTAAAGTATAGTTTCTTATAGCCTTGCCTTTGTATAAAGACTAATGTATAACATTAATTTTGTTTTCTGTGATGTTTAAAGTGTTTATCATCTGTATTATGGTTATGACATGTGTCTCTAATATTCTATTTAGTTTCTATAGTATATTGTTTGCTTCATGTCTATAGAGAAAAAAATTCTATGAGTGGTTCGGTTCAAATGTCCAAAAGCTGATTTCTTTGTAAAAAGAAGACATGATCTACATACACTTATGACGATTGCCTTAAGTTTAATTCATGTAAGATAAATGTTTAATTCCTGATTCCACTCTGCCTAAATATACGATTACAGTTGAAGCTATGATAGCAATATGTTTACGACAAAATACCACTTAAAACACATTAAGATAAAGTGTTTGATGTCATGAGTGTTGCAAGTACCTTTAATTCAAAGTTACATAACAATATAAATGTAGGTCTGTCAACCCGCTAGAAACCAATTAAAGTGACATCCAGGTCTGTAAACTCGCTACACATCAATTAAAAATGACATTCATGGTGACAAAAAAAATTCAAATACTCTATCATAAATGCAATAGTCCATTCTTTAAACTATATACGACATAAATATTTTAATTTATATGATATAATTCCAAGGACGTACTATGAGCTTTTGGTGGCCAAATGGTTGTTAGTTAAAATAACTACAATTTATCACATTAAGTCCTGTCAACACTAAGGTTGATTTTCCATGCGGGCAGAGTTTTCATGACTCCAATCCGAATGACAACGATAACCAGTTTTCCTACCAAAGTAAATCTGCTACTAAAACTTTACTAAATGTGTGCCACTATCAATCTTGTCTTCAAATAAAAAAATTATGGTTTCTAAATTGACTTCTTTCAAAAGATTACTTTAAAAACATATTTTGTTAAAAGTTGATTTTTCATCCCAATCCGATTTGTAGTTTTTGAGTTGTGCCAAAATGACATTATTTATATAGGTCCAAGGTCAAGGTAAAATTATCTTCTGAGATGGACTGTGTTCCTATGGGCTGATTTTTAAGTCAGTGAAATTTGTTCATAAGTAATTCATTTAAACGTAGAAACTGATACTTTTATTGCTTTTTGAAATGGCCTGGGCAAAATTGTAATTGTTACTTTAATCTTCCCAAAATTCGGTATTGAAAGTATAGTTTAATTTTCGGAAAAAAGAACACATACAATTTATAAAATATTGACATTCATATTCGTTCTTAAGCAAAAAAGTCAGAATCTTTGCATATTTGTGATATGCCTCGCATTTCTACCTGTTTCTAAGGCTCCTACAAATAAATTTTATATTTTCTTACACTGTACGAATATTGTATATTTTGTAACCCCCTCCCGCAAATCAACTGTTAATATTAATGCCAAATGTCAATTTTACTTTACTCGTTAATGACGTCATTGTATTATAACGTTGACGGTATTTCTTGTCAAAAATTTAGACAAAGACTGACCAACGAATGGCATTAGTCATTGACTTGTTTACGTCATTTATTTATATTGACATTCAATAACTAAGGCCATTCGTTGGTCAGTCTTTGTCTAAATTTTTGACATGAAACACTGTCATTTGTATCGTTGCATAATCTTCTAGACTTGTATATTATTTTTTTTTATTTATGCTGTATAGTCATGTTTGTCGATCCGATATTTAATAAGCTTTACTGGTTGGTAGACTCTTTAGACGTTTATATAATAATTTGAACTACCTGTATTTTGTTTTTACACGATCCCAGTGGATTTATATTATTCCATCACCGAATGAAAAAATACTTGAAGCATTTAGAATTAAACGCCACTGATGAGTCTTAAGTAGACGAAACGCGCGTCTGGCGTAATGAATTTGTCACCTTGGTAATTTTGATTACATCTTGTTGGAATATTTGAGGAAAGCCAAGTAACAGCACGGCACGTCCGCGGCTGGCTGACTTGAAAAGCAACTATTTTGGGTTAAGTTGCAAATGAGAAAGTTTAAGATTAATATGTTATGACTTGTTTACGTCATTTATTTATATTGGCATTCAATGACTAAGGCCATTCGTTGGTCAGTCTTTGTCTAAATTTTTGACAAGAAACACCGTCATTTGTATCGTTGCATAATCTTCTAGACTTGCATATATATATATATATATATATATATATATATATATATATATATATATATATATATTCTTGTTATTTGTATATATGCATTGAATAAAATGGTCGTCGAAACGTCGGATTTTTTTTATTATTGTATAGTTTTTACATAAAAATAAATAAATAAATAAATAAATAAATAAATAAGATAAGCTGTTTTATTATAACAGATGCTACACATACCGTGAGAAACATTAACCACTACATTTGTGAATAATTGCATGTACAAGAGACTCCTATTTTAATCTAATACATTTTATACCTATGTAATATATAATTATAATCTGTCATATGGGATATGTAGGTGTACATACATGTTTACCTATAGACGCGATTGTATTTTACACGCATATAATATTAGGTACCCGTGTGTTACGTTTCCGGAAAAAAACGAAGGTATTTTTTTTCAATTTGTTAACTATGTTAAATAAATTTGTAAAAGAAAAACTGCATGTATTTTTGAGATTTGAATATTACCTCTGCATCCAATTAATTTGTTATTATAACATTTATTCACCCTATAGGGTCGTATAGCACTTTATCCAAATAATGAGAGTGGCAGAGTGGTTAAGGTAGTTTGTCTACTATTGATTACGTGGTCTGTCAGCACGGAAGTTGCGGGTTCGAGTCTCACCGCGGGCCTGGGACAATACGAGGGTTCCCAGTGCTCGACCCACAGAGCAGCCCAGCGCGTCCCCGGGTGGCGGATAGGGGAAACCCTTTCGTTGGGGGTTGTCAGGTCAAAATACGGAAAGCCTTACCGCGGACCGTAGTGGGTAACGTGTTTGGAGAGTGCCACGCTCCTTGCACGATAAAGACCCCTTTTGTAGATTTCGAAAAAGAAAAAGAATAGGCTCATTATAGCCGCTACAAAAGACTAATTTTACCGCCCCTACCTAAAACTCCATACTTTTCCAGTGGCAGTCAAAATGAAATAGCTGTAAAATTACTGAAAGTGACGTTAAACAATATACAAAGAAAACAAAAATCAAAATAATTAGACACGAATATCAGATAGAAAGATGTTTTTTCGTGAATTGACTTCCCTGACATGTAAATTTTAACGATATATCTCCACCATTCCATCAACCAATATGATGCTGTCTTTATCACATCGTTACTTCGAATTTAAAGTAATTATCAAAAGATATCAAGTTGTTATACAACTTATACTTTAATATTATCACTTCAAAAGAAAAGGTTATCATCTATTACCTGTAGTCATTGCAATTAATAAATAAACAATTAACGACTTTCCTAACAAGTTTACCCTAGCACCCTAGGTATCTACATGTTGTTTTTAAGCAACTGTTGGATACATAAAATAAACCATTATTATATGACTGTAAATAACTTAGATTTTCATTGGTTTAAAGAGTATTTTACGTATTATTTCAAAATATGATAGTCACCATGCAATTATGCACGCGAGGTGATCATTAATTGTGTAAGCTTCAGCGTGTACCTAAATATAGTATGAGGGAAATCCCTACATTTTTTGTAAATATATGTAATATGTGTAAGCTTCAATTTTTATCTTTCTTTGTTGATAAAATAACTTTCGAAAAAAAATATTTTTGTTGTATGTGTCATAATAAAACAATTGATAACTTTAAATTTCAGTAAATATAAAGAGTTATGAAACGTCGACATCTATAATCACATCGTCCGATGGCTTCGTAAATACTCATAAAATCATGATAAATGTATTAACCTCATCTAAAGTCATTAACTGTATAACGTTGTACGTAATGACAATCAATACTATTCAATTACTACCATATTTTCAAGGAACTTTATAAGGCATTACGATGCACAGATCTCCTGCTTCTGAAATTAATTAATGTTAAAATTTATAAAAACGTATAAATGGGTTACAAAATGCATTGAGGGTTATTATTATTTAAATAGCCATAGTGAATTAAAGAAATATACAAATAATGTGGAACTATAAAATAGAATTATTGGACCTTATAGTTATGACTGAAATGGATAGAAGGGTGTGCTCGAGTTAATCCCTCTTTTATTGCCGAAAAGTTGTAGTGGGGTCTCTCTGGCTTTATCACCTATTAAAATTTGGACGCCTTGCTGAAAAAAATATATAAAGAATGGTGTTTAACGTAAAACAAGAAATCGAATCATTTTTAAACTAATGAAAAAAACTTAAATTTAGTGAAAAAAGTTTGAGTTTTAATTATATGGACAACGCGTTAAACTGTAAAAAGACAATGTGACAATTGGAATTGTTTAGAAAAGTGTCTTTCTGTTTGTTGATTTGGAGGTCATGACAATCTTTAAATGCTTGCTTCAATTATCGTTCCGTTTGAATAATAGTACAGTATTGTTATTTTTCAAGAGTAGCTGAGATGTTATGATATTGTTTCGTGCTTGACATTGTACAATGAAAATAAATGGTCCACCCGATTCAAATTCAAGATTGTCAGGTCCAGGACAGGCGATTCTCTCTGTTGTTCGCTGTATGGATTTTAAATCGTTCGATTTTAGAGGTAATTTGATATAATTCGACACTAGGTAGGCAATAGCCTTCACAAACGCTGTTAAGTGAATCTGTTCTTCATAAGATCGTTTAAATAAACTTAAATTATATGCAAATAGGTTAAATAAGTAACTAAGATATTAACCGCTAAGATCTAATGGACTGCAAGAGTATAAGAAGAAAAAAGGAACTTTCTTTACTGTAGGTTGTAATGTTCAGTGATTTATTTTACTTTTTTTCATCGTTTTAATATTTGACTTAGTTTTCATGTTTTGTGTACTCATATGCTGAGGTTATGAACTAATATTTTTAAATATTTAACACAATGGTAAACATCCATATTTGGTCTTCAGGTAGAACCACTAAGATGTGCATTTGATTGTGCTTGTATATTATTACTGGCCTTTACAGTATCTTGTGAGGTAAGCAAGTTGTATTTTGATGCTTTGTTTGTAATTAAGCTATTCTGCTTATTTGCCTATTACTGTATTTAAATAATTTTAATGTTTAGCTGCAATAACCCGTTTTGTAGGTTCATGTAAAAGTAGATTTTTGCATGGTATAAGGATATATTTATTTATATAATTATTCACACAGTTTATGGGAAGCATAAACATATACATGTACATTTGTGAGATACATGTACTTTGAGTCCGTCTTCAAATCACACAAATTCATATTTTCTAATATTATGAAACAGTGCAAACAGGTGTATGACCACCAAATACCGGGAACCAGTCCTGAAGTTGTACGTAAAAGTAGTGCTATTTAAAAATAGCTGCTCACTGTTAAAATTATAACTTTTGAACCATAATAGATATTGGAACAAACTACTAGGTATTTTTGGAAAGCTGAGAAATTCAGGAAACAAGAGGATAAAGTTGAACTGATGTGTACTAAAGATAAAAACTATGTGAGTCATTGGATTACATGCACTATTTTGGAACTGAATATGAAAGTGAAAGTAGTTTTTTTTCAGTGTGTTGACTTCAATGAAAGTGGTGCTGAAATTTTGAGAGAATACTTAGGGGTTACATGTTGTCATATGACAGGAATATTTCTTTATTTGAAACAAAGGTAAAATGTTCAGAAAAATTCAAAATCAACTAATTTTATATAGCCGAAGAGGCGATAAACAATGGTGGTTTTACCACAACATACATGTCACTTAATCGTGTAAGAGTTATCTTTTTGTGCACTAGTGTTTATAATATTTTATCATGTTTTGTAGGGTCTTTTGAAAGACATTTATTGTTAATAAAACTACTCTCAATAAAGGATTCACATGATTTAATAAAAAGCACATTCTCTTTCCTCAGTCATGTATTGTATCGGATTTAAAAAAATCCATACCAAAGTATTCTCAGTAGTTGTGTTTTAGTATACATGTAGACCTCCTGAATTGTACGTAGATGTAGCTTAAAAGCACTTTTAATTTTAAATAAAAGTGTTTTGTAAAATAATAGTCGTTTTAAACAGCTTTTTTCAATCTGAAATGCCTTAAAGGTATGTGATAATAAGTTTGTATAAATAAAACATGTCAAACTACTAAGTGATCAATATGGGAAAGATTTATTTCATACCCTGGTATATTTATTGAATCATTTATATACAGAGTCATACAAAGAATATAAAATTATCATGTCAAAGACTCAAAATCAATATACTGTTTAATAAATATTTTCGTTGTCTAGATTTTAAAGAAATTGTTGTTTACATAACTGCGTATGCATACAATAGTTTGTGTTTCCTGAACGGAAGAATTATCAAAGGTAAAAAATTTTATGTTTGTAAAGCTTCTTTGTTAACCATGCTATTATTTTTTAAATTAGATATAAATAAGTATAAAAAATTGTGAATGCAAGGACAAAACAGAAGTTTGCGCATTATATAATTAATATTGATGTGCAGTTAATATTATCGTTTCATTTCTTAGTATTATCTGAATGATAACTAACTAATTAAAGATTTAACAAATATGTTTGGTTGTTGTGCTCACTTCCAAACTGCCTCTGGCCAGATTTCCTACAACAGGGAAATAACTATACACTACAAACACCAAAAACCTTAAGTTTCTAGGAAAACCTTAATTTCCGCGTCAAAGCCTTAATTTTTAAGGGTTGACTGTAAAATGTGTTGTCATCTGAAATTAAGGATGTGGCGGGGAAATTAAGGTTTTGACGCAGAGATTAAGGTTTTTACACTGACGTTAAGGTTTTTTGTTAATTGGACCCAGGGGTCGATTTTAATTACCTTGGCATTGTTGTTGATAAATATCATTTACCTTACTGTAGATCTTTATCTACTTGTCTGTAGCTATATCTATCGATGTTTACAATTATTTTTTGTCCAAGTAAATATAGATCATGTGAAAACAAAATTTAAAAAAATTAAAATGCACGAACGTGAATGCATTTCCTGTCAACTTCTCATTGCGAGAAGGGTGCATTGCAAACCTATTTCACAAATAATGTATATCGTAAGATACCGTGAATGTTCTATAAACAAATTAAATATAATATTTACATTTGAAGATCGGTAGGTAATTGAATTTACAGCAAATATCATCGACCGTAAATTAAGTACACATCTACGATACTGTTTACCGGTAACGAATAAAAAGAACAAAGGAAGGATGCTATTTGTTTTGAAGATATGAATGAGGGTGGTATGTACAAGTTGAACCGGATTCACCAATGTGCCTTTAAAAACAACAAATTGTAAAGCACTTATTGCGCTGACGAAGAAAACGTTTTTTTAACATAAGGACTTATTGTTTACTAAGAACACAAAAAACTTTATTATAAATATGCATGTGCAAACAGATACGATTACTGACGTCTTGGTTTCAAATTGTTAAACGGTAGTGCGTAAAAGCATTAATTTGATCGAGGGTACGATTCGTTTAAATAGTTATGAGTAGGTACAGTGTTTACTTAGATAGGTATTCCGCAATCATTATATAAACTGTACAATGAAGGTAACCGAATAAATATTTGCTTTATTGAGCAGTGGCGAAAAAAGTCTTCTTGAACCAGTGTCCTCATTTCTTATGATATGTATTATTCTTTTCTGGTTAACGACATGTTGTCGATATTTCTCCGAAAATATGCGTACATTTTCGGAAAATATATTGTTTATTTGTACTCACTGCGAAACAGGTAAGAAATGCTTGGCAGAGCCTTGCATATCTAACTGTTTCTAAGGCTCCTACAAATAAATTACATATTTTCTGACATTGTACAAATATTGTACATTTACAATGTACATATTTTACATGTTTTACCAGTCATTTCTAGTTTGTTAATGTTTGTAAATTGTAAAAAAGATTCCACCCCTTTGGAATCCTCTTTTGTTTAATAGTGGTTGAATGTTCAATATTTGTATCACATTTTAGTAGTAGCGCGGAAAAGAAAACCCGTTCGTTACAAATACGTTTACTTAAAGACGACGGAGCTATAATACTAGGGTACTAGTACTTGAAACATGACGCGACTCAAATGTCAATTTTCAAGTGATTTTCTTACCCGTTCGAAATCGAGTCTATACACTAATGTTTTAGATGCGTTCGCGATGTAAAAACGCTGGTAGAATTTCAGAGCAAAATCTCGTATTCATTAAAACATAAAATTACTTAAGCTTGTTACGCTCAAACCATAGTCGATATTATAGCCATTTCGGATTTTAACGTTTCAATTGTAATTTTCAATTTAGAAGATGCTGAACATTTTTTACCAGTTTGAAATTGACGCAAAAGAACAAAACTCGTCATAAGCTCAATTTGAGTTCAACTGATAATTTATGCAAGTTTTCCCTCACAACATCATTGATTTATTCTACCTACTTCACAAAATGAAAATTGACAAGTATAGTTAATTGTACATGCGTATATGGTTTGATTGAAAAAAAAATAAAATGACCAGACGTAAGTCTACTTTATAAAATTTTAGAAATACTGTTTATTCATGGTTTTAAGTTAGTTTTGTGCAACTTATTCGGTTTCTTTTGCCTTAATTGCTTATTCGTGCATTTTATTTCCCACCCAAACTACCAAAAAAAATTCCTGATATTTCATTTAAACTTATTTTGGAGCTTCTAAACCTGAAAAGAAGTAAAAAACTAAAGGTGTTTTTAAAATTGTATGTACGTTGCAATTTAGTTCAGAATAACATGCATTTTACATTTTCTGCTTTACTTCCGTGTCATTGCGGGCAGTTTGCGTTCGAATCCAATCTTACTTGACAAGGATTGCCCGTTTTCCTACCGAAGGTCGGTGGTTTTGTCCGTGTACTCCAGCTTCCTCCCCCAATAAAAACTGGACACTGATATAGCTGAAAAAATGTTGAAAGCGGCGTTAAACAGCATTCAAACAAACAATAAACTTCTGTGCAACAACTGAAAAAAATTACACAAATAAAATTATTAAAAAAAAATTAAACGGCGTCAACACCAACGTAATAATAAGGCAAAAAAAAAATTAAGAAAAATGTAAACAGCAACAAATGTTAAAATAACAAGCAAAACTAAAGAAAATAAAATTTAAACAGTAAATTTAGCCACAGACACGTAGATAAAGATCTATAACGTTTTGGAATATTTGATGATAAAAGCTATACATCTTAATCATTTGGATTTTAAATATTGGCGAAACTCGCGTCTCGCGTAGTAAATTCTATTAAATTGATATCTTTGGTGACATTTATCTACAGTACAGTAAATAAATGTTATCAACAAAATGCCCTAGATCATTAAAAAAGACGCAGGTGTCAAATTAGCAAAAAACCTTAATTTCCCAATAAAAACCATAATCTCCGCGTCAAAGCATTATTTTCCCATTCATACCCTTACTTTCAGATACATGTTACACTTAATTTTACAGTCAACCCTGTAAAATTAAGATTTTGACGCGGCAATTAAGGTTTTGCTAGGATAATAAGGTTTGGTGTTTGTAGTGATCACCGACCACTGAGGGTTGAAATGGCAACACGATGAGCACCCGTACGACTAATAAAATGAAGTCAGATTAAACATAAATTCTATTTATTGTCGAACAAATGCGATTACAGCATACTTCATTAAAGAAACTCCACTCTATTAATGTTATATATAATATATATGTATATTGCATGTGTATACGATGCTTTCTAAGTCTTATTATATTTAAATACATATATGTACCTGTGAAAAAAGGGTTATCGATAAAGATAAGTAAACATCACCAACTGTAGTAACCCTATGTCATCAAGACAACAAAATTATTACATTCAATATTTCCTATCAATACTAGAAATGACATACTAAGGGTACAAGGAAGCGAAGGCTTTATGTATGATTTCCTTACGACTGGATTTTAGTTTTTTACGTGGCAAGGTAGTATAAAGAGTTTATAAATCAAAAGTTATAACAGATGTAATTTAAGATATCGATCTTGATTTTAAATTTTCAAAAACATGTTTTTGAATTTTTAAGAATCCACATATTAATTTTACATCGCAAATAAACAGTTTCACAGTATTTTGCTGCAGACAATATCTTAGTGAACCGTTTTGACAACTCTTTGGTAGATCATGTAGATGAGCCAGCTATGTATCTTTCCTTCAAAGGATTTTTATGTAATCTAGGAATCCAGTACAAGTATGGTAAGTCATCAGACTCTTTGTCGTAATTAATATTCAAAGAAGTCATGAAGAACTTATGGTTAGCCAGCACATACGTGTGTATGTGGAAGTACCAGTTATCTTTAATGCCTAGTTCTTTAAAGAAACATTCATAGTATTGTAACTTACATACAAACACAATTTTGTTAGAAGTCTTGTCTCCAGGGACGACAACATATTTGTCATGGAGGGAATTGAGGTACCTCATAGCATCCTCGTAATTGAATACGGATTTAGCTCGACCATTAATGCAATATATAAGATTCGACATTGAACCAAAGACCTTATTGCCCTTACCCAGTTAGATAGTGCATCGAATTATGGGTCTTGTTCCCTTTCCCTATTAATCAATTCCAAGGCATAGTCTTTAACTGAATCCATATTAGTTTTGAAATTTAAATTCCACTCTACTGATTGAGGTTCTCTGAATGTTGGTCCACGAGAAATAATGTTTATGGGATTCGCGCGTGGTCAATGATGTTCCGATCACCAGTAATGACATGACCAGTGGGATTGTATATGAAAGTAGAATGAGAACAAGTGCATTTGCTTGAGATATGTTTCAATGTCTAGGAACTGGTATGCTTGTTTGTAGTTCACGATTTTACGGGCAATTGTGTTGGTATATTTATAAGACACGATGTGAATGGATTCATTTTTTAAATATGAAGTGATCTGATCTTTGACTTCTTTTCTATTAGGAATATTTCTGATGTTAACTGCATGAATTTCGTTATTTCTGAATTTCATGTGAAGGAATTTTTATTCTCATCAAGAATAGGTTTTATCCGCACAGGTTTGAAAAGACGGAAAGGCGCTATATCGCAAATGATGCTAGTCAATCTATATTTAGGTGTTAATTGATCTATCCCTCGAATGTCAAGTGCATAATCCCTAAGTAAAATGTTTAAACAGTTGACAGGAGAATAGAAAAGAGTGGTACAATGTAATATAGACCCAGAGGTTGTTCAAAATGAGAAAAAAAAACATTATACTTGTAGGAGAAAGATTTACACTGCGAATTGGTGGTTGGACGTTTGTATTTTTGAAGACCATGACTTCGTTTGTCACCAGAATTGGTGTTAAAAGGCCCTTTACATTTACTCCATTTGCATAATGTACTGAATAAAATTACTAACACCTTTGATGTTATCATTGCAATCGTAAGGCATTGCATTACCTAGTTCCATGATTCATAAATATTTTCTCTGTTTTCGGAACGAACGGTGTGCTAAGTAAGGGACTATTAGTATGATGGTAAATTTTTTCTATGATGGGTACTTTCATGGACAACCCAGATGATGATCTGGCTGCCTAAAGTGATTATGCAGTATCCTATATTGAGGATAGTAAGTATCATATCGATGTTTGTTCATTCTGTCCTAATAATTGTGAGCACAGCTTGCACGCGAAGAGTGGGGAACTCTACCACAATTACGTGTCATGTGATCAAATGGAATCACGTTATCAAAATCTGCTTAATTCTGATATTGATTTTTTTTCGTCCGGAAGTTGATATCGTCAAAAAACTGTAACAAAGTGAATAAAGAAGAGCACTAACAATAATTTTAAAGAAAAACTTGAAAATAAAGTTGACATCGATAAAAAATAAATGTTTTATTATTTAAAATTAACAACAAACTTTTGATAATACTTTTATGCAATCTCAAAGTCGATCTTTAATAACTGACAATCAAAGTTATTAAATGTCATGTGACGTCGCCATTACAAAGAAAGGCGTCACATGACCACTGTAATTTAGAGGCACATTTAGGGTGTTCGGAAGTAACGTCAATTATAAAATGTACAGTATATAATGATAATAAAGGACTATATTGTCTGTGCTCGCATTTTGGCAATGCCTACTCCATATTAGGAGTTGAATCGTTAGTAACAGGTGATGCCAAAAAATCCGAGCAATTTACTGTAACGGGTTTTTGAATGTTAGCCTAATAAACATTTCTAAAGTAATAATTACCCTCTGACTTAATGAAGCACAAAATGGGGTATTCCAAAGAATGTCCAATGAAACAAAATTAATAGCTCTTTGTGAAGCAACAGAGGATCGTCGTAACCCTTGTGACGTTCCAGTCGATATACTGTTCTTTATAAGTTCGTTTTTCATAATGCTTATTAGCTACTAAGTTGCAATAACCATTGGAAAATTATTCCACCAGCAGAGAAACTTGTTATGGTTGTTATAAATGAAGGTAATAACAAAATACGGAACACTGATGAAACTGTCACAAAAGACAATCCACAAAACAAAGTCCGAGAAATCGGCAGACACAAGAACCAACAACCAACATAAAGCAACTACATTAATGGTCCTGACTTAGTACAGGCTATAGCAGAGTTCATGCCGAATATGTGTTGTCAAAGAAAATCCATTCTATTATACAATAAGACATTTCAGTGATGCATAGGTTGTTTCTTTCTGCCCCTGTTTACGACTTGTACCTACGCAGAATAAAGAGTTAACTTGAACTTTACGGTTTTACAGATATACTCATTTGGTTTGTATTGGTTTTTTGTAGACAGAATTTAAATTGTTGCTTTATTTTAAGCTCTATTAGTCAGTCTACTTCATTGCTTTTTTAATAAACATTTTCATTTCTTCAGTTAAAGAAAACTGACGAAAAATGAATGGAAGCATTTAGTACCCTATCTCTCACCATCCCCGCCAGGCATCTAATACCATAGTACAAATTATGCCTCCAGATGATTTTCAAAACGTTTTAGATCCTTTGGAAAAGAAAAGTAAACTTATTATAAGGAAGCAATTGGCATCAACTCCTGGCAAGTAAAATACTAATTAGAATTTAAGTCTTATTTTTTACTGGTTACGCATATGCCCGCGCTAAATTTTAATTTAAGTGTAAAATTCCATGGACTGCCTCAATAAGGTCCTATAGGTTTTCTCTCAATGTAAGTTTAACTCAACTGACGAGTATAAATAAATAATTATTTAAATACAAGCTTAGGTGTCGTTGATTTCCTGGTCGTCCAAATACAATACGATCGAAACTAAAACGTATGTTTTACTATAAAGTGCGTCAAAAACAAAATCCACGGAATGTAGAGATAAGCCAGATTTAGCGCTCATGAGTAATATACCATTTACAATTTCTTTTAAGCTTGTGATTAAAGTTGAACGTCAAATAAACGGTTTAGTTTTACATCAGGAAATTAATTATACAATAAATTCCGTTGAATATATCTTTTAACATCATAGGATGTAATTTGATGTACTTATTACATTTTACAAACCATGTTCCTATTTTCATTTTTGTCAAGCGATATTAACAATTAGAATACATGGTTTACTTTTCTTTATTGACGTTTAGCCACTACTGCAATTGTGCACACGATAACCGATACAAAAGAAAAAATTATGTTTATTTCAAAGAGTGAAAAAGGTAAGTTCCTAAAAGCGAACAGTTTATTTTATTGATATATAATGTTCGAATGTAGTAGTTCGGATTTGCGCATTTTACATTTTAGTTTAATATATTATTCTTTCTAATTTAATACTGATATTATGTTTCAGCAATTGACGTTTCTTTTAGAAAAATATTTTATAATTATTATCTGATCTTTAAATTGAGTTTATATTGAAGCATTTTAACACATTAAACACTTAAACAAATCGCACGAGAGTAATAAGTTAAGAGTAGTTGTTTAACAGCTTTTAATTTATACCCGATTCATTATATCCGCTGTAGCGATCATAAACTAATATAATCATAATGTTTTGAACAATTTAATAGATGTTAAGAGTGGTAACCTTCACAAATTGCAGTTACTAAATTATATTATTAATTGATATTTTTCTGATAAATTTGATTAGTGTAAAGCCTGTCACATGACATGCTGTATTTGGTAAGGTTCTTTGAAAACGGCTGATAGAAAAGTGATGTTGCACGGTTATATTTAGAAAACATGATATTGCACGGCTATTTTTAAATAATTGGAATTCCCCTTTAAACAGCCAATCAGAATGACTTCTGTCTGTTTCCGGTTTGAAAGTTAGGAAAGTATGTACATTGTGAAAAATTGCAAATATTTCAATATGTTGCATGTATTTTTGTATTTATAAATCTTTTAAATTGAAAGTTTTCATAATTTCCGATGATATTGAAATGAAATGTGATATTTTCGTACATGTGACAAAACCCATCAAAACAGTAAACTAATCAAAAGAACATTGAACTAAATTCCTTTAAAATACTAGTATATACAGATGTGCATAAAAATATCAATTAATAATATAACAATTATAGTCTTTAACTACGGTCGATATGAAAAATATCGATATGAGATAACATATCGACCTCCAACTTCGTTGTCGGTCGATATGTTCTCATGTCGATATTTTTTCATATCGACCTAATTTAAAGGCTATAATTGTATAATATTATTAATTGATATTTTTCTGATAAATTTGATTAGTGTAAAGCCTGTCACATGACATGCTGTATTTGGTAAGGTTCTTTGAAAACGGCTGATAGAAAAGTGATGTTGCACGGTTATATTTAGAAAACATGATATTGCACGGCTATTTTTAAATAATTGGAATTCCCCTTCAAACAGCCAATCAGAATGACTTCTGTCTGTTTCCGGTTTGAAAGTTAGGAAAGTATGTACATTGTGAAAAATTGCAAATATTTCAATATGTTGCATGTATTTTTGTATTTATAAATCTTTTAAATTGAAAATTTTCATAATTTCAGATGATATTGAAATGAAATGTGATATTTTCGTACATGTGACAAAACCCATCAAAACAGTAAACTAATCAAAAGAACATTGAACTAAATTCCTTTAAAATACTAGTATATACAGATGTGCATAAAAATATCAATTAATAATATAACAATTGTAGCCTTTAACTACGGTCGATATGAAAAATATCGACATGAGATAACATATCGACCTCCAACTTCGTTGTCGGTCGATATGTTCTCATGTCGATATTTTTTCATATCGACCTAATTTAAAGGCTATAATTGTATAATATCGGTAAGGTAATGTTTGAAGGAAACCAACGACGTCAATTCCATGGTTTAAGAAATGATTTTTGCGTATACACAAGGAACAAGTCTAAAATTGGACACCTACATAGGAGCTGCAGGTAAATAAATAACATGATAGCTAAGATGGAACCTCTTCAATAAATATAATTGTGTTAAAAGTCAAAAGATTTAATAAGAGTAACAATGCGTTAAGAAATGCCAGTACGTTACCGCTCTTTGTATTTTATCGTTTTTATCGATTTTACAGGATTCCACCTTTTTAAGTTTATGGCAAAATGTTACTCTGTTTACAATTTGATCATCAATATCTGTCTGTTACCATGATTAGTTCCTTCTTTGCAGCAGGATAACAGTAGGCTATTTTATTTGTAGACTTACATGCTTGCTAGTGTTCTTTAAAATATTTTTCTCTTCTATATCAATGCAATATAGCGCTTCGCACCAGGTAAAAAGATGCCAAAAAATGATTTCGACTGTTGTTCATTTTTGATCTTCTTGATGTTTAAGTCGACATTTTCTTTGATACATGTATTTTTCTGTATGTGAAATAAATTCTTAATATAAATTGTATTACAACTTCTTTTGTGCCACAACCTATTGCTGATATTCCATTACGTTTTACTAATAATAATTTAATAGTAAATTCTCTTTTAATAAATTTGTGTCAGTTGACGTTTAATAGACCTTTCTAATTTGACCTGTAAAACCTTCCTGCAGTCTGGTGTTTAAGGGAGAATTACACTATTTATACACGTTGAATGTGCCAAAATGTTTCATATTATTACTGTGACAATCAACATTATTTAACTATGTGCTCAACACGTTTTTGTTTATGTATAAAATAATGTATTTAGAGATTTTTTTAACTGATTTCTCCATATACAGTGACATCAGACACGGTATGAATTAGACTTACAAGTTTATTGAAGTCTTGTCCAAACATGGAAAGCTAACAAGACTAATAATTTTTTTATGTTTAATGAGGCAATTTGACGATTCACGTTTATGTTCAAAGTATCAACCCTATTATATTTTTTGTTTGTTTGTTTCGCTTATTAAAAACGCAGTCACAGATGAATTGACAAATTGTAAGTGATTCATATAAATCTCCAGCAACAAATTTGAGGATAAACATTATGTAATCTATTATTAAATGTCTGTTTTTGTTTGTTTATCACTCGTGCTGTTCAATTAATTGTTAAATGAATAGGCAAATTGATCTTTTTAGTCGTGCGCCTTGCTAATTTAAATACTACCAGGCTTTTCTTTACAAATAAGTGAAAAATACAAGGTTACAAGACAATAACGTGCATACTTGGCTAGCTGTACATCGAACAAGTTTTACCGAAGATTAATAGGTTCTTACATTATTGTTTTAGAAAATTCTGGTGCTCTTCCATAAAAATTAAAAATTGTATAGACACACAAAAATTCTATCACTCGTAGACAATTTCAAGGCTTTCCCAAAAGGGACAGCTACAAATCCGGATAAAGACAAACGCAAAAACAAAAAAGGAAACATAATGTTTGCGAGTGAGCTCATTTGTACTGTGACATCGGCAATATACGAAAGAGTCAACTTTCCGTGGTCAGGATACTTTTATTTTACCTAACATCTTAGAAACAAATATCATGATTTCTACCTAAACATATTTAAAGTAATTAAAATGTAAAATTAAATGTCTTTTTCTGATTTCTTCTAATTTCTACTGGAAGCCGCTTGGATCTGATGTGGAGTTGCAATGTTTCATTATCCTTTAGCAAATACGGAATACAAATTTCAAAGTTAATGCGAATTACTTTGGCAAATTAGATAATTTTGATCCTGTATCTTTTTTTCAAAACTCTGACAAATACTTGCTACAATAAAAGTTTGTATTTATGTGTTTATTCTTTTTCAATTACTTCAGCTGCTGCTATCAGACAATCAACTACAAAATTTGTGATGGGGCAGGTAAAAATGTTTTATTTCATCTTGAAGCTTCAGCAGATACTATTAAGGTAAATATACGCATGTATTAGTATCTGTCAACTTGTCTACTGCCAACATATATAATTTTTATATTGTTTAAATTTGGAAACTGTTCGGAAGCGATGATATGCCACTAAACTATTACTGTTCGTAAAATGTGTTCCTGTAAATCGATATAGGTTTTCCTTATACGGATAAACATACAAGGCGATGCATCAAGACTGCCATCCTTATACAACCTTTCATACTGGAGATCTGGAAATTTTTGGTCAATCCATGCGACAAGTGCTGAATATTTTTTGTGATTTTGAAGCAATTTATACTATACATTTGTTTTTGTTTTATGTGACCACTGACAATAGTGTTAATATCTAGTATGCATAGTCCAATATGTCTTTTCATATAGTTGCATTCTTGCACCTTGACCCACATTTTTTATTAAACAAAAACATTATCAATCTTCAGAAATGTTGATGCTGTCCGATATTAAACATAAATATGCTGTTTTTTAGCAGATAAGCTCCTAACAACATTATTTGTAATTGCCTGAAACATTATTAAAAGTGGTTTATAAATAAAGTATGCATGGATAGGTGATTTTGCAATCCTACGTACAACATGTACACAGCTACTAAACCTTTAAAGGTGAGATACCTGAAAATCCGTTTTGACGTCATTTGGTCTCCATTTAATGTTGAAGATTGCGATGTCCTTTCCTTGTATTAAATACCAAACCTACACAAGAACGTAAGGTAGTTATTCATCTACTTTTGATCATGTGTCTGTTAACACAGATGTTTGGGGCTCGTGTCAAACTGCGGGTATGTTGTGTTCAACTGCAACCTTAATTGACAAAGATTTTAATTTTGTTATATATTATAAATTACTGATTAACACAATATAGGGCAAGTCGCTTTTGGTAGTGGCTTTCTTGCAGTTATATCTCAGGTAGATACTGTTATCTGTTTATCTCAGTATAGAATACAGATACTTAATATTATCTCTATAATGTGATATATATGTTACAAATAAAAAATTCATGCATGTGACAAGATGTCAGTGTCACATTTTCATTTCGTATCCGCATTTAATCTGTGTTATGTCCCAAAAAAGATTACATTCCCAAAATTTATAAGGCAATTTAAGTTTTCAAACACTCAATAATCATGCTTGTAAACTGATTTATTGATTGTTGATAAGAAAATTCTCATTTGATACGAAGAACATTGAATAGTTCTAACAAAACCTCGTGTTGTTGTCACTATATATATAGATATGTTTAAATATATTAAGAGATATTTTATATATTTATATGGTTTTTAAATATTTACAGGGTAATTGTTTAATGAAGTATGACTTTAAATAAATTGTGATTCTAATTTTTAAATGAATTTATAAGGGCAATATTGTCAATACATGAGCTGCTCATGTCCAATTTGATTTGTGTTTATATGTTCTTTCAGCGATTTTTCAGTTATTTCATATATGTTTTATAATATTTATCATATGTTTTATTAGTGGAGGAAGCAGGAGTACCCACTGCAAACCCGCGACCTACGGCAGGAAAACTGGTAATAAGTGAAGGTTAGAGTCGAGGCAACCCTGCCCATACTAAGGCTTAACAAGCAACATCAGTGTTGTCAGGAGCGCTACCAATAACATTTCACTAACTGCCTTAATCACTCGTCCAACTCGGCCTTGTTCATCTGATCAGTTTTGTAGTAAATTGTTACAACTATACAGTATGTGAACAAAAATCATTCGGTTTCTTAGGCCATATTGAAAATAATACTTCACTATTAAATAACAGTTAAAACAGGTACTCACAACTTCTCTGTTGTTGAAAAATAAGTATATGTAATTATAAGTTCCTTTGCACGTATTTCTTTCTGCAGTCGGCGTTGAATGGATCTATACAAGTTCTGAATATACAAAATGTAGACAGAATTCCAAGTACTGATGAAAACAAATACAAGATCCTCTGTACAATTTAATAAAAACGTTTTTTTTGTCATGGTTTTGTATAAGAAGCGAATTATTTTCCGTAATGTTAATATCAAGAGATAGGGCAGACCAAGATAAACAAGATAGATGGTTTCCTTCCAAGCTTTCGTTGCATGTGACGCATGGCCTGATATATTGTCGGTAACTGCTTTGCAATAAAAGGCCAAACATTTTTATCTAGAAACTATATTTACTTTTCACATTTCTATTATGGCTTGATGTATTCCAGACATCCCGGGCGATAAGCTTCTCCTGGCGTTCTCCAAACTTTAACTCTGCCGTTACAACAGCTTTCATTTCATACCTGATTATCACTTTTCTCCAGTTATTCTGTGCTGTTCATTTAA
Source organism: Limnoperna fortunei (assembly GCA_944474755.1). Classification (NCBI taxonomy): domain Eukaryota; kingdom Metazoa; phylum Mollusca; class Bivalvia; order Mytilida; family Modiolidae; genus Limnoperna; species Limnoperna fortunei. The sequence continues at coordinate 34,519,852 of OX104124.1, read as the reverse complement.
ATTAGTATGGCACTACTGAACACTGCGAACACGGTTCAAAGCCCGAACTCCTAATTCTTTTACGAATTCAGCGTTTTTATATATGCCCTCTGAACTGTCCTCTTACACGTATGAAAATGATTGTGGTTGTTTAATTTGTTCGTAATATCCACTAAAAAATCTTTTTGATGAACTACAAAACAGGAGAATAATTAATTCTAAAAGTTCAGTCCTGTTCATCATGTCCGACTTGTAAAGTTGCAAGATCGAATCTTTTTGTCTTTTTTTATATCAATGAATTCATTTTTTACCTCTATTTTATGTCATACATTTTTGACATTTTTTGGACGTGCTTTTTATTACCGTAAATGTACTGTAAAATGGGTGGTATAAGTAATTTGCAAAAATCAAAAATCAATATGCTGGACACGAAATAATTGTTGTCCACGTGCGGTAAACATTCAAATAAAAATATAGTCATACAATGTTTGAGCAATATACATATTTCATATGCAGATAATGTCTGGAACTAATCACTACATTTTGCAATTACATGTATGTCATTCCTGCAGTTTGATGCTGTTCACGGTATAAATAAAGCAACGGTGAAGTCACTATCGCATGATAAAGCAAGTGTTACATGTAAGATATATTTTGATTTATTTTCACACACACCAATAATAAACTAAAATATTTTGATTCAACTGAGTTTTGATAGTAGGGTATGTTTATTGAATTATTCTTCAAGAAAGTCGTTGTAATGCACATGTCATACGCCACAGTCACACTGTCACGTTTCAAGGGTACGTTTTGACCAAACGATGACTCGTTAATTGAAAACTAGGCTTAACTAGGTTTGCGGTATGTTTTTTTTCCCTACGTTTTGCTACGTTCTAGCACGTTATCAGTACGTGTAGACTTGCTCTTCCATTACGTATACACATCTTTCGACATGCAGTAAGTACGTTTTCTTAACACAACACTACATTTGATTACGTTGTTGTTATGTTTTTAATATGCTTGCTTACATGTATGTTTAGATACTTTTCACTACGTTTGTATTACGCTTTTCGTGTAATACTACCTTTTGATTACTAGTAGTTATCGTCAATTACCTATTTAGGTTTTCAAACTTGAATGTCAAAATTAAAAATTTATTTAAACAGATAAGCAAGTGTTTTGTATTATTTCAAAATTCATAATGAAAACCAAGTAAACGAAGATAAAAAAAACTGTAGCTCTTCTATCGGGTTTTTATCTACTCACTGATGCGGAAAACATGGATCGGAATACGCAACCTAATGGAGTCAACACTTCGGCATAAATTATTCTGTAATTTTAAAAACGTGCCGGCTCCATCGCTATTAGATAACAGTTGCTGTGTCAAATCGTGTTTTACTGACCAACATCTTAAAGTTGATGTTACCCTAAGAACTATATGTTGACTTACGTTCGTATGGGCATCGTCGACCTCTAAAAAACAGTTTATGTTTTCACATAAAATTTTCAGCCTATTTTCAAACTATTTCAGTGTTTAAGCACTCTTTTTATGCCGAAAATATCGAACCATTAAAAGCGCCTGCCAGGAAATACATACATATGATGTTTTGTTTTAACGTGTCAGGAATTCGAACGGCTACCGCTGACAGTTCAAATAACGCCTCGGTGGCCGAATAGTTAAGGTAGTTCGCCTTCTTTTAATCACGTGGCTTTCAACACTTGGGTTTGAGTCTCATTGTTGGGAAGGGTGTACTCGACTCCATCTTAATTGACCAAGCTGGGACCATACTGGGAGGGCTGCCAGTGCTCGACTCACAGATCGGCCCAGCGCGTCCCGGGAGACGGATATGGTAGACCCTCTCGTTGGGGGGATGTCAGGTCATAGTACGGAAAACCTTACCGCGGACCATAGTGTTTGGAGAATGCTACGCTCCTTGCACCATAAAGAACCCCTTGTAGATTTCGAAAAAGAGTAAGCTCATTGTAGCCGCTACAAAAGGCAAAATTATCCGCCCTTACCCAAAACTCCATACTTTTCCAGTGGCAGTCAAAATTGTATTCCCTGTGACCCATCCCACCCCATTTTCCGTTGATTTATTGTTTGTTGACTTGTTCCAGTCCTGAATATATCTGAAATACTGCTCGCTGGACGTAAAGCAGACACGCAATCAATCAATTAATTAATTGACAAGGATTGCTAATTTTCCTACAAAAAGTCTAGTGGTTTTCCAGCTTCCTCCCTTAATAAAAACTGGACGCCGTGATATTGCTGAAAAATTGCTGAAAGAAGCATTAAACAACATTCAAACACATATACAAACAAACGTTCAAATATCATGTATTATAAAAAGCATATTCGATATTATACTTCAGAAAACTTTTTAATCATTCTTCTGGAATATCGGATCGGGTAAGCATATTCTGTGAGTTCACGAAACACTGCTGTAAGATTTGGTTGGTGCCACATCTTTAAGTCTAATATCCTCCGAGAGATTTTTAAATTTTCAAACTGAGATCCGCGCCTAATCCATTCTCGACTCAAACTGATCTAGCTTGGTTGAGCCCTTGGTAATATATAATACAATATTCCAGGAAGACAAAGACAAGCCCAAACTAAAATGCATTATATTGCTTTTACCCGTCATTTTACTCCAAAGAAATGGACACCAAATGCGTTTAACTACACTAAAAACTAATTCTTCCCCTACTCTTTTAGAAGTGGCAGATCATAATGACTATAACTCATACATAAAAACGTAGCTAAACATAAAAATCTGCCCAAAATGTAGAGAAACGCAAAGGAAACTAGTTGATACGCACATAAATACGTAGAAAAGCGTAGTGAATGCTTAGTTCTATCGGACAAATTCTTTTCGTTTTTCCTAAGTTAATTTTACGTGTTTGATACTGTTTTACGTTATATTTCAATTTGCTACGCATTTACTAGGTATCTATTACGTTTTAGAATTTTCAAAACGAAAATTAGATAAGACCAGTTTGTAGAAAGTAGCACTACGATTTTTTAATGCGTTTCTTCATCTATATTCCCGTTTAACAACGTTTGTAAACAACGTTTGTTAAACAAAGTAAAACGAAGCCTTTAAAACGTAACGGTGTGACCGTGGCTTTAGATGTACAGAAGGTTAGAATTCTTAAAAAATGACTTTTAGTGTTAATGGTAGATGATTCAGTAAACCTTTTCGTAACGCTTCATTGTTGTTTTAGCCAGGTTCGCTATGTATCACTGGCTAAAATAATATGTTGCATGATTATAAGAGTACACAAAAAGATTCTTATACCATTATAATCAAAAACTAGTTTTGTTCTTATTGTTAAAACAATACGATTACATTTCGTGATGTTGTGATTCGTCAAAAAAAAATTTAATATAAATTCCAACACCATAGTAATGCATAGATTTAAAGCCTCGTCTCGTAGTAAATAAGATGCTATAATCAACTACATCAGAAAAAAAGTGTATCCATTCAGAAACTGTACAAGCCTTTATGAGGATTCGGACTGAACGTGTATGTTGCTGGATAGTCATTGATCTCATGATCAAGGATTGAGTATTTCAATATTTATCCTCTATGTTCCACGAAAAATATCAATATAGTTTGTATAAATAAAAAAACAATAATATCAATTTTATAACAATTTAATACTGGGCTGCAAGCATTAGATATTGAACGTAATAAATATTTATCAAATTTAAAGTAAACACAAGTTTAAATATTTACCTGTTACTAAGGGAGTATGCAAAAATTGAATAGGAGTTTGAAATTAGAATTTTTATATATCCGACGTAAAATATATGTAATATAGTGTTCATTTGTTAGACTGTGGACTTTCAATTTTAAACGTACTGTAGTTTACAGGTATGAACAGGGAGGTAGGGAGTTTGAAATTTGGCTTTTATATTGGCAAAATATTCAAGCTCATTTCTGAAAGTGACAAAACTGGCTATTGACATCTCATTCGTTAAAACAACATAGTATAATTTGCTTAATATAAGTTTTTCATATTGCAACAATCCCTCCCCAAAATGAATTGCCTTACGCCATTTTATAGAAGCTGTATAGATCTAGTTATATAGCTTGATAATGACAAGCCTGGAGCCCAACAGCTTTGTTTTATTATAACACGGATTTATAAAGGTTTCCTATCATTTAAGCAGGATAACATTCTCCCGGGCATATGAAGTATATATATACCTAACTTGATACGACAGCATCTCAGAAATTCAAGTAAACAATCGACGCAGAATCATAATTTGCAGTGCAGAAAACGTTTAGAACAAACTTATTCTCGCAATATATATCAACCCTAAAGCGTTTTTGGTTGACCTGATGAACATGGTGATGAAAAACTGACAAGTACCTGTTATAACAAAGTTCGTTACCATCCACACTATACTTTAATTTCAACTGTTTGTCTCTAGTATTACCAAAAGCAGTAGATCGTATAGCCATAGCCCACATTCGTTCTCAAAGATGTAGCCAACAGCGTTAATAAAAGATAAAATAAACCTAATAATGTCTAGTGTTGTAAATTCGAAATAATACATGCATGCCTAAAGTAATTACAAAAACTGCAGAGACTTCTATCAAAAACTGAGTACATTGGCATACTATCCTCGTGTTGCAACAGGTTTTGATGATGAAAGAAGATCTTGGTATATGTTTACCTGTCAAGCCTTTTATGTGCAGCACCCGTTTAAATACTTATTTTTTTTTCAACCTTTTTTTATAATCGCAATGAAATTGTAAGAGCAAAGAAATGACAAGAGTCTCAGTAATAATGATATATTGTGGCTTACAGTATCGCGATATTTAATTAATCAATTAACAATTGACAGTTTCAAATCGAAATACATATTTGCAAAAAGCTAAAAGCTAAGGATTTATACCAGGTAAACCAATAATAATTGATTAAATATAAACATTTTTATAACAGAATACAAATACACGACTTATTGACATTATTTGATTTGCATTTGATACCATATTTACATAAATTATATTTATAAATACTATTGTGTATACATATCAATATATACAGACATACATTTGTTAAATTTTGTCAGTTATCGTAAATACCTTAATTCGACATAGACAAGAAAAGAGCATTAATACGTATAGTTGGTTCCCGTAGCTTTGATAAAAACCAAACTTCTTCTGCCTAGTTGACGCTCGCATATTTAAACATATAATTTAATTAAAAGTTTTATCAGATATCTTTGGAAAATCCTAGCTTAAACTAAGATGACGTTATATTATACATTCTTTGTTTTAGTCCAAGATAAAATTCAGGTCTGGCAAAATATTTTGACATTAATCCTGGCTATAGTGATATTAGAAAATGCTGGAGGATCATCCATACAGGATAAAAGTTTCAAATGCACAAACTGTTTCCGACATTGTTACCGTATGATGAAAGAAAAAAAAAAGCTGTATATTTGTGAGAGTTTTATTCGAATTATTACGCTTTGTGTTCTCAGTCATTCTCATATTTCTATGGCTACCATATTTTTTTCTTTTAGTTATTTTTTGGTTAACAATAGGGTGCTGGTTGCAAGACTTGAAATTCTGCAAAACTTTTTTAGACTATTATGACCCATTTTCTGTTCATCCATTTGTTTTGTATTCATGCGACGGAACTACCGAAATAACTCGTCTACAAAAACGGTTTGCCCCAATGACATTCTGCAAGCTGTTTTAGGGCAAATGTTTTTATATATTTTACAGTCGATAGTTGCATTCCTTCAAGTGTTATGTATTCATTGCTTCCTAAAATGTACAATAAAAAATGCCTTTAACAAAATCAGTTTTTGTAAACAATGCCAAAAACAAAAGTGCCTTACAAGCATTTTGTGAGGTTGCCAGCTATAATATTCTAATACATATTAATCTACAAATAAAACAAAATTATGCCACCAAAACTGAACTTGGTATAATCTCTGTTTATCTATACAAAAAGGCCAGTCTGAGATCAAAATAAACATTCAAGACAGCCATAGCTAATTCCGACAAGGCTGAGTCCAACTACACATCCATGTTTTAAAAGTCAAAATGTTGGACAAACAACGGACACGATATTTCTGATCTGGTCATTTTCGAAGACATGTTAATTAAAGTGCAGACTATATTCTTAACCAACCTCGCACAGCCAACACATGCAATTTACTAAGCCATAATCCTCAACAACCAGCCAAGAAAGTACACTCACAAACTTGACTACGATAAAGCATGAATCAAGACCAGGCGAATTTGTGATCTATTAGCGTATTGGTTCTAATGAAGAGCATAATTAAACAGTACGTTTAATGGTCAATGCAGTCAAAGTACAAGAACATTTGATTTAGCAGTGACAACCAGGTTGTTGTTACTAATAGAAAAAATATATAAGAAAGATGGCTCTCAAAAGTTGTCCTTCGCTTCCCAACTTATATTGTATATTGAAATTGAGGTATATAATGGCTATAGTTCAATTCAATTCGAAATTTTAAATGTTTCGCTTCATTATAAATGTTTATTGTTACGAAACTTTCCTTCCGAATTAATGTTGAGACATTTAAATAACTCAGCTGTGCACTAATAAAATATACATCATTACAGAAACAGAATCAGTTTAAAAGAAATAAAAGCAATGGAAAGTGTTTTAATGATATGATGACTTTGAAGCAATTATTGTCAAACTTTTTACAGCGTATGAAACATTCTTCATCATAATATTAATCCTGTATTTGCTTATAGTAAAAAAAACGTAAATACACCATTAAATTGCCATGTGTTCCTTTAAAGTCAGAACATATATGTTATACTATGGGTTTTCGTTTCTTTTGCTAAACACACATTGTCCCCTTCAGTCAGAAATATGAGTTATTTGAGTAAAGAAAGTGGTCCCTAGCTAGAATAGATGGTTCTTAGAGACTTTTATGCTCGTTGCTAGGAACGAAATGCCAATTCCGGTCATGAAATGACATATTTCAGTAAAGTACATCATTCTGATTCTAGAAATATATTGGTTAATATATTCCTCTAGTAAATTTTATAGCAAATCTATTGATATATAACTCAATTTATTCATGAAAGGAAAATTTGTCAAAAGTTGACCGGAAAGGTGGTCCGTTGGAGTATTGCGTACAGTGAAATTTCAACTTTGGACTTAATTTGTAAAAACATGCAATACTCCGGTCAAAACTGGTTAATATATTCCTCTAGTAAATTTTATAGCAAATCCATTGATATATAAGTCAGTTGAATTTATAAAAGAGAAAGTTTCAAACGTTGACCGGAAGGGAGGTCCGGTGGAGTATTGCGTACAGTGAAATTTCAACTTTGGACTTAATTTGTAAAAACATGCAATACTCCGGTCAAATTGGTTAATATATTCCTCTAGTAAATTTTATAGCAAATCCAATGATATATAAGTCAGTTGTATTTATAAAAGAGAAAGTTTCAAAAGTTGACCGGAAGGGTGGTCCGTTGGAGTATTGCGTACAGTGAAATTTCAACTTTGGACTCAATTTGTAAAAACAAGCAATACTCCGGTCAAAATTGGTTAATATATCCCTCTAGTAAATTCTGTAGCAAACCCATAGATATATAACATAATTTTATTCATAAAAAGGGAAAGTTGTAAAAAGTTGACCGGATTGGGTGCATGTTCTGTGAAAAAATCAGCCACAGGACACAATTGTTGGAATTTTTTTCCACGATGTTTTTAATTCATATGTCAGCTATTAATTAATAAGCCATTAATTGTCTACAGCTTCAAAATATTGAATTACAAAGATATATAATTCAATATATTATATATGAAACGAAATTTTGCAAAATATGAAATGTTGAAATGTATTCTACTTTGAAATAATGTTTTAATGTCTAACATACATGTAACAACAATCATTTCGACCCCTCAACAGATCTCATCAGGCGGTGGAATCATTGTGCAACAAATTATTATTTTCATTTCTTGCATAATGCTACAGAAAATTCCCCGCTATGATAGTTTTTTAATACAAATTCAAAAACTATTATTTATTTATTTATTTATTTGTTTGTTTGTTTGTTTGTTTGTTTGTTTGTTTGTTCGTTCGTTCGTTCGTTCGTTCGTTCGTTCGTTCGTACGTTCGTTCGTTCGTTCGTTCGTTCGTTCGTTCGTTCGTTCGTTCATTCATTCATTCATTCATTCATTCATTTATTTATTTATTTATTCATTTATCAACTATAAACCCCGTTAAACAAGGCACTAGCAATTGCAAACAGACCGCAATCAACGTTTCCGCTCTGCCTCTTCGTTTCAGGCATTTTAGCAAGTTGATTCTGCTCTTTGCCGTAAATTTGAGCTAAATGATATTCCAAACATGTGGTATTTTTTAATGATAAACTGTCCAAAATATAAATTTAATTTTTAGAATTTTGCAATGACAAAACCCAATGATCTCCACTCGACCGTTATGGTGAATTTGACATGATGGTGATTTTTGAAATTTAAAACCACAGTTACTTACCCACCTGTCCTAAATTTTAACTGGTGCTAATGTGGAATTTTGAAACCCGTTTATTTCTGGGTAATGGGATTTTAGTATATTTTGAGCAGTTATGATTATGTCTGATCATAAAGGTTCGTTAGTTAATATTGATTGTTTATATGATGTTGTTTACAAATTCCCACGCAAGTTAATGTTGTAGAATCTGACAAATCCGAAATAGGTTCATTAATAAAGTTAGTTTTCTCTACAAAATATCTTCTTTTTTGCGTTTTTTTACGGGCAGGTTTTTATTTTGTTCAACGGCATCTTTGTTTCTTGAAACATATTTTGGAGCTCTACATTATTACATGCTGTTTCTTCTTTTATTAAACTTAAATTTATTTGTCTGTTCGATTTACGGGAAAGAACGAGTTTTGATTTTTGAGGAGTTTTTAAAGATTTCGAGCTTTCTACTGTTGAGGGTGTTTTGATTTTAATCTCACTTTTGAGAGGAGTGTTTAACGAAAAGGCCGAATCTGGAGCTGGTTTGAATTCAATTTCGTTATCATTGAATCTTGGATGTTTCCTACCGGATTTGTTATCAATTTTCTTTTTACACTTTTTAGACAATGTATGGTGGCACAATGCCCTTAAATTAATAACTCTGTTTTTTTCTACTGGTTCTAATCATATGCTCATCTTTGCCGCCAAAATGTGGTAACATATGTAGTAGTGGATTCGCACTGACATGTTACTTTCAGAAATAGTGTAACACAATATTTTCCCTTTCTACCGTGGACAATAAATGCCCCTTGTTGAGGAACTAAAGTTATTTAATTATTGTCAATAATAAAACGAACTACTTCAATTCACATCAAAGGCAGGAAATTGAATCACAGGTTGATTAGAGTGTTGATTAGCCTCGTCAAATACCGTGTCATCAGGCAGTTTGTTAATTACCTGTTGGCTTACTGTTGTTTCGTTAATTTCGTCATAATTAATAGTTCTCCTTTTGATGGCACAGGCTTCTCACTTTTGATATATTCAATGATTTCGTCCGAAACTATTTTTTTAGGGAAAATACAATCAGATAGTTCGATAAAAGCCCTGTTTTTTCAAGTGATAGTCACCAACTCCAGACCGGCCTCTTAATATTTCAAAATTTTAAAGGTTTTGTATGTAATAAAGTCCTAAGGCTAAAAGATCTACAGGAAGTTCTTTCCAATCGTTTTCTCTTTTTAAAACAGCATTCATACTTTCTGAAAGATTATTAGTTATTCAGGAAAAAGGATCATACATGCCCGGATATTTTTCAATAAGCCATCTACCTGAGTGATTAATTATAGCCTGTGATATTTGTTTGTGATAATGTTCTAAAACTTCGGGGGGGGAGGGGGCACTTGGAAGTATTATATTTAATCTTCAAATAAGAAAACTCATCTTCGCTCTCGGAGTGAAGCATTTTATCTAAATGGTCAATGAACACATTTATGTTGTCGGACACCACTCGCCCTTTTTCAGCCAAAATTTGAAGTCTTCTTTTAAATGATTCCAACAAAACATAATTGGACAATTTGGAAAACAAGAACGAAAGGAATTTTCTTTTTGTCAAGCCTAAGTATTTTTAATTTAAGAAATCAAACAAACTCTCGTGCAATTTAGCATGTTTTCTCTCATGATTTAAAAAAGGTATTAAAAGTGATTGCTCAAATAAAACAACGGGAGAAACATAACAATCGCCTACGCAATACTCCAACGGACCACCGTTCCGGTCAACTTTTGACAACTTTCCCTTTCATGAATAAAATTTAGTTATATATCAATGGATTTGTTATAAAATTTACTAGAGGAATATATTACGCAATTTTGACCGGATTATTGCATGTTTTTACAAATTAAGTCCAAATTTGAAATTTCACTCTACGCAATACTCCAACGGACCACCCTTCCGGTCAACTTTTGAAACTTTCTCTTTTATAAATACAACTGACTTATATATCAATGGATTTGCTATAAAATTTACTAGAGGAATATATTAACCAATTTTGACCGGAGTAATGCATGTTTTTACAAATTAAGTCCAAAGTTGAAATTTCACTGCACGCAATACTCCAACGGACCACCCTTCCGGTCAACTTTTGACAAATTTTCCTTTCATGAATAAAATTGAGTTATATATCAATGAATTTGATATAAAATTTACTAGAGGAATATATTAACTAATTTTGACCGGAGTATTGCATGTTTTTACAAATTGAGTCCAAAGTTAAAATTTCACTGTACGCAATACTCCAACGGACCACCCTTCCGGTCAACTTTTGCCAACTTTCCCTTTCATGAATAAAAGTGAGTTATATATCAATAGATTTTCTATAAAATTTACTAGAGGAATATATTAACCAATTTTGACCGAAGTTTTGCATGTTTTTACAAATTGAGTCCAAAGTTGAAAAATCGTATTCAATTTTAGTTTTAAATAATTTAAATCAAGATAATTTAAATTATTTTATATTTATTATGTAGAAATTGTTAAGATCTTTCAGAATCCGTTTAAATTACATCGATATGTTTATCCGTCCGAAAGGTATAGGCAAAAATATACCAAAAAACCCTTCCGGTTTTTCCACCCTTCCGCAGATTAGGGTCTCCCCTCCCCTGGTACTTAATCATGCAAACGTTTGTAAGCAATGACCTTCATTTTTCTCATTGTAGACGTCAACTTACTTTTGTCAGCCCTACGTTTTTATCGTACTAATTAACACTTGTTATGTATCATTCTTTTTGGAAAACCAGCAAGAATCGTTCTTTAAATGGCGATAGATCCTCGCATGTATCTATACAGTGCTATTTGCTGAAGAATGTCAGTAATGCATGGGCTTGTTGCATCGTCGATAGTTTTTCATTGATTTAATTATTTTCCAGCAACCTGCATGACTATCGCCAGTTAATGCATACAACTAGATGCAATTACGAATGTACTGGTGAAATTTCATGCTACAAAAATGACATTAAAAGATAGGGCCAACGCGAAATATAAAATTCGTAGTTATAAATAAATATGGTCACGTGATCATCAAAGGGCAATTCGTTGAAAGTGAAAGTAGAGATAATGCTATTAGAAGTATCCCTATTTAACATCTTATAGTCAAAATTGAAAATATATTTGTTGTTTGACTGTTTTCTGCCACGAAAGTTTGATGAATTTAATGCTCGTATTTCTTGCAAATTTCTTAAATACGCCTTAACATACCGCGTGATTAGAAACATATCTTCAGCATGTTAAAATGAAAATTTAAAGTTATGATGCCACAAGGACAGCGACAAGGTCACAAAAAGCAAATCAATTTTAGCTAAAATGTGATTGAGACTCTTATCGGTCTATGAAAAGTCGGGTGTATTGAATAAGGTATAAAAGGCTGAAATGATAAATTGCATGTGCTGTTAAAGCGTTTTTGACGTGATAAAAAAAATTGACATTTAAAATACGGAACATTTGATTAATGACAGCAGATTTTTGTCTTCCAGTATAATCCAAAAAACGGTTTCTAATTGTTAGTTTATATTTGATATTATAGCTGTATCTTCATTCTGACATACCTACCATCATCTTCAAACCCTACACTTAATTGATCTTGTTCTTTAATCATCTCCATCAGCAACCGGTCGTTCTGTCCCAGTGATCTTATATTCGTAATTATAAACCTCCATTCATCAAGATTAACCTTGACACCAACATCGCACAAAAGGCGGCCTATATCATACTGTTTCATTTCAATCGCCAAGGAAAATGGACTTTTATTATTCTACAAGAACAAATTATTTTACAATATTGTATAATTTACACTTGAAGTAACCCTAACTCATAGAGCATTTTGACAAGTATCAACGAAGTATATTCTCATCTCCTCGATATTAAATACAAAAATGACTGGACAAAAGCTTGTATTTCTGCTTTGTAGTTAGTAATTAAATTATTAGTAGCTATGATATTCCAAATAAATCCGTTAACGTAAATGATGCGTGGCACATTTCTGACTAGAGCTAAAATATGTGTTAACACAACAAAGCGAGGTTAAGGCAATTTTAAAACTTTTTTGACAATCGAATTGCAACCTACCAACCGACAATCATTCCGAAGGTTAAAATGTTTTGATTAGTAAATTGTTTTAGGTTGAGAGACAATTACAGAGTACAGTGTATACTAAAATTTATTTCAAAAATTGAAAGTTTTTATTTATTCAAATTAGGCAAATATTATGCCAAATTACCTTAAGCCATAGGTAGACGGACAGAAAAAGACGAACACTAAGGTATGTCTATTAAAATACTTAAGTTGTGTTGCCAGTGTTATAATAATTAAACAAAATATTCTTTAAAAGTTGTTCGTCTTTAACGTGCTTAGGTCGTAAGAAATGACAGTCATGATCATGCTTTTATTCACTAACTCTCCTTGACTAAGCCGTTTTCATTCAATAATGTTGATTTATGTTGCAATCCCTAAAAGTAATAACATCTTTTGTAGAATAACTGTTGCATAATTCCCATAGACTGGATTAATCTTTCCGACCCCTCCCCCAATATATATATATATATTTGTGAATTAGTTGGTCAAACTAAAAGGCCATTCGTTGGTCAAACTGTGTTTTGACAAAAACACCATCATTTTTATCGCTGCATAATCTTGTAGATTTAGTTTACATTATCTCTATCGTTTTAATGTACAAACTTAAAGAGAATAATAGGTAAGTTCGATATACGTTACCCAAACTGATCTTACATTTTGTTTTAGTGACAAAACTTGTAGTTTATAAGAGACAGTTTAATAAAAATGGCTTATTAAACAAAATACATTTTCAATTCATCGGTTATAAACGAGCCTGAAGAAACAAGAGTGAAATATTTCATCAAAAGCCTTGCGAGGTAAAAGTTCATTAAGTTTATGAAACAGAATGCTGATAAAACATAAGATAATGAAATTTAAACAATACAAAAGCATTAATGTATGAAGAATTTTATGCATATAACTTATCCACACCTATTGATATGAAATTGTAAAAACTTTAAGAATGGAGATATTCTTGTGTTTTAAATTAACAAAATTCAACATAAATAATGCAGATGACACAGAAAAAAATATTATAAACTAAATGAACCTTTATTTAGTATTTACACTAACCATTTATTGATGTTTATTATTATCATCCAGATCCCAAAAGAAAGTGTTTTCACAAATATCGGGTAACTTTGCATTATAAATACATGTTTAATACATGTATTTATTAGATTTAGTTGGTTGCTTGTTTATTTTAGGTCTCTATGTCATTATAGATATTGAACTTATGTGTACTTACATGCAGTTTACATGTGCTTCTACAGAAACTTTGTTGTGAAAGTTTTTTGCTTGGAAATTTATATGGAACTTAAAAAAATTGGTGAAAAAAATAGATACAAGCAGCACACCAGTATTTAGAACTAAGTTGAAATAATCAAGAACAATTCTAGTGAGTTTTTTTCAATATTGTTAATTTAATCAAAATTTTAACATTATTATTCTTCATTTCAGATAATTAGTCATACCTGTTAATTTAACAATATTGTTTCTAATTTTAATGTGTTTATTTTGTTTTTTTTTTCATGGTGAACTGGTAACATTTATGATTTATAAGGCACAGATAAGTATTATATGTGGTGTGCAGTTTGTAATACACTTTAACTGTTGGGTCATCTTTCAATTATGGCAAAATAAACGTAAAGAAAGTTTTAGCTAGCCATGTTCCAGTTCATGATAAAACTTTAAGGGTACCTAGTTGCTCATTGGTATCAGAAGTGTCTATATCTGAAAATTCCTGTTATTATTAAGACTGTATTTTTAAGAACATAGTAGAAAGTAGTTCAATGTGGTACCCTGCACAAACACAAAATATAGTCCAAAGTCTTAATGTTCATATCTTTATTGATAAAAAACTGTCCATGCCTTCGAGAATCTATACTGTGGACAATCATTCGAAATTTGAATGCAATTTTACTGGTTAAATTGTTAATTTTTGCATTGATTGTTAATAAAGTGTATTGTAATCTTTTTATCTAGTCTGGTAAGGTCTTTGGATCATAGTGTGTCTAGAATACAACTGTTATATTATTGTTTACAAATTAAACAAAAAAGGTTTAGATCATTGGACATTTTTTTCTGCCTGTAACACATTTTATAAAAACAGGAGATATACATAGTTATAACATAAGATTTATTATGCACATTTTGTATGTACCAGCTGACATGATATTTATATCATATGGTTAAACTATAGTTTGAATACCTTTTTACCTTTTATATTTTACATACTACAGTTATGTAAGCCGGAGGTTTGGCATGCCACAAAACCTGGCTTAACCCACCATGTCTATTAAAATACCCATACCAAGTTAGGACCATTGCTGTAGTTGCTATATTTCTTGTTTTTGGTTCTGAAGTTTGCTAGTTTCTTCGAATTTACTAGTAACTTGTGGAATGTCTTTTTGACAGTTTACTTGATGTTCGGTATTTTGTTATTACCTGCATTTATATATTTGGTAAACTAAATTTTACATTTTCACTGGCTATGACAGTTGTTTATTTTTTTTATTTTAATCTACTATTTTTTTAATTTAAATCTATTTTAAGTTATTTTAAGTTTTCTGCTGGAAATCCCATTTGAAATAAGTCTCTGGACTTTTATGGAATATTCTCAGTTAAATATCAACATTTGGGTCAAAATTAGATGTTTTACACAACCCGTTCTCAGGTTTGTTTTATGGGTAAAAGTACTCTATATTTACTGTCACCACTGGCTAAGAAAATGACTGCAAATGCCAGTTGCAGTCGTTTTTCGTCTGTCACTGACTGAGATGGACTGCGAATGACTGCGAAAATGTCTGTAAAAAACTGCAAACGTTGCGTCAGACAATAATTTTTACTGTGACAGTCATTTTATGCCTGTCACAGACATATTTTTTCGTCACAGACATTGTTTTCCTTTGGCGCAGTCAAAATTTGTCTGTTACAACGGCGTATTCGTTCTATTAGTCGAAAAATGTCTGTCGCAGTCATTTTGTCTGTTGTAACACAAAATCTGTCGAAAATCGTCTGTTACAACGGCGTTCCCGTTGTTTCAGTCAAAAAATGTCTGTCACGGACATTTTCTCCGTTGTAACACAAAATATGACGGTCACAACACCTGGAAATTATTATTGTTAATTTATTAACAGCGGTCAATTAATACTTTTAATTTCAATTAGTTTTATAAAAATGTCCGGAATTAAACAAAAAAAACCCCTCTATTTAGAAATTGTGCGTTCGCACACTTTACGATTATAAATGTTATTCAAATAGTAATGTTAGAGATAAATGTATGTTTAGCTATATCCGTTTCTAAAAAATGAAGATTGCTGAAAATGTTAGCATTTGTCTATTTGGAAATTGTGCGTTCGCACACTTTACGATTATAAATGTTATTCAAATAGTAATGTTAGAGATAAATATATGTTTAGCTATATCCGTTTCTAAAAAAGGAAGACTGCTGAAAATGTTAGCATTTGTCCTGTCCTTACTTTATAATTATTAAACTGAATTTATCAATGGTTTACTTACACATATGGTAAAAATAAAATCCGCATTAAAGCCATAATAACGACGCCTTTTATACATTTGTACAATAATGTTTTCTTCAAACACAGACAAAGTTAAAAAAAACTATATAATAAAATCGCCAATTTCTTTAATCAATTCGGAAACTGTTAGTGTTTTATTTAGTACGTCTACGTACATTAAATTTTGACATTTTAGTCGTTATATGTTTTCTGGCTTTACAATTAAAATATTTCAAAAAAACAATAAAGAAAATGTGTATTAAACATTTTGCAACACCATCCGGTGTTTTGCCGCTATCATCCAGAACAAGGGTTGACATTGTGTAATATAATGATGTAATTAATAAATTTATAGTTATGGATGAATGAGTAATGTCTTCGAAAATACCTGCTCTATCCCCCCCCCCCGGTGGTAAATTTTGAACTTACTACAAACAAAACACTCTATTTTAAAGGTGTTTTTTTCTTGTTGTCAACATTGACAAGCAATACAAATCATTAAGATTATTCCAAAGAAATGCCACAGAAAGACCTGACGATCTGTATAATATATCGCACGCAACTGAATCGAATGCGCCGTTTTCTTTTAGTCGTTCAATATTGGGTCAAGCACAAAACATAATACGCAAGAGAATTAAACTACAAATGGACTTCCAGGATTACTAGCCCATCGGTATAGTTTAGTTAGGAAATACAATAATTACTTCAAAATAAAACACAAATATACTGTTAAAAACATTGTACACGTTGTTGATACAATTATTGTTACTTAGGTTTTTTTCATTGCAGTCTTTCAAGAGTAGCTGTAATGATTTGTTGACAAAATTATTCTGTTACTTGCTGAAATAATTTCTTCACTTCAAATGTTTGTCTATATCTTCTAGTTTTTGCTGGGGCGAAACAGGGAGGGTTCCCACTGCTCCACCTACAGAGCGACCCAGCACGTCCGCGGGAGACCCTCTCGTTGTCGTGTTGTCAGGTCATAATACGGAAAGCCTGGTCGCTGACCGTAGTGGGTAACGTGTTTGGAGATTGCCACTCTCCGTGCACGATAAAGCCCCCTTTTGTAGATTTCGAAAAAAGAGTAGGCTCATTGTAGCCGCTACAAAAGGCTAAATTCTCTGTCCCTACCCAAAACTTCATACTTTTCCAGTGGCAGTCTAAATTGTGTTACTTGAGAGTCCCATTCCACCCCCCTTTTCCGTTGATTAATTGTTTTTTAACTTGCTCTTGTCCTGAATAAAGCTGAAATACTGCTCGCTGGACGTAAAGCAAACATCCAATCAATCAATCAATCAATCTAGTTTTATCTTTGGAGGTCACTGTAGAACCTCGGGAAACTATCTGACCTTTGGCAGTGTTCATTAAGGTCAAAGTCGAACACATCGAGATGTCGGGCTCGAATTCCCGAGCATTGTGTACATTAAAGTCTATCTATTTCGGTAATAATTAGATATCATTCCGTTTAATTTGAATTCTGACACATAATTTATGCGATTTCATTACCACACTTGGACTATTGATTTAATAAATACAAACCTTTAATATACTTAAAAGGTGTAAGTTTTTATAAAGTATTTTAATACACGCTAAATATTTATTAAAGAAATTAAAAGACCATGTGCACAATAATATACTTTAGCAAAAACTGTTTTTTTTATTTCAGTTCTGAGTATTGCTTTTTAAAATCTGAACTAGAGAATTATTGTTCATTTTGTTAATTTCGATAACCCTAGACAATACGGGTCGTGTATATTTCTTTGAAATGTATTTATTACTCGTGTACATTGTGTACATTGCCCAAGGACAATGTTCGTGGTGTACTCGAACCGGTAAAAACTAAAAGAGTGTAATTTGTGAATTCCTTTATTAAAAAAAATTAATTTCGTTTTATGATGTAAAACCCTTATACACTTCGATAGAATAAACCCTACCATGCACGCAGGAGAAACCCTGCTTCAGTGTTACTAAATGGCTGAATATGTATTGGCCCTGGTATTGATTCGAGGTTGGCTGTATAGGTCCCGAGACCCGTAGGGTCCAGGGCCAATACAGCTGACCGATAATCGATACAAGGCCAATTGAGACGCCAGTTCGTCACAATTTTATTTAAATAAATCAAAATTCGTTTTGCTAGTTTGTATGATCATTCCGTATGACTAGCCAGTCTAACAAATGCAGTAGGAATCAAGAAATAGCTGACTGATCCAGAAGACCGGAGGGGAGATCGTATCGGGTAATACTACTAATAATAATAAACTTTCCGTATGGCATTGCGGTCCGAACGAAAAAGTTATTAACCTTCTTATATTAGTACAGTGATCAAATATTTATCATTAATCATTTATTAATAGATATTATGAGATGATAAAAGTGGTACAAACAAAAACACAATAAATATTCGCATTCAAATCGACTGTACCCAATGGGTTCAAACACTACAAATTGTAATGTTAATATATTGTATATATTTCAATGAATGATATGCGGACGCTCTCAGAATTTTTTTTTAAATTTATGTGACTAACAGTTATGTTTGACTTACATAGATTATCAATGTGAAATATTTTTGACATATTTTTGTCGTCTATTTATGAACAAAGGCAACGCGTACAAAAGTGACTTCACTAAAACAGTTACGTAGATTGTCGTATCCTCCATGGTGCTATATCATCTGTATGCTGTGAAAAATAGTTTTCAGTTTTCACAGCTGAAAAATAACTATCCGATTGATGCTAAACATATTTGTGTTTTATTTATCTATTTGTAAAGTTTCTTTTTATATCTAAATTGACAATGTACAGAAATTAAACATTTATTATCAACTTTGATATAAACCTATTACACTAGTTTTATAACATTCCTTGTCTTGTGAGTTAAAAAAAGTTGTATATGAAACAGATATTTTTAATGCTTCTCATTAGCAATAATTCAGCACCGTACATTATAATGTAGTTAACTAAAATTGCTTTTAGTATGATATATCTTATTATTGAACATTTAGCAGATTGTAGATAGGCTGAGTAGTTAACAATTACAAATATGTTGTCGCATATCGTGTTGGTCTTAACGTTGCAAACATTTAACCCCATAATAGACAAATGTCTTCACTAAAAGTAGATTTTATTATAATAAGCACATGATACTGATGTCCAGTAATGCAAGCTTACATAGTAAAACTTTATATTCCTTATCATAACTATACTATTGATTAGTGTTAAACTCATTGATGTAAATGGTATTTGTAATCTGCTTTTATAAACTACATTCTAACAAAGTCAATGCATAGTTTTAGTAACTAAAAATCGCTATTGACAACTAGAAAGAATGGGTTTGATTGCTACAATTTGACATGTGTTTGTTTGTTTAATATTCATGTACATGAAAAATACATGACTTAAATCTAATGTTTGGTCGTTCATATATATCTTCCGGTGTGTTGATCGCCTGAATATAGCTGAAATATTGCTGCTCGGGCGTTAAACACCATTAATCAATCAATCAATCCGGTGTGTTGTCCCTGCTTACATTATATTGTTCAATTTACATTTCAATCAAGATGTGCAGGTGAATATTTATATATATCGGACAGTTTGCAAGCGAGAACCAAAAGGATTTATATACTCCTACATTACATATTAAGTCGGATTTGGACATTCCAAATGTATCACACTAACGCTGAGTTGTCACATACGGTTGAATCATATATTTTGTAAACATCCGACAATGATGTGTAATACGTGTTCTTCTTGAGCATAATGTTAAGAGTAAATCTATTTAAAATTAAATCAATATAATTTATGATGAAAATGTTTTCTATAGGGAAATAAACGGAATCCGTGAACAAGATCGGAGAAATGCTAATAATCAATTTATACAATCATATTATTTGACTGTATATTAAAACAGCTAATTTAAAATAAAACAAAATAGTGACGTCCACAAAAGTGTAATCATTACTTTTATAAATAACACGTTTAGCGACGAAATATTCATAACCCAACGCGGATTTAAGTTACTAAGAAGTATCAGTTAAATTTGCATATTTTGACACGTGTTTGTTTGGATTACACTCATACACCTAATCCTTTAAAAACATTCAGTGATTATTAACTAAATCAATATTTAGGTGTGTTAGAGTTTTATCCACAAAGTCTTACAGTTACAGTTTCCAAGTTGCACTTGTAGCGGTAAATGACAGCTTTACACACCCAAATATTGAATAAGTTTATATGAAAGACTTTCAATGTAATATTTAAAAAAATCTAAAGTAAAAAAAGAGGCGCTTTGTCTTATAACTGTAAATAATTTAACTGTATTTGTGAACAGTAGTTATTTTTTTCTTCCTTACAGTCTGTATATGCAAATCTTACAAACCAATCAAAGAATTTGAAATTCAAATTATCACTAAAAAACTAGAAAAACAACCAACGTCAGTTAACAAAAAGTTTAAAAATCACAATTAAGAGGGCATCCATAGTAAATATGAAGGTGAAAAAACCGGTAAAGGAACACTATCCCACTGTAACAACTAATGCATGCACACATAAGATGTAAATAAAAACCAAATACTACACCTGCCCATTACACACTGAACAAATTTTTTAATTATCAAATGTTTAGCATATGTCTGTTTATGTGGCTTCGTTACATTGTTTACTATGGAGTCAAATTAAACTGGTAAAATCTATTTGGAATTTGACAAACCAATGGGGACATTAATTTTGACAGCTTCTGGAAAAGTAATGCGTACGTGAATACCCGTTAACTTGTGTCACAACATCTTTGAATTAAACTATTTACGGAATTTTACACAAACTTAAACCATTTTCGTAAAAAAGAAAACAGACTTAAAAGCATTGCTTATAACTTTTTATCATTATGTCAGTCAGTTGATATCTTTATATTAACTCGTTTTTTGTTGTGTTATCTTATACAACCCGTTTAAATTTGCATGACCTCTTACCTGACATTGCTTCTGTAAACTCTTTGCGTGTATCATATCGACAGAAGTTGTCATCAAAGACAATTCTATTAAAATTGACATGGCCGATCAAATAAAAAAACATTTAATTTTTGAAGCAGTACTAAAAATCATACAGATTTAGCCACTCAATCTTAAACTAAAAAGCCGAATCACTACTGGTTATGAAACTTGAGTATGGCATTCGCTAGTTGTTTAGCAACTGTACGCAGGGATACACGGAGGAAGCTGTAAACCGTGTAAATTGCTATACAGCAAGTAATGTGCAATAAAATGTTTTAAGTGTTAAAAAAAAAGAGTATGGCATTCGCAGTGCTTACGGATAATGCTTCTGATATGAAGTTATAATTCTTATATGGAGATCTTACAGAACATAGAAATTAGATCATTGTTTTAAATTTGGATTTTTTGGATTGGCTTGGTAGTCACGCAATAGTAATGGATACTGGTAATAAATTTTAAAGAAATCATCCAATAGATAAACTATTGCATATTACCATATACTTAAACATGCATTAACAAATGATCATTCATAAGTGTAATAAAATTCTGTATTTTTGCTAAAGGCTGTTTTTAAAATATCGGCCAAGTCCTTGCGATGAGTTTCGTTTAAAGCCTTAGCAAGAATATCAACCATTCCAGGGTTTGGTCGTGTTGGTTTTCGCCAAAGGCATAATATTGTACCGCCGACATTTATATAGTTCCGTATATATTGTATTCTTTCGTTTTTAATACGAAGTATTCGTGCAAGTTTAGTACATTCGTCCCTGGTTAAAAGCTCTCAAAGTCGTTGTAAAGAAGACTTTCTTAAAACTGGATATGTACCTAAAAACACGTAAAGTGATAACATTAGGCTAATCATAACAATTTTATTTACAACAGAGACTATACTACCATATATGTAGAAATGTAAGCTACAAATTGTAAATATGAAATTTGCAAGTATAATTTATAATACACCCAGAAGGGGCCTCGGTGGCAGAGTGGTTAAGGTAGTTCGTCTACTATTGATCATGTGGTCTGTCAACACTGAGATTGCGGGTTCGATTCTCACTGCAGGCAGGTGTACTCGACTCCAATCTTAATTGACAAGGATTTACAGTTTTCCTACCGCATGTCGAGGGTTTTCTCCGGGTTCTCCGGCTTCCTCCCCCAATAAAAACTGGATGCCAAGATATAGCTGAAAAATTGCTGAAAGTGGCATTAAACACCATCAAACAAACAAACAAACATATATTACATCCTCCATTTAGTAGCCATGTAACTTAGTCCCCTAAGTGATTTAAATAACCATTATCTTGGATCAAGTGTTGCTTAGAGCATTCATAGGCATTTATGTAATAATTCTTATCTTACATCCGTTTACGTTTATATATACATGTACATGTATTCATTTTTGATTGATCGAGAGGCTTTAAATCAGTTATTCCCAGATCTGTTCATACTTATATGAACGGCTGTTGGGGAACTAATTATTATGTCGCTAAACGTAAACAAATATGGCAGCCATGTGTCATGTGCGCTTCAAGCAATAAATTAAGCCAATGCACTCGAATATTGGAGATATAAATATCGAGCAAAGTTATTAGTCGAAGCAGCTACATATTATTATTGTGGAAACATTTTAGAGAAATAGATACAAGAAAATATTCTAATAGTACACTTTCCTTTAGATTCCTTTACATTGCAGAATGAGGGGAAATTCGAGGTTGGACAAGAGTTAACGAAATCCGAGTGTTAAGGCATATATAAACGATATTTGTAAATTTGCGTTTCAATTAATTTCAATTAAATAAATCATTTTATATACACATAATAGCCGTTAAACTATATTCTATTTCTCAGTCACAACAAATCAAAGAAATGAGCAAGATGCATGGCTTTGCTACCAAGTCCATGTTTCAACACTGCTCCTTCTATTGTCGCTAATAAAACAATCAAACAATGGCAACTTTTGTTTTTCATGTTCGTATTAAAGAAAGAACATCTAGTTTTTTTGTTGCATTTGAAAAGATGTGACGTCACACATGACGTTACATATAAAACGCGGTACAATAGGGGTATCAGTATACGAAAATATTGTTTGTTGTTCTGCCTTCTTTTGTTTTCAGTAATAATCTTCTCGGCAAATCGGAAAATCTGCTGTCAATGCCAGTTATTCTCTCCAAACTGACTACGTCTTCGTTTTCAGTTCTGTGTATATATTTCTACGCGTCTCTCACTTATAATAGAATTTATAGTTGGTAACAGACAGTACATTTTTAAGAACAATTTTAGAAGAATTATAAGGATTAAACGGTAATTCATCGGTCTTTGAACGAGGTCGATTCAATCACAAACTTATAAACGGCCTGTGAGTGAGTCAACCTTGTTCATACATAGATTATTTCGAAAATAAGCGTTTAATCCTATAATGAAACATTGCAATTAGTTTGTCCACACGTTTGAGCATAGATGTAATAAGTAGATAACTTATGTAACTCATATTCTGCATCATCTGGAGCATCTTGTATCTTAGCATGCATATCTACAAAAGCATGTGATATCTTATTATAATTAAGTAATATATAGACTATGACAGCTTCACACATCTAATCTCGTTATATGAGAAAAATTTTGTAATATACTATAGTGTCATAAAATTGGCATTTTAAAATAAAGCCTATGTTATGTTTGAGGCAGTAGTATTGTGTACACAAGAGTCAACGACAACTGTACGAATGCATTATACAGGCCTAATATGGAAATACTCGTTTTATGATGATATGTTTATTAACCAATGACACCTCATTAATCTGACTTTTTTAGGCGATCAAATGTTGATTTATATGATGATTTGTGTGTTTGAATATCTGATAATTATTCGATTTGCATATGTTCAATAAATGCAACAGATAAGGAATAAGTTGAATAAAATTGAAATTGGTTAATTACTTTAAACTCAAATTTTCTCTTTACTCTAAGCGTCCTCACGTGTCGTCTCCATTGCTGGTTGTCGCTCTTGCCGCACATAGGAGTATTTGGTTATCACGCTCGGTACACGTTAAAAACTCCATTTCTAGTTGTCGATAAGAGTAGGCGAGCTGCAGCTGATGCAAAAGCATAGAGTATATTTTTCCTTACTAAATATCCATAATATTAAGTGGCATGGCACTAAAACATTGTAGCTCTCCGGCACATTTCCTTATTTTTTCGTCATAATTATACAGTTAAAATAATGTTCTCTAGGCATTAAGAGATCAATCAATAATTACTTACAAACAAGTTTTTCTGGTCTTTGTGCCCCGCGGTAATCTGAAATATGGTATTTTATAACATAAAGTACAACATAAATTGTGTTGATGTTTACGATTATTTAGACAAAATGAAACTAATCTATCATTATAAGCATCAATATAAACAATATAAGAATAACGGAATTATGTATCGAAAGTTGACGTTATTTATTTTCTGTTTTAATGCTCCTGGTTTTTTTCCTTTGGTTAAAGGCATCAGAGTTTTACTACTCGAACAATTTCTACATTTAACCAAACAAATGTATTTGTGTAATTAATGTTAGGCTCACTTAAAGCAGATCATTAAGAGTCATTGAAAACTGGTGTTAACGAGCGGATTCCTAGACCATATATTTACGTTGGTTTAAATTGTTCCAAACATACCAGAAGTTTTAGGTATTTTTATATTTTTATCTTTCAAAGTAATTAATAAAAGTTGCAACTTGCACAAAAGCAGAAAGTAAAATGTTACAATCTGTAGGTATTCCTACAATATGATGGTTTCACGTCAAAATATATTTAACAACTGTAGCAAATCATTTTTTACCAATATGTTAATTTTTAAAGCTCTGCAGTAATAAGACATTTCATACATCAATGAATCTTAAATTCTTAAAACAACATTTGATATTAATAGATTGGTATATTCATGACAAACTTTAAGTAAATGTACATTTTTGTTTCTATATATTACTACACTACAGTGTAATATTATTAAATAAGCTATGGTGCACTGGTTTGAAATTGAAATCACATTTAAAATTTCATGCAGTAAATTTACATATTGACTATATGACTTAGAATGCCTTTTTACCTGTCACTTCTTTTAGTTCATTTGATTTCTTCCTAATAGAAAATACAATTCAATGAGCAAAAAGGTAACATAATTGATGTGGCATATTAATGACTTATACTTGTGTTGTCATGTAATATTCATATTTTGTTAAACAACAAACAAATTTATTATGATGTGCTGTTGGTACTGTCATAGAACATTTACTAGATTTTACCCAATAATAGATTTGTATATGTTTGGACTATGTAGATGCTAAAAAATGATAATGATACCGCTACATGAGCTCAAATTGTTACCCTAACCAAATTATCATATTGTACAATTGCAATTTTCCTGATTCTCATTTAGTGTCTTTTCACTTTTCTACCTAGTTTACTATGTGCTAACTTGTTTATATAATAAATATAGTTTCAGTAAAACATTGCAGCAAATATGTAAGGACTTTAAAAATTGCAAAATAAATAAATAGTTTTGGAATAGTTTACCTATGTCTAAATAAAAAAAATCGTCAAATGTTAATGACGAGCTGTTTGGTGTTGTTTTTCTGAAGAGATCCAGAATCCACTCTTTTGGGGTTTTCTGCGCCACTGCAGTTTCTACAGGTTTCCCAATGTATACTTGTCCTGTCGGTACAATACAGTGTTGACTACCTCTAACTTTAAAAATTCTGAAGTTTCTATCTTTACCCATATCGAAAATTAATCTAGAAATTGTGTCGTTTTGTAGATCAACCACAATATTTCCTGTGAATGAAATCTGCAAGAAAATCATCAAGTCAAAAGTATGGAAATTATTTGTACTTTAATTATTCATTTTAAAAGCAAGAAGAATTGATCATTAACTATGTTTCATCGGGTAACCCAGTGATTAAGAAATTTTACTCATTGGCCACTTGCTGGTGCCGTATATTGAGGGTTTCTAATGTCATATCTACATATCTTCGTAGCGCTTCTCGTGAATTGCGAATAATTCGGCTCATTATAGCCTCTACAAGCGGGAAACTGTTTGTTTTTGCTCAATGTAAACAACTGATCTAGAGGAAATAGAAATTTTTGTCGCAAATGGTACATCGTTTTTACATATTTTGCATATTGTTTTTTAACATTCTGAATACGATTGAAATATTGATTGGTTGACGTTATAAAAGCAATATATCAATCAATATTTTAAGAGTTAACAGCTTGGGTTGTGAGTTCTGGGATATTAGAAGCCATTTTTGTAGCAGATTAGTGATTTATACTGGACAAATTTGGCTGAAAATGGCTTGAACATTCCTCTAACATTAAAAATGGAGATATTCAAAAAAAAACATAAATTCGAAATGCATTAAATAATACAGAAGTTTTCCTCAATCATACAATTCTTGAAAACATGAAAGCGCAAACTATGCATTGTAATAGTTGTCGCTGTAAAAATGATTCGTCGAGGCCTTATTGAATTATGTTCACCATAATGACAATTTTGTTTCTGCTACATCATATAATGATATTTGATTCAAACAGTTTCCTCAATGCATACATATAACAACCTTGTACGGTTTATTTCTACATAGCGACGCTTTCTTCCCACTTTCAAATGAGTAACCTCTTTTCTGCCATGTTTTCTTATTCTGCTCAAAATGTTTATGAGAGGAAAATGCAACAACAACTTTGTAAACTTCTTCTTGTTTCTTCTTTTTTTCAGCATGGCGAATATGTTCATCATTTTTTCTCCCTTAATAGCTTGAGTTGCGTGTATTTTTGCAGCCTTGGTGGCGTTTGATCGTGCAGCTAAACACCTACAGTAAAAGGAAACCAAATGCTTTAACATAATAAATCGGTTATATAAAATAGTTTACAGACACCTGTCGACGTACAATTTCAATTGATGTGCTAGGATCTCACTAGGAGTGTGTGCTTTACCACAGAGTGTCCTTTCGCCTACCCGGGTGACGGAGAAAGAAAAGTCACTTTTTAATGGATTTGAGGTGGTTGTCTATAATTTACCAGTGGCAGGCAAAGTGTTTTCTCCGATGTCCCATCCCTTATTCCCTTGATTGATTCTGTTGTAACTATTCTCGTGCCATATATAGCTGAAATATTGCTCGCTGGATGTAAATTAATCATGCAAGTAACCAATCATTTCGATCACACCAATCTTAAACTCACAAACAACTTATGAGTTTTACACAACAATTTAAATTGCGCAAACCACAATTGCACGTGTCCGCTGGATACATATATTATATGGATATAATGTAGATATATTATACGGTTGTCACAATACTTAGACGTTTGTATATAATTTACTTACTGTGACTGTATGACAAGTAGGTTTGTCATCTATATATAATATATACAAAAATGCTAAATTAGATTACTGTCAGATTTATACATACTGGTTACGAAAATTCCATCGCCACACGCTTGTACACATGCACTATATCTACGATTCAACCCGGTTAATTAAGTTATATTTTAATCTAAAATTAAGTATGTATTTAGTCAAAATCTGAAAAAATATCGATTGATACAACCTGTGTGATAAAAAACCTTGTATCATCTATATATGTGATACAAGATGTACTTTTGTCGGAACTATTTCTTGACGTCACAATGAATGGTATAACCAATGATTCGTTGAATGACTTTCATTCTATGAATGAAATATGACGTCATAATGCGTGTGACGTTAGGAGCTATATTTTATAAACAAATGCTTCGTTGAATGTTAAATTTTAAATTGTAAATATTCATTGTTGTTCTGCTCTTTGTATACTTCATAATTTTTAGATAAACTTATTACATACGTTTAAGTGTAGGTACAACTACCTTTATCACGTCTCGACAGTTGCATACATTTCGCATCACAACTCGACGCAGCGCGTCTCGTAGTGATCCGAATGTAAACAACTGTCTCGACGTGATACAGGTAGTTGTACCTACACATAATGTATGTAATGTATATTTATATAGCGGATTTGGTCAAGGGGTCTAAACCGCTGGACATAGTGCAGACGAATTGGTACCAACGTGTCACAATGGTGTGAGTTCGAATCCCGCTGAGGTTAAGCAAAAAATTTAACAGTATTAAAAATCTTATTCTAGCAGTGTTGGGCTTAATTTGTAGACGTATAAAATTAACTAGTTCATTGCAAGAGATACAAGAGATACATATGCAATTAGTTGTCAGATGTTTTAGCTTGCACATGTCCAGTACTTAGTATTTCAGGGTCAGATGTTATTTTAATTGAGATAATGAATTAGTGTGTAATGTAAAAGGCAATGTGTTCTAAAACAAATGTCTTCGTGCATCTGCATGTACTAAACCATATTTTCTAGTCACGATGTTAAGATCTGCCATGACACAATTAAAAAAAATCATATACCATTTAAATGCTCTTGTCAGAAATGTCACTTTCTTTTCTTCGATAGCTACTTGAGCGTTATATTCTTCCCAATCAGACGCTTCTGGTTGATTTTTGTTCGAGATCAAAATTGTCACCCTCGCTGATACAGCTAAAACAGTATGTACAGGTAACATTATTTTCATGTCCTTTCTGGGCAGTTGATCAACAGATAATGTAACATTCAGCACATCAGTAATTAAAAAGTCGCGATTGCTACTATCGTCATCTTCATTCCACATTCTGGTTCCAGTAAACTATAAATAATATGAACTAAAGATAATATCACTGCATGTATGTTCCGAATGTAAAATATTTTCTTAATTCAATGCCTGCACTATTTTTATTTAGCTTTTGTTGCTTTGTGTCCAAACAATTCGGTACAGCTAAATAGAAATCAAAAATACAAAGTAACTCAATAAAAGAATTTGCAAACGATTTTTTTTAATTTATGCAAAGACTGAAATGGTTTGCTTTCGTTTTACTTGGTATCACACACAAACAAAAATTGATGCATCAGATGGCTTTTGACATCCTAACTTTTCTTACAGTATTAAGATCATCTTGCTGTTAAATCATCTGTTTGTAAATGAAATCACAGTTTAAAATCTATCAGTTTTACCTTAGCTAATGTTCAGTCAATTAGTTTGTTTGTATTGTTTGTACTGTGGATTATATTTGTGTTGATACAGATTACAGAAAAACTGTTACTTGGAGTTATTACTGGCTATATTGTAACATATTGCTATATTTAAGATTTATCCTCAATATCGACTGATTATACATATGGTTACGATTCTGTATGTAATGTGACTATTCCTCACTTACAAAAAAAACTAAAAGATAAATAAAAGAAACAAGTAAATGATACAAAATCATCGGAAATGTTCTCTTTTGTTCTTCAACAATTATAAGTGAGAACGCGATGGTTATTTACGAGCAAGTCTGTTATAGAAAACTTTAATAGTTAGTCTTTATCTTATATCAAGATTGTCTAATTCAGTTGTTCCAATGACTTTTTGCATTTGCCATTTTGTCACAAATAATTGTTTCAATGTTTAATTTACATCCAGCAAGACATCTCATAAATATCCATGATGTTAATACACATAAGTTAGAAATCACGAGCCTGGAGAAATAAAAAGGAGCAATAATAATAATAATAATAATAATAAGGTTAATTGTCAGATCTTACGTTAACTGTCATTTGTAATTTTGTCTGGAATGTATCTGGTTCTATATTAATTTGTGACTCTGGTTCCATTTCGGGTATTATTTTTGTCCCCTTCACAGGCACATCAAACACTTCGGAGGAGAGTTCCGTTGCTAAAACTGAAAGGCTAGCTGTTTTTCCTTTTTCCAAATCAATATTGATCGACAATTCGGTACGCTGAAAAGCACATTTCAATTAAATACATACAATTTATTAATACAATAAAAAAGAATGCTAATAACAAGGGCCATGGAATTGTCAGCCATTGTAGTAATAGCCACTTCACTGGTCATTTCAAAGCGTCCCCGAATGAAACCCATTAAGAACAGATGTACATTTTCAAGTAAATAGAATAATAAATAGAAGCATAACAAACAGTATACTTCCGTACACTAATCATACACAATATTTTTGCCGCCGTTGTAAATGATCAGCTACGTTTACGTGAAGCAGCAGTGCCTAGTTTTATGCATATGCAATATCTTTATGCAGCAGTGTTTAAGGTTAAAAGTAAAATGGCATAATCAAATCACGTTACAACAATCGCCCGCTGCCTCTCAAACAAGTGAACGTCCGAACCGACCTGTTTTTGTATTCTTATGAGGCTGAGTTCCTAGAAGGCCTGCTGAAGACGAAAGAAAAGACACTTGCCAAGGACCTTTTACTTCACATTCTGCTGTATTGATGATGTTTTGCTCCTTAACAATGCTAATGTAGTGACATTTTACATTCAATTAACCCAAGATAGTTTGAAATTAAAGACACCACCAATACTCTAAGGTCAGCCTCTTACTTGGACCTACTTCTAGACTCAGGAAAACTACACACTAGTATTTACAACAAATGTGATGATTTCAACTTTCCAATTGTCAACTTTCCGTTCATCGACAGCAACATTCCAGCAGCTCCAGCGTATGGTGTATACGTTTCACAACTTATACGTTATTCTAGATCATTCGATCGGTATTCCGATTTTCTAGATCGATCACTGCTGTTGACTACTAAACTACTCAAACAAGGGAGTTGTACCTAGTTTTATGTTTTCTCTCCTGAAGTTCTATAGTCGTCACCATGACTTAATTGATCGTTAAAGTAAATTAATCTCTTAACTAAGTTCGGAAAATTGAGTCATAGGAAGTGTGTCCTTATCCTATATTTGACTTTTTCCTACACATGTCAATAAGTGTCGCGATGGGTGCCTAATTAGAGGCAGGCACTGCTTACATGTCCGATGCAAAACAGCGTAAAGCATGTTTTTAACAATTATTGATTAATTGTTGATTAACTTATTTACCATTTCGAATTTATTTATAGAAGTAAGTGAATGGTTTTCAAGAACATTTCCTGCTAACGGCACAATTGTTAACTGTTCATTTGGTTGTGGAATTTCTTGAACTCTCAGGTTAACTCTGTTCGTAGCGCTTGTAATATTCCAGGCTTGAAATTCAAAGATATCACCGAAGAAACAATGGTTTGGCGGTACGTGAAAGTCGGCGTATTCTGGTTTTATTTCCATACACCTTAGAAAAATATCAGGATGGTTTGTTGGTTCTATGGTAATTCCAAGTTCGTTGAGGGACATGCCCTCACCAGCTTTAATATAAACAACTTAATTTTATTAACCTACAATATATGGTATAACCTGTTGGTTTATTAAATATGCAACAATATGCAGGGGATTGATAGAAGCCAAACATTTTTAGATTATTATTTAAAGGCAAGAAAACAACATGTTGCCTTTTCACATTAAACGCTTTGATGTGTATTTGTTTAGGAATTTAGAGAATCCTTAAATTTGATAAAATAATTGTCATAATTCAATTTGACAAGACAATAACAAAAATTAAAACAAAACATAGAGATAAAACAATCAACGAGTAGTATGTGTGCTCTTGGTAATATTCAAATCCTAGTCCACATCTAAAACCCAAGAAAAACTACGTCAATAAAAGTGCACAAAAATCCAGACGTTTGCAACAGATAATATCTTTGGAATGTACCATCATGACAAAACGAGCAACACATTTCCATCTGTCAACTCGAATTTTTGTGTGCATTATCTAATATAGACTCAGGATAAGATGAAATTCAAAAGACATTTATTCATGTCCTTAGTCTGTCAAAACAAAATTACATAGCAGTAGTACATATTAGCTGGGTCTGATTGTCCTAGCCAAAATAACCTATACAAGGCACGTCCGTAGGCTTTCGTTTTAAAGTCAAAATTAGAATATGTCCTTCCTTATGTATTTTACACACAAACCCACCGCTTTACTAAGAAAGCTGTATTTTCTGTTGAATTAACATTGTAAATACGTATTGCTTGTAGAAAAATGATTCTGTTGGTCGTAAGAAAGCAACTGCTATTCAATCTGATGATCAAGTTCGTCTTACCTGTAAGATAGCTATATTTCATTGAGTTAGATGCTAGTTCAGTTTTTATATCATTACTTGTGTTTTAAAGAATGTCATATACCAGGACAGATCTATAATACAAGTCAACGAGGTTTTTTCCACAATAAATGAAAACTGCTAACCGCATTTGGGCACGCTTGTGCTATCTTTGTAGATCTATGAAGATACAAGCTGGAATTCTTTTTCACAGTTCATCACCATACTAAAATGAGGCTTTTTTCATTTTGGTAGGGCGTTTGTCCATAGTAAATTTTGACGGAAATATACGCACGGAGCAGGCTGTTGTTGTCTGTTCGAAACTCTTCAGATGATGTCGTTTGCGATTTAAGTGGGAAGACCGAAAAATCTCGCGGTTTGTCCGAATAGCAAATAACGTCACAAAAGCAGGCGACCATTGGTAAACAACGTAAGATCTCTTTAGAAACGGAAATTCTGGACTTACAATGTAAACTACCCGTAGCAAAAGTCAAGGACAACTTGTGACATGTCAGAGGTATAGTATAAAATATGGACAGGTTATCGTGGGAATATTCTTTTGATAGATTTTCGTAATCAAAAAACAAAATATGTGATTGTATCAAATGCAAGCAAAAAATTGCATTTCGAGTGGGTACGACGTTTACTTTACAATTGTGTAGTAAAAGGTAAGACAGAGAATATAACAGTTACCCAATAGTGTTCCGTATTACAACCACAAGGCTCCTAGAGATAGGACATTTTCTATAATCCACATAAAAACTCACTGAACAGCTCTGTGAGTCGAGTACTGGTACACTATCAGTATGGGCTGGGTCAGACAATTGAAATCTGTCTTTTTACTTATTGAATCGTACAACAGAAATGTATTTTAAACTAAAACAAAGTTAATTCTCACCTCACAGAACTTTCATCCATAATAGCTTTCATTGCAGTCTTGTAAAGAACTCAATCAGCTAGTTATTACAAGTATAAATAGTCGTTGCCAAATAGACTATGTATTCGGGAAAAACTGAGTACCTATTGCACTTTAATATTCCACCTGACCTCACCCAATAAAAATTGGTGTCTGCAATGTTGAAGTCTGCGTATATATTCCCAACCATGTGCGCTGCAGTCAATGTCTAAAGTAGAGTGACTGTCATGGAAAAGGACAGGTCAAAGACGCTTAGTTTGTTTTAACTGTGCAGAGCAAGTATTGTCGTAAACAAAATGATAGAATCCTTTAATACTTGTTTGCCACAGTGGTCAGTAAAACAAATATTATAAACACTATTACTACATGTATTAAAGACGACTGTGGTTTTTAATAAACTTTAAGAAATTGGTATTTAGATGACATTTACCGCTAATTAAATCAGTTATGCCTTTTTAAATGCTAATTAGAATTATATAATTGAAAGTAACTTGCGCTTTTAGTTCAAAACAAAGGTAATAAACCAAATATTGTTTAAGCTGTATCATTTATCAATTACTGACCGGGGTTCGAATTGTAATGCTTTGTCTAATTTAAACACCTTGCAGTCCGGACCAAATTTAATTCTTTACTCACTTAAAGCGATTTGTGCTTATCAGTACATATATTACACAGTAAAAAAGTCGGAGCAAAGTGAGAAGTATTTAGGTAAATTTACAACATTGATTCACTACGTAATTTTGAAGAATGAAAGAAGTCCTTCCAAAGGTTACAAATGCCTTTCACATTATCAGTACTGAAAAGTAACAAAAGCTTAAAAGTGGATGTCCGCATGTAGTAATAACGCTTGATATACTTTTGTCTCAAATCCCTTTGGCATTACTACAGAAGAATAAATCCTCAAGAGTTTCAGAAAACACACAAACATTATGGTACCATGGTAACGTCCAGTTTCGACGAATAAATAATGCTATGACATATGCAATTTTGTTACATATACCGTATTGTAACAGATTTACTGAGATAAAATTGCCAGTTAATGCTTGAAACACAATATTTATAAACGTGACACTTTGGTGAATTATCTAACGTTTCACTAAGACATTGTCTTGCTTGGTAAAAATTCTGCCTTTGACCACATGGAGAAGTCCATTACTTTTTACAAGGTTGCCTTGCTTATCTTCTTTGAATCACAGGTTAAACGATAACATTTTTACACTCTACTCCGAGTTATTTGAGCAATCGTATTTTTGTAATTGGTCTCTGTTAAAATCCTGACGATAATATCGTATTGAAAATACGCACTAAGAAAGGAACAAGTATATCTTAAAATTCTATAAATATTTCATTTAGGATGCCAGCACAGCCAAGACTTTTCCTTCGATTTAAATTGTAGATACATTAAAAAAATCTCACTTTAGGTAATTGCACGGTCTAGTTCTTTAAATACACATGTAGTATCTGTGACATTAACAGAGTGATTACAGGTAAAAAAAATTGTTTAAATTGGTGTTGGATCCTTAGCTTTGAAAGTGATCGAAAAAGTTCATTAATGGAAGATCACAATTACGGCTATGTTTCCTTTTGAACATACCATAGAATGTTTTGGGGTTGCTTATCCGTAAAGACTACAACATGTCGCCTTACTGACGCTAATATAATCTTTTCTGTTTTTTATTTGACTTGTATTTTGCTTTTAGTGTTAATCAGGCGCATATGGTTAATATAGTTACTAGTTGAGTTACACGTTTTTAACACGTCAATGCAGATGAATCGCAATTCCTGCGCTCCGAATTGAACCATGTTTGATTTCTAAATTCAGTCATTCCATTGCCCGTTTTGAATTTTGATCCGTTTCATGTATTATTTGTTAAATTAAGGAAAGGCGAGAAAATTTGAACTAGATTTGTTGTAAACGATTGGACATACTCGCCAATACCATCCTGCGAAGCTTGAATATCATTGAAAGCTATTTCGTTTAGTAGGCCACTGTTTAATGCTAGTATTTCACCGCCTTGGTCCTTTGATTCGTCATTCCACCGGAGCTTCTGACTCATTGCATTCGTATATTGTTTGTCTAAAATTTATGTTTTTGTTTGCACTGTAATTGGACGTGTAGTGCTGCGTGATAACTGTAAGTAGTGAAACTACTGACAATAAATTGGCTATCTATTTTTAAAACAGTTGTATGGCACAAAGAGATAATCCACAACGCTCTGAACTCGAGACCTACACAACGTAAATCCTTTAGAAAACCCATTTATGTTTTGATCGTTTAATATTCTGAACAAAGTGCTTTTACAAAACTTTAACAGTTTGGTTCCGTATTCATTAGATCCAAGATCGGAATTTATTCAATGTCACTTCGGGTAATCAAATAAACGATTTTAAGTGGGAAAAACAGAGTCGTGTACAATATCATGTTCAATAAAGTCATTTTATTGGACTTTCTAGCGTTCATGTCACCAAGTAAAAATACTCTAAAGTTATTAGACGTGTACTGTTCAACCTGGTTTTGCAGATTAAAATATAGATCAGTGTCATACGTTTTATAATATACCATTCAGCTGACATATAAACACAACTAATATAATAATCAAAATTACAATGCGTAATATCCATAGATATATAATCTATCATACAATTGTGTCATAAGTAACGCGATCGGCGTTAACGTATGGTGACACAATGTTTCTTATCATTAAAAATATTCCACCCATTCGTTTCTATTAGATCATGGTTGTTATATATATATGGTTGTTCTATAAGTGATACAGATACCTATTAAATATTGCGACTATGCATTAGAGCTTATAGAACTACATATGTACAAAGGTTACATGTTAGAAAAAAAAGGCTTTCTTTGTTTCAAAAAATTAACTCGGTTGTTTGCAATGTTTAACAAAAACGTTAGTCTTATCCTACCAACCCTGCTTACGACTGTGTTTTAAAACCTCTTTAAAAATAAAATATTTCAAAAAAGTAAATTCAATCTACAAGTTCAGACTGCAAATTAAATCTCATTTAGAAAATTCTGGTATAAATTTAGAATTAATTGTTCCTTACACCATTTACACAATCCTCCTTAGTAATACCCGAACCTGTATTTATTTATGGTAATAGTAAACAAAACAAGTACAAAAACATACAGATTATAACGAAATATAATCTTAGTGTCTTTGGTTAGCGTGCTGAAACTCGTCGTCTTCCGTCCATTTCATTTGTATTTATTGCATAAACGCGAGATCTAAATAATATTTCACCGCACACATTTAAATATTTTTGGAGGTCGTCGTTACAAAGTTGTCTATCCAGGACAACACAATGGTAAATAAAGAATCATGACCCGAGTGTGTCAGGAAGCAGTCCGTAAACAATCAAGCATGTTTTTCTCAACTGTATCGATGGGGTCCTAATCCGGAGACGGTTTTATTCTGTACACTCCTATTATAGTTTATTAACATATATCGCTGTCAACACTGGTGTAAAGTTCTCAAAAGAAATTGATGTGAAGTTTTTTAATTTGTTTTACGTGTATATATCCTCATATTTTTTATGTTAAGTGCGTTTTAATATATAAATCAAAGTAGATGTTTAATAAAATGTAAAAAAGGACTTTACGGAATTCCCTTTTTTCATATTCTTAAAAAGACTTATTTGATGTGATCAATCAATCAATGAATCAATCAATTAAACACCACCTAGACACGATAGGATAGAAATTTGAAAAACAAACAGATAAAAATCTCATAAATTAACAACAACTGGAGAGCAATCGCTAATAAGTATTATTTGTAATGAGGTATGCAAAAATATATCATCACACGAAAACCCTAATATTATGTATACTCTAGAGGATCGAACACAAGAGACTGCTTATTTTTCATTTTTGTAGTTGATGGGGATATGAGCATTTGGCAAAAGATTTTGGTGTTGATTATGATAATTATGATTTTCAACCAACCGGAAGGATTATACAAGACAGAAGAGAATTTTAGTTGCATCGATCACTACTTAAAGTATTATCGTATGATGAAGGAAAAAAATTATTGTTTTTGTGTACTATTTGTGTTTGAAGTCATACGACTTGTATTATTTTTAACATGGTTTCTTGTAATTATGACAGTAGTCCTTATATTGCTGTGTTTTTCCCCAAATCTTGGTGTTAATTTTCAAGAATCCTGAATCATGTTGTATGTTTTTTATGGGATGCATAGAACTGCTTTACTGTGGTGATTGTGATTGCAACGATGACAGTTCGCTGACTTATTGATGATGAATATATCCGTCCAAAATTATGAATCCGTCATTACCTTTGTAACCGTCAGCGATCAGGGCGATCAGTCCAATCAGTGCGATCCAGAATCCGTCAGGTAATTATATGCATAAATCGGTCAGTTTATTGACCGATGCGTTTAAATTATTAATTTATAGACGAAACGAATTCTGCATGTGTATATTATATATTCATTTGTTATAATACTTATAATAAAATAAACGCCATTATTCAAAAGCATAGATAATACAAATGTCTCGTTCTAAAAAAATAAACTAAATAAGCATATTTAAAAGAAGAAAACAAACATTTTTTACAATAAAGCAACTTTCTTTAAGGCAGGACATATCTGCAGGTCAAGCCCTGTCAACCTTTAAAAAATTCTGTTCGTTTTATGGCAGATCAGTAAGGACGAGGTAAATATTTTATTTTCGTAATCAATAATTGATCCTCTTTTTTTTATTTTCGAGTCGCGACTTCGTCCTATTTTTTTCTGTGACCTGTAACACGTATTATATATTACCCATTTAACAAGGGAAATGGCCTAATCTTGACTTACATCATATTCGTCTGCAGTTAGAATAAACTAATTCAACATTTTTAAATTCAATAATAAAACTGTTATGTGTTGAACTGGTTAACAAACATTGTCAATCAAAACACATTGTTTACTAAACAAAAAGTTGAAAATATTGTAAATTATACGGCGATTCTTGTCGCAAGTTTTACTTGATATGCAAAAGAAGTAGTTAAAAAATTATACACCCTAGCTGCAGTCATTCGAAAATCTGCAAAATGTTGACAGGCATGACTAACCAATCAGCCATCGAGGCCACCATAACGCCGGGGGAAAAGTCTGCGAATACTGCAGTTAACCGTAAAAAATTGTTACATGTAGAACGAAATAGCAATTTTTAACGAAACGTCATTATTCTTTAGGTCTATAAAGATCGGTTTAAACATTTTCATTACAGTCATATCGAGTAAACAAAACCTTTTCAAAACTTGCCCTTTAAAAGAGCGTCCTTCAATTTGAACAATAACTTATTTCATTCATTGATGAATTGGATGTTTGCCTTTTTCCAGCGAGCAGTCTTTGAGCTTTGTTTAGGACAGGAACAAGTTAAAAACAATCAATTTTCAATTCCACTAAAAATATATGGGGGTATTGGTAGTGTCGGAAAATTTGCCTTTTTGAGTCCACTCTTTTTTGAAATCTACAAAAGATATCCTTTTCGCGTCTAAATACCTCACCCACTATGCACAGGCTTTTCCGTATTATGACCTGAAACCTCACCCCAACGGGCGTCTCATATCCGCCACCTGAGGACGCGCTAGGCAGCTCTGTGAACCCTAGCAACTAATTTCAAATACTCCCAAATTTTACGAAAAACAATTATACTTTTATATCATGAAATATCGAACGCCTATAACAGACATCGTAAAATAAACCAATTGTGACTGATAAAATGCAAAAAGCACGAGTGTTACATGTTCGCATCTTTAGCTCAGAAGTATCTATATACAAGCATGTTTAGTAGTTTATTTTTTATTAGAGATTCAATTCTGTGTAAAATCGTGGGACACAATGAAATAGTGAATAAAATATATAATCGATGTTTTCGATTTTGTCGTAAATCTGATTTAGTATTATACCCCGGAATTCTTAGGAATTGTGGCACAGAAAGAAAACTGTGATCAAACCGCGACAAATGATCTTTTTAAGCGTTTATAACAAAAACCTACACCTCGGTGGTTAAGGTAACAGTTCGACTCATCCCTAAATTTGCAAAGACTACCAGTTTTCTTGTTGAAGGTCGGCGGTTTCTCTGGGTAGTCCAGCTCTTCCCTATAAACACATGACACCATATTATATAGACTACATGTAACATATTTTTTGAAAATGGTCTTAAGCAAACTTCCAACATACATACAAATAACGCTAACGCAAAAGCACGAAGTAAAAAAAAATGTTATGATTCCGCCTTCACGTTTTTCGTCTTTCTCGCTTTTAAAAAATTGCTAAGACAAATACAAGAGGTACGCATTGACACGCGAAGTCAAATATTTTTAAGTCATTGTTTGTGTGTTTTTTTCAATTATTCTTTTTAAGTTTTTTTAATAAAATGACACTATGTGATGTTATATTCTGTCATATACCGATTTTACTGCAGTTATAATTGGAAGTTAATTTTGTGATTTGTCGGATTAACGGGCAGAATTTAGTCTATTGCACGTAATGTAGCAAATAAAACATTCTACCTTCGGTGTATTTATAGAAAAATCGAACATAATATTCATCTTCTTTTCGTTATTAAAGGTTCAGACATTGCAACCATAACGGCAAACGATCTTTATTGAAG
The DNA here is from genome assembly GCA_944474755.1 of Limnoperna fortunei. NCBI lineage: Eukaryota > Metazoa > Mollusca > Bivalvia > Mytilida > Modiolidae > Limnoperna > Limnoperna fortunei. The sequence goes on along the minus strand of OX104124.1, from coordinate 34,480,175 downwards.
ACGTTTCCTTGCTCGTCTTTAAAGATGCACGTGGAAAATGCTGATCATTTTTCCGTATATGTATAGTGTAACAACCAATCCATAGTAAGAATCCAGTAATTTACATATACTTTCCCCATGATGCAACACACATTTTAGTTACAGGTTTCCCCATGTTTTTCGTGTAGTAAACGTAATTCAACAGAGACACGAATGTCAATTAATACACAACGTACAGCGGGTTATTAAAAGCTTCAATAAATATCATTACTTATCAGTAATATCAGTAATAATCGATCTTAAAAACGAAACCGATAAAAAAAAGAATGGTGACACTGTTGAAAGATATCAAGATTGACGACGGTGGATTATATAATTTTCACACCATTTATACTGGGTCGAAATAGTGTACCTAATCGAGCAGGATTATCAATTATCTTGGGAGAAACTATGAACAAATTTATTTCTGCAATACGACAACTTTCTTTTGGACATTCTGTTTTTGAGTTCGAACTCATTTAAACTATTTACATCTACACCCTTTAGAATCAAGAAAAACAGAACATTGAAAACAAAGAACAACTACATACAATATAAAGACATAAATAATAGTACAAATAGAAACATGTTTATTTGCATATCGGAAAGCTTTGTGGTGCAGAGCAGACTTTCTCATGAAAATTTGTTCAATTTCATAGTTGTGTTCCAGTGGGAGACAAAACAAGGCCAATAGAACCTGACCGTTATATAATCGGTTTTGTTTTTTCTCTGATAAGCGTCGTATATGTTTATTTCAATTTATTTTGCTGTACATATCGTCTATTGATCCTGACCCTTATATAATCGGTTTTGTGTTTTCTCTAATTAGGGTCTTATATGTTTATTTTAATTTATTTAATGATACATTTTCGCCTATTTCCTTTCATCCATTTTACGTTGAAGGAATGAATGAGAAAATGACGTCATTGCTGCACAAAAGCAAGTTTCTTGAAATAGCAGAAACCATTAAACATTGCGTTTAAATCTATCGATTGAATTATGCATTGTTTAGCAATAGTTCAAGCAGTAAATTCCCTGTTGTAAGCACTTTTGCTTTCTTTTTATTTTATTAAGTAGAATACTTTGTTCATTCAATGAACAACACAATTTTAACTAGATTAGAGCCATTGTCATTCAACGAGAGCTGTCACTCTTAAACATAGATATATTTATATACACTTCGCCATTAGTTAAGAAACACCTACAATTTTTTTTTTTAATTCCAAAATCTGAATAAATATTAACTTTGTGTTATTTATGTACTAAAGCCGTCATTCGTGCACGGGAAAGTTACTTTAATCAACTCCTCAGGTAAATCTTTAAATAGCAAAATCAGTTTGACATACGGTAGTCGGAGACGCTTAAAAGCCTTGTTTTGCTTATCGATTTAGTGTTCATCTCCTGGTCTTTTTTGACTTCATCTTTACAATTTTACAATGCCTAGACGAAAATTAAATTAACATTGTTGGAATGCGCAAAAGTGGACAGAGCTTGCGTCAGATAGCACAACACTTTGGCATTCACTTTAGTATGTATCCCCGCTTCTGAAACGTCATCGTGATGGAACTATCCAGGAACGTCGTTGGTCAGGTCGACCACTAAAAACATCTGAAAGGGAGGATAGAGCACTCGTTCGTGTAGCCCAACGCCAACCGTTTGCCACTGCAAGATATCTTCGTGACGATTGGAATATTGCAACAGAGTTGCCGTTCGAACAGTTAACAGGCACCTAAACAATGCAAGGTGGAGAGCTTGTCATCCATTAAAACGTCCAGTGTTGACACACACAGAGACATCGCCAAGCACGTTTAGAGTGGGCACGATATCACCGACATTGGAATATTCGAAGCTGGCGACGAGTACACTGGATTTCTTCTTCGTCATATTGATGGCGTACGCGCGTTTCGAGACAAGGCACTGCTTACAACCAGAACAAGATCCTAGGCACTACAGCGTTTGGCGGTGGCGGTGTTACAGTGTGGGTAGGCTTTTTTTACCTGTAAACTGAATCTGTATGTGGTTGATGGGACAATGACAGGGCAGAAATATCGAAATGACGTCATTAACGCTATTATTGTGACATATTTTGACAATCATGCACTTGGTAACAGACCCATCTCGATGAATGACCTAACCGAGCTGCAGTTGTACGTGATGTTATCGAAAGGGAAGCTATTGAGCATATTCCATAGCCATCCATGTTACCCTATATGAATATAATTGAACATTTGTGGGATATATCATTGGCCGTAAAATCAATAACCGAGCAACCTGCTTGTCAAAATGTCCAAAAACTACGTGTTGCCATTCAAAATGAAAGGCAGAATTTACCACGTTCAACACTTCGTCCTTTAGTCAACAGCATGAGGGGGGGGAGTTAATAAAATGTGCCGGAAGCGTGGTGGTTACACGACTTACTGAGTATTTTTGCGTTTAGTACATATCAAAGTGACTTTTCTTTCTCTGAACGTTGTCCTGTGATGATGTCTTTACTTTAAGTTCATGACATTCAAGTATGCATTGAAACTCTTTTTTTTTACTAATAAAAGTTATATTTGCACTTTTTTTATATCTTTGCTTTGAACATTTTTTCATCAAACAAATGAGTAAAGCGACTGTAAACATGTTGTCTGCATGTTTCATTTGTCTATAATGCTCAAGAAATTGTCATGTCTTTAAAAATATATAAATATATAAAATCTTAAATGAATCCCTGTAAAATAATAGGTTGTTGCGTATATAATATTTATTAATTAGATATTTAAGTATTGTTTATGAATTATTCGTAATTACATTTTTAATTCAATCTTCCACAAAAGTCCTAAATCGTCGTTAGTTTATTGACGGATTCGTAAAACGGATTCTGCGTCATTTGTATATAATATATGCATTTATTATACCATTTTTATAATAAAATAAAAATATGCGTTTAAAAGAATTGTTAATACAATTTCTCGTTCTAAATGAATAAATAAACATATTTAAAGAAAAAAAAATTCTTTATATTATATAATTAAGCACATTTCTTTAAAGCAGGACATATCTGTGAACCGAGTCCTGTAAACCTTCAAAAAACTTCTATTTAAGGCACATCAGTAACTAAGAGGTAAATGGTTTTTTTTTGTAATCCATTATTGATTCTCTTTTTTATTCCCGCGACTCGTGATTTCGGCCTGTTTTATTTTTTGCGACATGTTACATGTATATTTTTTGTCATATATTTAGCCGACCCCACTCCCCCAATCAGTAACAGATTTCTCACATTTAGGAAAGAACGTGGCCTCTTTTCGACATCATTATTAGTTACTTAAATGTATGCCTGCGTGTTTTTATTTAGTCTACAACATTTTAAATACAATTATAAAACTGCTGTGTATATCAATTGTTGAACTGTTAAACAATCATTGTCAATCAAAACGCAATGTTTACTAAACAAAAAGTTGTATTGTAAATATACAGCGATTCTTGTCGCAAGTTTTATTGGACAGGCAATAAAATTTGTTTAAAAAAGTATACATACAATTACGCTGGATTGTTCCATTTGTTTCATGGCGTCCATTTTTTATTGGGGGTGGGGTGGGAGAAAGCCGGCGTACAGGTAAAAAACCGACAGTCTTTTGTCAATTAAAGTGGAGTCGGGGGCACCCTATCTGCAGTCGTTCGAAAATCCGCAACCTGTTGACAGGCATGTGACAACTAGTAGATGACTAACCAATCAGCCACCTAGGCCCCAATAACGCCGGGGAGAATTGTCTGCGAATACTGAAGTTAAGCGTAAAAATGTGTTACAGATAGACACGTGTTTCAGTGCGAAATAGTAATTTTTTAACAAAACGTCATAAATATTTTAGGTCTTAACATTGTCATTACAGTGTCATATCGATGAAACAGAACCATTTCAAAACTTGCCCTTTAAAAGAGTGTCATTCAATTTAAACAATAACTTATTGTATTGATTGATTGTTTGCTTTTCTTTCAGCGAGAGTATTTCAGCTTTATTCATGACGAGAATAAGTTAAATATAAATCAATTAGATTTGTTTGCTTGTTTAAATATTGTTTAATCCACTTTCAGCAATTTTTCAGCTATATCATGGCGTCCAGTTTTTATTTGAGGAGGAAGCCGGAGTACCCGGATAAAACACCTGTCCTCCAGTAGGAAAACTGGCTCCATTTCAATTAAGTCGAGTGCACCCTGCCTGCAGTGAGATTCGAAACCGCAACCTCAGTGTTGACATACCACGTGATCAATAGTTGATGAACTAACATCACCACTCGGCTCCTTTAATCAATTAGAGAAAGATGGACAAAAGGGCAATTTTTAATTCCACTTGAAAAATATGGGGTATAGGTTGGGGAGTAAGATTGACTTTTTTTTCGTGCAAGGAGCGTGACACTCTCTAAACATGTCACTATGGTTCGCGGCAATTTTAATATGACCTGAACCACCCCCCCCCCCCCCCCACAAAAAAAAAACCAAAACAAAAAACAAAAAAAAAACGGGAGAACATCCCATGTCCGCCAGCTGAGGACGCGCTGGGCAGCTCTGTTAAACCTATCAACAAATTTCAAGTACTTCATAATTTAAAGGAAATCATTTATACTTATATATCATTAACTGCGGAATGATTTTAACAGACATCGAAAAATAAACAAATTGCGACGGCTAAAATGCAAAAGCAGAATTGATTTTCGTATTACACTTACATGTTCGCATTTTTAACTCATAAGCTTCGATATACAAACGCGGTTAGTAGTTTAATCTTTATTTGAAATTTAATTCTGTGTAAATTCATGTGACACAATGAGATAGTGAATAAAATATATAAATAGATGTTTTCGCTTTTGTTGTAAATCTTATTCAGTATTATACACCGGAAAAGTTTATTCTTTGTTTGTTTGTTTGAATTGTGTTTTAACGCCACTTTCAGCAATTTTTCAGCTATAACATGGCGTCCAGTTTTTATTGAAGGGGGGAGCCGGTGTACCCGGAGAAAACCCCCGACCTGCGGTAGGAAAACTGTCAATTAAGATTGGAGTCGAGTACACCCTGCCTGCAGTGAGAATCGAACCCGCAATCTCAGTGTTGACAGACCACGGGATCAGTAGTAGACGAATTACCTTGACCACTCGGCCACCGAGGCCCTTATTCCTTATTTGAGATTTAATTCTTTGTAAATTCATGTGACACAATGCGATATATAGTGAATAAAATATATAAATAGATGTTTTCGCTTTTGTCGTGAATCTTATTCAGTATTATACACCGGAATTCATAGGACTGTGGCAAAGAAAAAAAACTGATCAAACCGCGACAAATGATCTTTTTAAGAGTTTACAATTAAAAAAACCTCGACCTCGGAGGTTAAGGTAGCAGTAACCTATTATTGATCACCAAGTTGTCTGTTCGATCCTTACAGCGAGATGGTGTGCTCGACACATCCCTATAAATTTGCAAAGAGCACCAGTTTTCCTGTCGAAGGTTTGCTGTTTCGTTGGGTACTCCAGCTCTTCCCAATAAACACTCGACATCATATTATATAAACTAATATAATTTTTAAAAATAGTGTTTAACAAACTTCAAACATACATATAATGCTAACGCGAAAAGGCGAAGTGAAAAAATGTTACGATTTCGCCTTCACGTTTTTCGTGTTTCTCGCTTTTTCCGCTTTAAAACTTTTCGAAGACTAATACGAGATGTACGCCTTGGCATGCGATATTTTTTGAATTTATTGTGTATGTGTTTTTTTTCATTTCTTTTTAAATTTTTTTTAATAAAATGACACTATGTGATGTTTATATGCCGTCAAAGATGCATTAGTGATAGATTTTTTCGGGGGGGGGGGGAATTTCCATTTATCATTTATGACTTTAGACTGGACGTTTTCCGCTTTCAAAATACGGACGTGCGTCTTGGCACGCGAGATGCTTTTTTAAAGTCATTGTGTGTGTGCGTTTTTAAATTTACTTTGTTTTAATTATTGTGTTAATAAAATTACACCATGCAATGTTTATATTTTGTACCAGATGCATTAGTAATAGATTGGGGGAATTTCCATTTTTTTATTAATAACTTTAGACCAGTTTTAGCCTGATTATTAGATAAAACGATCCATCAATGAGGACATAACAGTTGACATTTTTATACTTGTAATATTTGCGAGTGAAACGAATTTTCACATTTTGAAATATTAATTTTACTAACCGGAAGTTGAATGGACGGATTGGAGCGATCAGTCCAAATCAATCCGTCAGATCAGTCAAATCGTTCCAAATCCGTCAATTGACGGATGGACGGATTGGAACGATCTGACGGATTGGGAACGATTTGACTGATCTGACTGATTGATAACTGATTGGTGACGGATTTTGGAACGCTGACTGATCGCTGACGGATTGATAAAAGTGTTGCCTCTTCAATCTCAAGTACTGTAGCTTCCCTTTCGATAACATCACGTACAATTGCAGCTCGGTTAGGTCTTGCGTTGTCATCCATCAAGATGGATCTGTTACCAAGTGCATGATTGTCAAAATATGTCACAATAATAGCGTTAATGACGTCATTTCGATATTTCTGCCCTGTCATTGTCCCATCAACCACATACAGATTCAGTTTACAGGTATAAAAAGCCTACCCACACTGTAACACCGCCACCGCCAAACGCTGTAGTGCCTAGGATCTTGTTCTGGTTGTAAGCAGTGCCTTGTCTCGAAACGCGCGTACGCCATCAATATGACGAAGAAGAAATCCAGTGTACTCGTCGCCAGCTTCGAATATTTCAATGGCGGTGATATCGTGCCCACTCTAAACGTGCTTGGCGATGTCTCTGTGTCAACACTGGACGTTTTAATGGACAAGATCTCCACCTTGCATTGTTTAGGCGCCTGTTAACTGTTCGAACGGCAACTCTGTTGCAATATTCCAAGCGTCACGAATATATCTTGCAGTGGCAAACGGTTGGCGTTGGGCTACACGAACGAGTGCTCTATCCTCCCTTTCAGATGTTTTTAGTGGTCGACCTGACCAACGACGTTCCTGGATAGTTCCATCACGATGACGTTTCAGACGCGGGGATACAATACTAAAGTGAATGCCAAAGTGTTGTGCTATCTGACGCAAGCTCTGTCCACTTTTGCGCATTCCAACAATGTTAATTTAATTTTCGTCTAGGCATTGTAAAATTGTAAAGATGAAGTCAAAAAAGACCAGGAGATGAACACTAAATCGATAAGCAAACCAAGGCTTTTAAGCGTCCTCGACTACCGTATGTCAAACTGATTTTGCTATTTAAATATTTACCTGAGGAGTTGATTAAAGTAACTTTCCCGTGCACGAATGACGGCTTTAGTACATAAATAACACAAAGTTAATATTTATTCAGATTTTGGAATTAAAAAAAAAATTGTATGTGTTTCTTAACTAATGGTGAAGTGTATATAAATATATTTTTGTTTAAGAGTGACAGCTCTCGTTGAATGACAATGGCTCTTATCTAGTTAAAACTGTGTTGTTCATTGAATGAACAAAGTATTCTACTTAAATAAACAAAAAGAAAGCAAAAGTGCTTACAACAGGGAATTTACTGCTTGAACTATTGCTAAACAATGCATAATTCAATCGATAAATTTAAACGCAATGTTTAATGGTTTCTGCTATTTCAAGAAACTTGCTTTTGTGCAGCGATGACGTCATTTTCTCATTCATTCCTTCAACGTAAAATGGATGAAGGAAATAGGCGAAAATGTATCATTAAATAAATTAAAATAAACATATAAGACGCTAATTAGAGAAAACACAAAGCCGATTATATAAGGGTCAGGATCAATAGACGATATGTACAGCAAAATAAATTGAAATAAACATATAAGACGCTTATCAGAGAAAAAACAAAACCGATTATATAACGGTCAGGTTCTATTGGCCTTGTTTTGTCTCCCACTGGACCATGAAATTGAACAAATTTTCATGAGAAAGTCTGCTCTGCACCACAAAGCTTTCCGATATGCGAATAAACATGTTTCTATTTGTACTATTATTTATGTCTTTATATTGTATGTAGTTGTTCTTTGTTTTCAATGTTCTGTTTTTCTTGATTCTAAAGGGTGTAGATGTAAATAGTTTAAATGAGTTCGAACTCACAAACAGAATGTCCAAAAGAAAGTTGTCGTAATGCAGAAAAAAATTTGTTCATAGTTTCTCCCAAGATAATTGATAATCCTGCTCGATTAGGTACACTATTTCGACCCGGTATAAATTGTGTGAAATTTATATAATCAACCGTCGTCAATCTTGATATCTTTCAACAGTGTCACCATTCTTTTTTTATCGGTTTCGTTTTTAAGATCGATTATTACTGATATTACTGATAAGTGATGATATTTATTGAAGCTTTTAATAACCCGCTGTACGTTGTGTATTAATTGACATTCGTGTCTCTGTTGAATTACGTTTACTACACGAAAAACATGGAGAAACCTGTAACTAAAATGTGTGTTGCATCTTGGGGAAAGTATATGTAAATTACTGGATTCTTACTATGGATTGGTTGTTACACTATACATATACGGAAAAATGATCAGCATTTTCCACGTGCATCTTTGAAGACGAGCAAGGAAATGTCTTCAATAAAGATCGTTTGCCGTTATGGTCGCAATGTCTGAACCTTTAATAACGAAAAGAAGATGAATATTATGTTCGATTTTTCTATATATACACCGAAGGTAGAATGTTTTATTTGCTACATTACGTGCAATGACTAAAGTCTTCCCGTTAATCTGACAAATCACAAAATTAACTTCCAATTATAACTGCAGTAAAATCGGTATATGACAGAATATAACATCACATAGTGTCAATTTATTAAAAAAACATACTTAAAAAGAATAATTGAAAAAAACACACAAACAATGACTTAAAAAATATTTGACTTCGCGTGTCAATGCGTACCTCTTGTATTTGTCTTAACAATTTTTTAAAAGCGAGAAAGTCGAAAAACGTGAAGGCGGAATCATAACATTTTTTCACTTCGCGCTTTTGCGTTAGCGTTATTTGTATGTATGTTGGTAGTTTGCTTAAGACCATTTTCAAAAAAATTATGTTACATGTAGTCTATATAATATGGTGTCATGTGTTTATAGGGAAGAGCTGGACTACCCAGAGAAACCGCTTAAAAAGATCATTTGTCGCGGTTTGATCACAGTTTTCTTTCTGTGCCACAATTCCTAAGGATTCCGGGGTATAATACTAAATCAGATTTACGACAAAATCGAAAACATCGATTATATATTTTATTCACTATTTCATTGTGTCCCACGATTTTACACAGAATTGAATCTCTAATAAAAAATAAACTACTAAACATGCTTGTATATAGATACTTCTGAGCTAAAGATGCGAATATGTAACACTTGTGCTTTTTGCATTTTAGCTTATTTTACGATGTCTGTTATAGGCGTTCGATATTTGATGATATACAAGTATAATTGTTTTTCGTAAAATTTGGGAGTATTTGAAATTAGTTGCTAGGGTTCACAGAGCTGCCTAGCGCGTCCTCGGGTGGCGGATATGGGACTGTGCATAGTGGGTGAGGTATTTAGAGAGCGTCACGCTCCTTGCACGAAAAGGATATCTTTTGTAGATTTCGAAAAAGAGTGGACTCAAAAAGGCAAATTTTCCGACACTACCAATACCCCCATATATTTTTAGTGGAATTGAAAATTGATTGCTTTTAACTTGTTCCTGTCCTAAACAAAGCTCAAAGACTGCTCGCAGGAAAAAGGCAAACATCCAATTCATCAATGAATGAAATAAGTTATTGTTCAAATTGAAGGACGCTCTTTTAAAGGGCAAGTTTTGAAAAGGTTTTGTTTACTCGATATGACTGTAATGAAAATGTTTAAACCGATCTTTATAGACCTAAAGAATTAATGACGTTTCGTTCAAAATTGCTATTTCGTTCTACATGTAACAATTTTTTACGGTTAACTGCAGTATTTGCAGACTTTTCTCCCCGTCGTTATAGTGGCCTCGATGGCTGATTGGTTAGTCATCTACTAGTAATCACATGCCTGTCAACATTTTGCAGATTTTCGAATGACTGCAGCTAGGGTGTATACTTTTTTAACTACTTCTTTTGCATATCAAGAAAAACTTGCGACAACAATCGCCGTATAATTTACAATATTTTCAACTTTTTGTTTAGTAAACAATGTGTTTTGATTGACAATGTTTGTTAACCAGTTCAAATGTAACGCCTGTCTTTAAAAATGGGAACACTAGTGAAGTGAAAAATTATCGTCCGATTTCACTACTCTGTATTATTTCAAAGTGCATGGAACGCTGTATCTATAAACATGTCCACAACTTTCTATTAGATAATAAGGTAATAACTACTCATCAGTCTGGGTTCACACAAGGCGACTCAGCAATCAATCAATTAATTGGCATCTCAAACTCGTTCGGTAGGGCCTTGGACGATGGCAAAGAAATACGAGTAGTGTTCTGTGACATTTCCAAGGCCTTCGATCGAGTTTGGCACAGAGGTCTATTATTTAAACTAAAAAAATATGGTATAACGGGACGCCTTCTGAGTTGGTTTGACAGTTATCTATCTGGGCGAGTCCAACGTGTCGCACTTAACGGCTGTTTCTCTGACTGGAAGCCGGTAAGTGCCGGTGTTCCACAAGGATCAATACTCGGTCCTCTTCTTTTTCTAATTTTTATTAACGATATCGTCGACGATATAAACGCGTGTATAAAATTATTTGCCGACGACACTAGTTTTTATGTCATTGTTGATACCCCAGATAATGCGGCGAAAATTTTGAATAGTGATCTAGACAAAATCCACCGATGGGCTTCGCAGTGGCTCGTGAGTTTTAATCCCCAGAAGACCGAGACGATGCTTGTATCGCGTAAAACTACTCGACAAGTACACCCTCTATTACGGATGAACAATATTTATCTTCAGGAAGTATCTAGTCATAAACACTTGGGCGTCTACTTCTCGGATGATGGCTCATGGCATGAACATATCGATTACATTGTTAAAAAGGCATTTTTAAGAGTCAATATCTTACTACGTGTACGCTTAGTTTTAGATCGATTTACCTTAGAAAAAATGTATCTTTCATATATCAGACCAATTTTAGAATATAGTGACGTCGTTTGGGACAACGGGATTCAAACATTAGTTAATAAAATCGAAAGCGTTCAAATAGAAGCAATGCGAATCGTAACGGGTGGCACAAAATTAACATCGCTCGAAAAATTATACGAGGAAACGGGATGGGAAAAACTTTCTGATCGTAGAAAGAAACACAAACTTGTTATGGTATACAAAATGGTGAACGGGAATACTCCTGAGTATTTGAGTAATTTATTACCAAATATCAGGTCTAACTTCCATCGTCATTTTACACGCCAATCTAACAATATTACTGATTTTCGGACTAGGACGTCTTTATATTCAAATTATTTTCTGCCGTCAACCATTAAAGTCACGTATCGGAGCTCAAAATGAAAAACGCCCATTATTTTATAATGCAGGTAGTAGTATGGGTCAAATCTTGCATGCCAGAATGCGCATGAATAGCAGCTGTCTGAATGAGCATCTGTTCAGGCGCAGTCTGGTGGACAGACCGAATTGTACATGCGGACAGATAGAGTCAAACAGACATTTCCTACTTTACTGTCATAAATATTCCGATCTTCGTCGAAGGACTATTTTTGCTTTGAATTTTCAAGTACAAATCCACTTAAACCTATTCCTATATGGGTCAGATGCTCTAACATTGGAACAGAATACTGAAGTTTTTTTAAAAGTGCAATCCTATATTCTAAAAAGTAAACGTTTTGTAGATGCATAGACATTTAACACAATAAAGCATTTCATCAACCCTTTCTCTCTTTCCTTTTCCTATCAAATATATTAATTTATTTTTTTCTTTCCTCTCTATTCTTCATTATAAAATTTGTCAAGCCTGTCAGAGCATGTATTTTACATTTTGTTAAATATGTAATTTCGTAACTGGAGACGGATTTGTAAAAGCTTCTTAGCTTGTTTCCGAATCCTTGTATTGTATGAACTGTATGTTCAATGATATATCTATTTATACAATAAAATATTTTTAAATTAACCAGTTCAACACATAACAGTTTTATTATTGAATTTAAAAATGTTGAATTAGTTTATTCTAACTGCAGACGAAAATGATGTAAGTCAAAATTAGGCCATTTCCCTTGTTAAATGGGTAATATATAATACGAGTTACAGGTCACAGAAAAAAAATAGGACGAAGTCGCGACTCGAAAATAAAAAAAAAGAGGATCAATTATTGATTACGAAAATAAAACATTTACCTCGTCCTTACTGATCTGCCATAAAACGAACGGAATTTTTTAAAGGTTGACAGGGCTTGACCTGCAGATATGTCCTGCCTTAAAGAAAGTTGCTTTATTATAAAAAATGTTTGTTTTCTTCTTTTAAATATGCTTATTTAGTTTATTTTTTTAGAACGAGACATTTGTATTATCTATGCTTTTGGCGTTTATTTTATTATAAGTATTATAACAAGTGAATATATAATATACACATGCAGAATTCGTTTCGTCTATAAATTAATAATTTAAACGCATCGGTCAATAAACTGACCGATTTATGCATATAATTACCTGACGGATTCTGGATCGCACTGATTGGACTGATCGCCCTGATCGCTGACGGTTACAAAGGTAATGACGGATTCATAATTTTGGACGGATATATTCATCATCAATCAGTCAGCGAACTGTCATCTTTGCAATCACAATCACCACAGTAAGGCAGTTCTATGCATCCCGTAAAAAACATACAACATGATTCAGGATTCTTGAAATTTAACAACAAGATTTGGGGAAACAAACACAGCAATATAAGGACTACTGTCATAATTACAAGAAACCATGTTAAAAATAATACAAGTCGTATGACTTCAAACACAAATAGTACACAAAAACAATAATTTTTTTCCTTCATCATACGATAATACTTTAAGTAGTGATCGATGCAACTAAAATTCTCTTCTGTCTTGTATAATCCTTCCGGGTGGTTGAAAATCATAATTATCATAATCAACACCAAAATCTTTTGCCAAATGCTCATATCCCCATCAACTACAAAAAATGAAAAATAAGCAGTCTCGATCCTCTAGAGTATACATAATATTAGGGTTTTCGTGTGATGATATATTTTTGCATACCTGATTACAAATAATACTTATTAGCGATTGCTCTCCAGTTGTTGTTAGTTTATGAGATTTTTATCTGTTTGTTTTTCAAATTTCTATCCTATCGTGTCTAGGTGGTGTTTAATTGATTGATTCATTGATTGATTGATCACATCAAATAAGTCTTTTTAAGAATATGAAAAAAGGGAAATCCGTTAAGTCCTTTTTTACATTTTATTAAACATCTACCTATATATTAAAACGCACTTAACATAAAAAATATGAGGATATATACACGTAAAACAAATTAAAAAACTACACATCAATTTCTTTTGAGAACTTTACACCAGTGTTGACAGCGATATATGTTAATAAACTATAATAGGAGTGTACAGAATAAAACCGTCCCCGGATTAGGACCCCTTCAATACAGTTGAGAAAAACATGCTTGATTGTTTACGGACTGCTTCCTGGCACACTCGGATCATGATTCTTTATTTAGCATTGTGTTGTCATGGCTAGACAACGTTGTAACGACGACCTCTAAAAATATTTAAATGTATGCGGTGAAATATTATTTAGATCTCGCGTTTATGCACTAAATACAAAAGAAATAGACGGAAGACGACGAGTTTCAGCACGCTAACCAAAGACATTAAGATTATATTTCATTATAATCTGTATGTTTTTGTACTTGTTTTGTTTATTATTATCATAAATAAATACAGGTTCGGGTATTACTAAGGAGGATTGTGTAAATTGTGTAAGGAACAATTAATTCTAAATTTATACCAGAATTTTCTAAATGAGATTTAATTTGCAGTTTGAACTTGTAGATTGAATTTATTGTTTTGAAGAGGATTTAAAACACAGTCGTAAGCAGGGTTGGTAGGATAAGACTAACGTTTTCGTTAAATATTGCAAACAACCGAGTTAATTTTTTGAAACAAAGAAAGCCTCTTTTTCTAACATGTAACCTTTGTACATATGTAGTTCTATAAGCTCTAATGCATAGTCGCAATATTTAATAGGTATCTGTATCACATATGACATGCGAGAAGAACCATATATATATAACAACCATGATCTAATAGAAACGAATGGGTGGAATATTTTTAATGATAAGAAACATTTTGTCCCCATACGTTAACGTTGATCGCGTTAATTATGACACAATTTTATGATTGATTATATATCTATGGATATTACGCATTGTAATTTTGATTATTATATTAGTTGTGTTTATATGTCAGCTGCATGGTATATTATAAAACGTATGACACTGATCTATATTTTAATCTGCAAAACCAGGTTGAACAGTACACGTCTAATAACTTTAGAGTATTTTTACTTGGTGACATGAACGCTAGAAAGTCCAATAAAATGACTTTATTGAACATGATATTGTACATGACTCTGTTTTTCCCCCTTAAAATCGTTTATTTGATTACCCGAAGTGACATTGAATAAATTCCGATCTTGGATCTAATGAATACGGAACCAAACTGTTAAAGTTTTATAAAAGCACTTTGTTCAGAATATTAAACGATCATAACATAAATGGGTTTTCGAAAGGATTTACGTTGTTTATGTCTCGAGTTCAGAGCGTTGTGGATTATCTCTTTGTGCCATACAACTGTTTTAAAAATAGATAGCCAATTTATTGTCAGTAGTTTCACTACTTACAGTTATCACGCAGCACTACACGTCCAATTACAGTGCAAACTAAAACATAAATTTTAGGCAAACAATATACGAATGCAATGCATCAGAAACTCCGATGGAATGACGAATCAAAGGACCAAGGCGGTGAAATACTAGCATTAAACAGCCTACTAAACGAAATAGCTTTCAATGATATTCAAGCTTCGCAGGATGGTATTGACTAGTATGTCCAATCGTTTACAACAAATCTAGTTCAAATTGTCTCGCCTTTCCTTAATTTAACAAATAATGCAGGAAACGGATCAAAATTCAAAACGGGCAATGGAATGACTGAATTTAGAAATCAAACATGGTTCAATTCGGAGCGCAGGAATTGCGATTCATCTGCATTGACGTGTTAAAAGCGTGTAACTCAACTAGTAACTATATTAACCATATGCGCCTGATTAACACTAAAAGCAAATACAAGTCAAATAAAAAACAGAAAAGATTATATTAGCGTCAGTAAGGCGACATGTTGTAGTCTTTACGGATAAGCAACCCCAAAACATTCTATGGTATGTTCAAAAGGAAACATAGCCGTAATTGTGATCTTCCATTAATGAACTTTTTCGATCACTTTCAAAGCTAAGGATCCAACACCAATGTAAACAATTTTTTTACCTGTAATCACTCTGTTAATGTCACAGATACTACATGTGTATTTAAAGAACTAGACCGTGCAATTACCTAAAGTGAGATTTTTTTAATGTATCTACAATTTAAATCGAAGGAAAAGTCTTGGCTGTGCTGGCATCGTAAATGAAATATTTATAGAATTTTAAGATATACTTGTTCCTTTCTTAGTGCGTATTTTCAATACGATATTATCGTCAGGATTTTAACAGAGACCAATTACAAAAATACGATTGCTCAAATAACTGGGAGTAGAGTGTAAAAATGTTATCGTTTAACCTGTGATTCAAAGAAGATAAGCAAGGCAACCTTGTAAAAAGTAATGGACTTCTCCATGTGGTCAAAGGCAGAATTTTTACCAAGCAAGACAATGTCTTAGTGAAACGTTAGATAATTCACCAAAGTGTCACGTTTATAAATATTGTGTTTCAAGCATTAACTGGCAATTTCATCTCAGTAAATCTGTTACAATACGGTATATTTAACAAAATTGCATATGTCATAACATTATTTATTCGTCGAAACTGGACGTTACCATGGTACCATTAGATCTAACAAATAATGTTTGTGTGTTTTCTGAAACTCTTGAGGATTTATTCTTCTGTAGTAATGCCAAAGGGATTTGAGACAAAAGTATATCAAGCGTTATTACTACATGCGGACATCCACTTTTAAGCTTTTGTTACTTTTCAGTACTGATAATGTGAAAGGCATTTGTAACCTTTGGAAGGACTTCTTTCATTCTTCAAAATTACGTAGTGAATCAATGTTGTAAATTTACCTAAATACTTCTCACTTTGCTCCGACTTTTTTACTGTGTAATATATGTACTGATAAGCACAAATCGCTTTAAGTGAGTAAAGAATTAAATTTGGTCCGGACTGCAAGGTGTTTAAATTAGACAAAGCATTACGATTCGAACCCCGGTCAGTAATGGATACAGCTTAAACAATATTTCGTTTATTACCTTTCACTATGATATTGTTTTGAACTAAAAGCGCAAGTTACTTTCAATTATATAATTCTTATTAGCATTTAAAAAGGCATAACTGATTTAATTACCGGTAAATGTCATCTAAATGTGAATTTCTTAAAGTTTATTAAAAACCACAGTCGCCTTTAATACATGTAGTAATAGTGTTTATAATATTTGTTTTTACTGACCACGGTGGCAAACAAGTATTAAAAGATTCTATCATTTTGTTTACGACAATACTTGCTCTTCACAGTTAAAACAAACTAAGCGTCTTTGACCTGTCCTTTTCCATTACTATACTTTAGACATTGACTGCAGCGCACATGGTTGGGAATATATAGGCAGACTTCAACATTGCAGAGACCAATTTTTATTGGGTGAGGTCAGGTGGAATATTAAAGTGCAATAGGTACTCAGTTTTCCCCGAATACATAGTCTATTTGGCAACGACTATTTATACTTGTAATAACTAGCTGATTGAGTTCTTTAATTACAAGACTGCAATGAAAGCTATTATGGATGAAAGTTCTGTGAGGTGAGAATTAACTTTGTTTTAGTTTAAAATACATTTCTGTTGTACGATTCAATAAGTAAAAAGACAGATTTCAATTTTCTGACTCTGCCCATACTGATAGTGTACCAGTACTCGACTCACAGAGCTGTTCAGTGAGTTTGTATGTGGATTATAGAAAATGTCCTCTCTCTAGGAGCCTTGTGGTTGTAATACGGAACACTATTGGGTAACTGTTATATTCTCTGTCTTACCTTTTACTACATAATTGTAAAGTAAACGTGATACCCACTTGAAATGCAATTTTTTGCTTGCATTTGATATAATCACATATTTTGTCTTTTGATTACGAAAATCTATCAAAAGAATATTCCCACGATAACCTGTCCATATTTTATACTATAACTCTGACATGTCACAAGTTGTCCTTGACTTTTGCTACGGGAAGTTTACATTGTAAGTCCAGAATTTCCGTTTCTAAAGAGATCTTACGTTGTTTACCAATGGTCGCCTGCTTTTGTGACGTTATTTGCTATTCGGACAAACCGCGAGATTTTTCGGTCTTCCCACTTAAATCGCAAACGACATCATCTGAAGAGTTTCGAACAGACAACAACAGCCTGCTCCGTGCGTGTATTTCCGTCAAAATTTACTATGGAAAAACGCCCTACCAAAATGACAAAAGCCTCATTTTAGTATGGTGATGAACTGTGAAAAAACATTCCAGCTTGTATCTTCATAGATCTACAAAGATAGCACAAGCGTGCCCAAATGCGGTTAGCAGTTTTCATTTATTGTGGAAAAAACCTCGTTGACTTGTATTATAGATCTGTCCTGGTATATGACATTCTTTAAAACACAAGTAAGGATATAAATACTGAACTAGCATCTAACTCAATGAAATATAGCTATCTTACAGGTAAGACGAACTTGATCATCAGATTGAATAGCAGTTGCTTTCTTACGACCAACAGAATCATTTATCTACAAGCAATACATATTTACAATGTTAATTCAACAGAAAATACAGCTTTCTTAGTAAAGCGATGGGTTTGTGTGTAAAATAAAAATACACAACTATTGGAAGGACATATTCTAATTTTGACTTTAAATCGAAAGCCTACGCACGTGCCTTGTATAGGTTATTTTGGCTAGGAAAATCAGACGACCCAGCTAATATGTACTACTGCTATGTAATTTTGTTTTGACAGACTAAGGACATGAATAAATGTCTTTTGAATTTCATCTAATCGAGAGTCTATATTAGATAATGCACACAAAAATTCGAGTTGACAGATGGAAATGTGTTGCTCGTTTTGTCATGATGGTACATTCCAAAGATGTATAGTATGCATATCGCTATAATGTTAGTAATAAGCAAGAAGGTTCAATCTTACTTTTACCTACCAGAATTGTCGAATTGCTTGCATCGAGGAGCAGTAATACAGCTCGACCACCTGCGTCAGTTATTTCGTATTTATTTGTATGAGTGCAACAACTGTAAAACATATTAGATAGTTATGAGAAATTGGTTGGTCCTACGCATTAGGTTGCGTTATTATATTCAATATTCATCTGGACATCTTTATTTGAGAGTAGAAAAAAAAAGAAATGTATCCCTATTTAAATACTATTTTATTACATTTTAGATGAAAAAAAATCCTTTCTTTAAACTTAAATTTCTAGTTATTTCATAGTATCTGCCAAATCAAAATATAGCTATAATGCAAGAATAATCACAATTCACTATTGAAGGTTTTCATCTTATAAAACGGAACGCCTTGCCGCGGAACATGTAAGGTAACGTGATTCGAGCGTGACACAGCATAACCATCCTTTTCAGATTATCTAGTAAGCCGCGACCATGAAATCATCTATATAATAAGAATAGCTGTAAAGAAGTCCCATTTTTGAAAACTTAAAAATGTATGCGAAACAAATGAACAACAAACGATATATACATAGAAGAAAAACAAATGACAGTCTATATAAATCCTCACTAGTCAGGGTTCCTCTGTCCACGAAATCCTGACAAACTTAGCTAGGAAATTCCCTGGCGAGAAGTCACTAATTTGATTAGCTTCATCATACCTGCATGTAGCCAATCAAAAACTCGATTTCATACAGGACTTAGTTAAGGGATATCCCAATGTCGTTGGAAATAAATAAATGGATGTGTTTCATAGACCACGTGAAAATCTGTGTACATGTATTTTGTACAAAAGTGTTAATAGCTTGTAATGATTGTGGTATTTGCGTTTATCGATCGATACATCTGCCACCATGTTGCATATTATACTTCCAAACACTTGTTTCTTTCAAGCAATTCAGTTGGTTGATACATGTGTATTTTGAAGATGTGGCGTCATATTAAAACCTTCTCGCCGGGAACTTCCTAGCTAAGTTTGTCAAAGTTCCATGGACGCAGAAACCCTGACTTGTGAGAATGGTATATATAAGGTTTGAAATAATCCAGACAAAAGGTTGATTAATTGACAAATACGCACGCTATTATCGTCCGAGCGAAAATCATGCTGCAAAGACGAACGTTCTTATTGTATCGCAAACGTAGGGTTATTTGAATTTTTTCTATTATTTAAGGATTGTTTTCAATTGCTGGTTAGATTATTGGATATAAACGATTTTGGGTCGATTTACGCTGTATAAACCGCGAAGCGGTTTATGTTGCAGCGTAAATCGATCCAAAGTCGTTTATATCCAATATTCTAACCAACAATTGAAAACAAACCTTATATTTTAAATTCAATAGTAAAAATGAAGTAACAAGAACAATATTTTACAAGTAATCAAATAATATTTGCAAGTAACAATTTTAGTGTCGTAACTTGTTTGCGGAAGATTTCAGGTATAGTCAACGTCATCAATACATCTTATTATGACGTCATAATTCACGTGCTGAAATACCAAGTTAGGTTATACGAAATAACCAACTTTGCTCATGTATTGAGTATTTAAAAAAAATTAAAATATTACAAATAAAATCTAAATTATTTTTATAATTGAAATACAGAAAAAACAATAAAGATACATGCAAATAAAAATGATAAAACCAAATGGAATAAGTTGAAAGTTTAATAACATACAATTATATATATACGTCTGCAAATGAAAGCCCAAACACTGTTAGAATTTAACTTTTAACACTGTCAGATTGTTTAGTTGCCCTCAGCGGGATTCGAACTCACACTGTTGTCACAGTGTGGCACCAATTTGCCTGCACTATGCCTAATGGTCTAGACCCCTCGGCCAACTCCGCCAAAATACATATATATATATATATATATATATATATATATATATATATATATATATATATATATATATATATATATAAGTCTAAAGGAAGCTACCAACCAATACACTAACTAAGTATCGGATCGCCAACATGACGATACAGCATAAACAAAAAAAATAATAAATAACTCTAGAGAATTATGCAACGATACAAATATAAAGATGTTACTACTATATACTATTTTATTGCATTGTCAAAATTCCGTTGAGGAAGGCCGTGATCGAGGCCGAAACGTTCGGAAAATTTAACAGAGTTTTTATATTTATTCTTTAAGAGACTATGATTATATATATACATTTAAAGCAAGGATTCATGTACATCATGTACAGTCCAAAACAAAATATATAAAACATTTCATATTGTTTACTATATTATACAATTATAGCGTTGGTATGATGTCGATACGACGATATATCGACCAAACAGATTTGCATATCGACTGAGGATGCAGTCCGAGGTCGATATTCATCTGTTGGTCGATATATTCTCGTATTGAAAGTATCGTAAGCTATTATTGTTATATTGTTAATATTACCTATTGTCATGATTGTTGAACAATATTTTATTTTTTGTGTACACACCATTTGTTTGGCAGATTTTTAATAATATATTTTTGGAATTTTTGAAATCTATTTTTAGTAACGTGCTGTATAGATGATTGTATAGATATGAAGCATAACAAAATATCGTTGGAAAATTCTATTTTTAGGTATATTATATTTGCCCAAAGAAATACAAAATGACCACGTGGTATCGTTAAACAAATCAAAATAATAAAAAATATCTAATATTAATACGATTAGTATTGTACATTAAAGTTTATAATACAACTTTATTTTTTTTAAAGAGACATAAACGAATAGACATTTTGTTTTAATTGAGTACACAGATTAATAAATTTGGAATATGTTTGTATTAAAATGAGGACGAACTTTTATATGAACCTGTAGTGCTCATGGAGAAGAATGAACGTATGATTTCTGTTTAAATGATATACAAAGCAACGGAAAACTTACAACGAAACAATGATAAGATAGCCTTAATATTTACTTGTTTAACTTCCATATGAAAATTGCCTTTCAATTGTATGCAAGTTTATACTGCTAACGAAACATTTTTTTACCTGCACTTGCTTTTTATATTTCCAATATTTATCCCGTTCGTTGTATAAACGGAAAAGTAGTTTCTTAAATCAAGGAATTCAAGTAATTGATATCGTTGTTTTCCTTGGAACATTTCTTTACCAGCCTCATTCATTAACTGCAATTTGTGAATGGCCCCACATTTTGCATCTAAATGTAAAGTTGATCAACACATTAGCATTATCGCTATTAAATGTATACTCTTTCCCGCTTTTGTTTAGGTCGAAAAATAGCGGAACTGTTGATCAATGAATGGTAGGCAACAATCGATAAAAAACCTGAGATAGGAAAATTAAGAAAAGGTATTTTCTAGGTATTTGCACATACTTTTGATTGATTGATTGATTGATTGATTGGATGTCTGCTTTACGTCCAGCGAGCAGTATTTCAGCTATATTCAGGACGGGAACAAGCAATAAATCAACGGAAGATGGGTATGGGATGGGTCACAGGGAATACAATTTTGACTGCCACTGGAAAGTATGGAGTTTTGGGTAGGGGCGGAAAATTTAGCCTTTTTTAGCGGCTACAATGAGCCTACTCTTTTTCGAAATATACAAAAGGGGTCTTTATCGTGCAAGGAGCGTGGCACTCTCCAAACACGTTACCCACTACGGTCCCCGGTCAGGCTTTCCGTAATATGCCCTGACAACCCTCCAACGAGAGGGTCTCCCCTATCCGCCACCCGGGGAAGCGCTGGGCTGCTTTGTGGGTCGAGCACTGGGAACACTTCCAGTATGGTCCCAGCACATACTTTTGAGTTGAGCTCATATTAACATAACCAAAACGAATCTCGAGTTATAAAATAGGACCTCGTAATACATTACGGATGAAATATATGCATTGTACTACGAGGAAATATTTAAAAGATATCTCTATGTTTTCCGCAAATTCTTTTTTACTAAAGCATGTTACAACACATTTATCTTTTACGCATTGATCCGCATGTCACATTTCAGCACAAGACATTTATGTTCACACTGTGTATTTGTCTTTTTTATTTCCTAAAACTTTTACCAAACTGGCCAACTCTGGCGCGTGGGTTTCCAGTAGCAAAATATTATCATTGTATAGTAGCTAGATTACGTGGTAACCTTTTAAGAACAATGCTAATCGATCAAACAATTATATGGAAAAATATGCATGAAATATGTAGGTAAGATGAATTATATGTTAGAACTGCAATATGTTGCACGCGTACGGAAGGCGTGAAATAGTAAACTAGTGCACCAATTTTGTGTAATTGAATCAACTGACCGCTTTTAACCTATATCATTAAACCATCACAGAACGATTGTATGCATATTGGTATTTTAAAACCGGTCCTATATTTCTGCTCTTTTCTGCTTATAAACTCATTTATCTGCATTTTTAACATAATTAATTGAAGACGGTGCCTATTGTATAAAATCGGATACTCTTAAAGACCGAGAGGCAAACATTGAAAAAAATGCGAACATATTAAAGTTGTGTTCCTGCTATTGTAGAATTTTAAGATTGCTTTGGAACGCTGAGCATCACACAAGCAGCTAAAACTTACCTTTTTGACTCTTTGAAGTGAATATCATTGTGTCTTTGTCTGTGGCGATAGTGTGCAAAACGTCACGAGCTAGTAAAAAATAGTTATCAATAAAAGGTAAACAAAACGTTTCATTAAATGAAAAGAACTGCATTAACAGATTAACAGTTACAATTTACAACATTAAATTGATACAAATATATATCAAAATAAATCAAAATATGTAAATGATCTGCTTCTTACGACTCGTTGAATACCCGCAACAATGAAACGAAGAGATAAAGGTTGACTGTGGCCTAGAGGAAAAGGTAGTTAGTCAACTACATGTACTACTGATCATGAGCTTGTGAAAATTTAACCCCCATTTGACAGGGTGTGCTATATTTGTTCCATACATTTACTGCAACCTGAAATTTCAAAAATTAAACTTGTATTTTTTCTATTCGAAAGATGTAAATCGCTTTGACTTATTTGGTATGGCATTTTAATTGTGACGATTAAACATTCTACTCATTTGGATTATCAATATTTATTGGGTTTGAGCTAAAACGCGAGTCCGGCATAGTACAATTTATAACCTAGCTATCTTTGATAACATTTTATGACAAGAATCCTACCGAAGGTCCGAGATTTTAACTTTTATCGCACGTAACGTTAGTGTACCATCTAACCTCATCCTCATGTTAATTGACCGGTATGAAACGTAATACCTGCCTTATAAAGACGTTTTGTTGCAATTTTTCAGCTATATCATGGCGCCCAGTTTTAATTAAGGGGAGGAAGCCAGAGTACCCGGAGAAAAAACCCCGACCTTCGGTAGGAAAACTGGCAATCCTTGTCAATTAAAATTGGAGTCGAATGCACCATCCCCACAGTGAGGCTTGAATCCACAAACTCAGTGACCACGTGATAAAGAGGAGACGAATAACCTTAACCACTCTTCCACCGAGGCCTGTTTTTCATTATATGATGATACTTTGTCGTTATGTAATGATGCCTCTACATTATGTAATGATAATTCTTCAGTATGTGATGATACTTTGACATTATGTAGTGATACTTTATCACTATATGATGATACTTCATTATGTGATGATACTTCTTCGTTTTTTATGATACATTCACAAAAAGCACAAACAATATAGCTTAACAAAGTATTTCTGATATATTATAACATATAGGTCTCACTCGTTTGCATAAAATTTCGAGACAGAACAAATCACGAATACATATTATTGAGCATTTTTAGTAAAGAATCATTAATGAAAATTCACATTTCCACCTAATTTAAAAGTCTCACAGTATTTTGTCTTAAATTCGTGGAATGTTGGTTTTCAAAGACCTTAATAAACAATGGGGTTCATCATTGAAATTTAGTCAAATAATAAAAAATATAGATTTTTTATTATTTCTATACAAATTATCTTCCTTTAAAAAGGACGGACAATTTGAGGATCTAAAATAAGATGTATTTATTCCGACTTTTCCAAATTCCAATAGAAATCAACTAAAATACTTATAATAATAACATTCAAATTGATGATGCGCAAAACGATGTTTAGTTTGCTCAATATATCTAAGATCATTAAGAACAGTAGGTTCTTGAGGGCGGAGAAGGCTCACCTGGTCTAGGCACATGACACCAACACAAGTGAATTGACATTGAAGAATTATGTTTTGATTTGTTAGGCTAAATTTTGTTCAGTTATTTGTTTCCAAGCACAACTGTTATACTTGTAATATGTGTATATTTGTAAGCTAAAACTCACTAGTGATACCCCGCTTTTACAAAAAATGTAACGGTACTACGGAACAACGGAGAACATGGGAAAATAGTATACCCTTATACTTGAAGCGGTTGGAGAGATAATCACATAAAATGTGCAAGATAAGTCCACAAACTTTAAGTGTTACCCATTCAACATGAAGCAACGACTTATAATAATTATAAGAGTTAAGCTGAGAAATATTGATCTACATGTACTCAGACGTTTTGCCTTATAATAACAAAGTATCGTCACATAATGAAGAAGTATCATCACATAATGAAAAAGTATCATCACATAATAACAAAGTATCATCACATAATGAAGAAGTAGCATCATATAATGACAAAGTATCATCACAATAATAAAGCATTATCACATAATAACAAAGCATCATCACAAAATGAATGAGTATCATCACATAATAACAAATAACAAAGTATTATCACACAATGACAAATTATCAGCACATAATTAAAAGTATCATCACATAATTGCAAAGTATCATCAAACAGGTATACAAAGTATCATCATTAAAAACGTCTTCATAAGGCAGCTATGGCGTTCCATAGTCCTGTAAATTTTCTTTTTAAGTTTTAAGTTACTATATAAATAAAATGTTTACTAGATTTTGACTTAAATTACAACCTCGGATATAAGTTTTTGGTTCTAATTAAAATATTTTATGTAGTCCTTGTAACACCAACACTTAGTTTTCTACAGTATGACAAAACAAAATGATAGTTCGATCTTATTAGAAAGAGAACCGACTGTTTCACAGATTGATCGACTGTGTCCAACTAATTTACATACATTATTCAAGCGATTTTAATATTTAATAGGCAATATACGTGCATGTTTTCTATTAAAGATGGTAGTTCCGTTCTTTTGATTGAGAAAATAACTGTTCAAGTGATTACGAGAAATATGCATCATGCCAACAAGAATTTTTTACCTACCTGATGTGGATTCCGTTTGTTTCTTTATTAAAAGTTCCTTCGTTGTCGTCAATTGATCAAAAACCTTTTGAAAATCATCTGGAGGGAGAATTTGTATTGTGACATCAGATGACTGACGTGGTTGGTGTAAAATAGGGTAAATTCTGCCATTCATTTTTTAAGCTCCAGCAAAGAAACGTTTATCAAATGCGTGTTGACATTTATTTTCAGTTGCACTATTTGTACTGTAATTATCTGGAAGCATAATACAACGATAAAACATTGTGTATTGAAAAGAACAAATAAACAGACATGAGAACAGAAACAAAAAAAATATTTTGACATCATATACCAGCGCTGCTAAAAGGTTTATTCTTGTATAAGTTAACTTGAAGTCATAAGATCGGGTACAAGTGTTTTTTTTTAATTTAAAGCCGTTAACGATGGATATAATGCATAAACGCTACATCTATTTTGACAGGAAAACACACCAAACTTGGAATAATTTCAGATTTACTTTACTGGACATCAATGTACTTTCAACCCACAGGGAATTTCCAACTCCGAATGCAGGACTGTAGTTCTAACCATCTTTTAATAAAATTGATAAAAATTCATGCATATACTTTATAACTAAAACATGTTTATTAGAATGTATTAAGTAAAACATTCAAACGATCCATAGTTTTGGAAAATTAACCTAATGACAGACTTCAGAAAATCGTTAATTAACAGACTTATTATATATAGTCATGGATTCATAGTGTCTACTTTTAAATGACATACAACATATAATTGGCTGTTTGTTGTATATCAATAAGTTTTTTTTAAAGGGGCACTTTTAACATGTACAAAAGATTGTTTGGTGTTTGAAAGGTATTTAACACAACTTTCACCATTTTTAAGCTTTATTTTGACGTCCAGTTTTCTTTCCAGGGGGCATCTGAGTACCTTAAGAGAACCCCGACCTTCGGTAAGAAATCTGGCAATCCTTATCAAATTGTTGGACATCTTTACATTACATCACACAATTTTATGTTTATTTTTTGCTTAGTATACTTCTGTCGTTTCAGTTCCGTATTAACTTAAAGATATTACCCAAATCGAATTTGTCAAAAAGTACAAATTAAACTGGAGTTATAAAAGGCCCAAATTGGCCACAAAATTTGAAATCTTAAATAATCAATTTAAACTGTGCGATAAAACGGGAAAATATCTTGATAATAGTATTCGTTATCATTTTTTTATACTTTATACATATAAAAGACTGGGGGCCTCGGTGGCTGAGTGGTTATAAGGTAGTTCGTCTCCTATTGATCACGTGGTCTGTCAACACTGCGGTTACGGTTTCGAGTCTTACAGATGTTTACCCGACTCTAATCTTAATTGACAATTATTGCCAATCTTCCTACCGAAGGTCCGGGGTTTCCTGCTTTCTCCCCCAATAAAAACTGGACGCCATGATAGCTGACAAATTGCTGAAAGTGGCGTTTAACAATATTCAAACAAACAGTCAATATAAAAAACTGATTGAGGTCATGCAATGATGTCAAAATATGGGTTTTGACAAAAATCAAGTCTTTTTTTAAACAAGGTAGTACCCCCATATGCTTGGATCAAAACCATATTTTAACAAATTTCTTTCCTGATCATAAATAATACATACATTGAATATTTTTTATCCAAGGATGTGGGGATACCTATTTCTGAAATTTAGTTTTAAAAATCACTGCATTATTTACATTTTTCTGCCAAAATTATTGCTTTCAGCCAATTGTGGCGTCATTATTGATGTTAATTTGGGAACGACTTTGAAAATGATTACAGAATTTTAGAAAGACATTTCTACTTATTCATTTCGTAAAGTCTGAACTTTTCAATCACAGTTTGTTTTCCCAAATCATATGGCCAATATTGTCCCTAAATGCCCCATGTCCTTTCATTAAAAATTAAAATTGTCATTATCTTGTCTAGAACAAACAAGTTTTAGCTACAATGTTATATGTTTGTTGCATTGGAAAAAGGAAGTTCACTTTAAGATCAATGTCAGGTCTCGACGATTTGGTGATTCTCACAGTTAACTGTGTTTTTGGAGGTTCTTCGTTAAAGTTAAAAACAAAATAGTTCCGAAATCGTTTGGAGTAACACCATAATTTTCTAAATACTATTTTGATGTTGGTGAGACTTGTTTATCTTTGAAGAAATTTAGCAATAATTTTTTTATGGTCAGTTTCTTTCCATGGTGTTTTTTTAAACAGTATACTTCTGGTCACCGCTTTTAGAAAATTCAATTTTCACTGTCTTTACTTTTCACCTAAAATTGCAGGATTAAAGTTGTACTAAAATTGATAAGGAAACATTATGTACGTGGTAAAACTAGAAAAATTGTTTTCTTGACACTTAGTACGTAAATATTCAACTATTTCGTTGAACGGTAAGATAAAATACTTTAATAAAACTTAGTAACTACCATGCTTATGTATATTTACCTTTCAACTATTTATCACTTCAGTAACTGTTTAAGCAGACTACCGAAATTACCGGTATCAACGAGTTCATAACACGACAAAATACCAATAGTCGGTTTTTATTTCAATCTTTGATATATGAAGTTTAAATTCGTTACCAGATCTTTGGTTTCATACTTACTTATTAACTATTTTTGATGAAGTTTTACATTCTGTTCTATCTTTTACTATTATTTTGATATATTTAAAGATTTCTGGTTTAAATGTTTACATATAAATTATTGGTATGAACCGACTAAAGCTCTATTATTTTCGCAACATTTATGGCATACACATTTAAATATTTTCTTATCATTTTGCGGTACGACATAGTGTGTTTCTTAAAGACAGAATGCTACGGAAGAATAGCTTGAACAAGTTAGGTAACTTAAATGAAATCTACATTCAACCTTTTACTAGTTTATTGTATGTTTTGCCCTTTATTTAGCAGGACTAATTGGGGAGATACTGGACTTGAGTTGTGTATTTCATTGCCCGCCTCAACTGGAAAACTGACTGTACGATTCAAAACGTGGGGTAATGTAGCTATGGCGTCGCCTTAAACGGTTTAATATTAGATGTCCTTCAAGCTACCAAATGTTTTATTTAGCTGCACTGTTTCTCTGATAGACTTAGCAGTACGGTCGCTATATATGTTTTAGTTTTTGATAATGAATTTGATAAAAAAACTGGTATTAGAACAACACTCTACGATTGGCAACTGTTCACAAATTTTAAGGATTATAGATTGAAGTTGTAGGAATAGATCCATCTAAACAAGCATCATTTACGAGAAAGCGTCTTTCTGTCTTTTCAAACCTGTGCGGACTGAGGCTCTTCGTAATGAGAATAGTATTTTAATAGTAAATTCTTTCACATGACATTCGAAAATAAAGGAATTGATGCAGTTAACATCAGTAATATTCTTTATCGAAAAGATGTGAAAGATAAGATCCCTTCATATTTCAAAATCAATTTATTCCTGTCGTTTAAATATATAACCACCATTGCCCGTAAAATCTACAAACAAACATTGCAGAACTTAGGCATTGAAACATACCTCAAACAACCTACTGAATGCACTTTATATCATTTCATATACAATCACTCCGATCATGTCATTCATTACCTGTGATCTGAACATAATTGATCACGAGAATTTCAGTAACATTATTTCGTGTCCAAAATTCGCTGAACCTCAACCATAAGACTCTAATTTAAATTTCAAAACTATTGTGATGCAAACGAAGCCTATGCCAGAGAACGGATTAAGATGGAAAGGAAACTAGACCCAGAACTAGATATACCAAGTCAGGACCATTTCTCTAGTTACTATATGTTCGGTTCTAAAGTTTGCTGGTTTCTCAGAATTTGATTTTTTCACTTTCCTCGGGGTTCGGTATTTTGTTATTACATTCATCCGTACTCTTATGAGAGTGGGTTTCTAAAAGGATTGCTGACAAAGAAAATACACTGTGCCAGAACTTTAATGTCACATCCAATACTTAATTCGGCGAATATTTGCATTCAATCTATTCAAGCTAGTTTGAAAATAAGGACGCCGCCGAATACACTAAGGTCGGCCTCTAACGTAGATCTAAAACATAGACTCGGGAAAACTACATACTAGATTCTACGACAAACTTTATCTATCTAATTGTCAACTTCCCTTTCATCAATAGCAACATTCCATGTCCAAAACGCTCATTGTTATATTTTACTGTCTTGCGCCGTATAAAAATTAGTTTGGAATTGATAAATCGTTGAAATATAAACTTTTTCAATTCACGTTAAAATTTGGATGCTGATTTCAAGTTTAAGATCCAAAATCTTCAAGTCAGGGTATGTTGGTGTACTTTGGATATTTGTAGGTATAAGGCTATACATAAAATCAAATTTTTGTTCCTTTTATATATTATGATACATAATTAGTTTGCGTTTTCCCATTTTTATATGTAGTTTATTCCACGATCTATAGTCTTTACTTGTGCTTGCAAAGACTGGGAGTTCTGTAGCAAGTTTAGCAGCGTTAAGTTTTAAATGTACAAAATTAGAGGTGGTAAGAGTTTTACGGTTATACCGTTTTTTTGCTACAATATTCAAGCAAAGGTCATATAAAGTTAGGTTGTCGAAGTTGTCGCGACAACTTCCTCATAACATTAATCTATCTTTTGCAGATGATACAGGACGCATATTACATTTGCTGTCAGTCTGAAATGTTATACCAAATTGCTTATGTGATGTAGTGATTAGTGTCGGTTGGTTTTTTAAACTAAAGGTTACGATTCGGATTCTGAATGCTTGAAAATAACATGATCCCGGTTTAATTAGGATTGAAGGACATAGGCGAGTTTGCGAGTTTACCTTTATCACTTTCAATTTCTGGATCTTCATGCGAGTAGCATCGTCGGCAAAAAGTCTTCAAATGGGTTCAGCGTATCTGCAATATATGCAAAATGGGGAATGCTACATCAGAGGTCAAGGGTTGTGATTTATCTTTCCTATTCAAACGCTCTGATGAAAATAAAATTCGCAATATTACAAAATAAGATCGGCGATGAAAGGATCAAACTGAATATACATAGTATTGTCCATTGTTAGAACTGGTTATAAGCTGTATAGAGTAAATATCAAATGCTATTAAGTCGCCCCAAACAAAGTTTTGGGCACTTATTGTTTTGAACCTATTTCGGTTTCCACTTTTTCTAGACCGTGAACTTGTCAGACACATTTCTCAGAGACGCCTTAATAGACTCAAATGAAACTTGGCACAGTTCTAGATCGACATATTGAAGGGTGCAGTCAATAGTCAGAATTTTAATAATGGCCGCCATTTCAAAATGGCCGCCACTTGACGCCACCTACTCAAAAATAGCTAAAATTTTCCCGTGGTCTGATTTTAATGAAATTTGGTATCGAGGTAGAAGTTAGTATTGCGAGGGAAACGCTACCTTTTTTTCCGATGTCGGGTTTCAAAATGGCGACTAGAAATGTGTATAATTTTCAACATTATCCGATCTCGATGAAATTTAACGTGCTCAGATTGCAACTAAATATGGTGTGGAGGACGATTTAAATGTCCCGAATGGAACTCTACATTCGGAATTTTTTTTGGACCGTGGGTTTCAAAAATGGCCGCCAAAACGCGTCAATTTTTTAACATTGTCGATTTTGATGAAATTTGCTGTGTAGGTACATTTCAATGTCCTGAGTGGAACACAATACTATCCATTGGGATTTTGGGCGACTTCTGTGTTGGGATCCCAACACATTTTTTTCACATTTTTATTGCATTTACTAGACACTCTAACTTTAAGATGTCTACGAGGTCGTTAAGTATTTTTTTCCCTTTCACCAGAGATACATGTACAGTTTACCTTTATGGAAGAACAAATTAAAAACACCATAAAATTGTTCAATAATTGTTGAATCAAGTGAGATCACTTTATCCTTCTCACGAAATTTTGCGGTCTTTAAATCATCTTTTAATGTCAGTCTCTTTTCACAACGTTTGATTGTTACAAACAATTATTCTTTGGTTCATCGGTTTAAAAAACAATTATCTTCCATACTAATGAACTTCTACGTCAGAATGAAGAAATAAAAAACAATTATCTTCCATACTAATGAACTTCTACGTCAGAATGAAGAAATACAGTTTTTACTTACTTTAAGCACACATACAACCACAATATTTCTTTACTACTTGAAGCAACTAAAAACCTTTTAACGATGTTTAGTGTTAAAACGACAATTTTTCATATATTGCCAAATAAACAACACTTGATGAAGAGAATATATTTCTGTATTGTGAGGCGTTTGCAGTTTCTCTTTTTGCGTAATACAGATACAAAATATAGAACTATTATTTTGTTTTGCAAAAACCTCAAACAATAAAAAAAAATCACTTACCAACAATAATTGATTAGTACAGTAACACAAAATTATTTCATCTATATACAAACGACATAAATTCTCTTATTAACGTGATAAGAACGAAGTGAATGTTTTTAATTCAAATATTGATTTTCAAATCCTTTATCTACAGGTTAAAATTATTTATTAGACTTTCGGCTTCATATATCAAGTATTATCGACTTTTTACTGATAGTTTAAAATACTACTCCATAGTTATCTTTGACAATCATTATGGTCATTTAAAACCTTCTGATTAAAATGTTTATTTATAAATTATTTATCCTTAAAGTTTTGGACTCTTGACAGTAAAAACAGGGTATTGAGTTTAATACATATCTCAGCTGATAAAACAATAATATAATAACGTGGGTCAAATGCATAAAAGATCAAACCCATTACGCCATAAAAAAACTTTCAATTTTAAGTGTCATACTATATTGGAGTAAAAAATGGTCAGATTATTAAGATGCTCAAAACAAAGTTTTACACCGTTTCTTCTTTTTATTGTTATAATTATTAAGTCCCCGACCTAGAAGGGTGGGAGGACTTTTATTTTGGCCAATTTCTTATTATTATTATTATTATTATTATTATTATTATTATTATTATTATTATTATTATTATCATCTTCGGTTTGAGTTTCAACCCATGAACTCAACTATTAATCAACTTCTTAAGATATATCACATTATTATTAGCAACTTAGATGTGGCAAAAGTCATAAGGTTTGTATTCTGTTATGTTTCAAAAGCGTTTGAAAGAGTATGGCATAAAGGGCTTATACATAAGTTTAATAAGGAAAATTGCTCAATTGGTCATCTGACTATTTACAGAATAGAGAACAAAAAATAGTCCTTGGTGGTTTTAATTCGGGTGGGAAGAGGTTAATGCAAGTGGTTCCCAGCGATCTGTACTTAGTACTTTTCTTCTTCTCATTGTTTGTAAAAGTGGATAATAATAATTGCATAAAAGCAGCTAATAAATTCAATGATAATTTAGCTCCTATAATGACTGGTCTAAAGAATGGGCTTTAAAGTTTAACTTTTATAAAACAGAATCTCACATTTTCACCATGAAGAAGTTAGCCATTCTCAAATCCACTTTGGTAATTCAGACAATTTTGCAAAAGATTCAACTTTTCATTGTCATTAAGCTCTTGAATTCCAACGTGATTGCAAATGGAATAATCATAAAAATAAACTAAATAAAAAAAACACGAGAGCGTTTATATATACTTACAATGCTTAGATACCAAATGAACAGAAAAGTACTAATAACCATTTATATGTCATTTATTCGGCCATTTTACAATATGCTATTGTTTCATGAGATAACTGTATAATTTGTGAGGGTATTTTTTTGAAAAGTGTGCGAATTAAGACAGGCAGAATTATTACTGGTTTAAGAATGAGTTCGTCTAAAACTAAACTTTATGACGAACTTTGATATGAGACTCTTTATAGGAGAGGAGAAAAGATAAACTTTCATTATTGTATAAGATTATGCACGGCTTAGCGCCACAATATTTACCTGATATTGTGCAACCTTTAACATTCAATGTTCATTGCTATAATCTGGGAATAGCTATTTTAGAATTCTTTTAGGTTATTCAGTCTCTTTTGATAAGAGTTGTTTTCCTAATACTTTTAACTTTAAAATAATCGTTTAGCGTCAATAAAATCCAGTCTATTAAAATATTTAAGAAATAAAAATATAATACTCGGTCCGATGTGAAATGAAAAATCTTAATAGGCACGTATTATATCATCATTTTTCTGATAGTTCTATATGTCCTCGTTATAACCATCCAAATACATATCCCAGCCATTTTGTCATGTACTGCCCCTTTTATTGTAGTCACAAACAAAATCTTCAGACTACATTTGTAACTTTAAATATTGACTTCAACATTTAACATATTTTATAAGGTAGTCCAATTTGTAACAAGGAAGAAAATAAAACTAACGTCCTGTCTGAGCATGATTTCATAAAGGCACGTTAAAGATTTATTTAATTAAAAGTGACACAGAGATACAAAATTAATACTAATTATAATGTATTTATCAGTGGAAAGTACTTATGATAATATGACGTCTTAAATATTATGTTGATTCCCTATTTTGTTTGTATATTATGTTTGTTCTATATATTTATTTATTATTATTAGTTATCTATCATCTTGTTTTTTTCATGTACTCGAAAATCACACATTCCCTATTTTTGCTTGAAATCTATCTACATTTAGTAATGATTTATACATGTAAATAATCAGATAATTCATCTTTATTTTAATTATTAATTACAAAGAAACTACAATAACTGAGATTTGTGGCTTAAAGTAGAATTTGAGTTTTCTTTCATTTACCTAATCATGACTTGTCTTTGCCATTATTTGATGTTACCATTGAGAGAATATACATAGGCATGGTCCTGCTATCCAATTCAATCTATCTCATTCAAGAATAAAATATGTTAAAATAAACAAAAATCAATTTTTATTTTCTTCTTTCTTAGCAGGGAGTTTGTCAGGCACGTTTTTATAGAACGCGTTACGGGGTCCTCGTGAAACTTTGCACAAACATAAAATACCATATCTAATTGTGCACAATGGTTAAAAAAATTAAATGGTAGCAGTGGAAGAAAAAATGCTCATTTCAGATCTCAGGAATGGCAATTTCACTGATACAGTTGACTATTCTGAGCATTTTTGCCGAAAAATATTTGACACGAACTACGCCATTTTGTAAAGGCAATCGTTTCATCACACTTCCCCCAAACGTCTACTTGTTTGATTGTAAATAAATATGATACATGTATGTAGGGTAGATTTTAATGCAAGAATGCCACGAGCGACTGCATCTGCTTGCAACCACAATCAGCACTAGTTTTTAAGTCCCTCACCACGAACTGTCGAGTGCCTTATTGTATTTTCACATTTTCTGATTATTAGATCTTAACACCTTTATGTGGATAGACCCATAATTATTGTTCTGATTATTAGGTCTTCCCACTTGTCAGTGGAAAGACCTAGAGCTATTGTTCTGATTACGAAGGTCTTTCCAACTTCCAGTGGGAAGACCTTATTGTTTTTGCTTGGATTATTTTTTTCTGCCAACTTTCAACAGTTTTAAAAGTACGCGACATATCATTTTGGACACTGAAACTCTATTCGGAATTCACCCTGTGAAACCGAAACAGTTTCTTTACAGAATTATCAGCCCTAACACCAAAAATCTTGTTATCGCGTAATCTCTAGAACCATGACAGATAGAAGAAAACTTAAAAGTTACGAATGTTAAGGAACTTTTAAGACACTTTTATGACATAATTTGGCTAAACATTTCTGACTAGCGGAGGCGAGCGGTGTTTCTTGAATGTTCCGAGGACTGCGCTTATCACAAAAATGTCCTTTAAGTCAAAGTTCAGAAATAACCTCGACCTTAGTCATCCAATCTTGTTATCATTACAGCTCAAAAACTATAAAAGATAGAAGGAGGCAATAAATAGGAAAAATACTCCTCTCATCAAGACCCTCATTTGATACATTTGGTCAGAAACTGTGCAATGAAACGTTTTTGAGTAACACCCCTGACTTATTTCGGTTAATCAGTTTTATGCATACAACTTGAAAACGTTTAGAGATAATATGGTAAACATATGGGTTTAATATGATCACAAAGTCAAGGCCTTCAATTTGAGCACAATTTTAAAGGTCACGGGTCAAGGTAATACCATAGCAACAAGGTATTCATTCCAAACTTTTCTTAGCAACCAAATACTTTTTTTTTAAATCAGGATGAAGTAGCTTACTGAAATATGTCATTTTACAACCGTAAGTGGCATTTAGTCCTAGCAACGGCCTCAAAAGTCCTTGACAACCATATACTGCTTTACTCAGGACCACAGCAATAGTCTATTCTACCTACAAAATGACCCAGCAACTTATGTAGTCAAGTTTAAAACACTAGATGACAAAAATAAATTTCTTACGGGAATCTGGGAAAGACCTTTCTAATTGTTCTTGAACAGAATAGTCCTATCTTTATTAAGGTCTTTACAACTACAGTGAAAAGACCTTTTTGTCTTTCTCATAGCGATGATTATAACTATTATTAAGGTCTTTCCCACTACAATGGAAAGACCTTTATGTATTTGACAACAGCTCTGTAAATGAACTTTGACTGAGGGAGAGGAAAATAGTTCTTATTTTGATATTTGACTGCCAAACTCTAGCATAGACAGTAGATTTATTATTCAATGGAATTTTAATATTGGAGCTGTATTTAAAATGCAGTTTCATATAGAATTTATAAATAAATTTATTCAGATAATTGATTAAATGTATTGGGTATTTTTTTATCTGATTGTTCAAAGCCTATTTCTGTACTATTTTATGGGTGTAAGAAGGGAGTTTCCTTGAGTACCCTTCGGATTTTCTAAATTTGCAAAAAATTTTATTTGACATGGCACCCCGAAAATTTAATGTGATATACGTGAAATTATTCCGGTCGTTTTGAGGGGTCTCTCATTATTCAACTAAGTGAGAGCAAAAAATGTCAATAGTTTCCCCTATACAAAAATAATTAAGAGGCCGTTGTCATTTATTATGATTATGATTATTATTAAGGTCTTTTCCACTAACAGTGGAAAGACCTTCTTGTATTTCTTTTGATTATTGTTTTTTCTTCCACGTAGGTTTGCCAAAATGTGTCCTGACATATCATTTCCATAATTGGTACCATTAATCGGTCATATCCGGAGATGACATTGCTCATGGTTTTAGACCGAACTAATTTTAGTAACATCGAAAAACCTTCTCAGCAGATAAACTCAGAAACCTTAAGTGATACTCAAAATCTGAACCATACAAAATGTAGGCTGTCTTATGGCGATGATTTAACATGCATTTTTTTCTTCCAATCAACTGCCTGTTTAAGTGTTTTAGACCTGAAAAATGTCGCCGCGTCAAAATCGTTTTCTTGAAAACCGTAAGTCATAGAGACTTGGGACCACCACCATTGATCTTAAGTCACATATATTACATTAAAAAATGTCAAGGTCAAAAGTCAAATGTCAAGGTCATTTGGTAAATTGACCCGAAGCTGTGCGACGAACCATTTTCGAGTTACTACCCTTGACGCGTTTCGGTTAATAGGCTTCTTGGTTAAAACTTGAAAACGGTTAGAGATATGATAGTAAACATATAGGTTTAAAGTGGTCAGTAGGAAAAGAACTTCAGTCTGTGCCAAAGGTCAAAGGTCATAGGTCAAGGTCATACCTTAGCAACAAGGTAACTGTTATAAAAAAGTCCCTAGCAACCATATATTTTTAGATTCAGAATGATGACTTTAATGAAATATGTCATTTCATGAACGGAAGTGGCCTTTTGTCCCTAGCAACGGAATGAAAGTCCTAAACAACCATATTTTGTTGCTCGGGAACACTTTCTTTACTCAAATAACTTATTATATGACTAACAGTGACATTTTGTTCTTCGCAACAGACACTAAAGCCCAAAGCATCACATATATTTTCTGACTTCAGAGGACAGTGGGCAAGACCTTCTCATTTGTTCTCAGAACAAATGAACAAACGATTTTTCATAATAATAATAATAATTATAATAATAATAATAATAATAATAATAATTATTATTATTATTATTATTATTATTATTATTATTTTTATTTTTACCGCGGAGGTTTGCCAAAAAGTGTCTCGACATATCATTTCGATACTTGAGATCAACAATCGGTCATATTTGGATATGACATGGCTTATGCTTTTAAACCGATTTAGTTTTAGTAACAGAGTAAACTACCCTAACAAGTAAACCCTTGTTAGCAGATAAACTCAGAAAACGTAACCGATTCTCAAAATCTACAGTATACAAAATGTAGGCTTCCCTATGGCGATGATGTAACATGCACATTTTTATCTTCCAATCAACTTCCTGTTTACGTGTTTGTAACCTGCAAAATGTCGCAACGCGTCAAAATTGAATTCTTGAAAACCGTAAGTCCTTGAGACTTGGGACCACCACCATTGATCCTTAGTGACATATATTACATTTAAAAATGTCAAAGGTCAAAGATCCTCATAAGTCCTGTTAGCACTATATCTCATAAACTATGAAGATAGGAGCAGACAATAAATGGGAAAAATTCTCTTATCGAAACCTTAATTTGGTACATTGGCCCGAAGCTGTGCAATGAACTGTTTTCTAGTTACAGCCCTTGACGCGTTTCGGTTAATCTTTTTTTTTTGGTTAAAACTTGAAAACGGTTAGAGATAATATAGTTAACATATAAGGTTAACATGATCAGCAGGAAGCTTTACTTTGAGTCAAAGGTCAAAGGTCACACGTCAAGGTCACACCAGAGCAACAAGATGACCGTTATAAAAAGTCCTTAGCAACCATATATATTTTTTGAATCAGAACTATGTAATTTACTGAAATATGTCATTTCATGACCTGAAGTGGCCTTTTGTTCCAAGCAGCGGAATGACAGTCCTTTACAACCATATATTGTTTGACTCGGGACCACTTTCTTGTCTCAAATAACTCATTTTTATGACTGGCAGTGACATTTTGCGCTTAGTAAGACACACAATCCCATAGCATTTTGTATATTTTCTGACTTTAGAGGAACAGTGGGAAAGACCTTCTCGTTTGTTCTCAGAACAAATGGCGGTAAATTCTAATTATTATTTTCCCTTTTCTTCCACCAACATTCTTTGATATCTGGTTTATTTCACTTTGCGACATTTCGCTTTGATATTTGATAAATCGGTTTCCATTGTACAGTTCACCCTAACTGATCACACTCTTTTCCTTAATGGAGTTATCACCCCTTTACTAAAAAAGCTTATTCCTGCTACTCCTCCTCAACCAAAATAGATAGCAACACCAAACCTTACCAAAATGTGTCCTATATCCTTGCGCAAATTTGGGACATATTGATTGAAGGGATTTGACGACATCTGATAGGAGTTGTCTCCCTTTTAAGACTAGTAGTAAGTGATATGCAAACAAATTTCAAGAACCACAAAAGATGAGGCCAGGTGCACAAGGTCAAGGTCATGTACTAGTTTTTGACATTTGCTTTTATCATAGATATTGAAATGATTTCTCGTCCAAAATATTTATTAATAATCACAATTATATTACGTCATATTGTGCGAAGTTTCATAAACATTCTAAAGGAGTTATTTCTCTTAGAATGATCATCGTTAACAGATAATATAAAATAAAAAAGGAATATTATGCATAGTTATAATCTGTCAACTTGTAATATTTTTAATTTTTGAATTCCCTAAATATCAACAAACATATCCTGTCCTGATTTTTGACCTTTTGTTGATTAAGATATTCAAATGACTTCTTTGTAAGATGCTCAAATATATTTGCGATTAAATTTAGACATGTCGACATAGTTTATTATTTTTTTCATTTCATCACGTAATACATAATTTAGATTAATGTGGAAAGACCCTCAAACATTCAACCGAACAGTTGATCTTAAATGATATATAATTATATTAATATTATATTATATTTATTTTCTCTTTTCTTCCACCAACTTTTTTTCGATGTCGAGTGTTTTCACTTCGCTTCGCTTTGATATTTTATATCTGATATCGGTTACCCATTCCCCTTTCGCAGTTCACCCTGACTGACCGCTCCCTTTTCCTTCAAGGAGTTATCTCCTCTGTTACGAAAACGTTTGTTCCTGCTACTCCTCCTAAACCAAAAAAGACATCAACACCAAACCTTTATCAACATGTGTCTTATATCCTTACGCAATTTTAGGACCAGATTGATTGAAGGGATCTGACGACACCTTAGTGTAGTTGTCTCCCTTTATATAAAAGCTGTAAGTGACATTCAAACAAATCTCAAGAAACAAAAGAGATAGAGTCTTGAGGTCTTCAACATAAACCCTCGTGGCCTTTGGCCTCGAAAATGAACACCAGGTCAAAGGTCAAGATCACGTTCTAAATTTTGACATTTGCTTCTGTCCGCTACTCCTTTGAAAGGGTGAAACAGATAAACTACTTATAAAGGTGAAAATGTTTGCCTAACAAGACGCAACAAAGTCACATTTGGAGCGAAGTTTTGGAGTGATCTCCCATTAAGACACTTGATTATTAGTTTTGCACCAGTAACTCATTAATTATTGATAGCAGAGGCATGGGGTCTTCGCGACAGATGCTCATGACCTTTGACCTTGAAAATGAACACAAGGTATAAGGTCAAGGTCACATTCGAGATTTCGAAATTTTCTTGTTATTGTTAGTTCTTTCAAATCGTAAGAAATAAATAAAAACTTATATCAAGGAAAATGTTGGACTAATATTATACGAGTTATCTCCCGTTTAAATCAAGTAATTATGTGTTTCACATACTTTACTCATTAACTATTGTAGAGTCACGGAGTCTTCACCAAAGACCCTTATGACAGTTGGCCTTGAAAATGTGCGCATTGTCAAGGTCACGTACTACATTTTTACCTTTGCTATTTTTATACATATTGAAATGATTTTTCTTCGTAAAATGTTCTATTAATAATTACAATTCAATTAAGACGTGCAGTGAGAAATTTTATAGGAGTTATCTCTCTTAGAATGTCAATCGTTAGCCATAAATACAAGACAATAAAAAATATTTATCGCAAAGTTGTAACCTCTCAACTAGTAATGTTTATAATGTTTGCATTGCCTCATAAGAAAAACTGTCATGTAGTTATTTTTTTACCTTTTTTAATTTTTCAGATATTGAAATGAATTTTCGGTGTAAGATGCTTTATATAGGTAATTACGATAAAATTGAGACATATCACAAAAAATTTTAAATATTTTTAATTTCATCATGTAATAAAAAAATTAAATTAATATGGAAAGACCCTCACATTTTCAAGAGAACAGTTGATATTTAATTATTATTATTATTACTATTTTTTTCTTTTCTTCCGCATCATTATTTGGTGTAAGGTGTTATCACTTTAATATTTTATAGTTGATATTGGTTACACATTGCGCTTTCGCAGTTCACCCTGACTGACCGCACCCTTTCCTGTATGGAGTTATCTCCCCTTTTACTAGAAAGATTGTTATTGCTACTCATTCTACACCAATAAAGATAACAACACCAAACCTTTACCAACATGTGCCTTGCATCCTTGAGCAACTTTGGGACAAATTGATTGAAGGGTTTTGATGACATCTTATAGGAGTTGTCACCCTTTATGTAAAAGTTTTATAACATTCAAACACATCTCAAGAACCAGAAGAGATAGAAGCCAGGGGTTTTCACCATAGACCCTCGTGACCTTAGACCTTGAAAAGGGACACAAGATCAAAGGTCACGTTCTAACCTTTGACATTTGCTTGTGTCCGCTACTCCTTTGACATCGTACAGATAAAGGTAAAAATGTTTGCCTTAGTAAGGCGCAACTTTGTTGCATTTGAAATTTAGTAATTGTACTTCATTTTATACCAATTATCTCCCTTTTACACACTTTATTATTAGTTATTCAACCATAACTTATCAATTATTGATAGTAGAGGCCAACGACCCTCATGAACTTTAACCTTGAAAATGAACACAAGGTCAAAGTCAAGGTCACATCTAAATATCAAATAAGATTTAACCTCCAAAAGAATACATGTGGCTCAAAATGACCAATCGACAATAAGACTATAATAAGTACTAAAATAAAAATAGGACATATTCTAAAAATAACTCACCTGACAGGTATCTTCAAATTCTACAATCAGGGACTACTACTATACAAATTAGGTATCACAAAACTAAATAAGTGTTTATAATGTGTCAGTTGAGATAATAATATATACACCTGTTCATTTAACATTCAAACTAAATGAGATATGTGTATTCCAGATGTAATTTACAAAATAAAGACACTTGGTAAATCATGAAAACTCAAACTATACCACAAATACATTTATGGATAACTAAAATTAGATAATAAGCGCAGTGATCAAGTACGAAACTTCAAGACTTTTGAACGCTACGGTTGCTCTGATGATGTTGAACCATCATATTGTAGAAATATAATATTATTGTGTTTAGAGATCGTCATGGACGAGGAGGCCACAAATGCCTTAAAGGACAATAGAAATAATTGTGGCAGTCCTTTAACTGATTCTAAAGAATTCATTGTTTAATTTATTTAAGAGTGGTATAGTGGTTGTTATCCTGAGGTTCATAATAAACTTTATGATATTTTGCCACTACTGCACAAACATATCAATTATTTTAGAGGTACACCAAGTTGTTCAACAAGAAGTTGTCTTGGTTATACCAGGATGACACATAATTACATGTTAAAAAAGCGAGCATCGACCGAAAGATACGCCATAGAACAGTCCATACATCATCATGCTTCTCTTGGTCGACTATGTGGACGATTTTACTGATAATTGTGATATTACATACTTTTAATTATTTAAATTACATTCTAATATTATATTATAACACACTGTTGTATGCGATCTCGTTTTAGTATGAAGGTAAGGAAATTTAATTTATATTTATAAATGTTTACATTTCTGAATATAGCTGAAATAGCTAGACGAAACACAAAAACAATAAATAAATGGTTCATCAACAAATTTGTTGAAAAGCAGACTACTGTCAATTCGAATCTGTATAATGTAGAAAGGGACATTGTAATAATCAAGTTTTTTATGGTATATACACCTTGTCGTTCAAACTTCTATGCCCATTGAAACTTGCCGCGCATTGAACCATATGTAGGTGACATAGCTGTTGACATTCAGCAAGTATGCATTCGTCTAGATATTTTTTGTGATTTTTACCTAGCAATATCCTGTATAACTCTTCGTCTTTGTACATATACATGTACAGATACAAATGTCAAGCTTAAAAGTGTTGGTCATTACATCACACACAACAATTATGGTTTGCTTTATTGCATTGCTTATATCCTTTATAATGAATCACACCACTTGTATATATTAGGTTACTCCGTTTAAGGAATTGTTATAATACATTTCCTTGTTTATATGCAATATATTTATACAACTTCCGTTTATACCAACTGAAATAATACGTTCATCGTAATTACAAAAATACATGTATGAACATAAGCGTAATCAGCGCCTTCCTGTAATAATAGGAATAAAACACAATCCGTCAAAGGGAAGTTTCAGTTTTATTCCTATTTGGTCAAAATCTTTATTGTTAAAAAATTTATTGTTGAAAATAAATAAATCGTATTGTCTATTTTATATATATATTTTTTGTAATAACAAATAGTATTATGGCTAAGATATAACCATTTTAATGTCAAAAATACCTATATTTAAAAAAGTAAGCTACTTTTCTGATAATAACTGAAAGAAAGAACACAATTTATCCAATCATATACCAACCTCGGAAAACATTGGAT
This sequence comes from Limnoperna fortunei, assembly GCA_944474755.1. Taxonomy (NCBI): domain Eukaryota; kingdom Metazoa; phylum Mollusca; class Bivalvia; order Mytilida; family Modiolidae; genus Limnoperna; species Limnoperna fortunei. The sequence goes on along the minus strand of OX104124.1, from coordinate 34,436,578 downwards.
AGCAAAATAAAAATTTGGTCAATTAACTACAACAAAAGGCCTACGTATATAAAAGCAATGGACATCAACAAAAAGGTACTGTTTTGCTTTATACTAAAGAAGAGTTATTCAAAGATTTAACATATTTCAGCGTACTGCATACAGTTGTAATTAATTCTCGAAAAATAACATGAATATACTATTATTAGTAATATACTTTCATTTCCGTAGATGTGCAGATTTAAAAACCTCAAGTTACCAAGTACGCCCTTAGGCGAATGGAAGCGACAAGACGGCTGTGTTTTTGTTCTGTGCTTGCCATTGTGTGTCCCATAGCGAAGAGATTGTTTGCCTCCGTTTGTACTACTGCGCTCCCCCTTCAAACAGAAAATATAATACCACCTTGACAAAAAATGCCTGAACTGAATAATAATACTGAGAATAAGACCTAAAAATGGTGTGCTTGATTATTTCTATTTGTTCTTAATATCGACAACCACGTCTACTTTATGTTTTAAGACAAGTCTTGTTCTTATTATTCCTCGAAAAGGATATAGTATCTTTGACGTTTTATCAAGTCTTCCGTCGGAATCAAGTCTGCTTTGAATCTCGTCAAAGATTAACTGATAAAGTTATAAAATACAATTTAATCTATATGTGTTTTAGCTTGTTTTTAAATTATTATAAAAATGATCTTATTTTAAAAAACATTAAATGGCATTATATTGCAAATTAGAAAGGCTAGTGAGTTTTACTTCAAGGAGTAAAAATGGAAATTTTTAGGCGCAATCAGATTAGTTCTTTGTTATTTACGCGCTGAGTGCGAAAAAGAGTTTTATTTTATATTAGACATTTGGGGATTTAAAAAATATAATTCGTATATAGTATCATATAATGTCACTGCTGAATCTGCTTAAAATTAAAACAACACAACTAAATCACCTTTCATATAAATAACACGTGACAATAGATTAGTCGATTTCTAAACAACCACGTTGTTTCGATATATAAATTAAATGCCTAATAATAAAGTATTTTATATGATTTTAAAATAATTAATTTCTCTATTAACGTGTTAAAGCTTTTAAAATATGACAACTATTTTGTTGTGTGAAACAGGTATTAAATATTAGATAATATTTGATAAAGAAAGGACAAAAATCAAAACGTTCAATTTAAAAAAAAAACACAGATTATTTGTAACAATAATGGTTGTATCGGAACTATCATAACCCCTTTTCAATCATTCAGTGGTGAATTGCGTGAAACAATACAGGTAAATTTGAAAGTCAAAAAAGAAACAGCTTTGTCGTTTTCACAATTAACAAGTCAAATATTGTCAAATAAGTGGAGTTAATAATAAAATTCCATAAAAATAAAATGCCTTAGTTAGGTTAACACTTACACAAACGTTTGCAGCTTGTATAATAGTTCAAGGTGTACAGGTTTAACATTTTCACGTTTACAACTTAAGTTACTTCATTTAGGAGTGTGCTGATAGTAATGTCGTATTATATTTACTTCCTGCCAAACATTCTATTTAATTGATATATCAATTGCGTTTCATAAAAGTCGTTTATCTTATCTTGAGTCAGTAGCGAAACGATTTCTTTTGTTTGGTACATATAGATTTTCCATGAATCAATGAGCGATACAAATAATATCTATTATGCACTGTCTGAACATTTTTTGCAAGTATTGTTCCTTTTTTATTTTGTATTATTAACTGATAGCAGTTAATTATTGGGATCAGTTTATACTCACTTGTACCTTTGTATTTACAGATTGAAGCAGAATTATACACATTGAGTAGTCTTAATATTACATATAAATTATTGTGTTGGTTTCCATAGAAACGAACAACTGTTTATTTATTATGCATAATTGTCTTCATGTTCATTATTTACATCAATATCATCTTATGGTAAAAAAATTAAATAAACAAAACACTACTATGAAGTGATAGTATTTTTCTACGAATGCTGAGCAAATTATTATCATTATTATTATTATTATTATTATTATTATTATAAAACACAATATTTATATAGCGCCAGTACTAAAAGATTACTCTATGCGCTTTACAATATCATTTGAGAAACATTATCTATAAACATATGACAATATTCATTAAAACAAATTATCAAAGGGAATAAATACTACATGCAACAATAAATTGCCCAACAATATTAATAAGACAATAAAAAGTGCCTAGCAGAAAAACGCTAAAAAATTTATACTGAAACTAAAACAATTAAAAAATCTAGAACGTATGAGTTAAAATTAAAATTTTTACAAATTATAATAATTTCAAAAAAAAAATACCTAACAATTTAAATTTAAAAACAAGATAAAATACAAAATTACATATTTTACATAACTTCGTCCATAAAAAACCCAAACTTCGGTAGTAAAACTGGAAATCTTTGTCAATTAAGATTGGAGTAGAGCACCCTGTCAGCAGTGACACTCGAACCAGCAATCCAAGTGTCGACAGACCAGGTGAAAATAATTTACAAACTACCTTAACCTATCGGCCAGCGAGGCCCCTTTTAAAAAATTTATAATTTATTATAATAGATAATACAAATACATTTATAATATAAAACTTATATTAACATACTTACCTAATGACTAACAACAATACAATACAAACTGATAAATATATGTTTGTTTTAGTAAATAAGTGCCCCCATGAACAAATGTACCGTTGTGCAGTTGTGATATATGTATTAATTTTTCAAACAAGTAAGATATGTACTTTCAATAATTTATAAAAGTTTTTTGTTTGAAATATTGTTTGCATATTTCTATCATGCCTCATATGCACGTGTATGTCATACTATAATACACATTTGTTTATGAGAATGCACTTACTGTTACAATTTTATATGAATCTTTAGTTTATGTACTTTGATTTCGGCTAAGTGGCATTGAATATTAATTTTTTTAATATTTGCTTATAAAACAAGATATTCAATGAAGTCTAATGAGCCAATTGTACGATTGTAGCAATTAACCGCCAGATCGTTTTACATTCGTCTATTGAAGAATGGACGGTTTCAAAACAATCTGAAAAGTTTGGAACAATTGTTCTCATCTGATTGAGTAGGACTATTATAAAATGATATAATTAATTCTTTGCATAATGTTTAGCATTTTGCGAGCAACTATTGCAAGACAAAAGTATAACACATCCTTTAAAAAATAAATAACCTGTTAACTTTGGATCTAGTCCGAAAATGTTTCTTAGCATTTAATGGTAAAAATAGTAAAAGCAAATCCAACCAATTACATATTTTCCAATAATTATGCAGACTACTAAAAATCCTCAAACTATGCACCTTAGCTCTTTACAAATTTTGTATGTAAAACAAAATAAATTAGTAGCAATATTTAGCGGGATTTTGTATAGACCTGGTTTTACTTTTGAAATGCATGTACCAAGTTAAGACCATTACAGTAGTTACTATATTGCGGTTGTTGGACTTTTCAGAAATCTGAGTTAAGTTACAGTGTTTTGGACAGTGATGCTTTAGGTTACATGGTTTTATCCTCAGACAGGATTTTAACTTCATTGACGTGCTAGTTTAGCCTAAATTAATCGTCATAGAAGTGCAAATAATTTTTTTAAAGTTTCACCTTTTAACAGAACTGTGTAATTCATCCCCAAAACTCAGATATATACTAAGTAGTTATATATCCTTGTTTACACCACATAACTTAAAATCGAGGTGAATTTTGAGGGTAATCACGTACTACTTATCGAGTTTGGTAATTCAATACAATTGACGTAGCATCTATAAAATAAAATCAGCGATATCAAAAACATATTGTAGCATGTACAGTAGCTTTCTTGTCTTTACCAAAGGATTATTCGTAAGTGTAATTAAATTCAGCTTTTTTATTGTCTGCCGCTATTTTTAATATATCAGCGAGGTCTGCTCGTTGTATTTTGTTTAAAATAAGCACAAGAATAATGATCATTCCATGGTTTGGTCGTTTTTGTACTCGCCAGAGACACATAACATTGAGCCACCGATATTTATTTCGTTCGGTATACCTTGCATTTGTTCGCCCGAATCAATCATGAAGTTCGTTACATTCGTCGTGTGTTAAAAGTTGTCAAAACTTCATATGAACCTAAAGAAATAGCAATGTTAAGTTGATATCATCTTAAGCTCTGTCTATAAAAAAACCATGCAAAATCAAAATTTTGTCCGGGATCAACTTTTTTAAAGTTTTGTTCTATTTTTAGAATCAAGGCTTTCTATTTTTTAAAATAAATTTTCCTAATATGGTTTTCATTATGCAAAAATCAACTTTTTCTGTAGTAGCATTTTTCGAGAAGTATAGTATATATATAGACGTAAATATTATTTAAATGCACAGCTTTGAGTAATATATAACTGTCTAAATGTTGATTTAATAAAAATCAAAGAAATTGGCAGCTTGCCAAGCTCCTAACAAGACCCCTTGTGTCATTGCGTTATGCTCTTAAAGTAAACACCTAAACGTATCTGTATGTTTTTGCTGCAATTACATGTAGTCAATCTTGAACTTAATTCTCCTACTTTTTTCTTATCTAGCTTTGCAAAGTACTAGTTGACGTTCGTTTTGTTGCTTAAAAATGGTTAAATTGTAGAGGGAATATTGACTCATACTTTTTACAGTATTTACACTTTGTATTACCAGAAGCATTATTAATATTATATAGAAGTGGTGTTTATGTAATACAACTAAACTTGTCCTTCCCTTAAACTTTCACACGGTGAGACCAAACGTGTCCTTCTTTACTTATGATGTCACTGGCATCTAACAACCTCTATTATTTCAATTCATCAATCTTTAAAATAATACCAGATACTGTTGTTAATTCTGTTTGATACATGTAAAAATGGTACATTTGCTGAAAAACTGTGGCAATATGAGGAAAAGTAAACATACCACTTCAAGGATTGACAAAGGAGCATTTTGTAATGGTGGCCATCTTGGAAAAATATTAGCATAAAATTAAAAATTTTAAATTTGCAAAGCTTTTGAAATGTTTTGACTGATTTTCATCAATGAAAGCTCAAAATGTTTTTTTGCATTCTTTTTTAAGTGATAAGTGAATTGAAAAAACTGTAATTTTGACCTGGAATCTTTACTTGGGAGCCAAGTGTTTATAAAGTCAAGGATTTTAAATTTTTTGACTTGACATTTTACCTTGAATAGCAAATCATTGTTTAGTGGGTGTTAAGACATTGTGTGACCAATATCTACCTATATCTGTTGACAACAAAAAGAAAGAAATCTTCACCAAAATATGTAATCTTTCAAAGACTGTAAAATCGTAACCTCTTAACCTTTGCAAAGCTAGCCCATTCATATATTATTTATTTCATTCAAGTACAAAACACAATTAAAAAATTTAATTAAATTTAGGCGTTCACTTTGATGGAATAGACGGCAAGCTTTATGCATGATTAAGAATGTTTGTAAAATTCTTGGCAAGATGCCAATTTCTATGATTTTTACTTTGTTCAGCAATATTATGTAAAAGGTGATCTATTGATTGTCTTGATATCATGTGACATCAGTACCTATTTATATCTTTCCAGAATGATTTTATTAAAATTCGATACATTTTGGTTGAAAATAAGAAAATTTGACCTTTTAGATGATACTAAAAAAGAATTCCTTGTTTCTAAAAATAGAGACAGTGCGGAAATTTTTTATTGGTGATAAACAACTTTCTACGCATATACCTTTCAAGTATGCAAAATTATTTCACAGTTTTCAAAAAATTTAACATGAGATTACTTGATAACATGTATTATGCATCCGCTCTGTGTCAATCATTAATTGAATTTGTTGATTGGTTGTTTGCTTGCGAGATGGACCAAAAAGCCATTAAGTAATGCCACTGGAAAAGAATGGGTCTGGCTGGAGCTGAAAATGTACACTTTTGCAGCGGCTACAGTTAGCCTATTCTTATCAAAATATACAAAAGGGGTGCTTATCTTGCAAGAAGCGTGGACTCTCCAAAGGCGTTACGCACTGTAGTCCACGGTCATGTTTACAGTAATATTACCTGACAGCCCAAACGAGAGGGCATCCCTATCCACCTGTTGGACAGCTCTGTGTGTCGAGCACTGTGAACCCTAACAGAATGATCGCAAACATCATCAGTTAAAATAAATGTTGGTTATTACATACAAGTGTTTTACTTATTTTGAGTGCATTATTTGAAACATTTTAGTTCGTTTGCTATACTTGTGACATCATTATTGAAATCAGTAAGTAACTTACATTGAACATCATCGGGGTCATCGTGTGCCTCTACATACTTATCTACAAACATCATGCGATATTTTAATATGCATACAGCTAAACCCGTTAAATAATAGAGTAATCTCTTCAAAAGGAAAAATACGTTAAAAGATACAATATATAAAAAAATAGTATTAGCATACTTTTTCGCTAGGGTTTTGTTATTTGATGTATTTGTTTATATTTTTTATATTTTTTGTTACTTAGAAAGGGTTTAAACTGTGCAAATTTTATCTTAAAACTTTAAAAGAATATGGCCGTGGTAAACTGCCCACTGCGTGTCATTGGTGGCAGATACGATTGCACTATCATGAACTTTTTTAACGGATATTAGGGGGGGTTAAAGTTATTATGGGTTTAAAACCCTTTTTTAAAATATCAATATCAAAAAGGTGAGATTGATATTTGTATTTGTACAGGGGCACGTACATATTACTGCTTGATTCGTTCATCTAAAATTTGTCAACTTCTTCTCGTAGTTAATATTTATTTTTTGAATGCTTATTGAAAATGGAGCAACCAATTGATATTTACTTACACACAAGCTTCACTGGCCATTGTGGACTACAATCTTCTGCAATGATAAAACAAATGACAATTAAGCACAGTATCAATAATGCAGTTATAAATATAGTGTAAACTATGAATATTGCTTGCATTATTTTATGCAAATTTAAACTACTCTACAAATCAATGTGTCTACTAAAGGTGGAAAACATCCTTCCATTATTCAGGAATTTCAGTTATAAAAACTTAAGTTACTTACTTTTTGTTATTTTATGTAATAAAGAAATTGTTTTATAGCAAAATTGTATTGCTAACAGGCATTACCTTTGTATATTCCTTAAAAAAATGCAGCAATATATATGTTCCATTTAAAAGTAAATACTTTTGCAACTAAGGTGAATGGGTTGAGTAAATAAATTCATTGATTGCCACACATTCCGAAATTACTTTGTTGACAATAATAAATACATAACACTAAAGTAAAACAGGACAAAAATTCCAACAACAAGATGGTTTTAAAATTAAAGTTAAAAATCAAGATTATCATAGAACATCAATTTTTCTATGACAAAAATTCTTTTAAAGCTCTGCTATATTAATAACACAGTATCAAGCGTATCAAACTGCACCATTTTTATTTTGATTTAATTTTACGTGTATAATAAATTGCATTAAAACCTTTTTTTCTTGGAAAAATACAATAAAAATAAGGCCATTAAATAACACATAGTTTTAAAAATTTTTTAGTGTCTTGCTTTGTTAAGGGTATATTTAAGGTCTTTTCAGCGGGAAGACCTTATTGTTTTTTCTTCGATTATTTGTCTGTTTTCAGCCAACTTTCAAAACCAAACAGTTTAAAAACTACGCGACATATCTTTTTTTGCTACAAGTTTTAGGCACTAAAAGTCTATTCGAAATTCATCCTGTGAAATCGAAACATTTTGCTTTACAGAGTTATCTGCCCAAAAACCTTGTTATCGTGTAATCTCTGGAAATAACAGATACAAGAAAACTGAAAGTGACATTTATTGAGGAACTTTATGACATAATTTGGCTTAAATATCCGACAAGCGGAGGCGAGTGGTATACCTTTGATTGTTTCAAAGACTCCGCTTTTCACAAAAACTCACAAACCGTAAGTCAAAATCATGAAAGGTCTTCAACATTTGTCGTCATGTGACATTTCTTTAAAGAAAATCTCAAAGTCAAAGTTCACAAGTGACCTCGACTTTAGGCCTCTAATCTTGCATCATTACAACGCAAAAACTATAAAAGATAAAAGACAATAAAGGAAAAATACTCCCCTCATCAAGACCCTCATTTGATACATTTGGTCCGAAACTGTGCGATGAACTGTTTTCGAGTTACAGCCCTTGACTCATTTCGGTAAATCAGTTTTTTGCATACAACTGATAACGCTTAGAGATAATAATGTAAACATATATATTTAATATGATCACAAAGTGAAGGCCTTCAATTTGAGCTCAATTTCAAAGGTTATACCATAGCAGCAAGGTAACCATTACAAAAAATCCTTAGCAAACATTTTTTAAATCAGGATGATGAAAATTACTGACCTATGTTTTACTCAGGACCACATAAATAGTCTATTCCACCATAAAAATGGCCCAGCATCCTATGTAGTCAAGTGTACATCAATAGATGACAGAAAAGTAATTTCTTATAGAAATTTGGGAAAGACCTTTCTAATTATTCATGAACAATTAGCCCTATCTTTATACTCATATAAACTCTACAATGTAAAAATACTTTACCTGTGACATCATCGGTTCTATTTTCAATGGCTCCTATAGAAAAGACAATTAAATGATCAAAAGGTATGCAAATTGATTTTGGAATGTTAAATATTTAAACACATATTTACCAGTATGTGCTTTACCAAAATAAAACAATAATTTTGTCAAACTATAAAATAATATGTTCCGTGTTTGTTTTCTTGTATGGCATCGCATTCGGTAAATCAATAATGGTGTGTATTTGGTACTGCTAGAAAAGGTTTCTATGTTTGACACAAAAAGTGTGCAAATATAGGTGCATTGTTACCGCTAAATTATGTCTAAATATGTGTCCATACCCCCATCATCGTACATTGAGAGTTTTAGTAGAACCTACTTGATCATATTTTCATTCCATTTTCCAGTTAGTGTTATTTGTTAACTATTTTTTATTCTTAATATATGAGACGATTGTAACGAATTAAATAGAACATAAGTCAAAGTTGTATTTGATAGTTTACCTATGTCTAAAAATAATAAATCCTCAAATGTTAATAATGACTGATTTAATTTCGTTTTTTTGAAGAAATCCAAAAACCTTTCTAATAGGCTTTTCTTTACTATCTGCGTCAGTACAGATTTCCCTATGTATACTTGTCCTGCAGGTGCTACACAGTGTTTGCTACCTTGAACGTGAAAAATTCTAAAGTTTCTACCACTATTCATGTCGAACATTAATTGAGGAAGATTGTTTCCTTGTTGTTCAAGTTGTATATTCCCCGAGAAAGAAATCTGAAACAAAATTACAAAATTGTATAGAAATTACATTATCTTTTCCAGAATTATTTATTTATTATAGTTAACTTATTCTCCCTCAGATTATAGATAGAATAGTGTCCCTAGAAACAAGGAAAACATTAAATAAATCAATTTATAATTTAAAACTCAGCAAGGGCTGTGCGTTCTAGCATACAAAAAGTCAATCTCCACGCAAAGGATTCTGGGTATTCTAAGTCAACCACAATCACCTCTGCTTCACACTGGATGGCGCCATGAGAGATATCTCTCATTAGCGGAAAAGCTTCGCGTACAAACGCATTAATTTTAATGTAAAACTGTATCAAAAGTATATAAATAGACTATATATAAAAATTAATAAGTTCTCGTGTATTATTTTACAAACATCATTTCCTTGTTTATAAATGTCACTGGCAGACGACAAATGTAGTCCCGCAGTAAACGTGAATGACGTGTGGCAGAGGTTTTATCTGAGAAGCAGTATAGTCTCTGTGCCGGAGAGTGATATAAAGTAACCTCTATAGCAGGGAGATGATTCGAATCAATTCAAACAGGACACAACTAGATGAAAATGGACTTAACATACTGTTTATAGTAGTAAAGGGAGATATGCCAGAGAAAAGGTATTTGAAATACATAATCTGTCGAAATATTATAAACATCTTTTCAATCATATAGTTTGAAACGGATGTATATTCAGCGTTGTTAATGACCTTTATAATGACTTTTTAGGCCTAATTTGTTTATCTCCTCTATAATGGCAATCACATGGTAATTGTAGTTTGTCGAACATCATAAAATGTTATAAAAAGGTTAGGTTGAAAAGTTGTCATACAAAGCAAAAAAAATAATAATTACCTTGTACGATTTACTTCTGCAAAGAGATTTCTCCTTGCAAGATTCAAACGAGTAACCACGGTCCAGCCATTCTTTCTTATTCTGCTTAAACTTTGTACGCGACGAAAACTCAATGACAAGTTCGGAAAATGGGTGTTCTGGTTTTTTTCTCAACATCGCAAATACTTTCATAATTTTTTCTCCTCTAATGGCTTGATTTACAATTCTCCTTGCAGCGCTAATGGCTTCTGAAAGTGCAGCAACACACCTGAAGTGAAGTAAAACAGTGCATATATGTGCATATATATATATATATGTTTTTGTTAAAATTATAGACACAGAATGACCAACAAATTTCTTCAGTCATTGAGTGTTAATATTATACAATTAATGACTTTGATAGAGGTCGCTATCAGGATTTATCAGCCAGAGAAAATGTAATATTCTGTGAGCCGCCCGAGACACATTTTTGAGAGCTAATAAATCCTGATAGCAACCGTATACCAAAGTCATGAATTGTTTTAATACATGGATAAAACCACCATCTCCCTTGATCAGAATAATAGAGATGCTTTTTCTACTGGAGCGCCTTATTACATTGTGTAATTGTTGTGATGTTTGTTACCCTTAATATTTGTTTATATCAATTTGCTGATAATACCGAAATTCCAGTTTCAAATATTGCGAAGAGTATAAATGAAGCAATACATAGAAGATGTTACGTTTCTCCAGTTTGTTGTTCACACGCACGATGAATGTGTAGCAGACGTCAATGAATTGTGTACAATACAGTTAATACAATCGATTTGATTGCACGAATGAACTTATTAAGACGGCTACTCTGATTGGCTAAAACATAAAAAACAGGTCGATATCGGATTCCCCTTGACTACTATTCTGCTATCGTGCTGCGTACACACATTTTATGTAATTTTAAAAACCACCGTCATTGGTATCATTGAATAATCTTCTAGACTTGTATATATATATTCGTTTAAAAATATGTACAACAACATTTAGATACATAATTAAAGCGAAAACAAAGTTTTACACTTTACAAAATTGCACAAATATTTCGCCTGACCAACAGGCTTCGTCGGTGTTTTTACAACGAATGACAATAACAGCTATATATATATAATAACAAATTAAAAAAAATGCAGTACTTGATCTTACGGAAACTGTTTTCATATATTTTTTTATTGTAACCAATTTATAGCCTTTACTTTGCTCAAATTTTAAGTTTATATTTAAATAAGCAACCTACTATATTCAGTTTTAAAAGTACCCGCTGCATTGTGAATACATTGTAGATACAAAGAAAGAGCTGTATACAAAATCAATTGTCTCGTTTATGCTAGCTTTTACGCGTTCCGTACTATTGGGCGATATATAAACCAGCATGTATACACGTTAAAATAATGTGAAGATGAGAAGAAATAGCTTGCTACTAGACATTTTTAATAACTTAGCATGTTGTAATTTTATTCGTTTACCACATTCACTTATTATGTTTTTCAAGTGAGCAGTATATTATTTGTTCCGAGACACAAAGTATGGCAATTATAAAAAACAAAATGAATTTACCATGTAAATGCTCCTATCTGAACTTTTACTTTCTTGTCATAGATTACTATATTATCATGAATCTCTGTCCAGTCAGACTCGCCTTCTGGTTGAATTTTATCCGAGACCAAAACAGTCAACTTCCTTGCGTTATCTGGAATACATGTAGTATGTATAGGTAAAATAATCTCCATGTCCTTACTGGGCTGTTGGTCAACAGATGATGTAACATTCAACACATTTGTAATTAAAAAGTCGCGCTTGCTGCTTTCGTCATCTTCATTCCACATGTTGGTTCCAAGAAACTATAAATAGAATAATCGAATGGCTGTTTCACTATATTTCGATTATGGATGTTTACATAACAACTATGTTCTTTTAATTAGACACATGAATTTATTTTTTGCTATTTGTAGTCGAAGTAACACATCATAATTATTGATATAAAAGATATGATTATAATTGATTAAAGTTGTTTAAGTATATTAATTTGTGTATATACATAACGGTTCTGCATGTAGGCCTCGATGACCGATTGGTTAAGGTAGTAAGTCATATTATATTGATCAAATGCCTGTCAAAACAGAGGCAGGGCTAGCGGCTTTTACGTAACAAGGTCGGGTTTTCTATAGTTACCTTGGTTTCTTTAAATTCAAAATTGCGGAAAGTGGCGTTAAACACAATAAAAAATCACATTCGGTTTTGAATGGTATGATGCTATTCTGCAGTTACAAAAAGTTTAATAAGGCAGAGTATATGAACGTATTAATGAAACGAATTAATTGAATATATCTATTTGTGTAGTAGATAACATCGAATAATGTAAGCTATGTACATATTATTCAACATTGATAGCTGGGAGGCGATACAATTATACCTGTTTCAGAACACATAAACATTCAGTCTTTGAGTGACATCAAGGCTGCCTGAATCGGTTATTGAAATCACTTGTCATGAACTTTCTTATTCTAACGTCACGCTACACATTGTCAGTACAATTATTTGTGGTAATCATGAACACACAAGCTGTAAAGGGATTCATAATAACAAAAACATTTCTTACGTTAACTGTCATTTGTACATCTGTTTGGAAAGTTTCTGGCTTTACAATAATGCATGCATCTGGTTCCATTTTCGGTGTTATTGTTGTCCCATTTTTAGGCACATCAAAAACCTCGAGGTATTCATTTGTTAAAATTCCAAATTTCACTGTTTTTCCTTCTTTCAGTTCAATATCGATTGTTAATGTAGTAAGCTAAAAAATTAATTTAAACACAAGAATGACAATTTAATAACCCAAGCAACAACCAGGAAAACAGTTAAGTTAGAACTTTAAACTATTGGTGATAAACAATTATCTCTGTCTTATAATACTCTTACGTCAAATTACTCATATTGAATATTCAACTAGTACCATTGTAACCTTTTTTTACATATATGTCAAACTTAAAACTTGTTCATCTATATTGTTTGTTTAACTATATGTGTTTGCATGCTTTAATAGTATTGGCAAAGTTGCGGTACTTCTCAGCTTCCCACGACTTAATGTGATAGGGTCATTTTATTTGTTTTAATAAAATATATGTTTTTATCTAATTTTGTGTTACTATTTTACTCCAAGGTATATTTCTGAGTTCACCTGGATTATCTATTTATGGATTTGTACTTTCTATACAATCTATATATTCCCAGTCTATTTTGAAGGTGTGTCTGATCTCTTTGATTTGATTGGTTCTTTGCCCAGAGTAGTTCTTATGTTCCTTCTCTAAATACATGTAGATAGTAATGGAAGTTTAGAAAAGTTTATTGAAGATTTTAGTTTAAGTTGCAGTTCATACTATATTTCTTATTTAGTCTTGATAATGGAATTACATTAGATGTTATAGACATTTATTATAGACATTCATATTTCATACTTGGAAGGATTTATAGTTTAGTGTTTGGAATTAGTATTCTGAGATTGAGAAGACTTTATAAGAGGTAAGTTATTATTAGTTCTTAGTGTACCTTGGATGAGATTATTATCACGTTATTAGTATTTTGGTAAGTTTCCTGAATCCCTGAAAGTAAGAGATTTGATAGTTGTGTAAGTTTGTAAGTTTGAGAGATTTTTGTATGAAAGTGTATGAAAGAGATTTTAAAGTTTTTTCATGAATGACCTTGACCTTTTTGTCGTGTAACACATTTGTGGTCATTCATTCATTGTGACATCATATTTTGTATTGATTTCATATTTATGTGAGATTTAAATGCAATTATGATTTGATAACTCACAACTTTACATATGATATTGGTTTTATAACACTTATTATGTTTGAAATGACTTGAATCATATTGAGGTCAGGTTGCTTATTATTTCACATTATTGTTTACAGGACCATATTTATTGTAATAGCTGAAAAATGCAACTCTACTGAGATGTAGTTGTGTTGACTTGTTTATAAACTCAGTTCCACAAATTTGTGAGTTAAGGTTACAACTGATGTATGATTAAGATCTAGAGTTGTCTACCTTAAAACTTGTATTTGTTGATAATAATTCATTTCATGAATATTTAATGAATATAATTGTCTTAAAAGATGATAATTTAGAAGATATATTATTTATATTGCGAATTGTCAAATACGATAATTTCATTATAGTTATTGCAAATATTATTTTGAAAAGAAATTGTATTGATAAGACCTTGTATATTGCATATTCAGTGATTGCATATGATATATTGTTATTTCCTTATTTTAAATGTAATATTTATTATATTTTTGTTCTTATATTTGAAGAGTTTAATATTGGATTAATAAAGAATCCTAGAAATGAAACTACTTGTGTTTTCCTGATGCACAAAGAAATTTCACTCTTATACATTAACAAATTATAGACATGTTAATTTGTTCTTAAAAGTGTAAAATAAAAAAGAAATAATGAAAAAACAGACAAAATAAAACACAACCAAAATTTCACCGCTATTTTACAGTCATGCTAAGAGAATTTCCAGTACACAACAAAAGAACACTGAAAAGATACTAAAATGTAATGCTCCGCTATCGGTAAATATCAGTGACGTTTGAGCGAAGTATCAGCGTCTATAGCAATTTACGCGGCTGTGTTAAATGCAGGTACATGTAGCATGTTATTTAGCGGCTCTGGATATCACAATCTAGTAAGAGGGCATCCAAACCGCCACTCTTGGTGTACACGATATAAAGTTCTATGGTTTGGGCGCTTAAGCCCTGTGAATCTAAACTATTTTATAATAATTCATGCAAATACGCTGTCTTTTATTCGGACAGTCACTATATGTTAATTTCTACTAATTCCGATTTTAGCCCAGCCCATTATAGCAATGGTTGTAAATATCGTCGAGTGCGTACCCCCACTACATGAGTGATCAAAACCGTTAACACCCGATCAGAGTTTGCAGGTGATATACAAATATTAATAGATCATTCCACGGTCACTTTCATATTGTCCCTGATATTAATCCCGAGACTCCAATATCAGCCGCGATATTCGCCCTGATGACTAATAACTTACACCGACTTCCAGTCGTTATTACAATACAAATTGTCCTATTTTTAAACTAAATATGTGATAAAATAATATCACCGCAAAAATTGGAACATCATCACATGCATGAGCTGAAGTTTACTTACATGTCGTTTGTCAATGACAATACATGAAACTGGGTGCCGTTTTATAAAGCGATCGCTAATTAACGTGCTCATTATCCCATGCAATTTAAATAGGATATAATGCACGTCAAGCTAACGGTCGCTTTATGGAAAGACACCCTGGTCAATTAATTGTTGGACTAACAACTTGCAGACTTATAAGCATTTTGCATTAAACATATAATCGAGAACAGTTTTTTTATGATATTTTACCTTTATAAAAGACATAAGTATAACTTAAAACATGATGCCCTTGAAATCAACGTTAGTCTTCGTCTCGTTATAATTTTTCTTCAAGTGATACTCTTTCCTAACACCCTAGTCTAAAGGCAGTATGATTATATTACACTGCACACAGCCTTAGACTTCCCTTCAAGAATAAACATACACCATAATAAGATTTAAATAAAATTTTTATAATAAAAGTTTAAAACATTTTTTGGTTCGATATACAATTATTATCTAATTATTTGCTATATTTCATTTTACCTTTTTGCATATATCTATAGAAGTAAGTGAATGATTTTCACTAACTTTTCCGTCTAACGGCAAAATAGATAACCGTTCATTTGGTTGTGGTATTTTATTAAATGTCAGGGTCACTTTTATAGCAGCGCTTTTTATATTCCAGCCTTGAAATTCAATGATATCCCCGAAGAAACAATGGTTTGCCGGAAGGCAAAAATCAGCGTATTCTGGTCTCATTTGCATGCACCTTAGAAAAATGTCTTGATAGTTTGTTGGTTCTATGGTGATTCCAAGTTCTTCGATGGACATGCTCATTCCTGACCCTATGTACACAACTTTAGACTTTATTAACCTAAAAAATTATCAAATGATTGTTTCAGTTAGTATATTATTATTATTATTATTATAAGTAATCATTTTAAAGCGCATTATATAACAATTAAAATTACTTTAAGCGCCAGATATGTTATTTTACAAGATTTAAAAAAAATGTTCTTACAATATTTAAATTTGCAATAAATTTATCGATAAGATATCAGAAGACTTGATATTAGTTTAATTAAGTTTAATTATTAAATTAACTATTTTAGGGCACGGACACGTGAAGCGTTTGCTGCCGAAACGCTTCAGAAGTTTAGACAATAAATTAGAACACAATTAAAAAAAAGACTATTCGAAGTATGAACTGACCAATGAATAGGAAAAAAAAACACACCAAATTTAAACAAACCTAAGATAGAGCATTCAAATACTAGTGGTATTGATGCTCATTGCAATTCTCACAACCTAGTAAATGACCAAAACATGTGTTTAAATGTGGTTTTACCCCTCTTTTAGCAATTTTTCAGCTAAATCGTGGCAGTCATTTTAAAATTGAAGAAAATAACACACTATTTATCTCGAATCAGCACAAACAGTGTTGCAGACGACTACATATCTTAACCAATCGACCACCATGGCCCTTCTATCAAAGTGAATGAAAACGGCTTGAATGTAAAATATACAAGGATTCCAAGTTCGTTATCTCCGTTACATAATTGAATTTTCATAACATTTATTGTTAACTTGAAACACAAATTTTACATACACGTGTAGGCAAACATTAGCAACATCATTATTTCAGTACAATGTAATATAACTTGCTGTTGTACTATCCACTCCTGGATTTGGCTTTTTTTGAGCATGCACATGTTAATTTTAATGTATCTTACTTGTGTTGAAATGCTGGCATCTTTTCTGCTTGGTTTTTTACCATTAACAAAGTTTCACGATCAGGTTTTTCGAGTGTGTTAAAAAGTTGCAGCTCCATAAACCAGTCTGACAAGTTGACATGTGCACCAATAGAGCATAAAAACTGAGCAACCACTGATGATTTTCTCTCAAATGCTATACGTATTGGTGTTTTGTCGTTCTACAGTTTACAAAAAATGTAAATATCATAAATTGTTGCATATAACGAATGCGTGCTGATAAATTAGTTTAATGCCTAGAAGCTCGGGGAATTAAAATGTTCAAAATTGTGTCTATATTACATGATCAAAAAACATGAAGGCAAGTATATTATTGCCGATTCATTAATACAATTAACAATAATTATGTTGTGTTCCTACCTTATCGGGAATATTAACATCTGCACCAAAAGCTACAAGGGCTGCCAAAGCTTCCATGTTTGCGTTTTTTACGGCTTTGATTACCGGAGTATCTCCATCCTGTAAATATATTTTGTTGAACAATACTACATTAAATAAAGCTAATCATGTTATTTATGTATGGAACGATCAGCCTAGTACAAAAACGACCACGTTATAATATAGGATATAGCATTTAAAAGCTACAGGATAGAAATTCTTATACCCTTTGATAATGTCGTTTATAATTTTACACTTTGATAATGTCGTTTGTAATTTATAGATAAACAAGATTAACGTACGTACGTGATATAATCCGATGAAGTCACACATGTTTTAGATTACAGTGAGACATTTTTGAATTTGTTTTGTGTGTGTGTGTGTATTAGCTCCTAAATTGCAAACTCCATCAATAAATGCATATTGTGTCTCTTTTCTAATTTCTCACATTTGATAATAGTAATGTGGCAGAGTCTCGAAAATTGTGTTCGCGCATCCGGTTATACAGCGCATGTTAGTATCTTACACTTTCAGAATAAGTTTTGAAAACAAAAATATTTCCACGTTTTATGAAATGACTGTGTTTCTTTATATTCCATTTTGCAAACAATTTATATTAACATTTATTTGTATTGATTAATTCAATTTTGTAAAATGCAATCAATTTTGTAAACAATTGCTTCTTGAAATATTATAAAAGGAAAAACGAAAAAAAACTTTAAATATTTAATCCATCTAAGAAATATTAATAGATGTTACACTTCTTTTACTTTTAACATTTAGCAGTTTTAACGCGGTTTAATATGTCACATTTTATATATTGAAATATCGTCTTATTTCTAAGTTAACTTTTGCGCAGATGCACGATATCACTACGAATACAATTTTTTTTAAATACTTAATATGTTACAAACATGTATTGGTAAACAATAAATATTTTATTCTGAATCTAAAAATATTTAGAGACAATTCTTTTATGCACGAACACACCGGAGTACTCTGAAATACTTTAAAAACTTATTTCTTTTCAATGATGTTATCTAATTTTAGTGTACCGTTTTCATTTTGCTGTAGCTATATTGACAAACTTGCAACAGAATCTAGACAGTCCGGTAGAATGTCTTATCAGTTAATTGTCGAAATCTTGCATATACTAACCTGATTCTTTTCGTTTATTAATTGTTTGATTTCTGTGCCTTTTCCAATTTTGGTAATTGTGACTATAATGCTTTTTGCTGTAGCATTATGCAGCGAAAATGATTTAAATCCCTGTAAAATAAATAGCAGTTAAATGATGAAATGACAAAGCATTGATAAAAATATATAGCAGTGCAATAAATTAAAGAAGCTTTGTTTTCGGATAAACACATGATAACCCGTATACAAATCACCGTTTCGTGTCGTTTAAGTTTATTTTGAAAAAAAACTTCGTACTGGGTACGTTTCCTAAGACACAACCAATAGAGCCGATGGCAGAATGTTGATGCAATCTGATAATGGTTGTCATAATAAAGAGAGTCGAGCTACGACAATAGTGCGTTTGTTATTGTAGATAACACGTTAATTGCACGTTAAAGTCCTTTGTAGCATTTGAAAAAAGAGAAAGATTATTACAGTAAAGACAAAAAAATTAATTTTCTGCCTTACATATGTTTATATTTTTCTAATTGTAGCTTAACTGTATTGTCTTTTACTCTACTTACTTTCCAGCGACTTTCGTAGTATTATTTTAGTGTTTTCGTCCTTGGTCTAGCTAATACTCCGATCGGTTTTTTAATTTATTAAATACAAATATAGAAAAAAAAAATAATGTTTTTACTCACGTTGTTCGACATGGTCAAATATTACACTTGCTACGGCTTAATACGTTCAATTAGCATGGTACCTCTGCAACTACACACCTGCATATATACCCTCTTTCTGAGTTATGTTCTGAAATTATATAAACGTGTATACTGTATATTATAAGTATTATGCAATTTTATTTTATACGTAAATTTACCCTTGAAAAAACTTCTGTCACTGTCCTCTCTTTTGTCTTTTAAATTATCTTAACAATGTTTGGGAAAGATGCGACTAACCATCTATTTGAAAAATGGCTACTGTTGTCAGTGTTCTTAAACTAAAACAGACCACTCCAGACACACTGTGTCCATCCCTTTCGACTTAAACGCGTAAGACACAACTTGCAGTGTATTTTAAAAGATATGTGTGATTTGAAGCTCAAAGGTAAGTTTCTTACCTTAACGTAAAATGTTTTTTTTTATATTTTATTTTTTTTATAATTTTTTTTATAATTTTTAGAGTGCCAGTAAATTCAACTTTTTTTGACCAAAGTTTTAAAATATAATATTGACCGTTCTTTATATGTTGACTATTTCATATGTTATTGAGGAAAAATTATGAATAATATTGAGCGTCAAGTGCAATAATATTATAACAATATAATAATATTATTATTATTATAGTGCTTGGTATGTTATGGTGCCACTACTTGTCTGTTCCCTTTATTCCTAAAGTAAATTATAGTACCTACTGTAGCTTCTTATTCCACGTTGTTTGGATATCCGTCCTGTTTTTATGTGTTTTCACCTTCATTTTATTTAAGCAAAACCTAAGTTATGATTCCATATTATGGTATCTTAACCTATGTGATTTTTCAAATAAAGTAAGAGACTAATGTGGCTAATGTATGTTGTATGAATGTACATGCAATATGTCTGTAGTGCTTTTTTAGGTATATGGCTAATGTATGTTGCATTTATGTAATGTAGTATGTCAGTAGTTCTTATTTATATGAGTGGCAAATGTGTGTTGCATGTATGTATATGTATCTTGTCATTAGGCCTTATTTATGTATTGTATGTCGGTTAAAAAGTTCTATAGAGCTTATGTAATGTGTTGTTATTGTACCGACTTTAAATAAAACTTTATCTTGTCTTGCAGGTTTTAAATAGAATAGGAAATGGCCAATAAAATTCTCGTCTGTTGGTATGCACTTTTGCATCAAAAGGAAAACGCATCCCGATCCTTAACTGACTTTATATCAGCTACAATAATGTAGCTCCTTTTTTATGGACGGAGCTACAAAGCGGTCCTATTACTCGTAATGGAGCAGCCCGGGTGTGATTCACACCCGGGGGTTTTATGCATATTATAAGCAATTAAACTGTTTCCCTGGTTTGCTACATACTTATTTTATGTATTTGCAGTTTAACTGATATTTCCACAACGCCTTATTCGTTAGTTTTATCACTTTATTCGTAATCATGGCATGGTTGACAAAATATGAATTCCGGAAGTCCATAATTTTGATAATATTGGAATCGATTTGGTAAAAAATTATCATTCCGGATGATTTCAACTGTATTCATTGCATTATGATTATGTCCCCTTATTATAAATTTTACCGATACGATTCCGAAATTCTTCACTCCATAATTTTAGTTGTGTCAACAATGCCACGATTACGAAAAAAGTGTTAAAATTATTTAATTCGGCATTGTAGACATGTCAGATGAACGGCGGAGGAAAGAAAACATATTTATTAAATATTTATTAAATTTCTGGAATTTTTTAACTAATTTTAACAGTGTTTTCTAAAGCCATCTTTTCTTACCACATTGAGATTTTTCAAAGTTTGAATATTAATCATCAATCTATGTAATTATATTCATGATGAGTATTTGTGATTGGTGCAGTGGCAAAAATGGTAATATTTTTTACCAAAAATTATAAAGAAAAATGCAAAATTTCTTAACATGTTGAATAGTCTCAGTCTGATCACACATATATTTAAAGTGTTGTAACATTTTGAATCTTGTCAATTAGATATTGAATTAAGCAAATATAAAAAAATCTATTGTATATGAATTAATTTTCTCCTAAAAATTGGGATTTGAATATCGCCCTTTTCACTGCATTTTAATCGGCCCAAAATGGCCGCCACGGTTACCATGGCAACCGAGGTCAAATGAAAACAAACAATTATTATTTTGTGATCTAATGGTCAATTTAAACTTAAACTGAAAATCAGCAAAATCTGAGACATTTAATGTCTTACCCTATATGAAAATCATTTGATACGTATGGAGAATTGGTGTTAAATTGTTAAAAGGGGCCTCGGTGGCCGAGTGGTTAAGGAAGTTCGTCTTCTATTCTATTCATCTTCACGTGGTCTGTCAATACTGAGATTGCGGGTTCGAGCCTCACTGCGAGCAGGTTGTGATTGCCTCTAATCCGAATTGACAAGGATTGCCAGTTTTTCCACTGAAGGTCGGATTTGTTCTCCGGGTACTCCTGCTCCCTACCCCTAACCCCCCCCCCCCCAAAAAAAAAACAACAACAAAAAATGGACGCCATGATATAGCTGATTAATTGCTGAAAGTGGCGACAAAACAACATTCAAACAAACAAACAAACAAAATAGAATGTTTAAAAGATAAATGCATGCGAGGCATTAGATATTTTATTTAAATTTTTTATAATAAAATCTGACGCTAACCAATTTGAATACAAGATTAAATCAAGCTATCGTTAGCACAGTGAAATTTATACAGATGGATTGAAAAACAGTGATAAAGTTGTTTCAGCCTGAGCGCATGTTAAACATTTGCCTCTGTGTTTATTGTAGCAGCGTCAGTAGTTCTTCCTGCACTAAAGTTGTTGAATTGTCAGACAAAGGCAAGTAAATTATCTGCTTTGACTCACTGTCTTTTCTTATTGCTATAGGAAATAGCAAAATAAAAAAATCCTTTCAAAAATATTGAAATTTACAACTTGTTTGTATCTACTGTTAGGTTGTGTTTTTCTGGATGTGGGCATTAATGGAAACACAATTCGAAACTCAGATAATGAAATTATTTGGTGTTTTGTTCATTTAAATGATGGAAAATTTCTGCTTTCATAATAAACTATTTTTGATATAGTGAAAATGTATTGCTGCGTGTTTTAGAATATGTGCCTGCAACAGTTCGAATACCATCTAGTATGTTTTGGTTAAGAGTGTTAACATCCCCCATATTATGGCACATTTTATACTGTTACTTCTTATGCTAATGTATTTACAAATTCTCGCGTGCGAGATCGAACTGTTCCCAAAGGACATTAGTTTGGTTTGATTTGTAATAACTGTTTATTCATTTGATCTTTTACTTCTGGATCAAGGGTGCATGAATTTGATGATGAAAAATGTATTACATTTTGATTTGTTCGTGTACCAATGACTGAATTTGTCAACATGGCATTCAATATCTATGTCACTGTTGTCAGGAAAAAACATTAAGTCTTTGATTGTCTATTTTCCATGTAATTATAATTGTATTCTAAGGTGTTTACATTCTTTTGTGGTCATTCTGTGTAATAAAGATAATAAAACAAATATTTGTCGTGTTTACCAATAAAATGTGTTTAATATAATTTAATGTCATGGATCTGATTTCTAACAACGTATGGTTAAGGAAAAACATACGTGATACTTATTTATGCTAAAGGTAAATATGATAATGCTATATTTGTATGATGTATCTTGTCTTGAAATTTAAGTTAACTGTTTTCACGTTTCTAAATGAATTTCAACTACTTTATAATGAAAAACAGGGGATTTTGTTACAAAAACGAAATTCTATATTTAAATATTTATCCAATAAATATGCATTTTAATTTATACCTGAAATATGCTATGATGTGTATTTATTTTATACAAGTGTTGAAAATACATTTTATTTACATATTTCGTAGAAAACACAATACAAAATATGCTAATGCTACTCACTATCGAAAAACAAAAAATAGAAATTAATAAATGTTATTACTTAACGCATGGTAAAAAATAGCAAACGACCGAACAACAAGAACCATGAGTACAGAAAAATACAAATCTTGATATAGACAGAGCCAAAAAGTTTACAGAAACTATAATTTTAAATTACGTTCCCGCTCTTTTTGTCTAGGGTTACAGTGTTTATCTTACCAGAAAGGCATTTTAATAATGATGAAGTAATTATGTCATCTCACAATTTGCAATAAATCAACTTTTATGCATTTTTTTTTTTGTTTTTTAAAGTTTACCTGTTTTCTAACATTAGTATATTTGACAATATTTCGAAAATTGTCCTTCTCTTTTTTTCATATTCATTATTTTGACAAAATATGCACGATGATCATTTAAATACGGTAAAATGCTTAACTAGTGTCGTCATAGTTATATTGGAAGAATTTATTTAAACAATAATTCGTTAACCGGTAATAGGAATATTTTTGCCGTGTCATTTTACGATCATTTGTTTTGTGTTTGTTTTTTAGTTGTCGATTATTTTTTTTTTTTGCTAGACATTACTATTTATAACATTGTTCACGTCTTGAATAGTAATGAAATATTGCTTGCTTTACGCCAGGCATCAATCAGTCAACTTCCAATACTATTGCTGTTAGCAGAAGATCACAGGGTATATTATATTATCATTCGATCAAAATTAGTATTTAGCTCTAACAATGATGCATGGAATTAAATTAAACGTTCACATAATTTATATCTCATAGTGTTTTTGTTCATCAGATTTTTTATATTTTGATCAAACTGATGCATCCATTTGTAATCTCACATAGCAAAACCTTCTTTGACATCGTTACACTGCTGAATAAAATGTATAACGTGTTTACGAATTTACAAAATGGTTTTCTTATAAATGTATTTATACAAAAGTTGTGACGTTTAAACCCAATGACAAACCTTGAATGCATCTTATATACGGAAACAGATAAGAGTAAGAGAAATGCTGCATAAATTGATACAGAGAAACTTACTGCAAATCAAAGAGCACAACATAAGTAAATATGCAGGTGATTAGCATTTCATAATAGAAAACCAAGTGTTGGTATGATCACAGTGGGGGTGCCTCAGGGATCAGTGTTCCGTTCTCTTATGTTTGTGATGTATATAATGATATTGCTGCTCTACCTAAAATCTTACATGATTCGTTGCCGATGACCCATGTCTCCTATGTTCCTCTGCATAAATTTCTGATATTGAAATATTTTCAAATAAGATCTTAAAAAATATAACTTTGATCTGAAAAATGACTTGTTAATTTAAAATAACAATTGTCGAAAATCACAAACATCTTACCGTCACTTTTCCTTTAACACTGTAAATGGACTATTCAATGACATATACAATAAATAATCCGAAAGATTATCCGTGATCTTAATTTTTTTGCAATTACATTGTGAATTACAAGCCATTAGAAAACACTTTTTACTGATAAATTGTTTTGATCTCAGAAATTCGTATTACATCTGGAATGGATGTTATTCGTAAGCTGTAAATAAACTAAGACGTGTTCGTAACGTTGCTGCACGATTAATAACTGAATAACTGGTCTTTCTAAATGTGCGAGTACTGCATCATTATAATTTGAAACGGGAAGGACAAAACTTCCATCTAAGACAAAAAACCAAAAATGCTTTAAAAGATACAATAAAATAACTTATTTATTCTTGACTGATTGTTTATTGAGCATTTATACGAAAAAGGTCAGGATTTTAAGAACGCAGTTTGATTACATAGACATAGATTACAGCTTTGCACCAACAACTTTCTTGAATTATTCAAAGTTGAAATTATTTTAAAAAAAAACTGTAAGAAATACAACATCAGGCTAATTATTAAATAGACTTTTAATTATTATAGAAAAATCTTTTGAAGCATCCACAGTTTTGTCTGCGTGTTAAGTCTTTACTAATACATTACACACAAACTAAGAAAAAGATTGAAATGTAGACATTTCCGTGTACACTCTGCCTATACTTCAAGTTGTTGATTTCGTAATATTGATTGATTTGATTTGATTTTATTGGAATATCCACTCTACATTGGATTCCGTTCTTAATGTTCAGAGAAAATAATAAATTGAGTTTTACTAACTAAAACGTTTAATGCGAACAAAGCATCCGTTTATTGAACCTCTTAACCTTTGTTTGTTCCTCAATCGTCACGTGACTGATAAATGAATATTTATAAAACAAGAGAAGCTAAATGCAGCAAGGAAACAATTTCTCTCCTAAAATTTTCGATTTATTTTTTAGATTGACCATGTTTCGGATTAAGTTTTATCTGTGATAATAATGTGTTAATGATCGTTGTTTTTGAAGTCATATAGAGAATATTCGATAATTATATATTGTTGGGATTTTTGAACTTCATTCATATTTTTTTATTAAAAATTGTTTACATTAAACAGCTTCTGTTATCCTCTGATAATTAAAGCTGCATTTTTTCCGAACAATTAATAAAGTTAAAGTCATTTTGATAGTGATTTGGCCAATTCGGGAAGGATATTTTAAACTTAAAAGACGTTTCAAAATCCTCTATGGAAGGACTTTCCTAGATTCCCACAGTACGGACTTAAAGATTTTGTGACTGGATCTAGATCCCTTTTTGTTGCGTTATCAGGCAACCAGATCGAACACAGGTAGCATTGTTTACGTTATATCATTTTACCTCTTTACACACATGCACATGTTTACAAACGTATAATTGCTTTTAAAACAGTTATTATCGGTAGTTCGCATGTTGCGCGTTTATGCCAATATTTGTTGAAGCCAGATGTCGATTTAGGGCTATCAAATGAAAAATTAAACAGTTTAGCGGTCTATTCAACATTTATATCAAACATTAATTTCCATCAGAAATAAACATGCAGTGGGTCTGCTGCTTTATAGACAAAGAGTTTGAAGAAGTGGAGGCCTGACTTGAGCTCATTATATAATGCTAGAGTAAATGAACTAAATATATTATTGTTTCAAATGTCATTATATTGCCCTCAATTAAAATTTGGGGACATATACGTTTACGTTTTCCAAAAGTTCAAATATTAAGGAATGAAAGAGTTCATCGAAACAATGCGGGACTTAAGGATTAATGAGCAACATCAGAGAAGCAATTAGGGGGGGGGGGGTAGAAGGGGGTCTCATCCCGTACTCCTGTAAAAATAAATACAAAATCCCGTTTTCCCGGTTGATACGGTTCTTTATGTCCGACATTTTCTTTTTGTCCGACGTCGCTTTTTGTCCGATAATTTTGCTTTTTGTCTGAACTTTTGCTTTTTTGTCCGTCAACCTTTTATCCGATTAGCTTTTTGTCCGATTTTTTGCCTTTTATCTGAAATTTTGTATCCGATTAGCTTTTTGTCCGACTTTTTTGCTTTTTGTCCGATATAATCATTCGTCAGATTTTTTTACACCGAATTTGTTTTTTTGTGAAAGAAAGAAAAAAAGGCCTAGCATCACAGGGCCTGTGGTCCACAGGAATTGGCCAAGTCTATCAAATTATGTATGTGGGTTTATATGAGTTAGGCCTGTGCCCCCAATTTTTTAGGCATTTTTTAATGTTCATTTATGAAATTTTAATTCTGAATTTTTTTTTAATATGATGGAATTTGCTTACATGTATTTTTATATAAAACCAAAACTGTTGCATTGAAGCCCGTTTTAACATGTCTGCATGTAATCTACAAATTACACCATCTAAATATGAAAATATGGTCATTATTCAACACGCGTGTGGCCACTGCTAAATGAGCCCAAAATATGTGAATATTAGGCGTTTTTCATTAATTTTGACTAATTAATTCAAGTTTCAGTATTCATTATAGAACTAAGCACAAAACTTGATCGTTCATGTATGTATGAACGGATATCTCGAACCTTACAAACTGAATGAAAGAACGAAGGCTGAAATATCTTATTAAATATCAGTCAAAAAACGTAATTAAAAAAAACAGAGATTATACTTGATTATTACATTCCAGGCGCATTTCATGTATTGACGAAAGATTTCGTTTTATTTTTTTTGAAAATAGGTCTACGCAAATTTCTTGTCGCATAATTATGCCATAAATAAAACAAATCCGATTACAAAATAGATGAAAAATAGCATACAGTCGTAAAGTTTTGTCATAAATTTTAGTTCAGTACCATTTCTATAACTAAGTTGATCGCAAATTAAACTTAAGATGTTTTGAGATTTTAACAAAACTTTCGGGTTTCTCTTCCTTTATCCATTCAAATCCATGCTATTATATTATATCATGTACCCCAATTTTTTTTTCAAAATTTTGTAAAACATGTCAAAAGAAGACCATATACAAATTTTAGTAGAAGTTAAATTCTTATTGCTATGTTTTTGGAAAGGAAAATTAAAGTAATGATAAACCCATGAAAAAGGCAGAGAAACTTCATCTGCTTATATATAATCATGTACCTATGGATATTTATTCGCTGAATGCACTTATTTAGTGATCCTTCCAAACATCACTTGATTATTTTAGAAGATAATGGACTATTTTGTCAATGGGGAGGTAAAAAATATATGTATAGGTCTGATTTAATCATTCAATATATGATTGGGTCCCGTTTAATACATCCGAAAATATATGTGGGTTTCCAAATCTTCGTCCGCAGACCTGTACCTAAAAGTATCCTAAGTTAACCCCCCCCCCCCCCTACCTCCCTACCCCCATGAAAGTTCTACATTAAACTGGTGCATGCATTAAAAGACCAGGCTGACATATGACAAGTGTTATGTCTCTGCTTCCCCGTTATATAAACATACAAATTATTTATTGAGACACAATATTCAGATATAGCTGTGTGCCGTTGGCATGTTCTGAACCGGACTCTGTTGAAATGAAGAAAATTGCGAGAAACATACCCTGTTAAACCAGGGGAAGTTGTATATCATACTTTGTTCCAAAAATGAGCTTTAAAACAATTCTGCAATACTAACTTTTCCTCGAGCACTAACAATTTTTAAGATATGGCCCGAAAACTGCGAAAATGGTCAATTGCGTCGATTAAAGGGAAATAACTCTATAAGGAGTGGTTCTACATCTTCGATTCAATGGAGAGATTTGTATAGCTTTTCATGCTGAAGAAGGAAGGTTGCTTCAGATATACTTTTCGAGCTATAAGCCAAAAACAAGTGTCTGACCCTCTATTCTATGTTTAGCAACTGTGGTCATGTTGTTTGGTAGACGTCCATAAATTTCACAAACTTAGTAGAGGACATCATAAAGATCAGGTGTACAAAGTTAGAAAACAATCCCTTCCAGTTTCGGAGAAGATTTTAAAAGAAAAGTTAACAGAGAACGGACGCCTAGTGACGACAATAGCTCACAATTCCAATTTTCATGACCCATATCTATATAAAATGAATAATTTCATGACCCATATTTATAATGAAGGTCATCTTTATACACAGAATGACAGTTTATTGCCTGACCGCCTGTCCCGACAGGCAAATTTTCATTCGGTCAGGCAGTTGATTTTACACCATAGGACCAATGGTGCATGTATAAATTAAAGATGAAAGTTGCAACTTTATGTAACAATAACTAAAAATCAACCGTTATTCAAAGCAAAACCACAACATTCCTTTTAAGACGGTACACCTATTATATCGGACGCGTAGCATTACTCCAACAGCCCATTATTCCGACAGCCCATTAATCCGACAACACATTTCTCCAACAAAGAAAGACACGTATATATATTTATCAAGAAATTTTTTTATAACAAACATCTGGATATGTATGTTATATTGATGCAATAGGCAGGCTGGAGTCCTGTTGTACTTTTACCAGGAGTCGTTTTTTTTAAAATTCTGAATTGGCGATACCGACATCTTCTTGCGGATGGTTATGGTCGTTTGGCTCATCCAGGACATTGATTTATGGATTTCTGGCCTCCAAATCAAATAATCAGTCTTAAGCGGGCTCTCCAGTCTCCTCTCCAGCATCTCTAATAGATGATGCCCCGACGTTCTCTATTCTTCTTATACATAAAACCCTGGTATACTTAAACTCGACCACCGCGATTCCTCGATATCACCCTTGCAGTCATTTTTCTACTTTACAAAGTAAGCGTTTGTTTGTACGGTATATATACCCGAATAAGATTTGGCATCTGTCAGTCTTTATAGTGAACTCTTTTAAGATCATGCAGAGGCTGACATTGTGACATGTCAACTTCAGCATCTTTTTTTCAAAACATTCATAAAGATGAGTATTTTTGACCATTAGAATACAAGTTGTCTCTCTCAAGTCTGTCATTGTTTTTAGATAATACATGTATAAATACATGTTAATACATCACCTTCTAAGTTTTTTAATACGTAAAACTCATATTAAACATTAAATAAATTAAATAGTCATTTTAAATGTATGTAAATTTGAAGGCTGGTTTGTTTTTTTTAGCTTTGTAACCCCTTTCCAGGTCTTCGTGACTTTCTGTTTATTTTGGAAAATGGAGCGTACCTGCATTCTCTAGTTTCTTCATTTATTAAGGATTGTCACTCCTGAACATTTTTTATATCAAATATTTTATGATTTGTTTTTAAAATAACAAATACAAAGTTCAAGACAGTAAATTTTGCTTCGCCTGACCGTGCGCGTTTCGTCTAATGAAGAATCATCAGAGGAGCTCTACCAAAAAGATAAAAATGCCAAAACACCATATGAATATGAACATAGAAAAATAAAACCAAAATATGCCAAACAGATAGTTGTACGATTTGGCCATGGAAGAAAAAAATATAAAAAAGTCGTTCCCTCAAGATAGCACCCCGTTTCAACAGGACAATTATCTCGTTTTCTCAAGATAATTATAACACTCTCACAAGACAGTTAGTTTGACATGTTCTACAAAGTTGCATATTGACTCCAACCCAAAATACCGGAAGCAAGCCTTTTGGACAAACCAACAAAACAAAAACAAAAATTAAAAATATTTCATATTATTATATAGTAATATTTTTTCCCCATTGTATTTCATATAGCAATAAAGTGCAGTATATTTTCATATTTTACTCTGAATCTCGGCCTTTTATGTAATTTCCGGGAAAAGTGCAGATGTGTTCCGAACATCGGCTTTATATTTTACTGTTGTTTGGTAAACAAACATGGCCGAAAGTGACATACATGATCTGCTCTCGAGGGGAAAATTAGCAGAACCGCTTGAAACTGAACAAATGGAAATGAATTCGATTGTAGATAAAAGTAAATTTAATAGACCAACAAAGGAAAAAATCAAGTGTAAACTAAAACAAAACGGGATTTAAATATTGTGCACAAGTGGCTCGTTTCAAAGCAGGAATTTATGCTAGTAGTAGTACACTCGAATTTTGGCGATGAAAGTGTGTCGCTTTAACGGACGTTAATTTCGCTGAAACGCATTGTATATAATTATTTAGGAGTCATTTGGTTTGAGCAATAAATGCAAGATATTTTAAAAGTAATTTATCCTTGGGATCATTGTTGACATTGCCGAATGAAGGGTAATCGCCAAATTTCGAGTATGGACGAAATTCGAGTGTGGCCATATATTCACAACAATAAGGAGCAACAAATAAAAACACAAAATTGAAAAAAAAAATCTGTTTTTATTATATGTAAATCTACATCAAAATATATATCTGTTAATTGACCAAGTGAAAATATGATAATATTGGACCTAGTAAAATATTACAAAATAGCAAAGATAATTAATAATCACTTAAAAGCACAAAAAAAAATATTACTATATAATAAAAGGGTTATTGCATGAATATTAGGAAATATTGTCCCTCGCAAGATGCTATATTGCACTCGCAAGCTCGTGCAATATAACACTTGCTAGGGACAATATTTCCCAATATTCATGCAATAACCCTATAATATACCGCAAGAAAAATAAAATGATTGATTTTAAGGAATAAAAGGTCTACATAAAGCCCCTTTTAATGGGGTGATCTGGCGACTGCCCCCTCCCAGTTCCTCTGAAATGTGTTGTTACATTCGTGTAGATGTTCGGCAAAATTGGTCAGGACCCCCCACCCCCCCCCCCTTTAAAAAATTTCTAGATCCGTCCCTGCTTTTAGAATGAATATACAGTGCATTTTTGACCGGGTTACATAATGAGAAAACCCGCATTATAGGGATAAATATCGGGTGACGGCTGACGGAAGTACTACCACACAACATTAACAAAAAAAACTTAACATTAGCCATCCATTCAAAATGCACCAATTTACACCGCGTTACGTAACGCTAAACAAAACACATCAAATGGTTTTTACCATTGCCTTGTATACTTACAGAACCCATAATATTGACCTCTACCTGGAACTTAACCTAAGTTTCTCATTTTTACTAGAGGGTGTGTCTGTAAGCCAAGGATGAGCCTCCGGTCATCACAACATTTTAGAGGTACATATAGTAGCCACGAAATGGACCTAAACCACGAACTTAATCGAATTTACTCTAGCGTAAAATGTAGGTCACAGTGACCTAATTCTTAGTAGGCTGTGTCCCGCTATCCATGACACATCTACTGGTGCAATATCACAGAACTACTACATATAGTTCCCAAGATATGGACGAAAACCAAAAACTTCACCGAAGCCACTCTAGCATAAAATGTAAGTCACAGTGACCTAATTCCTATTGGGCTGTGTCACGCTATCCAAGACACATCTACTGGTGCACATTTAAATTATGATATGAAGGAACAAAATCATCTTGAAATTATTTGTTTGTGTTTGTTTGTTTTTTGTTATTGTGGGCAAAATAAATAATTGCGATATAGGGCATTATGTCTTTAGGACATATTCTTGTTGATTGTCACGTGGAATAACTTTCTAGTTGCAACATATACAAAAGAATATGTAACAAAATTGAAGAATGTGTCTATGGGACACGGATGCCCCCTCTAAATGAAGTCCCAAACAGGAGGTAGTTCTCCGACAGGTCTGAAAGTCTCTTAGGACGTACAACTTGTGATACTGAAACCACCCTGCCAAATTTCAAATTGTTCTTATGTACGGTTTCTGAGAAAAGCTTGACGGAAATTTTCATACTCATGTTAACACATTTTCATATCGGCCCAGTCGAAAACAGGAAGTATTTGTCCGACAGGTCTGAAAGTCGCTTAGGACGTACCACTTGTGATACTGAACCACCCTGCCAAATTTCAAATTATTCTCATGTTTGGTTTCTGAGAAAAGCTTGACGGAAATTTTCATACTCATGTTAACACATTTTCATATCGGCCCAGTCGAAAACAGGAAGTAGTTGTTCGACAGGTCTGAAAGTCGCTTAGGACATGCAACTTGTGATATATTCTGGTACCCTGACGATGACATCCTCATGAGCCTAAGCGGCCTTCAGATATAACGTCAGGTCAGGAGCATTAGATTTCAACGGTGACAGCGTTGAAATTTGACGTTCGAGTATTCTCTAGACTGACCATTAGTATTAAAGATAAGTTCAAGTTGAACGAACGTATTATGACGTCATTCTCTTTGTGACGTTCAATGTTTACATTTCTCAGCTGAGTTTACATTATGATTTCATAATTTAAACGTAAAGGTAAAATATAATTTATATTAAAATTTTATAAAGAAAATGTATTCCCAGATTTTAAAAAAGATTGACATGTGCATGTGATATTAAATGGCGTCATATTATCAACCAATGAAAATGCATACATCGGAGCTCCTGACCTGGTGTTATATTTGAAGTGAAGCTTGCGTCAATGAAAAATATTGCACCAGGATACCAGGTTACTTGTGATACTGAACCACCCTGCCAAATTTCAAATTCTTCTCATGTACGGTTTCTGAGAAAAGCTTGACGGAAATTTTCATACTAGTTTTAACACATTTTCATATCGGTCCAGTCACAAACAGGAAGTAGTTGTCCGACAGGTCTGAAATTCGCTTAGGACGTACAACGTGTAATACTAAACCACCCTGCCAAATTTCAAATTGTTCTCATGAACAGTTTCTGAGAAAAGCTTGACGGAAATTCGAACGGACGTACGTACGGACGGACGGACAGACAGACGGACGGACGAGCGGAGAGACGGACGGACATGAGTAAAACTTAATGCCCCCGACATGTAGTCGCGGGGGCATACAAATTGAAAAAACAAGAATATGTCCAAAGACGTATTGCCCCATCTTGCAACATTTTTATCCCGCAATTACCAAAAGTTATAAAGTTGATGAGACAGGAACAATTTCATGATTATTTTTGTTCGTTTATACTCTGATGGATATGTGTGTGAAATCGGAGCGTTTTTAATTTTTTCTGACCAAAATATCACATTTTCGTAAATAAGGCAAAAACCGTAAATACGAATTTTCATTACCAAGTTGACAATTTTTCCAAAAATTAAAATTGAACTTTCGTTTGGGAGTCATAATAAGAATAATAAGAAACGGGGCGACTTAATGATGATAATAATAAGAAGAAGAAACTGGGCAAAAACAATAAGTCCGCCGACACTTCGTGGTCGGGGACTTAATACGAATAATAAGAAACGAGTAAAACCAATATATTCCCTTAACTTCGTTTGGGAGAAAACATTGCAAACCGAAATAAAATCGTGTATCAGAACAGTTCGAAGATGGCGACAAAAAAGTCTATGATTATGTGCTGTATTACAGATAATGTTAACAAATATGAGTATGGAAGAAAAAGTACCCGACTAAACCTACATAAACAATGAAATTACAAACTCCACAACAGGAAAGAGACAGTAGCCTTTAATGTCACTCAACGGCGCTGCTTGCTGGAGCAAAATATCATGCATACTATTCAAATAAGAAATAACTGTCAAACAATGATCCCCTGCTGTTCATAGAACATTTAACATGAAAAGACAAAATACAAAATGTTCCTAGGTAGGGTAACTACCTATATATTAGTATGTACAGACGTGCGGCTGGAATGGGTCTACTATTTCGTGTCTAAAGGTATATGATTAGGTATACTTTTTTAGGTTCAAGTAAGTTTTTGGGTGGAAAATCAAAAATGATAGTATTGTATTTAATAGGTACATTTTCACAGAATTGATACAAGTGTCAATCTTCCTTGATTATCTAAGCATACTGACAGTCATTTATTCAATTTAAGTAATGTTTATACTATAAAATTTCAGTCTTTCAGGTACATGAATTGGTAGGGTTTCCGAAACTCCAGCCGCACGTATAGTAACAGCCCGGACAACTTTGATGAGACAGCCACATTTTGTGATGGGGAACTAGTAGCCATTTACGAGTTCGAATTTTGAAAATAACAGTTATTGATGAGTCTCGTCATGTGTTTCTTGATTACTGGGGTATTTTAAGGTTATTTCTTGATTACAAGGGTCATTTTTAGTGATTATTTAATTTTAAACATCTCCTTCTTGATTACTCGATTACCACTTTTTGAAGATTTTTTTAAATGACGTAATTTTCAGTAAATAATTAATGATTACCAAAGCAAAAACTTAATGATTACTTTATTCCCAGATACCCCCATGAGGAGCCCCATTGATAATAAGTCATGATTATAAATACATATATAAAATGGCCAATGTTCAGGTTAGCTTAAAAAGAATGGACATTACTTTTTAAGATTATAACAATCAAACGCAATAAGTGGACTAAAATATCATATAGTCACCAAATACAACCGATATCGGACAAAAAGCAAAGCAATCGGCAAAAAGCTAATCGGATACAAAATTTCGGACAATAGGCAAAACATCGGACAAAAAGCAAAAATATCGGACAAAAAGCTAATCGGATAAAAGTTTGACGGACAAAAAGCAAAAGTTCGGACAAAAAGCGACGTCGGGCAAAAAGCGACGTCGGGCAAAAAGAAAATATCGGACATAAAGCATCGTATCACCCAGTGAAATAATGGATCAATCCCAGTTTCCCGTTCAAAAATCAGACAACTTATCTCAGATCTGTAGATGCACAAGTATGATGCTGTAAATTGCAACGTATAAAAATTGTGTCTTTTTATCTTTGATTGGTTGAGTAAAATTGATACATATCGTAGGAAGACATGTGTGATTTCCGAATGCATTTTTTTATGTTTGTCATGATCTGTTATTAATTTTAGACTTACCCGAAGACTTACCAAAGTGAAAGATGGTAGATACATGAGTTTTCCGATTTCCCGATAAAATAAAATGAATTTCGCGTATCCCACTGAGATTCCGTATTCACGTTGAAATAGAACGATTATTCTCGGATATTGCTATGTAAAAATCCCGAATTTCCGCAGTTTTATTTGTTAAATCCCGAATTCCTGGCGAATAAATCAGCCTTTTCCGCTGTCCCGTAAAAGGTCTTACCGACCCTCTATGCATGCAGAAAGAGTTTTGAATGGTAAAGTGTCACTTTTGTTATGTTAAAATGTTCACATGTAAGAAAAAACAATTAGATGTTCAAAGAATTTTTAATATTAATTGTAGGTGGCGCACAAAGAAGTTTAACACATTTTTGAACATGTATAATTGAATACATATAGCATGATATAGACGTTATTTAGTTGAATATTATCAAAGAGATTGTTTAATTGCACACGTGGTGTTATCAATTAAAATTCATACATTCAGGGTGGTGTTACATGTAGTATAAATTAAAATAAAAGTGTTTTATTGCAACATGTACCAGTACGTGTATAATAAATTAGCTATTTACATAGTGTACATGTGTTGTTTAAGATGTTAGAAACAATTTTAATCGAAACGATATGTACATGTATCTACTATGCGACATTAAATGCAGTCTTATAAGCATAAAATATGTTAATTGTTATGGAATAAAGTTCTATATGCATTCGTTGTGCATCTTTTGTTTGCCTGGACACGGTTAAAAAATTTAACACATACGTTGTGCTTATTTAAAAAAAAATATTATTTGAGTCACAGATTTGTATAATATTTTAAGGTTAATATGCATACGTTTTGCACCTTTCCTTTATTTAGCATTGTGCATTCATTTATTGAGTCAAATATTCAAAGTTGTGTGCACACATTGTGCATCATTTATTTAGTTAGACAATAATTAGAAAGTTTTATGCATACGTGGTGCAGCATGCATTTGTTTAGGCCACATAGTAAAAAGTTATATGCATATATTGCATACGGTGTGCATTTTTATTTTGTTTATACTCAAATTAAAATATTGATGTCACAGTTAGCGTTTTAACGCTGTTTGGTTGGTTGTCTATGTTTTTGGAAATAGGAATACACTAACGACACAAAATGTCTGTCATTTTGCCACTACTGTCCAGGAAATTCCGCCTATGACGACTAAAGCAAACAGGAAATCAAATAGAATGGCAAAAAGAGGGAAACAACTACCAAACAACAACAACAATCGCATGAACAAATGGACAGTAATATCAACCTTGCCACAGACGTATCCGATCACTCACAAACAATCAAGCACATGAAAAGTAAGAACTGGCTTAAATTGTTCAGAAACTTAAAGGAGGCCAGCAAAGTGAGATAGATACAATACAGCTAATAGAGCCAATCCAGGTAGAAAGTGTTACCAATAGTAATATGGAATTAAGTAATTGTAAAAGCAATGTAATGAGTCTTAGTAATATCATTGTCGGAAACCCACATCCAGTCGCGTTCTCGCCTTGCTACTTCTTAGCGACCGTGGGCACAGTTGGAGATGTTTTCTAGTTTTCATGAATATTCATGAAATTTAGTTGGTCATACGGAATGACGTTTATTGTATAAAACATTTATTAACCGAAACTACGTATGTTATGTCTTGTTTATTAGTTGTCACGATTCGCCGGAAGTACAAGCGACCAAACAAAATAGGACATTAAATTTTCATGAAAACGAGCAAATAAAATAAAATGAATTTGATGAATTTGTGGAAATGACCAGCGAACTTCCTGAAACACAGTAAAAAAGACAAAGAAAGCTATCATAATTGTAAATTTACAAAATCCAACATTGGGCATTCAAGAAAATCATCATATTGTTAAGTCACTTGAAATCAGCTACAGGGTTATTAAAATATATGGATTTAATAAGAAATCTATCTAAGAACAAAGGAAATTGGCAAGCATATGACGCACAATTTAGACTGCTTTAAAATGCAAAATAAAATAGGCTGGGCGGTAGGGTGAAGGGGTCCACACATCAGGAAATGTATTTAAGATATGTATTGCATAAATCAGTTTAATGAGAAACCACAAAATATAAATAGCCCCATGTCAGTCAGGTACGCTACCATCTCGGCAGACGTACTGCAAACTGAAAAAGTTTTACTTGTACCTATGGGTTATTGTATGAGGTTCCACAATGGAAAGACTTGCCTTTTGCCATGTAAAATTACATTTTATTGTAACAAATTACATCCATCAATTCAGTGTCATCATGGAGGTAATCCATCGAAAAGCTTTTAACAACAGATGACACAAGTAAAATGTAGCTTTTCAACCACAACATTATAATGTAAGAATGCCTTCTTCTGAATTGAATAATTTTCGTCTCCCCACGCCCAACAAATCCAAGGCCACCACAATCGCCTAGAAGATGGGACCTAAACTAAATATCTTACAAGGAGGCCAGATCAGCAGACTTCAGAAATTTTTATTAAACATTTGCAAGGGTATAACATTTAAGAAAAGGAGTTTTTACTAAAAGGATTTTTATGATAAGATTGCAAAAGAAATGTTAGTTGGTCGTGTTGCGGAAACTTTCTGTCATCTCCATCCTGTTCGTGTATCCCCAGTTGGCTTATGTCCCAAAAAATATCCGAACTTATTGTGTATGATTCTCCATTTGTCTTTTCCAAAAGCGAGTTCTGAACTATTTTATTCCTCAAGAGTTTTCCACGGTACAATAAACTACAGTCCAAGACACCATTAAAATAATTCTACCCTTGTTTTTAAGCCAAATATGATATTGAAATGGCATATGATTATCACCGTTTTGGATTTAAATTGAATAATTTTTGAAAGATCCAGTACTGCATTAGAATGGATAGGAAAACAAAACATGCCAGAAGGTCACATTTTTCATATATAGGACGATTTTTATAGTGGCTCATTCAAAAGAGGAATAGTTAGATAATTTCCAACACATATGTTCTGATAGTGGAGTACCTATGGTTCAAGAAAAAAAACAGTGGGTCCAGTCATGTAGCTACTCTTTGTTGTATATTGCAAGGTTTTGCAGGTTCTATGTTATTTTATGTATATATTTTCAATTATAGGGAAACTTTTACAGGGTGCTAAAAGATTGCGCCCTTCAAAAGACAATATGCTTGGCTTCCATTAAAACTTGCAATTTTACACAGACTTGTGGCAGCACTAGACCAAACTTGCTCCACAACTTTAAACATATTCTGTTTAAATGTATGTTTCTGACGGCTTTTTATAGCCTCTTATAGGAAAAATAGCTACTAGTGCAATTAATTAAAATAATACAAAACATTGCTTACATCTATCAGATATTTAACAGGCCAACACATATTGTCGCTTTAAATTTCAGTCTTATAAACCCTGTAAACCCCTTTTTACGTCATGTCAGTTGTGTTATCCCCACAACCACATCATAAATGCAGGCATGTTTATCACATTCAATTAATCTAATTAGCTAGGGCTGTATATTATATGAATTTGTATTTGAAACTACCAGTGGGGAAACCATATCAAGATAGATCTCAATTTTCAAACGTACTGAATAAATCATTTAAAAAAATATTTTGTGGGTTACAAAATAAACCGTTTTAGGGTCACATCTTTAGAATAGAAACAGCTACTTGGTTACTGTAAGTGTTTAAATCAGATGCCCATGTCCGTAAGTTATGGAGTCGGCAATACCATGCCTTTTAAGGTACATAATGAATTTACGAGCAGGAGAAGTCATCAATAATTTTCTATTAATAGTAATTTTGCATTTTGGTGATGTGTTATGTCGCAGTGAAATTGGCTATACTTGTACTGCTTAATTAAACAAACTCGTCTGTTTTCTACATTTATTATATTATAATCTGCAAAATATACATAAACACACATTCAGGAACATAAGCCTGACAAACAACTGTACATTAAGTATAGTTCGATATTATTCATGATACAATAGTTATGTAAATCCCGCTTGAAGCTAAGGCTATAAATGATTAAAAATAATATTCTGGGATATATAAATTAAATTCCAAATACAATATTATAAATGTAACTTTGTAAAAGATTTATCCGAAAAATACATACTATTAATAAGAATATATTTCTTACTTAAACATGTACGAAAGTATTTTAATAATTAAGAATACACTATACCTGCAAAACGGTAGATATTACTCTTCCGAAAATATGTGACATGGCTAATGAAATAATTTCGAGTGCAACTATTTATACTGATTTATTTTGTGACACGCATGCAGTGCTCGTGTAAGTATATGGCGGGAAGCTTATATTCATTCATATATGTATTCAGTCTTCGTAGTAAAGTATAGTCCGTATTCTAGTCTATGTCGTCGTAGTAAAATAAAGTCTATTCTATTCTGTCGAATGATATGACGAATGTTACATGTAAATAAATGAAATGAAAATGACGAATGCAGTAATAAAGACAAGTAATGTAGTTTTTAATACTACATATATAAATTTATTTACACAAATGTTTCCTGGTTACACATTATATAAATGTTTACAGTACCCGGTGACACACACCCCCTCCGTAAACAAAAAGTTCGTCCCTGAACTTCCATTCCATACCAATCTACTACCGAAGCAGCAAGTATATTTAATATTATACAACACAAGTTAATAATATGAAGTTTGTTCATTTTTGCATTTGTATGCAGCAAGCGCCACTCTACGTAGAAAAATAAACAAAATTCATGTTGCAACAAAGCAAATTCATTACTGTTAAAGTAATATGTTAATTTCGTTTTGTTTCATAACATGATTTAGGTGTTCTGCCCATAACTTAGCCAGTTCATCCCCTGGGTGTACTCCATCCACTAATTTAGAATAGATATACCTAATCTTCCCCTTTTTACATTTCTGCACTGACGAGTGCAGAAAAGGAGTTAGGACGTGATTTTTAGTATTCAACTCTGTTATTAATTTATTAATAACATGAATACAAGAATTTAGTTTTTCTTGCATTATATCGTACTCATTATTATACATCAAACATGACGTTTTTCTCTGGGATAATCTAGTATTATTCCAGACTACAAAACTCATGGTAGTTATTGTAGCAAATACTACTTTACACCCAATGCTTTTCATTCTAGCCTCAACCGTATAGATTTTCTGCATGAAATTATCCACGTGATCGATCTCTTCACCTACTGAATTATGCAGCTTCAAATACGACTCCTCATATTTTGAATACACGTCTTTAGCTAATGTACATATATCGGGAATCCCAGCGATGAAATACACAATTTTGTTACCTTGTATTAACTTAAGTTTTTCATATGCCAAGTCACCAAGTCTTAATACTTTCCCACCAGGTAAAACGTGAATAACTTGACAATTGACTCTCCCTTGCAGACACCTGCCTCTGCTCGAACCAAATATATAAGTATGGGTATTCATAACTGTCAATAAAAATACAAACATGATATAACTAAAAAAAAAATGCAAATGTATAAAACCACTTAATATCTTACATAATCTGTATATCGTACAGGCGGTTTTACTTGTCTATTTGATCGACGTAGTGGGACTTCTGGTTGCGGTTGTAAACTATTATCATTCAATGTACTATGTGAGGACGATACTTCCTCAGATTCACAGGAAGAAACTATATTAGTACTATCTATTGTACCATCAATTGTGCTATTTCGATTGGATGTTGTACCTTCAGGACTTGTCGAATGACTTGTATTTTGAGTAAATTGAGGACTCGGTATGAACTCGCACGCAAGAGGGTTCAAAGGTTTACTTGGTATCTTTGAAATATTTTTTATGAGTATTAACCCATCGTCCTCATCAGACTCGCTATCCAAACGATCCGTGACATCTTCAGTGCAAGCTGAAGAATTTAAAGTATCATTGTCTGTGACAATAACAGTATTTTCTGTTTGATCACTTTCTTGTTGAAGGTTAGCTTTTCGACTAGCCTTTTTGCCACGATCGTATTGAAAAGTAGGTACTGACGTTACAGGAAGTAACATATTTCTATGTACTGTCTTATGGGTACGACCATGTTCTGATTTAACTACATAAACTGGAATGTCAGAATCGGGTTTCGAAACGACTACATAAGGATCCCTGATCCACTTGTTTTCCAGTTTGTGTCTACCTTTGAAGGCAACATTTTTTAAGAGAACACGATCGCCCGGTTCTAATACCGACTGACGTACTTTCAAGTCGTACCTAGTTTTGTGACGTCTGCTAGCTTTTTCGGCAGTCCTGGAGGCAGTTTTGTAAGCAAATTCTAGCCTTTTCTTAAGATTTTGAACATACATTTCTCGGCTACTTGACGACGAACTGACAGGTTCCCCTATAAAGGCGTCGATAGCCAAACGTGGATGCCAGCCAAACATCAAGTAATGAGGACTATAGCCTGTGCTTTCATGTTTAGTGGCATTGTATGCATGTACTAACGGCGCAACATACAATTTCCAG
This sequence comes from Limnoperna fortunei, assembly GCA_944474755.1. NCBI lineage: Eukaryota > Metazoa > Mollusca > Bivalvia > Mytilida > Modiolidae > Limnoperna > Limnoperna fortunei. Next base: position 34,394,630 of record OX104124.1, on the reverse strand, counting down.
TTCGCCTTTTTGTCGTCGTCAAGTGTCCCGAGCATGTTTAGAAGTGTTTGATTAAATCTCTCGCACTGCCCATTTCCCTGAGGATGATACGGAGTAGTGCGAGATTTTTTAATCCCAGCTAAATTGCATAGACTTTTTATTACTTTTGATTCAAAATTTCTTCCCTGATCGCTATGTATACGAGCGGGAAAGGAATAATGTTGTATAAAATTTTCCCATAAACATTTTGCTGTAGTTGTTGCGGACTGATTCCTCGTAGGTATAGCTTGGGCATACCTCGTGAAATGATCTGTTATGACAAGAATATTTTCATACCCCCCTTTTGATTTTTCCAGAGACAAATAATCTATGCAGACTACTTCTAGTGGGTGGGAGGAAATAATGTTTACCAACTTGGCAGAGTTAACGGACTTTGATTTTCTGAGAATACAGTTGGGACACGTAGATACTTTACGTTCTACATCCTTGTCAACACCTGGCCAAAAATATCTGGATTTCACAAGAGACAAAGTACGGTCCCGGCCTTGATGACCCACGTCATCATGAAGCCCTATAAGAACAGCTTCATGAAACACATCAGGCAACACAAGCTGAAACGTGACTTCGTCATTGATATATGATTTTCTATATAAAATCCCTTCTCTGAAACATAATTTGTCCCATTCCCTCAGAAGTTTTCTGACATTGTCTGGTTCTGAAGCAATCTGCCTTTTTGTTGGAGTATTCCCGACCTTCAGTAATTCTACTATCCTATTAATTGTGACGTCATTCTTTTGTTCCGTCTTCCAATCAATCTTTCCTAGATCAGAACAATCTGGTAACTCAATGTCTTCGTTATCCACGATTTGAGCGTCAGGTGAAAGTAAAACACTTTCGATCACAGGTTGCTCACATCGTGATATAACAGAATTGCAAATAGCTTTAATAATATCATTTGAAACAGTTTTTGGCTCACTATGAATCCTAGACAAAATATCTGCGTCTACGTTAGATTTACCCGCCCGGTATGAGAGAGTGAAATCATAATTTGATAAAGCGGCAACCCACCGATGACCAGTAGCATCAAGTTTAGCTTTGTCCAATACATATGTGAGTGGATTATTGTCTGTTCTGACTTCGAATTTACTACCAAACAAATAATCATGGAATTTATCAGTTACTGCCCATTTTAAAGCCAAAAATTCTCTTTTATGGGCGGGATAAATTTTCTCTGGCCCACGTAGACTACGACTTGCGTATGCTATTACCCTTTCTCTTCCTTCTTGTGTCTGATACAAAATAGCACCTAAACCGGAACCACTTGCATCAATATTAATTATAAAAGGGAGAGAAAAATCAGCAAACGCTAAAACTGGAGGATTTGTAAGTTTGTCTATGATTGTATTCATAGCCTTTTGCTGTTCGGCATCCCATCTCCAAGGAGCGGGCTTTGTTTTCTTCGATTTGGCCCCCTTCTTGTTGGTGTGATGTCCTATTAACAAATCATTTAACGGCTTCATAATAGAGGCATAATCTTTTACAAATTTCCTATAGTATGAGGTAAATCCAATAAATTTTCTAAGATCTTTCACACGATTGATTTTAGGCCAATTTTTGACAGCAGAAACCTTGTCGGGATCCGTTTTAATACCTTCAGCAGATACAATAACCCCTAAATATTTTATCTCGCTTTTGAAGAATTCACATTTATCGGCTCTGAGTTTCAATCCGTGATCCTTTAAACGTTTTAGTGCCGACTCGAGTCTTTCAAAATGTTCCTCTATATTACGCGAAAAAATAACAATGTCGTCAAGGAAAACAAGGCACTCTTTTAAATGAGCTTCCCCCATACATCTTTCCATTAATCTTTGAAAAGTGGCACCAGAGTTTGATAGACCAAATGGTAACCTATTCCACTCATAAAAGCCCAGGGGTCCTAAACCAAAAGCGGTCTTAAATTTGTCCGATTCTTTTATGCCGCATTGCCAATAGGCGGACCTTAGGTCCAGTCTACTAAAGAATTTAGACCCTGATAGACAATCAATCGTTTCATCGATTCTGGGTAATGCATAAGCATCTTTTACAGTTCTTTTATTTAACTTTCTGAAATCTATACAAAATCTTAAACTCCCATCACGTTTACGAACAAGGCAAACATTACTTGAAAATGGACTATTAGATTCTCTAATACAACCAGCCTCTAACATTTCCTTAATATGTTCCCTCACTTCATCGAATAGAGCCGGAGGTATACGTCTATATGGCTCTTTAAAAGGTTTATCATCTGTAAGTTGAATCTCGTGTTCCAATAGATTTGTATACCCAAGATCAGTAGGTCCCTTGGAAAATACAGACCCATACTTTTGAACCAAACCTGTTAATCTCTGTTTCACTTCTATATTTAAATCATCATTAAATTTTAATCCCAAAGATTCAGCATCTTCTATCGGACTATCAACAGAGTTATCATCACTATGGTCATTTGAACCTAAATCGACATGTCTTATGACCTTGACCTCGCTTAAACTGCACAGTGGAGACTTGGGTTTAATTTCTATCACTTTGGCTGTCATGTTGAATAGTCTAACTGGGACCCTACAAATTTGACCCTTTAAATTAACTACACGGGGACAAACTGCAATAGTATCTGAATATGTACTATTGATAGTTTCTGTAAGGACGGAAGTTGCATTAGGACACTTTGACCTAGCAAGGCCCGTAACTGTCTTCACAGACATCGGGTACAACTTCATGACCTTTCTATTTGTCGATTTCACCATCCCAATCGACTGATCATTCATTGAATCAAATGCCAACCTCCACTGTTTCGGAATATCATTTGTACCGAAATCAGAAATACATGTATAATAATTTCTAATAACATTTGTACCAACAACAACAGGTACATTTCTATTATATTCTGTTGGTGCTACAACCAACAGTGGTATAAACAGATCTTCGCCTGAATAAAAATCAACTCGGACTTTTACTTCTACATAACCTGTGTAAGGAAGAGTTGATCCCCCTGCTACATTTACAGTCAAATTTAATTTGTCTAAACATTTAACTTCAGGTATAGGTTTCAACCTTTGAAGGACATCAGAGGAAATCGTAGAAATCATCGAGCCACTATCAATTAAAGCCTTAAGCTTTACACCATTTACTATGATAAATGACTCATTTGCCGAACCAACCATTCTATCCAACAAATTTTGTGTGAAAACAAAATCATCATTGACTTTGGGACAGGACTTCTGTCCAGAAGTCTCAGCCTTAAAATCTCTAGTTTGTCCCGCAACAGAGATTTTTACTAGTTTAAATCATCTTTCTGACCTTGATTTTGCTCCTTGCCTTGATAACTTCCGTTTCTGAAATTTCCTCGATTTCTGAAATTACGATTATTTCCCCGTGTCTGACCCCTGTTTTTGTTCTGAAATTGCCCACGATTACTATTTGAATTGCCTTCGGATTTACTTTCCTTATACTTTTTCAACTCAACTTCCATCGACTCCATTCTCTGATTCAAAACTTTGACCGTTTTTAACAACTCATCTAATTTATCTGACTGCGCTACAGTTGCCTGTTGTTGAACCTTATTACTACATGAATTTTCAGAACAAATCGATAATTCAAGCTCAATCGATCGAATTTCTTTCCTCAATTGATCGAAATCTAAAACTGTGTCGTACTTGTATCTACTGGCATTCTTTAACAAAGGATCTCTTAGACCTGACCAAAATTTAGAACGTAACATTTCATTTTTAGCGCCAGGATTAATCTGACCCTTATCAACAGCAGCTTGAATCAAACTTTCCAACTTCATCCCATATTCAGCTACCGATTGATTAGGTTGCTGATACTCAGCATAGAACTTTTGCAATAACGCTTCGCTACTAAACACATTTCCATATACCCCCTCAAGTTTATCAATAATTTGCGTGGGTGCAGCATTTTCAGGCAAAGACAACAATAAGTTTCTTGCTTTACCCTTCAATGACCCTCGGATGCATTGCATCATAATAGTGTCTGTATAATTTCCCTCCCTAAGTATACATTTAACCTCGTATTTCCAAACTTCAAATGAAACTTCACTCTTATCTTCACCCGAGAATATAGGGATTCTGGGCTTAGCATAAGACAGTGAGGTCATGTCATCCATATTTTGAATATGGCTTCTATCATGTATAGGGCGGGGTGGTAGCTCTGCGGATGTTCGTTTACTTTTAACAGCTGGGGTACTAGTGCTGGGTAACCTAGTCTGATGTAATTGATCATATTCTTCAGATGTTACAACTTTATAGTCCGATTGTTTATTAATAATTTCAATCATCAGGGCTATCTTTTCGGGAGATATAGCATCAAGCATCTCCCTTTTGGGAGTAGTATGACCTCCACCTTGAGCCATATTGAATTTCAAGTAAATAAACTTGATATATAGATATATGATATATGTTATGATATGTTATGATATGATATGATAATGAAAATGTAACAGATATACTCACCCACGGTCAGTCAAAGTCAAAATTGTGTCTTATCAGTCAAAACAAATTTCAGCTATTAGTGCATACGTAGTGCATTGTGCATGGGTTTTCTGAAAAATATAATTAAATAAGTTAATAATACAATTGGATACATACAAAGTAAAAACAGAAAGTAAAAAGTTTATAATTACAATTCATTTTTACACACCTAATTAAACAATATATTAATATACAAGTGCATTAATGTACTGTTAAAATAATCTACGTTTCATCAATGACTTCGCACGGACATGTCATTTAAATCTTTTCATGGTCATCGAATCGGAACACCATTGTTTACTAACTGACTACTCGCAGTTATTACGTATATGTTTACATAATCGAACACACCTCCAGAAACACTTTTGCAAGCATTACTGTAGAATATCAAACACGTGTACACTATGTTATCTCGGAAAACTAATTTTCCATTGAAGAACACATTTCAATATATCGAAATGAAATAAATTATTATATCTGGTATGGCCATAACATGAATAATTTAAATTCAGGTATACTTCGTTGTCACAATTTATAAATTTATTTCCTCATCAGTCGGAATAATACAAACTGACCACAGCTTCAAAACATCATATTGTGTTGTTGAACTCTGCGTTGTTCCGGAACGTGAACATCGACTGGGACAGGAATACCATTACTATATGGTATATGCAGACGAAAGATCTCGGTGGAACCTCCAAATGTCGCAGTGAAATTGGCTATACTTGTACTGCTTAATTAAACAAACTCGTCTGTTTTCTACATTTATTATATTATAATCTGCAAAATATACATAAACACACATTCAGGAACATAAGCCTGACAAACAACTGTACATTAAGTATAGTTCGATATTATTCATGATACAATAGTTATGTAAATCCCGCTTGAAGCTAAGGCTATAAATGATTAAAAATAATATTCTGGGATATATAAATTAAATTCCAAATACAATATTATAAATGTAACTTTGTAAAAGATTTATCCGAAAAATACATACTATTAATAAGAATATATTTCTTACTTAAACATGTACGAAAGTATTTTAATAATTAAGAATACACTATACCTGCAAAACGGTAGATATTACTCTTCCGAAAATATGTGACATGGCTAATGAAATAATTTCGAGTGCAACTATTTATACTGATTTATTTTGTGACACGCATGCAGTGCTCGTGTAAGTATATGGCGGGAAGCTTATATTCATTCATATATGTATTCAGTCTTCGTAGTAAAGTATAGTCCGTATTCTAGTCTATGTCGTCGTAGTAAAATAAAGTCTATTCTATTCTGTCGAATGATATGACGAATGTTACATGTAAATAAATGAAATGAAAATGACGAATGCAGTAATAAAGACAAGTAATGTAGTTTTTAATACTACATATATAAATTTATTTACACAAATGTTTCCTGGTTACACATTATATAAATGTTTACAGTACCCGGTGACAGTTATAAACATTTCCATATATAAGTTGTTAAGGTGTTCTTGCTGCAAGTACTGGAGATTAATGGAGTTCAAAAGTGAATAGACAATTTTTATTAGGGAACTTGATACATGCATGTTGACGAGCAAGGGCAGGCCCTGTTGGCCCCACCATTTATGTTTGATGTTTTAATTTAATTGGTGCAATTCTAATTTGCTGTAAAGATTTTGTGTTAACTTTTCATTCAATTAAGATTAAATCTGTCACATTAGCATTAGGTGAGGCAAACAGAGAAAACTGCAGAGTTTTGTTTACATGTTGGGTATTGTTTTTCTGGTGGCTAAGGTTTAGGAGCATAAATTGAGTTTTACTAAATAAAACGTCTTATGCGAGCAAATCATCCCTTTATTGAACCTCTGTACCTTAGTTTTTATCTCAATTGTCACGTTACCAATTAATAATATTTATGAAATAATAGAAGCCGTGTGCAGCAAGGAAAATATTTCTCTCTAAAAATGTTCGCTTAATTTACTAGATTGAGAATTTTTTACCTCCCATTCGCCACCACCCTCATTATGTTATTTATTAATTTCATTTTAATTTTAATTTTGATTATTTTCATGAGTGTGTTCTGTTAATAGTTTTTATAAACTAGTTTAATAAGCCCCTCTTTCGGCCTTTTCATGGTATTGTTTGATTATAGTGGGTTACTATAATTTCTTTTGTAGGCCTGACAAATTGTTAAGGGCCACTTTTTGTTCATCCTTTGCCTCATTTATGCTTGATGTTTTATGTTTTAAATTCATAAGTGCATGTTTATATACTGTAAATATTTTGTGTTTTCATTTAATTCAGATTAAATCACTCACATTCGGTTACCCAGAAATGGAAGTAGTTGTTGTATTTATATGATATTTGAGGCAAACAGAGCAATTTGCAAAGTGTGGTTTAAATGTGGGGTATTCTTCTCCTGATGGCTAAGGTTTTGGAGCATAAATATTCGAATTATCCCTTTTAACGTAATTAATCGCAATTTTATAAATTTTTGTTCTGCTTCATTGTATCTTTTCGCTTTAAATACATCCTTAATGTAAGACACGACCTTAGAAAACATCTTTAAAACTTTGCATATTCTATTAGACATTGTTCTTAATAATAATATATATTTTAATGTTCAATTTATAGCCTGTACGTATTGAAATGTTTTCTGACGTATGTGTATATAAAACATATCATGTAGCATGTATCGTTTTATATATAGAACGTATATTGTATGCTGTGATTACTTGTATTTGATCCAGTGTTGTAGATTTATGACACAAAACTAACAGAAAATTAACTAAATAAAGTATTTTAAACTAGACTCATTTTAAAATCCTAAACTTTGTTTTTATTCTCTTGCATTCAACACATTTTATCATGACTAATGTATCTGTAAACATTTATATCAGGAAGCTCAAAACTACCAATTAATGGTCATAAATAGAGCTCAATGTAAAGCTTTCGGTAAACCGATAAAACATGATATATTATACCAAATGGCTGTTGAAGAGTTTAAACTGTATATATAAGGATTTAAATATAAATATTCATTTGATTACCTTTTTCGTTGTGTTATGATTTTCGTTGATACAAGAATTCGGTCTTCTATATATACATGAAACAAATGTGGTTACTGAACTGAAAATTATTGCCGGTTAGAGTCAGTTCATCTCTCATTTATTAAAAAGACTTACAGAAGAATGTTCTTATAGTCAGTATTTTAACTTACCATCCCAAGCAGCAGTTGAATGCGTTCCTATTAGGTGTTAATAAAATATTTAGTTTTTAGTTTTACGATCTATATGTTTTTTAATTAACTATAATCACTTTTCTTAAAAGTACGTTAAGACATTAGTCTAGCAACTAGGGGTGTATTAAACGTGTGATATTTAAAACAAGTGAACAGACGTATTTTTCAATAAATCCTCAATGAAAAGAAACTGACCTTAAACATTAACGCATACTGCAAAATTTCCTTTAAAGGATAACCAAATATCACCAACACCAAAACGGTGATAGGAATGACTAAGTTGTATATTTAAATCATTATCTGAACTATTGTATTAAAATTTTTCTGTGTTTATAGGCAGCAAAAATATAACATTTGTAATTACAACGAGTTCGGTTCGGACAGAGAATGACAACTAAATTTATTAAACAAGGGATGTAATTCTAGTTTTGTACGTTTTGTCACATTTTTTATCAATGGACAAACAAACAAGACAAACAAACAAGCAATCAATCGGCTGCCATATTTACTATATGAACGTACTTTATATTGGATTGTGTACTTACTACGTTTTTCTATGTATGTAATAGTCCATTGATTATCGGACACGTACGTTGATAATGTGTTTATATTGATTAAATACATTTTGAAGCTGTATCTTAATACTCTGCTGCCTCATCTACTGAATCGATATCGATATTAATTGGCTTAAGGAAACTCATATAAAATGTTGATTTTATCTCAGCCTAATGTCAATATGTGTATGGGTAAAAAATGCAATAACAAAATTTTTATAAAGACTATTAAGGGACTCGTTACGTATTCATAAAATCAATAATAAAAAATGACTTTGATCAGGGCATTATATATACAATAATAGCAATTTGTAAATGATTTTTGTACAACGTATGAACTAAAACGACCGAACTTTTCTAAACAAAAATATCAAAAGAAACTATAGAGAAAAAAGAAAATTTAAAGAACTGTTAATCTGTCTACAGAATAACAAAGTAGAAAGTTTGTACGGATTATAGTGATTTAAATATAGCATTATATAACCCAGATCTTCCTGTGCTAAATGCATATGAATTCCTTGCCAGTTAATTAGTTTTAACTTAAAAGAAACATAAAAAAACATATAATAATATTGTTTATAATCTTAGATTCGTTCAAAACTCCTTACCTCAGCTTCCACTCTCTAGTATTAAAAAACAGGCGATAAAATAATTTTCATTAAACGTTTTAACTACAAAACTAATCTAAAATAGGTGTCAGAGATAACAGATACGTAGTGAATAATATTTAAACCTTTCATGTTACTTCGATTCCTTTTTATAACTGTAATCAAAAGTCTGATAAAGGATTTTAAATGCTTATATCAAAGGTTAAAAAATTCAATATTATGTTGATTAAATTTTTTGTTGTGATCGGATGTCGTTGATTACGTCGCTTTCAATTTTTGAAATTATCAAACAATGTTCTTGTGTTACTGAACTTACGCTGTCAAATTTTTGCTTTCCCTCCGCGGGATTCGAACTCGCACCGTTGTGACACTGTGGCACCAAATCGCCTGCACTATGTTCAGCGGTCTAGACCCCTCGGCCAAATCCACTATATAAAAATATAGCTTTATTAACCAGGGTGAAGCGTAGACATTGACATGCTACATGTGTACTAGCGTGTGACGATGGAATTGTCGTACCCAATACGTATTAATCTGACAGCAATCTAATTTAGCAATTTTGTATATATTATATAGGATGACAAAGTTATATATAATGAATCAGTTCGTAATCTTGTATACAGAAGTATATATTAAACATAAAAAGTCCAACGTAACCAGAATTTACATTTCTATTTTCACAAGCGCTTTCATGTATCATGACAATCTTCAGGTCCTGAAGATTGTAATGATACATGAAAGCGCTTGTGAAAATAGAAATGTTAATTATATATATATATATATATATATGTGCTAATAAGTCATACCTATATGTTTTGTGTTATTTAAAAGCAGACACTATGAATGTATGACAATACAGAAGTCTGTTAATTATCAATTTACTTTAGTCTCTAGTTTAAATCTGTTACTTGATGCCAGCTAATAAAACATCTTTGAATGAAAATGCATATATTTTATATATTTTGCTCAATTTTTGAAAATAGGATTAAGACTGTATTCCTTCACTCAGAGTTGGAGACTAATAGTGGGGTAAAATTGTTGTGAAGTAATGTAAACTTAGATTATGACCAGTTCAATGGGTTTTCCTGGGAATGCAGATGTTGAATTGTATATGAAATATGCACAGTATTTTAACGTTAATGCGGTGCATTTATCGTTATCTGCTTTAAATAAATAAATAACAGAATATGAAAAAAAAACGTCTACCCGATCTTATGGCTTCAACTTTACTATCATCGGAACAAACATTTTAAAAGCGCCGGTGTGTGTGGTCAAGAGCTTTATTTTTGGTTTAAGTTATTTTGTCTGTTATTTTTCTCATTAAAGGCATTAGGCTTTTAATCGTTTTATTTTGCTTCAAGATATCTAGAGTAAGAAAAATAGTGCAATTTGCAATAAATACCAAAAAGCATTTGATATTATTAGTGACTTTGCTTGTTGTTGAAAGCAAGGATTAGTCGGATTCACCATATTATACACCAAACACGTAAGGCATCGGATAGCACAATGCATGTCCTTCCTTCAGGTGAGGTTACAAAGAGTTTGACGCTATTGGCGGAAACGAATGAACTCTTAATTTTAAAAAATGACATCAACATGAGGAAATTAAAATAAACACCTTTAAAATCGTAAATTTTTTTATATGTAAGACAAAATCTAAAGCCTATTATTAAAGAATACTTGAACGTGTACATCTTGTTAGCACGGTGCATATTTCGCAATTTGTATTGAAATAATAAGCCTTTTAGATATTTCTTCTCTCAAATTGAAATAACTTAACCAACCAAATAGAAAAGCGTGTAAGTGTATTGCCAATATGAACAATACCAAAATCGCTTAAGATTAAAATAAAATAGTTTAACACATTTCATATAGCTTTGGTCGACGTTTTACCACTATTCAGCTGTATCGTGAGGTCCAGTTTTTATAAGCAGAGGAGAATGGATTACTGAACGCAAACCCCGAACCCTTGGTAGGATTCTTGTTATTACATGTCAAGAAAGAAATCAAGGTTATAAAATGTACTAAGCCAGACGATCTTTTCGTCTAATCAAGACTTATTATCGGCGTAACTAAAACGTATTTAAAATCTAAATAATTAAGGTGTTGCAGAGTTTTTATCGTCAAAATATAAACGCTATACCAAATCGTCTAAGGCGACCTACATTTGGAGAATGAAGAAACCTTTTGAATTTGATTTTTTAAGGTCTGCAGTAAATTAGTGGCTGACTACATCATTCCTTGTCCAAAAAGAGTCATGAACCCGCAACCTCTGTGTTAACAGCACGTGATTGATAGCAGATGACTAAATTTCACATTCGCTCGTCTACCTAGGCCCTATTTGTTGTTAATTGTAAAGGGAGTTTTACAATTTGTAAAAAAACAAACCATGACCAGCATTTGTTCATTGGGATATAAATATGCGTCAATTTTGTGTTGCAAACAATCTAACAGTGAGTTTAGTAAATTGGTTAAGTACATGTTATATTAATAGAAAAAATCGTTTTGTTTACTTTTCTGAAAAATAATTGCATAGCTAAAGAAGTTTTGCACACTATCGCCTCTGACAGTTGCACAATGATATGACCTTCAAAGAGTGAAAAAGGTGAAAGTGATTGTTGAATGGTAATCGTCTGAAAGGACATTACATATCCGTTTTAAATACTATTAATATTTATTTTTGAATTTACAAATGTCTTTCATGAAAACTGAAATTATAGATCCACAACAAATGATTCACAAACGGAATAAAACGAATGATAGTTGCGTCTATACGTTCATATCCTCTACACGAAACACTGATTTATTTATTATAACTTTTGAACATATTTGCTGACACTTGTAAGATCTAGAATGTATCTATTTCGGACCTATGTGCAGCTTTGCGTTGACATTTGTGTCTCGCGAAGCCATTCCAAGAAATAAGGAAAGAAATTTTTACGGGGCTCTACATTGACATGATGGGTCGGTGATTATATTGACTCTGTATAAGTCATAATTCAGAAATTTTATTGACCCTCAAAGAAACAAACTCTTGTCATTCGTATTAAATGAACTATCTTATCGTTTGGAGGGAATATCTGAAATTATAGTATTGTTTCCATTCATAAAACATCCAAAAATTGTTTCGGAATTTAACAGAACAGAAAGCATAAATTTCAATTAAAAAACAAAAAAAAACTGAAATTAGCTAAAAATTTAATTAGAACAATAATATTATAAAAGCCATATTTGCGCGTGCTAACTTCACAAAAATCCATACCAACAGCGTTTTATAGCAGGATCGTCTAAGTGTACTACCAAAACACTATCTCAACTCCTGACCACTATTTTAACAGCAGTGAAAACGGGACTTCAAAAATACAGCGGCACTCTCTACTCCAGAAGTGGAATAAATGAAATGTGGATAATAAAAAATTTAAAAAAAATGATATTCGCTGTAGCAATCCTTGACAGGAAACATCAATATTACTGACATGAACTGTATGAATTGTGTACAGTGATTAACAGTTCATGAACAGTAAAGTTACAGTAACTATCAGTTTCTATAAAACAAATTTGAACTGTGTATGGTAATGTCAGTCTTTATTTTGGTTCATATGAGGGACATTTCGTAAATTCTGGTGCTGTGATGACCATTAGCGTCATATTGGAGATATGTAACAAAGAGAGAACTGTACTGATTATTTGTATGTATAAACTTATTATCTCTGAGTCAATAGTTTGTCTATAAACTTTGGATAATTTTTAAAGCTAGCCAGTTGTTAGTATTTATCTGTCCTTAAGAAATACACGTGAGTTCTAGAAGCGATTAATGATTTCTATTTGGTTTTACAAGCCTTTAATAACCTTTATGTGACCACATGTTAAGGGATTAAATAACCATACAATGTTTCTACTTTGACTTTTAATTTGGGAGACAGAAAACTAATTTTTCGCTTTGGAATAATACGGACGTTGGAATCATTAAGAGACAGATGTTGATTGTGATGTATATATTTATACATATTTATGCATAATGTATGTACTACAGTGGATTAAATTTGTGTTTTATTTCTGAGGTATATATTTATACATATTTATGTATAATGTATGTACTACAGTGGATTAAATTTGTGTTTTATTTCTGAGGTATCTTTCTTAAATGAATATTAACAAAATACAAAATATTTGCTTTATCAGCTAAGGTTCGTTTTAAAGCTATACTTTGTTTTACTCTTTAGTGGTCTAATCTGGAAGCTTTCAAAATATAATCATTATTGTCAATCATAACTACTGAGCAATAATTAAAACATCAATCAAACATCGATACTACTTGATAAATGAAACCAAAAATCTGATAGGAAATTTAAATGAAAGTTCAATGGCCAATGTTTTGGTGGTTACATTTTTTTGTTGTGTACTAATTGGCGATAATACGCTATTTTAAATTGTAATGAAATAGCTTTTAGGTTACCGAACTCATCAATAATTGGTAGTAGGCCATTTTTAATACATGCAATTTCTTTGCAAAACATACTATTATCTATTTTTTAATCTATATTGTGTAGAAAGTGAAACTATTAAAACGTATTACAGTACAGAATTTGTTTATTAGTAATTTTTATTTAATCTGTAAATTAGATAGTGTTACCCTTTGATAGTCCCATTCTAAATGCAACAAACATACAGCATTTGACATTTATTCTTTATCACCTATAACTAAGCCTAAGAGTGGGCAATACAATGTGTATTGATAGTGCTCCGCGACCTTTCGTATTACACTTATGAATTCCAAACGTTAAACAGAGAGCATCTATACCTTGCGAAAACGAAGAAACCTATAATTGAAAGAGACGTATGTTGCTTCCTAATGATAACTTGTGATCGGCTCAATATTTTACGTGTACTTACTACATCCTTTTACTAAAATATATTATTTTATCATTTACAAATGCAAATGTCATAGGTCCATCGCGAACGAGTTGTTGTTTTCTTGTAACCGTGGTTAGTGACGTTTGCGAAAAACAGTAGACTTCTTCGAAACTCTTGCATAGTTGATCAATAAAGAAATAGAGACAACGTATGCAGATGAAGTGAGGAACATTTATAAATTTGAAAATAAAATCGTCTCGTTTGTCGCGAATTTTTGTGCTGAGATGACCATTGGCGTCATATTGGAGCTGTAAGCGTATAGATAATGTAGATGAAACTGTGTCTGATGCTTCTTTGCTTCTTTCTAAAAATGGAATATAAACAAATAAAATATTATTGCTTTGTCAGCTATAATTCGTTTTCAAGCCATACAATGGTTTTCACTTTAGTACTCAAAAAGTGCTATAATTATAAATTTATCGGCAAACAATTAAATCTGTAAGCTTTTAAATAAAATAATTTGGGTCAAAGATAACTATTGAGCACTTTCAATCAAACATCAAAATATGGGTATAAATGCCACCAGAGTAGTCTCAGGCAGAATGAGATTCGATTTTGAAGCTAAACTAATTTCACAGAAGACCCATATTGAAGAGAAACTGCTTATTCCAACATAAATGTCTGAAATATCAACCTCACAGACAATTTTATATGAATATGGAGAACCTATGTCTTTGGGTAGCAACACACAATCAGATCAAACTAGTTATTTCAACAATTTAAGGGAAACAGAACATACTGACATTACCGAGCCATCCTCTACACTTTCTTAGAGAACTGAAACAGATATTTAACATATATATCACAAATCTGAACATCAAAAGAATCTTAAATCTAACATCTCACGTATGAGCAACATTGCTTATTGCATAAAATAAGATATTATGACTGCTTTCTATATTTGTAGATTTTAACGAACATCTGAACATCTATCAAAATTTAGTTGCTTATACTATAATTCTATTCTATTGCAGGTAAACATTCATACAACATATGTTTTGACCATGTCAACCAAAGAACTGCAGTCCTCCATCAAACACGAAATAAGCAGAATAAAATGTTTAACATGGTGCAAGCTTATTTTGCATTTGATAGAATTTCCTCACTTTCTGTACCAAACAATACACATTTACCATCTACAGATGACATTTTAACCACGCAAACTTCCAAAAAATTTCCTACTGAAATGTATGAAATTATTCCGAGATCTTAAATGATTGTTATACTTGAAAGTATATAATATGAAAAAATTCCATTGTTTTCTAATTTGAAGGCAAGAATAAACTGGCATATCATTCATCTGTACTCAATGGATTCGTCACAGAAGAGTTATATGGCATGTTTATTGTGTAAATATATCTCACTTGGTTTAAAATTAAATGGCCAACTTTTCACTGATAAATACAATAAAAATATATAGTTCCACTAGTAGATAAAGCTGTCCAAAATGTCAGTAAATAACAATTGACGATGTGGTTCACTTTGTCCTGCATTCCTTCCAGTGTTTAAAACTCATGTGAATAGATGTTTCTGCAAAAAAAAATCGCACAATCATAGTGACTTTTGATTGTCTTGAAAATATTTTCTATGGGAGGATGAACAAAAAATATTGTCATGGAGAACGCACCCTTTGACGTCATATTACGTCGCAAAAAACATAGTTTTTGTGTTGATCTTTTTTTCTAAAATGTCCAATTACCCAACTAAAATTGTTGAGTTTGTACTGATGTTTGAATTTATTTATAAGTATTAACTGTAAATATATATTTCCTCCATCCAGGGATAACACAATTTACACAGATTATACAATGCGCAAAACGGAAATTTCGTTATACCTTGATGTTTGCGGAAGATTTCAGGTATAGTCAACGTCATCAATACATCTTATTATGACGTCACAATTCACGTGCTGAAATACCAAGTTAGGTTATACGAAATAACCAACTTTGCTCATGTATTGAGTATTTAAAAAAAAATTAAAATATTACAAATAAAATCTAAATTATTTTTATAATTGAAATACAGAAAAAAACAGTAAAGATACATGCAAATAAAAATGATAAAACCAAATGGAATAAGTTGAAAGTTTAATAACGTACAATTATATATATACGTCTGCAAATTAAAGCCCAAACACTGTTAGAATTTAACTTTTAACACTGTCAAATTGTTTAGTTGCCCTCAGCGGGATTCGAACTCACACTGTTGTCACAGTGTGGCACCAATTTGCCTGCACTATGCCTAATGGTCTAGACCCCTCGGCCAACTCCGCCAAAATACATATATATATATAAAGTCTAAAGGAAGCTACCAACCAATACACTAACTAAGTATCGGATCGCCAACATGACGATACAGCATAAACAAAAAAAAATAATAAATAAGTCTAGAGAATTATGCAACGATACAAATATAAAGATGTTACTACTATATACTATTTTATTGCATTGTCAAAATTCCGCTGAGGAAGGCCGTGATCGAGGCCGAAACGTTCGGAAAATTTAACAGAGTTTTTATATTTATTCTTTAAGAGACTATGATTATATATATACATTTAAAGCAAGGATTCATGTACATCATGTACAGTCCAAAACAAAATATATAAAACATTTCATATTGTTTACTATATTATACAATTATAGCGTTGGTATGATGTCGATACGACGATATATCGACCAAACAGATTTGCATATCGACTGAGGACGCAGTCCGAGGTCGATATTCATCTGTTGGTCGATATATTCTCGTATTGAAAGTATCGTAAGCTATTATTGTTATATTGTTAATATTACCTATTGTCATGATTGTTGAACAATATTTCATTTTTTGTGTACAAACCATTTGTTTGGCAGATTTTTAATAATGTATTTTTGGAATTTTTAAAATCTATTTTTAGTAACGTGCTGTATAGATGATTGTATAGATATGAAGCATAACAAAATATCGTTGGAAAATTCTATTTTTACGTATATTATATTTGCCCAAAGAAATACAAAATGACCACGTGGTATCGTTAAACAAATCAAAATAATAAAAAATATCTAATATTAATACGATTAGTATTGTACATTAAATTTTATAATACAACTTTTTTTTTTTAAATAGATATAAACGAATAGACATTTTGTTTTAATTGAGTACACAGATTAACAAATTTGGAATATGTTTGTATTAAAATGAGGACGAACTTTTATATGAACCTGTAGTGCTCATGGAGAAGAATGAACGTATGATTTCTGTTTAAATGATATACAAAGCAACGGAAAACTTACAACGAAACAATGATAAGATAGCCTTAATATTTACTTGTTTAACTTCCATCTGAAAATTGCCTTTCAATTGTATGCAAGTTTATACTGCTAACGAAACATTTTTTTACCAGCACTTGCTTTTTATATTTCCAATATTTATCCCGTTCGTTGTATAAACGGAAAAGTAGTTTCTTAAATCAAGGAATTCAAGTAATTGATATCGTTGTTTTCCTTGGAACATTTCTTAACCAGCCTCATTCATTAACTGCAATTTGTGAATGGCCCCACATTTTGCATCTAAATGTAAAGTTGATCAACACATTAGCATTATCGCTATTAAATGTATACTCTTTCCCGCTTTTGTTTAGGTCGAAAAATAGCGGAACTGTTGATCAATGAATGGTAGGCAGCAATCGATAAAAAACCTGAGATAGGAAAATTAAGAAAAGGTATTTTCTAGGTATTTGCACATACTTTTGATTGATTGATTGATTGATTGATTGGATGTCTGCTTTACGTCCAGCGAGCAGAATTTCAGCTATATTCAGGACGGGAACAAGCAATAAATCAACGAAAGATGGGTATGGGATGGGTCACAGGGAATACAATTTTGACTGCCACTGGAAAGTATGGAGTTTTGGGTAGGGGCGGAAAATTTAGCCTTTTGTAGCGGCTACAATGAGCCTACTCTTTTTCGAAATATACAAAAGGGGTCTTTATCGTGCAAGGAGCGTGGCACTCTCCAAACACGTTACCCACTACGGTCCGCGGTCAGGCTTTCCGTAATATGCCCTGACAACCCTCCAACGAGAGGGTCTCCCCTATCCGCCACCCGGGGAAGCGCTGGGCTGCTTTGTGGGTCGAGCACTGGGAACCCTCCCAGTATGGTCCCAGCACATACTTTTGAGTTGAGCTCATATTAACATAACAAAAACGAATCTCGAGTTATAAAATAGGACCTCGTAATACATTACGGATGAAATATATGCATTGTACTACGAGGAAATATTTAAAAGATATCTCTATTTTTTCCGCAAATTTTTTTTTACTAAAGCATGTTACAACACATTTATCTTTTACGCATTGATCCGCATGTCACATTTCAGCACAAGACATTTATGTTCACACTGTGTATTTGTCTTTTTTATTTCCTAAAACTTTTACCAAACTGGCCAACTCTGGCGCGTGGGTTTCCAGTAGTAAAATATTATCATTGTATAGTAGCTAGATTACGTGGTAACCTTTTAAGAACAATGCTAATCGATCAAACAATTATATGGAAAAATATGCATGAAATATGTAGGTAAGATGAATTATATGTTAGAACTGCAATATGTTGTAATAGTAAACTAGTGCACCAATTTTGTGTAATTGAATCAACTGACCGCTTTTAACCTATATCATTAAACCATCACAGAACGATTGTATGCATATTGGTATTTTAAAACCGGTCCTATATTTCTACTCTTTTCTGCTTATAAACTCATTTTTCTGCATTTTTAACATAATTAATTGAAGACGGTGCCTATTGTATAAAATCGGATACTCTTAAAGACCGAGAGGCAAACATAAAAATGCGAACATATTAAAGTTGTGTTCCTGCTATTGTAGAATTTTAAGATTGCTTTGGAACGCTGAGCATCACACAAGCAGCTAAAACTTACCTTTTTGACTCTTTGAAGTGAATATCATTGTGTCTTTGTCTGTGGCGATAGTGTGCAAAACGTCACGAGCTAGTAAAAAATAGTTATCAATAAAAGGTAAACAAAACGTTTCATTAAATGAAAAGAACTGCATTAACAGATTAACAGTTACAATTTACAACATTAAATTGATACAAATATATATCAAAATAAATCAAAATATGTAAATGATCTGCTTCTTACGACTCGTTGAATACCCGCAACAATGAAACGAAGAGATAAAGGTTGACTGTGGCCTAGAGGAAAAGGTAGTTAGTCAACTACATGTACTACTGATCATGAGCTTGTGAAAATTTAACCCCCATTTGACAGGGTGTGCTATATTTGTTCCATACATTTACTGCAACCTGAAATTTCAAAAATTAAACTTGTATTTTTTCTATTCGAAAGATGTAAATCGCTTTGACTTATTTGGTATGGCATTTTAATTGTGACGATTAAACATTCTACTCATTTGGATTATCAATATTTATTGGGTTTGAGCTAAAACGCGAGTCCGGCATAGTACAATTTATAACCTAGCTATCTTTGATAACATTTTATGACAAGAATCCTACCGAAGGTCCGAGATTTTAACTTTTATCGCACGTAACGTTAGTGTACCATCTAAACTCATCCTCATGTTAATTGACCGGTATGAAACGTAATACCTGCCTTATAAAGACGTTTTGTTGCAATTTTTCAGCTATATCATGGTGCCCAGTTTTAATTAAGGGGAGGAAGCCAGAGTACCCGGAGAAAAAACCCCGACCTTCGGTAGGAAAACTGGCAATCCTTGTCAATTAAAATTGGAGTCGAATGCACCATCCCCACAGTGAGGCTTGAATCCACAAACTCAGTGACCACGTGATAAAGAGGAGACGAATAACCTTAACCACTCTTCCACCGAGGCCTGTTTTTCATTATATGATGATACTTTGTCGTTATGTAATGATGCCTCTACATTATGTAATGATAATTCTTCAGTATGTGATGATACTTTGACATTATGTAGTGATACTTTATCACTATATGATGATACTTCATTATGTGATGATACTTCTTCGTTTTTTATGATACATTCACAAAAAGAACAAACAATATAGCTTAACAAAGTATTTCTGATATAACATATAGGTCTCACTCGTTTGCATAAAATTTCGAGACAGAACAAATCACGAATACATATTATTGAGCATTTTTAGTAAAGAATCATTAATGAAAATTCACATTTCAACCTAATTTAAAAGTCTCACAGTATTTTGTCTTACATTCGTGGAATGTTGGTTTTCAAAGCCCTTAATAAACAATGGGTTTCATCATTGAAATTTAGTCAAATAATAAAAAATATAGATTTTTTATTATTTCTATACAAATTATCTTCCCTTAAAAAGGACGGACAATTTGAGGATCTGAAATAAGATGTATTTATTCCGACTTTTCCAAATTCCAATAGAAATCAACTAAAATACTTATAATAATAACATTCAAATTGATGATGCGCAAAACGATGTTTAGTTTGCTCAATATATCTAAGATCATTAAGAACAGTAGGTTCTTGAGGGCGGAGAAGGCTCACCTGGTCTAGGCACATGACACCAACACAAGTGAATTGACATTGAAGAATTATGTTTTGATTTGTTAGGTTAAATTTTGTTCAGTTATTTGTTTCCAAGCACAACTGTTATACTTGTAATATGTGTATATTTGTAAGCTAAAACTCACTAGTGATACCCCGCTTTTACAAAAAATGTAACGGTACTACGGAACAACGGAGAACATGGGAAAATAGTATACCCCTATTCTTGAAGCGGTTGGAGAGATAATCACATAAAATGTGCAAGATAAGTCCACAAACTTTAAGTGTTACCCATTCAACATGAAGCAACGACTTATAATAATTATACGAGTTAAGCTAAGATATATTGATCTACATGTACTCAGACGTTTTGCCACATAATAACAAAGTATCGTCACATAATGAAGAAGTATCATCACATAATGAAAAAGTATCATCACATAATAACAAAGTATCATCACATAATGAAGAAGTAGCATCATATAATGACAAAGTATCATCACAATAATAAAGCATCATCACATAATAACAAAGTATCATCACAAAATGAATGAGTATCATCACATAATAACAAATAACAAAGTATTATCACACAATGACAAATTATCAGCACATAATGAAAAGTATCATCACATAATTGCAAACTATCATCTAACAGGTATACAAAGTATCATCATTAAAAACGTCTTCATAAGGCAGCTATGGCGTTCCATAGTCCTGTAAATTTTCTTTTTAAGTTTTAAGTTACTATATAAATAAAATGTTTACTAGATTTTGACTTAAATTACAACCTCGGATATAAGTTTTTGGTTCTAATTAAAATATTTTATGTAGTCCTTGTAACACCAACACTTAGTTTTCTACAGTATGACAAAACAAAATGATAGTTCGATCTTATTAGAAAGAGAACCGACTGTTTCACAGATTGATCGACTGTGTCCAACTAATTTACATACATCATTCAAGCGATTTTAATATTTAATAGGCAATATACGTGCATGTTTTCTATTTAAGATGGTAGTTCAGCTCTTTTGATTGAGAAAATAACTGTTCAAGTGATTAAGAGAAATATGCATCATGCCAACAAGAATTATTTTACTTACCTGATGTGGATTCCGTTTGTTTCTTTATTAAAAGTTCCTTCGTTGTCGTCAATTGATCAAAAACCTTTTGAAAATCATCTGGAGGGAGAATTTGTATTGTGACATCAGATGACTGACGTGGTTGGTGTAAAATAGGGTAAATTCTGCCATTCATTTTTTAAGCTCCAGCAAAGAAACGTTTATCAAATGCGTGTTGACATTTATTTTCAGTTGCACTATTTTTACTGTAATTATCTGGAAGCATAATACAACGATATACTTTATAACTAAAACATGTTTATTAGAATGTATTAAGTAAAACATTCAAACGATCCATAGTTTTGGAAAATTAACCTAATGACATACTTCAGAAAATCGTTAATTAACAGACTTATTATATATAGTCATGGATTCATAGTGTCTACTTTTAAATGACATACAACATATAATTGGCTGTTTGTTGTATATCAATAAGTTTTTTTAAAGGGGCTATTTAACATGTACAAAAGATTGTTTGGTGTTTGAAAGGTATTTAACACAACTTTCACCATTTTTAAGCTTTATCGAGACGTCCAGTTTTCTTTCCAGGGGGCATCTGAGTACCTTAAGAGAACCCCGACCTTCGGTAAGAAATCTGGCAATCCTTATCAAATTGTTGGACATCTTTACATTACATCACAAAATTTTATGTTTATTTTTTGCTTAGTATACTTCTGTCGTTTCAGTTCCGTATTAACTTAAAGATATTACCCAAATCGAATTTGTCAACAAGTACAAATTAAACTGGAGTTATAAAAGGAACAGGTGCATTAAATGCCCAAATTGGCCACAAAATTTGAAATCTTAAATAATCAATTTAAACTGTGCGATAAAACAGAAAAATATCTTGATAATAGTATTCGTTATCATTTTTTTATACTTTATACATATAAAAGACTGGGGGCCTCGGTGGCTGAGTGGTTATAAGGTAGTTCGTCTCCTATTGATCACGTGGTCTGTCAACACTGCGGTTACGGGTTCGGGTCTTACAGATGCTTACCCGACTCTAATCTTAATTGACAATTATTGCCAATCTTCCTACCGAAGGTCCGGGGTTTCCTGCTTTCTCCCCCAATAAAAACTGGACGCCATGATAGCTGACAAATTTCTGAAAGTGGCGTTTAACAATATTCAAACAAACAGTCAATATAAAAAACTGATTGAGGTCATGCAATGATGTCAAAATATGGGTTTTGACAAAAATCAAGTCTTTTTTAAACAAGGTAGTACCCCCATATGCTTGGATCAAAACCATATTTTAACAAATTTCTTTCCTGATCATAAATAATACATACATTGAATATTTTTTATCCAAGGATGTGGGGATACCTATTTCTGAAATTTAGTTTTAAAAATCACTGCATTATTTACATTTTTCTGCCAAAATTATTGCTTTCAGCCAATTGTGGCGTCATTATTGATGTTAATTTGGGAACGACTTTGAAAATGATTACAGAATTTTAGAAAGACATTTCTACTTATTCATTTCGTAAAGTCTGAACTTTTCAATCACAGTTTTTTTTGCCAAATCATATGGCCAATATTGTCCCTAAATGCCCCATGTCCTTTCATTAAAAATTAAAATTGTCATTATCTTGTCTAGAACAAACAAGTTTTAGCTACAATGTTATATGTTTGTTGCATTGGAAAAATGAAGTTCACTTTAAGATCAATGTCAGGTCTCGACGATTTGGTGATTCTCACAGTTAACTGTGTTTTTGGAGGTTCTTCGTCTAACAGTTAAAGTTAAAAACAAAATAGTTCCGAAATCGTTTGGAGTAACACCATTATTTTCTAAATACTATTTTGATGTTGGTGAGACTTGTTTATCTTTGAAGAAATTTCGCAATAATTTTTTATGGTCAGTTTCTTTCCATGGTGTCAGTCTGAAATGTTATACCAAATTGCTTATGTGATGTAGTGATTAGTGTCGGTTGGTTTTTTAAACTAAAGGTTACGATTCGGATTCTGAATGCTTGAAAATAACATGATCCCGTTTTAATTAGGATTGAATGACATAGGCGAGTTTGCGAGTTTACCTTTATCACTTTCAATTTCTGGATCTTCATGCGAGTAGCATCGTCGGCAAAAAGTCGTCAAATAGGTTCAGCGTATCTGCAATATATGCAAAATGGGGAATGCTACATCAGAGGTCAAGGGTTGTGATTTATCTTTCTTATTCAAACGCTCTGATGAAAATAAAGTTCGCAATATTACAAAATAAGATCGGCGATGAAAGGATCAAACTGAGTATACATAGTATTGTCCATTGTTAGAACTGGTTATAAGCTGTATAGAGTAAATATCAAATGCTATTAAGTCGTCCCAAACAAAGTTTTGGGCACTTATTGTTTTGAACCTATTTCGGTTTCCACTTTTTCTAGACCGTGAACTTGTCAGACACATTTCTCAGAGACGCCTTACTAGACTCAAATGAAACTTGGCACAGTTGTAGATCGACATATTGAAGGGTGCAGCCAATAGTCAGAATTTTGATAATGGCCGCCATTTCAAAATGGCCGCCACTTGACGACACCTACTCAAAAATAGCTAAAATTTTCCCGTGGTCTGATTTTAATGAAATTTGGTATCGAGGTAGAAGTTAGTATTGCGAGTGAAACGCTACCTTTTTTTCCGATGTCGGGTTTCAAAATGGCCACTAGAAATGTGTATAATTTTCAACATTATCCGATCTCGATGAAATTTAACGTGCTCAGGTTGCAACTAAATTTGGTGTGGAGGACGATTTAAATGTCCCGAATGGAACTCTACATTCGGAATTTTTTTTGGACCGTGGGTTTCAAAAATGGCCGCCAAAACGCGTCAATTTTTTAACATTGTCGATTTTGATGAAATTTGCTGTGTAGGTACATTTCAATGTCCTGAGTGGAACACAATACTATCCATGGGGATTTTGGGCGACTTCTGTGTTTGGATCCCAACACATTTTTTTCACATTTTTATTGCATTTACTAGACACTCTAACTTTAAGATGTCTACGAGGTCGTTAAGTATTTTTTTCCCCTTTCACGAGAGATACATGTACAGTTTACCTTTATGGAAGAACAAATTAAAAACACCATTAAATTGTTCAATAATTGTTGAATCAAGTCAGATCACTTTATCCTTCTCACGAAATTTTGCGGTCTTTAAATAATCTTTTAATGTCAGTCTCTTTTCACAACGTTTGATTGTTACAAACAATTATTCTTTGGTTCATCGGTTTAAAAAACAATTATCTTCCATACTAATGAATTTCTACGTCAGAATGAAGAAATACAGTTTTTACTTACTTTAAGCACACATACAACCACAATATTTCTTTACTACTTGAAGCAACTAAAAACCTTTTAACGATGTTTAGTGTTAAAACGACAAATATTTTACATATATTGCAAATAAACAACACTTGATGAAGAGAATATATTTCTGTATTGTGAGGCGTTCGCAGTTTCTCTTTTTGCGTAATACAGATACAAAATATAGAACTATTATTTTGTTTTGCAAAAACCTCAAACAATAAAAAAAAATCACTTACCAACAATAATTGATTAGTACAATAACACAAAATTATTTCATGTATATACAGACGACATAAATTCTCTTATTAACGTGATAAGAACGAAGTGAATGTTTTTAATTCAAATATTGATTTTCAAATCCTTTATCTACAGGTTAAAATTATTTATTAGACTTTTGACTTCATATATCAAGTATTATCGACTTTTTACTGATAGTTTAAAATACTACTCCATAGTTATCTTTGACAATCATTATGGTCATTTAAAACCTTCTGATTAAAATGTTTATTTATAAATTATTTATCCTTAAAGTTTTGGACTCTTGACAGTAAAAACAGGGTATTGAGTTTAATACATATCTCAGCTGATAAAACAATAATATAATAACGTGGGTCAAATGCATAAAAGATCAAACCCATTACGCCATAAAAAAACTTTCAGTTTTAAGTGTCATACTATATTGGAGTAAAAAATTGTCAAAGTTTTACACCGTTTCTTCTTTTTATTGTTATAATTATTAAGTCCCCGACCTAGAAGGGTGGGAGGACTTTTATTTTGGCCAATTTCTTATTATTATTATTATTATTATTATTATTATTATTATTATTATCATCTTCGGTTTGAGTTTCAACCCAAGAACTCAACTATTAATCAAGTTCTTAAGATATATCACATTATTATTAGCAACTTAGATGTGGCAAAAGTCATAAGGTTTGTATTCTGTTATGTTTCAAAAGCGTTTGAAAGAGTATGGCATAAAGGGCTTATACATAAGTTTAATAAGGAAAATTGCTCAATTGATCATCTGACTATTTACAGAATAGAGAACAAAAAATAGTCCTTGGTGGTTTTAATTCGGGTGGGAAGAGGTTAATGCAAGTGGTTCCCAGCGATCGGTACTTAGTACTTTTCTTCTTCTCATTGTTTGTAAAAGTGGATAATAATAATTGCATAAAAGCAGCTAATAAATTCAATGATAATTTAGCTTCTATAATGACTAGTCTAAAGAATGGGCTTTAAAGTTAACTTTTATAAAACAGAATCTCACATTTTCACCATGAAGAAGTTAGCCATTCTCAAATCCACTTTGGTAATTCAGACAATTTTGCAAAAGATTCAACTTTTCATTGTCATTAAGCTCTTGAATTCCAACGTGATTGCAAATGGAATAATCA
Organism: Limnoperna fortunei; assembly: GCA_944474755.1. Classification (NCBI taxonomy): domain Eukaryota; kingdom Metazoa; phylum Mollusca; class Bivalvia; order Mytilida; family Modiolidae; genus Limnoperna; species Limnoperna fortunei. The sequence continues at coordinate 34,368,498 of OX104124.1, read as the reverse complement.
TAAAAATAAACTAAATAAAAAAAAACATGAGAGCGTTTATATATACTTACAATGCTTAGATACCAAATGAACAGAAAAGTACTAATAACCATTTATATGTCATTTATTCGGCCATTTTACAATATGCTATTGTTTCATGAGATAACTGTATAATTTGTGAGGGTATTTTTTTGAAAAGTGTGCGAATTAAGACAGGCAGAATTATTACTGGTTTAAGAATGAGTTCGTCTAAAACTAAACTTTATGACGAACTTTGATATGAGACTCTTTATAGGAGAGGAGAAAAGATAAACTTTCATTATTGTATAAGATTATGCACGGCTTAGCGCCACAATATTTACCTGATAGTGTGCAACCTTTAACATTCAATGTTCATTGCAATAATCTGGGAATAGCTATTTTAGAATTCTTTTAGGTTATTCAGTCTCTTATGATAAGAGTTGTTTTCCTAATACTTTTAACTTTAAAATAATCGTTTAGCGTCAATAAAATCAAGTCTATTAAAATATTTAAGAAATAAAAATATAATACTTGGTCCGATGTGAAATGAAAAATCTTAATAGGCACGTATTATATCATCATTTTTCTGATAGTTCTATATGTCCACGTTATAACCATCCAAATACATATCCCAGCCATTTTGTCATGTACTGTCCCTTTTATTGTAGTCACAGACAAAATCTTCAGACTACATTTGTAACTTTAAATATTGACTTCAACATTTAACATATTTTATAAGGTAGTCCAATTTGTAACAAGGAAGAAAATAAAACTAACGTCCTGTCTGAGCATGATTTCATAAAGGCAAGTTAAAGATTTATTTAATTAAAAGTGACACAGAGATACAAAATGAATATTAATTATAATGTATTTATCAGTGGAAAGTACTTATGATAATATGACGTCTTAAATATTATGTTGATTCCCTATTTTTTGCTTGAAATCTATCTACATTTGGTAATGATTTATACATGTAAATAATCAGATAATTCATCTTTATTTTAATTATTAATTACAAAGAAACTACAATAACTGAGATTTGTGGCTTAAAGTAGAATTTGAGTTTTCTTTCATTTACCTAATCATGACTTGTCTTTGCCATTATTTGATGTTACCATGGAGAGAATATACATAGGCATGGTCCTGCTATCCAATTCAATCTATCTCATTCATGAATAAAATATGTTAAAATAAACAAAAATCAATTTTTATTTTCTTCTTTCTTAGCAGGGAGTTTGTCAGGCACGTTTTTATAGAACGCGTTACGGGGTCCTCATGAAACTTTGCACAAACATAAAATACCATGTCTAATTGTGCACAGTGGTTAAAAAAATTAAATGGTAGCAGTGGAAGAAAAAATGCTCATTTCAGATCTCAGGAATGCCAATTTCACTGATACAGTTGACTATTCTGAGCATTTTTGCCGAAAAATATTTGACGCGAACTACGCCATTTTGTAAAGGCAATCGTTTCATCACACTTCCCCCAAACGTCTACTTGTTTGATTGTAAATAAATATGATACATGTATGTAGGGTAGATTTTAATGCAAGAATGCCACGAGCGACTGCATCTGCTTGCAACCACAATAAGCACTAGTTTTTAAGTCCCTCACCACGAACTGTCGAGTGCCTTATTGTATTTTCACATTTTCTGATTATTAGATCTTAACACCTTTATGTGGATAGACCCATAATTATTGTTCTGATTATTAGGTCTTCCCACTTGTCAGTGGAAAGACCTAGAGCTATTGTTCTGATTACGAAGGTCTTTCCAACTTCCAGTGGGAAGACCTTATTGTTTTTGCTTGGATTATTTTTTTCTGCCAACTTTCAACAGTTTTAACAGTACGCGACATATCATTTAAGACACTGAAACTCTATTCGGAATTCACCCTGTGAAACCGAAACAGTTTCTTTACAGAATTATCAGCCCTAACAACAAAAATCTTGTTATCGCGTAATCTCTAGAACCATGACAGATAGAAGAAAACTTAAAAGTTACGAATGTTAAGGAACTTTTAAGACACTTTTATGACATAATTTGGCTAAACATTTCTGACTAGCGGAGGCGAGCGGTGTTTCTTGAATGTTCCGAGGACTGCGCTTATCACAAAAATGTCCTTTAAGTCAAAGTTCAGGAATAACCTCGACCTTAGTCATCCAATCTTGTTATCATTACAGCTCAAAAACTATAAAAGATAGAAGGAGGCAATAAATGGGAAAAACACTCCTCTCATCAAGACCCTCATTTGATACATTTGGTCAGAAACTGTGCAATGAAACGTTTTTGAGTAACACCCCTGACTCATTTCGGTTTTATGCATACAACTTGAAAACGGTTAGAGATAATATGGTAAACATATGGGTTTAATATGATCACAAAGTCAAGGCCTTCACTTTGAGCACAATTTTAAAGGTCACGGGTCAAGGTAATACCATAGCAACAAGGTATTCATTCCAAAATTTTCTTAGCAACCAAATACTTTTTTAAAATCAGGATGAAGTAGCATACTGAAATATGTCATTTTACAACCGTAAGTGGCATTTAGTCCTAGCAACGGCCTCAAAAGTCCTTGACAACCATATACTGCTTTACTCAGGACCACATCAATAGTCTATTCTACCTACAAAATGACCCAGCAACTTATGTAGTCAAGTTTAAAACACTAGATGACAAAAATAAATTTCTTACGGGAATCTGGGAAAGACCTTTCTAATTGTTCTTGAACAAAATAGACCTATTTTTATTAAGGTCTTTCCAACTACAGTGAAAAGACCTTTTTGTCTTTCTTATAGCGATGATTATAACTATTATTAAGGTCTTTCCCACTACAATGGAAACACCTTTTTGTATTTGACAACAGCTCTGTAAATGAACTTTGACTGAGGGAGAGGAAAATAGTTCTTATTTTGATATTTGACTGTGCCAAACTGTAGCATAGACAGTAGATTTATTATTCAATGGAATTTTAATATTGGAGCTGTATTTAAAATGCAGTTTCATATAGAATTTATAAATAAATTTATTCAGATAATTGATTAAATGTATTGGGTATTTTTTTATCTGATTGTTCAAAGCCTATTTCTGTACTATTTTATGGGTGTAAGGGAGTTTCCTTGAGTACCCTTCGGATTTTCTAAATTTGCAAAAAATTTTATTTGACATGGCCCCCCGAAAATTTAATGTGATATACGTAAAATTATTCCGGTCGTTTTGAGGGGTCTCTCATTACTCAACAAAACTTGGTGCCTAAGTGAGAGCAAAAAATGTCAATAGTTTCCCCATTACAAAAATAAGTTGTCAAGTTGAAGTGTTGATTTTTTACTTTGTTGTCTAAAAGTGTGTATGTCAATCATGTTATTAGTTCAGCCACTGGAGCTATAATGCTGTAACTTTCACTTTATTCTGTCAGATAACAGTAAACAATTAAAAAATACATCTTTCTGTCTAAATTTTATTAAAAAACATTAAAAGTTATGGTTTTAAACAGTAAGTTACATGGCCTTGAATGGCATAAAATTGTCAGATTTCCTTGTAGACAGAAACAACAAAGAATTTAAGAAAAAATGGCTAAATTACTCAAAGGAAAACAGAGGCGAAATTAATTTAGTTATTAAACACTATTGCAACTAAATAAATTTAACTTTGAACAAAACCAAAAAAAATACCTGTCTGTACTTCAACCCTTTAGAATAGCAAAACATAGCGCATGGGAAATCTGCGAGATAAGGTTCTATATTAAATTGCTCACAAATGTACTTTCAACCAAATCCATGATACTGTTTACCCAAAAAGCATGCAAAGCCAGTAAAATATGGTTTGTATTTTATTTATATCATTAATTTTTGTCTGAAAAACTGATCCAGTAGCAACAGATAGAGTCGGGTCATAATCTGGCACGCACTTTTCCCCCCCAAACAAATTATGATTGCATGACCATTTCTACAAGATGTATTTAAATCCAGCATTTTTCCTCAGATGCTTAATTTTACCAAGGGGAACACTTGTAATCAACATTGATATTTCTACCTTTTAGCAATTAACAAAATAGGCAATAATAAAGTTAAAACCTTGTCAACCAAGGGAGATAATTGTAGGCACTGAAGAATGTAAACAAACTATAAAAGGAAGCTTTTATTGTAAATATATGAAATTGATCCATATTTAAAGAACACAATTAGAAGATAATAATCCGATTCCTATTTTTGAAATGCAATCACAGAAACGTCTTCATGAGATTACAAAGATAGCTTAAACATTGTTTGTAGGGGGTGCACATGTAGATGGAAAAAGCCAAGATATGCGCATATATATATATTTTTTACCTGTTATTGTCATTCGTTGTAAAAACACTGACGAAGCCTGTTGGTCAGGCGAAATATTTGTGCAATGTTTTAAAGTGTAAAACTTTGTTTTCGCTTTAATTATGTATCTAGATGTTGTTGTACATATTTTTAAACGAATATATTATTATTTTAGTCTGTACAGCATCGTTATCTACCGTAACGATCCAACATCCCGTACGAACAATTGTTGACTATTTCTTTAGACGAATTTTATATATATATATATATATATATATATATATATATATATATAGTTGTCTAATAAAAATAATTATAACAACACTACTATGTACAAATAATATATATGGAACGCAATATTTCGCTCTACCAAAGAGCTTCATCAGGCGTTGACTGAATCAAAAATTTAAACAATAGAAAATGTTTTTGTTGTTCACTTTAACTTGAAATTTCAAGATCAATATGTTATGACTTGTTTATTTACTTAGTATATTGACATTCAATGACTAAGGCCATTCGTTGGTCAGTCTTTGTCTAAATTTTTGACAAGAAACACCGTCATTTGTATCGTTGCATAATCTTCTAGACTTGTATATATATATATATATATATATATATATATATATATATATATATATATATATATATATATATATATATATATACATCTGCATATAATTATAGTTAGGATTTTAAGTCTTGTCAACAAATGCTCTCAAAATATAATTGACTTCCTTTCAATAGTATCTTTATGTAAGAAGCTATCTTACAATAATGTATCATTTATGGATAACATCTTTACCTTGTGAATAGATAAATCTGAAAATAACATCATTTTCAAAATTATTAAATCAAGATAATGACTAAAATTACTGAAAGAATCAATAATATTCTTTTTAAGACCGAAGTGAATACCTCTTCTAGAACTTTATTTTACTGGAAGAAACTTACTGTAGTTTTTTATTGATTTTCGACAGTTCGAAAGTTCGATTTTTTTTTTGCTTAATCTAAAACTGACACGATGTTAGTTTTATTCAACCAATCTTTCAAATCTCGAGAAATAGAGACACACCCCAAAGTTACATTAATGATCTTTTTCCAAGATTAAACGAACCTTAATGCAAAGCAATATTCCGTCTTGATTTTGTCATTGCCACCTCAAATGTAATGTAGAGTTTATTCGGGATTATTATTTTTATGTATTTACAATGTACAGTCATTATCTGTTGTAGACAATAAAAAAGAAATGTTTTACGGTGATGTGGTGTTTTAGTATTGCTGTTGTCACTGGCGTTGTCGTTGGCGTCCGGTGTGAACATCAACATCTTTTCTTACCACACATGTTTTATATGGTTTTGGACCATAGTTGGTATGAATGATTCTCAGAACGTCTTTTTCAACAATGGTTACGAATACGCCCAACTACACATCATAAAGGACTATTTCAATATAAACTGTTAATGCCTTACAGAAGAGACCATCTGTTGTATTTTATCTGTAATATGCCAATTAGTCTTGTTTAACTAAAAGTCACTTATTAATAAGTAATTGAACAAATCGAACGCATTTTTCACAAATATACCGTATAACTGGTAATTTTTGCGGTAATTTAACTTTTGCTTTATTTCGCGGTTGACACTCAACCGCAAAATTTAAAATCGCATAAAAAAGTAGGAGGTATTCCTATCCGTAAATAACGGTAAAGTTTCACAAACTTGTGTCGATCGATATTTTGTTAGCCTTTTGGGATATTAATTATCAAGGTGGTAAATAAAAATCATCGGAGCAAAGTGAATAGTTTTCTCGTTAACTGTCGTGTTTGCTGGTAAGTTGTCATTCACTATAAAAACAAAAATAATTTTTTCCTTTATTGTTATTGTCCATAAGATAGATGCAAAATAAAGGATGTTTTTATAAGAAAAAAAAACGCCAAAAAATATCCTTTATTATTATTGTCTACCGGTATAAAACAAAGGATGTTTATACAAGAAACTGTGATTAATCCGTTATTTTACCGTTATTATTATGTAAATATCGATTTACAATTGAAGCACATACCTGTCATACCTGTCATTTGTCCGCGTGTATTAACCAAGTTCCAACCCTATATACTTCCGGTAAATATAAACGACAACAGAAATAAAAACTCGACATTTTTTTGTTAAAGATGTAAAACCGCAAAAATTGACATCAGCAAAATTATTGTGTCCATTTAAACCAGATTTTGACATTAAGTGTTCTTTAAGTAATTTTTAGTTTTTGCTAAGTCGGACAATCATTTTTTATGATAAGCTTCACTTTAGAAAGTTATCCACGTCGAAAACAGTGAATTTTTCTCACAATGTAATAAAATTTCCCGTGTGGTCCGTGGGGCTCTACTGTAGATTGGGTCTTTTAAAACTTATTTCCCAAAAGTCCTCTATTTTCCATATGCTACTTTGTACGCCGTTGAAATTTCAGAAACACAATTTAAAGACATCAAGCATTTACACTTGTGCGTATGATTTATCAAGCGAGAGATGGATTGCTTTATTGTGAATATTAGTACAATTTAGATTTTAATGGCAGTGTTAAATGTTATGTGTATGTAAGACGTCTTCTAAGTTTTTTATTTTTCGTGATATTTCTGTGATCATTTGCAGTTAAAAAAAACACTTATAGATCTTATCGAAAGTTAATTGTATATGCTGATATCAGGTATTTCATTACAGGGGGAAATTGTATATTTCAGGTCCAAAACTTGAATAATTATAATTTGCGCACATCTACCATATAACATCTGACCATGTATCGTATTTATTAATTTGTAAATGTAGTTTATTTTTAATTTCTGTATAATATAATCTGTTTATTTATTTTGCTGTATGGTGTTCATATCGGTCAAAAAAGAGCAAGAACATTGTATACATCATTTTACTTATTTCTTATAAGGAATGTTTATAAAATTAATTTATATGATAGAAATTGATTCTGCTGTTTATAAACATATATATCATTAAATATAGATGCAATGCTTTCGACTTTGTTCCTTAAGGCGATCAACAGTGTGATTGATATGTTTATTTTGAAAACCAGAGTAATTTATTCCTACTGTAAATTATTACTGAACATTTTGCATTTTTCAGCGGTCTCAAAGCGGAAAGACTTTTTTCAGAAAACTCGTTGAATATGAAGTCTACATCTATCAACCTCTTTTTAAAGCACCTGATGGTCTTTTTCAGCTCTGAATTTTTAGCTATGGTTTAGAAAAATGTCTGATTTCATTTAGGTACAACAAATTTTAATTTGGGGTAGTATATTTGTCAAAAGCAGTGTCTGGACTATACAATTGAAATTCCGATCTTAATGTCGAGCAATCGCATATGCTGTTAACTAAAAACCTCATCAGACCAAACTTATGGCACATTGCTATCAATCAACCGGAAGCTGACAGTATGAAACTTGTGGACGTCATCCTTTTCACGAGTTCAGTTTTAGTTTCCTCTAAAGTCTTTTCCTAAAACCCGTACGAGAAGGTCTAGGTAAAAGACCAACTTAATTGAATAGGTTGTACCTTTAATCTGAAGCTCCTTTTGGGAGATTGAGAGTAAATAGTCACCGAACTTTGTTGTGAACTACCATCATCTATAAAACGGACAGTAGAATGAAAAGTCTGATTTACCGACGTTTCTAAAAAGATACAGAGAATCACGTTTTTGTTGAAAGATTTACCTTTTAATTATTTGCTATTATAATTAGCGTAAACAATTGACTGTGCGTTGGTATTGCATTTCCATTAATTTCCGCAAGTAATAACCAAATCCCAACGATACACCAGTAACAGAAAAACTAAATACGATGGCACAAACTTCTGTTTGAAAAAGTAACATGAATAATTATGTTGCAGTACTGAACCCATTAAAGGATACATCCAACAAATCCAATCCGCCCGGTGAGACATTAACAACAGGGATATACATAAACGTACCATTTATATGATTTGTGTAGGATGTATTTAGTGCATTATTCAGACATCAGTACGAAATTTTATCTACAAAATGTATATGCAGGGGACACCTGTAATATGAAACAAATAGTAAATATTTTTGTGATAGTGTACATTTTGTATGTACATGCAGACCGTGGGTATAGTAATAAATGTACAGAGCGTATCTGTAAGATGTTATGAAGACCTTGGGCACAGTAAAAAGTCTATTGACCGCAGATTTGGTCTTGGATGTCTCTTATGTATTTTAGAATGACTCATAAACCGCACAATACTCCATGTATTAGAAGGATTTATGGAGACCGCATGCATGGTATTATATGTACTATGGGTATATGTATAATGTTGATATAGATCGTGAGCGGATTATGGATATAATGTATTTGTTGACTGATGTTAAGCAAGCAGTGGGTGTAGAATTGAATTCACAGTATGTATATGTGGCCTGTTATACGGTCTGGCGTAGTAAATTCAGTAAACCTGGGTATCTTTGATGTCATTTTATATACCGACCGCGGGTATTTGAACATGAGCATAACACAAGTATGCACTGGATACGTATTTGAAAGATGTTGTATGTTTGTAAATTACGCTTTGCATACCGCTGGTATGGTTATGCCTGAATTTAAGGGATTTATACAAGCAGGTATAGTGTTGGATGTATGATGTTCAGCCGATCGCCGGTATGATATAAAAGTACTATATAATGTAGTGTATGTATATATGTAACGCGGGTATTTGTATTAGATGAAATGTATATGTATAATCTAATGCATATCACAGGGATAATATGTGTACCATTCATATCAGTAGGCTCTTATGGAGACCATAGCAATTGTATCTGCAATTATGGTTGCGTAGGATGCTGTACAGACAATCGATATGGTATGCGATACACTTTATGTTTATAAGTGATACAGACAACATGTATGGTCTTGAATGTACTGCTACATAGCCCCAAAATACACTGTGTATTTGTAGGATATTACACAGTCTGTGAGTGTTGTACTGGTGTACTGTTTGTATGATGATACAGAGACCGCATGTTTATATCCGATTTAGTCTATGAATTTTGCAGCATGTATCTCTATTTATATTATATGAGGATGTACAGACTGCGGGTATTGTGTTTGTAGGTTTCTTTAAATATCATGGTTTTAGATTTTATTGTATGAATATGACGCATGTTATACATGCCACTCGCGTTGTATCTAGGTGAAGTGTTTATATTGTAGTATGATATGCAGACCGCGGAGGTAGTATTGAATGTTCATTATATACTAATATATGTAATACGATGTGTACTGCATTGGGCACACGCTATTTATCTGTAGGATGTTATATACTGTATGTATTTTAATTATGCTATACAGAAAGCGATACATGGTAATGATTTTACTTTGTGTATCTGCATGAAGATAGCGAGAAAAGAATATTGTAGGTAATGACTTTATTGTGTATGGTGTGATACAGACAGCGTTATATGACATATGTTGTACCGTAAAATATACAGTCTTTGGAGCCTGTTCTACAAACTGATGGTATTATATAGAATCTAATCTATGTGATATTCTTGTTAAACAAATCCCGAATATGTATCGTGCACAGCTTTTTATCGTCAGTATGATTGTTATATATCTTACGTATGTATGTGTATAAAGTCCGCCGGAAAAAATTTTTATTGTAGGATATTATACGTATTATTTTAAATTATATGATTTATTCTTAACCTGCACATACAATGGTATTCGATATCTGCACAGAATCTCCTGCTGCCTTGTGTAGGTCAACAAATTCTGGCACGGTACCTGAGTTGAAGTATTAATTTCCTTGACGAGGTCACCATGCTGATGGAGCCAAAAAAACATTCATCGGCCACGTATTTTAAACCTAGGCGAGCAAGGGGCTCTGAAGACACTTGCTCTAATAGAAAAACCTGTGAGGTATAGGAATAAGTGAAAATTATAGTGCTGCTGTTGCACCAAGAACAATAATTCGTGCCAGAAATAATATCACTTTGGCATATAAAATATGTGAACAGTAATGATGCTTGCAAGAACTGATTAGGCATTTCTGGGCTTTTCTGCGATGCAAAAATGACAGAGATATACGACTTTTAAAATTTGTCAATTCCAATGAACTGTTACAACCCCAAAAGAGAAAATCACAATCGATTTGACAACGTAAAGAAGGAGCAAAATAGTATAGAGCTGTCACCTGGGAAATCAAAAAAAACTCAAAACCAAGGATGGATAGAGAGAAAGATTGATGGATCGATGAATGAATAGATGGATAAATGGGTGGATGGATGGGCGGACGTACGGATGGAAGGACGGCATGGAGGAAGGAATGTGTAGCTTGCGATGTATGTTTGGATGGATCAAAAATAATATAATCTTATACATTTTTCTCAGACCTTTATTGTTTATTAGAACCTATTACAACTTCTACAACTGAAGATTAAAGTAAGTCATATATCCAAACCACTATGACAAAATTGAGTGCACACAAAGTTGTCTAATTGTTCAAATGAATTTCACAGAACAGTTGCTGACAGTAAAACAAAATCGCACTTGGTGATGCACTTGGATCGCAAACAATTGATACTGATATTACATCTGAGTCACACACAAATTTCATGTACTCATGTTTCCCATTTGAAATTAAGGTTGAGAAATTACGAATAACAAAGAACCTGTTTTAATTTTTATAATTTAAAAAAAGCTATTCAAAGATATTTTCAATATTGCCTTTTCAGGCCTCACAAGTCAACTATGAATTGCGTGCATATTCAATGTAAGTGTCAAATGAATAATTTATTGGCGATATCAATGTAGTACTACATTAGTTTTATATTGTCATTACATAACTAGTACATATGTGCTTATATTGGTTTGATTACCATTATAGAATAAATAGTCTAATATTCCAAATTAAAATCATGTATCTACATAATATAAATTATATTTTGCATCACATGTTCGAGAATGTGTATTTGCCTTCGTCATTCAAAATAAGAGAAAACATGTATCTATTTCTGGTACTGATGATTCTCAATCTACCACCATAGTAATGGCTGTTGTGAATAGCCTCTCATCATCATCTAGGTCACCTTCTACACCACTACTCTTTATCATTAAATTAAATAAGAAAAACCATTTGCTAAACGTACAATTACCTGTACACTAAAACACACTTTAAGTAAGGGTTAAACAGAGTACATATTATTTATTGTGTTCCCAAATGTAAACAGAAAAAATATGGAGTTTTTTCTTAAGCACAATAATGTTATTTATAATAAGATATTTATAATACCTTTTATACCTATAACTTAAATTTCGTTTATGTTGAATTGGCTATGGTTCCGATATATCTTTTTGATTCTGAAATTGTTAGATTAAGAACTGTGATTTCAGTTAAAATTATATCAAATGTTGTTTTTGGTTTACTCTGTATGATTGAACTAAGAGTTCAATATTATGTTTTTAACAATTTATATTATTTTTGTTAAATCTAGATGCTATTTTGTTTTGGTTTTTCTTTTGGGGGGGGGGGGGGGAGGGGAGTTTGTTTTGCTTTTTTTTGTCCACAAATTTTCAATATAAAAACATTAACGTAGAAAATAGAAAGCAATTTAATATCAATAATGAAATAGGTGTGTGTGTGTGTGTATTGATGGCTAAAATTGAGCTCAAATTACAGTTCACATCATTGGATGAACAAATATTCAACACATGTATTCTTTTTGATGATGAAAACATATTGTTCAACTATTTTTTTATCCAAGCACGTAAGGATGCTGAAGTTTTTCATGAAACAAACTTGCTTGATTTTTGTTAAAATTTAATGATTTCTGTTCCAAGCCTGCTCTGACGCCATTTCATAACATTATACACAGTCTATTATATGTATAAAGTAGCTTAATATGGTAAAGGACACTATTTTTAAGATATTGTTTTGTTTTTAAAATTGTGATACACATTCATTTAAAAATAGCCTTGACATGTAACTATTTTAAACTCTAACATGTGATTCCTTATACTACAGTCGTTTTAAATATACTTAAAATTCAATAAAATTCTACGTAATCTTCGTTAGGTAATTCCAAGAATGGGTAGGTGTTATAAAACAAGGACATCCAATTATACTATTTTATGGCTTCACAATTTCTTTAGAGACAGATGTACTACAAGTAACCACTAACTGGAGGTAAGTAAGCAAACAATAGGAAATCTATTTTTGATTTTTCAATATATTGTCTTATAGTCATATTATATTTAATTTATTTTAAAAAATAATAAATAATGTAGAACGTTTAATTTACATGACCTATTTTCAATTATTTAGCTTAAAAGCTACACGTTTAAATTTAGTTCGAAGTTTCTCGTTCTTTTATGAAGACGGTGAATATCGGTTACCAAAAGTATTCAAGATAAGCTCACATGACACGAAATGCAAAAATACAAATGGTTGTTCGATTAAATGTTAGATGATAGACAACTACTTATTGTTTTCTGACAAAGAATTTATATAAGACATTGTGTTTATGTAGAATAATTGATTGATTGTTCGGTGCATTATTGTTAAAGATTTTGTAGCAAAAGGTGTAGAATCATCATTGAGACTTTTACGCATGTACACAGCTTTATATCTAACTTAGTATGCAAACCAAGTTGATTTTATGATGAATTTGAATGTTTGGTAATTTAACTTCTTTTAAACAATAATGAACTAAAAAACTGGAAACAGTATTTAAGATTGTTAGAATGGGACCGCAAGCATTTATCGTATAATGATGCAAATAGTCATTCTTCATTATCAGCAAGGAAATCGCGAGATTTAGATGTAATTTACTTACGACAACGCCTCAAAGAAATATGCAGAGAATACTTTTATCTTACCTAAAATGTTTCCAAACAAACGATACTATTTTATCTTTGATCACAACGTGTGTTTGTACATAATTGTGATGTCATTTACCTTTTAAACCTTTAAGTTTTAAAAATGAAGTTCTGTACTTTTAGTTAGATAATTTCTAGTTGAAATGCTTGTATGGTATATTTTCAACTAGAATAATCGACTGTACATTTCTACGTAATCAATATCAGGTAATTCCGAGAATTGCTTAACAATAAAGCCCATTTTGTGCATTTGAAAGTTTACATGAATATAATGTTAATTATATTAATACAAGTAAAAATATGTTTGTCACTAAACTGTAAGTGTCACAAATTAATGCTATTTTTTATTAATATTAATAAATAATTTTCTATTTTGAAGTATTTTCCTTTGATCTTTATTTGAGGTATTATCCCATCTCACTCTACTAGCGTGATATGGGTCCATCTCACATCGCTGTTAAGACGTCATTAAGTAAACACCGTGACGTCACAATGTTACAAACCAGCGATAAACAGATTACTTATGTTTTTTGAAACTCGAAGCATTTCTCGTCACATCATGTCAAGGATGTTGCCCTTCAATGAAATAACGACGAGAAAAAGCATCTCGTTTCAAAAACGTAACTAATCTATAAATATCACATTTAGGTAATCATCGCACATACTATATTGAACATAACATTAATAATATTGTTCTTTACAAAAATTTTAGAATAACATTAACATATAAATGTGGCTCCTTAAATATACAAATTTAAAAAAAAATCCAAAATGAGTTAAGCGTCACCGAGGAATCAATCAAATAGAAGAACCACAACGCTACAAACGAAGTCATGACGTACAAAATGTAATAGATCCATTGATAATGGCCAAAATTACTTCAAAATGGAGATCACTTACCTCTGAGGTCACTTTCCCGACCCTTGGAATGGCTGAAAGATTTTTCGATTGAAATATTGTTATTTCAGAAATAACGAAAATGTTTTCATTTCAACTTAGAGGTTTATGAGCGCTCATATAAACGACGGGCAGATCAAGTGATGAATAAGACCTAAAAGTTATTCTTTTCTTTTTACATCCCTATGGAGTTGTGTTCCAAGCAAATATATTAAAGAAAAGCAAGAGTTTAACAAAGGATATAAATGACAAATAAAACGAAAAATAATCAAAATTTAACAACTGAAAGAACTATGAAAAACATGAAAAGATAGTATCTTTGCAGTGACTACAGTAGAAAATGGTCCCTCATTGGACACTATCAAAGAAGTGTAGTAGTACTAGAAGCCCAAATGCTTGCATTAATGCTAATCAGATTGAACCCATCGCTTAAATTCTAGAATGTGGGTTGTTGTCAACTTCTCAGGTCTTATTTTTTTGTAGTGACAACAAAGCTAATCAACCAAGATTTAAGAGTGCGTCCTCTAACTCTGATTCTTCATCGACATAAGCCTTGATTGGTTTCGGATAATTGGTCTGTCCGTTAGTTCGTCCAACACTTTTCTATTTCTTTGTTTGTTTGAATGATGTTTAACGCCACTTTCATTAAGTTTTGAGCTATATAATGGCGCCCAGTTTTTATTAGGGAGAAAGCCGGAGTAAACCCGACCTGCGCTGGGAAAATTGGCAATCCTTGTAAATTAAGATTGGAGTCGACTATACCCTTCCGAAGTAAGACTCAAACTCACAGCCTCATTGTTGACGAGCGACAATCAATAGTAGATGACTAACTACCTTAACCACTCCGCCTACTTTTTTATATATGCAATTAAGATTTCTGTTTACTTTCATGATCCTTTGTATTAAACTTGATTTGTTACATTTTTACTGAAGAATGAATAAATATTAGATGGTAACATTACTACCTGGTAAATTCTAGTAGCAAGTTCAGAGACATTGAAATTCGTATTGACGATCAGTTGGCTGTGATTTGCACGTGACATGCATTGTCGTACATTCTTTGGAAAGGGTAAACAGCGTCATGGGGATGAAGTATGTGACATTAAACATAACAAATGTTTTAAATGATGATCCTTTCCTGGACACATTAAGATAATCAGATTAATTTTAATTGATTAAAATACAGCCGTTTCAATAATTATGTGTGAATACCAACATGCATGATTTATTTTAATAAGACTGGTCGACTGTAAACTTCTATGCAATGTGCGATAGGTAATTCCAAGAAGTAGTTGGTATTATATAATATTTCAATCTCGTTGCATTTTTTATTTAGATTTCAGAGATCTGATTTACTTCTTTGGCGACACACAAAATAAAAGTAAACACTGGCTATAGGTGAGTAAATTTACAATACGAAAAACTTTTATATCAGATAAAGTATACATGTTAAATATATTATCTCTTACTGTTTAAAAGTTATTTAATAACACAGTTAGTTATGGTGGCCATATTGAAAATTGCTGTCGATATACATATGACGTAAGGGTCTTTTATTTGAACATTTATGTCTACTATATTAACCGTTTTGGGGGCCTCGGTGGCCAAGTGGTTTAGGTATTCATTTACTAGACGTTAAACACCAACCAAACAAATAATCAAACGTTTTCAAGTTATAAGCAACAAATGATTAGCCATAACGAGTCAAAGGGCTATAAATATAAAACGGTTGTGAACAGTTAGGCCTTTATATTAAATAAAGGTCTTGATGAGACGAGTATTTTAAAATTTATTGTCTGCTTTTATCTTTTCTTATTTTCGAAATATAGTGACCTCTGACCTTGATATTAGACCTTTAATCTTGACATATTCAAATACAGTATGTATAGTATCAATGGTGGTGGTCCCAGGTCTCTATGACGTACGGTTTTCTTAAACAAAATTTTTACGAGACATTTTGTAAACTTCAAATGTATAGAATGGGTTTCTGAATTTATCTGGTAACTTGAGTTTACTGTGTTCGGGCAGAAAAATAAAAACAGATGGGCTTCAAGGCGTAACAGATCGGTTTCATAAATTGAGTAAGATTATCTGTGAGTATGACAAAATACTTGTACCAATTATCGAAATGATATGTCGCGACATTTCCGGCAAACCTTTGAGAAAAAAGTAAACGAATAATAATCATAAACAAATTCAGAATGGTATTTTCCACTTGGTGGGAAAGATCTTTATTAGGACTAACTTACGACTTAAATGTTTGTTGACATTTGCTGTTTGATTGCAATTAAAAGAAAAATTACCCCAGCGGAGAACATGATATTAAGGGAATTTATTTAAAAAGCATACCATATATTACACATCTAAATTGAAATGCATTATTTATATAGAACAGTCAGATTTCAAGCTCGAGCTAACTGTTTTTTTCCTGACGACCCTTTAGAGCTTGAGTTATTCATAATCTACTGAAGTTTTTGTTGTTGATATAAATCATTTACTGATAGGTCGACTGCTTATCGATTGTTTGTATATTATCATTTTTAGCGGGATAAATAAAGTTAACTGTTTGCATATTGTTTTATAATTCTGTTCTAAACTTAACGAATTTGGCAGAAATAACCACCTGAACTTTTTTATGTCAGAATTTCATGTCGCCTTTTTCTTGGTCTTATTAGACATATAGTATATTGTTTTGTTTGTTTGTTTGATGTTGTTAAACGCCGCTTGCAGCAATTTTTCAGCTATCATTGTCAATTAAGATTGTAGTCGAGTACCCGCTGCCTGCAGCGAGAATCGTACACGCTGCCTGCACCGAGAATCGAACCCGCAATCTCAGTGTTGACAGACCACGTGGTCAATAGTTAACCACTCGGCCACCGAGGACCCTGATATATAGTATAGTGTATACAATTTAAATGATCTCTTCTCTAGATTTAGGAGTTTTGTGACAATATTTGTAGAGCATTTTATTGAAATAAAATCTCCCAAATTTCTAGTTGAAAATGTTAGTGAAGTTTTGCATGTATTTTATACTCGTTTGGTTTGTGTGGGTGTCCGCTGTAAAACATTTCATACTTTAAGTATGAATTTTGTATTTATTAATTGTGTCCACTCTGCTGTCACACTTTCGTCCAGACAATATGTTTCCCTATTGAGTATGTTGAAAAACTGTATTGTAATTTTCAATTCAATTGATTTTGTGTCCCAATTATCGATGTTGACGATTCAAAGTTTAATGACCTCCGGATAAAAGAGATATTATATAAAGTGATGCTATATAGAAACAATATGACGATATATATATAAAGTCTAAAGGAAGCTACCAACCAGCACACTTACTAAAATCGGATCGCCAAAATGACGATACAGCATAAACAAAAACATAATACATAAGTCTAGAGAATTATGCAACGATACAAATATAGTAGAAACGTATATATTCGTGTTTCTTTAGCCGAGTATTCTTTCTTTCATTTAACTAGGTACTAGAACTATAATTCACTGGCACACATTAAATCATTGTTTGCATTCAATTTTATTTTATTGTTTATTAATAGCCATGGCTGCAGCAGTCGCCAGACTAATCATTGTCAATATTGATTATTTGTTAAGTGTGGCGTTATGAGCCACAACCTCGAATGATTCCTGTCGTGCTAGATGTTAGTGATTCATATACGTGAAATATGTTTTAGATCCATTCATGTCGTTACTCTTTGTGGTAGAAATATTCAATACAATAAACGTCAACATCTTTGTCGTTTGTCTTGTCTGCATTTCTGACTAAATTGGTTTATCAACTAAACGCCAGATAGAACTTCGTTCGTAAAATGTTACAGTATAAATAGCTGGACAATTATTATTTGTTTATATCGTGTTACTAGTTACTGCAAGCAATATAGCTTCTAATATTCTGTTATGCAATTAGCTACGATAACCTTTCTTCATAAAGAACATCATCTTTTTCAATATTACTTATTGTTAAACTCCGATGTATTGTTTAATCAAGTTTACATAACTTTAAAAGGCGAACTTTTAATGTCGTCACATCAACACATGTATATTTATATGTTTTGTATGTTACAGCAAAAGAGGAAGGAAATGGCACAATCGAACAAGGTAAAACCATTTTAGAAAATGTTTAACATTGTGTATATAACCAAACATTTGCTGAGTGATCTAGATACATTCCATGGTGTGTGTTTGTCATATAACAATCTTGCAATATATCTTCAGAATTGAGGCTTGGGTTCGAGTCTCACTTCCAGCATGATGTACTCGACACCTTAATTGACAAGGATTGTCAGTTTTCCTATCTCAGGTCCGGGGTTTCCTCCTGGTACTCCGGCTTCCGCCATCATTAAAACTGACCACGTGATCAATTTTTGTTTTTCAATGGAGCAGACCTCGGTAATGTTCGGTAAACATCTTAACTGTTTACATTGACTCGAAGTAAAACTATATATTTAATTTTGTATCAATAATTAGGAATACCTTGATTTAATAATGATGTTTTTCTCGTCGAAAAACAAAATAAAATGGTGACTTCAATTATGGGTTGGATACCTTAAATATTGTCATATTTGAATCAATATATTCGTTAAGATTTAGTTCCTAGGTTATCCCTCCCACTACTTACTACATGTACGGGGATGCATGCGTGATTAATGCAGTCATATACTATTATTGACGTGCCTATCAACAATTAGTCTCCTTGCTGGCAGGGTTTACTCGACTACTATCTTCATTGACACGGATTGCCAGTTATCCTACCAAAGGTCATGGGTTTCTGGGTAATTCTTCTTCCTGCAATAAAAACTGGATGTCACGAAATAGCTTTAAATTCATAAACTGTGGTTTAATATTATTCAACCAAACAAAAGATACATAATAAAAACATTATCAAAGTACTAGAAGAATCAGCTGTGTCATTGTCAATTTCTTTTGGTTCGATTGTGAGTCCTTGCCTAATCTATGGATTTATTTGTTATTTGATTATTTTTGTAATGTTGTTAAACATTTCCTAAGACAATTAACCATTAACTTTACTTACTTTGTGATTCGTTATTACATGTGAACATAGACAGTCGTTGCAAATAGATACAACAGTAATCTTTTGAACATTGTTTTAAAATTTTTTGTTTAGGCATTTTTATTGTATTTTTATATTTTATCTACAGAAACAACCCAAAGAAGAAGATATAGACGAATTTCAAGCTAAACAGGTATTTAAGTGAATCGCTACAAAATAATGGTATAGCTGGTGGTACAAACATCTACAAAATATAGATAGATATTATGACTTTGTTATTAACTAATTAGATACTAATTGCTCGCAGTTTGTCTTCTAACATTATTCTTAACAGATAACTTCAGTTAGAAAGGTGTAAAAGTTAGAGACGGTATTAAACGCCATTTATGGTGATATTTAATATTAAATTGTGTAAACAGGCTGGTTACGGATATGGTACTTCACGTCTGATTAAAATGTTTTTATTCACTCATGATATGACAAAATATGATACCTCATGTACGTCTTTGTAGTGATAGTTGCACTTACATTTGTAAGAACAAAATGCAAATTACAGAAAGTATTAACTACTAGGTAATATACTGTCTTAGTCTTAGTCCTTCTACCGTTTTATTGTGAACCATGATTTTTTTGTATTAAATAAACAAATGACAGTCACCTAAAATGATTCTAACAGGTTTTTGGTTGGTAACAAATACATAGAAATCAAAATAGTTATTATGCTACTATTACTGTGTTACTTAAATTGTAATTATACCTCGCTTCGAAGAAGAGGGGTATACTGTTTTACCCTTGTCCGTCCGTCCGTTTGTCCGTTCGTTCGTCCGTCCTTCCGTAACAAACATTTCTTTCGCAGTTTCCTAAGCATCTATTGGATGCAGAAGCCTGATATTTTGCATATTTTTGTAGATTTCGAAAAAAGTGTAGGCCCATTGTAGCCCCTACAAATGCTAAATTCACCACCCCTATCCAATACTCCTTACTTCTCCTTGGCAGTCAAAATTGTGTTTCGTATGTCCCGTCCCACCCCGTTCTTCTGTTGATTAATTGTTTTTAATTTGTTCTCGTTCTGAATATAGCTGAAATACTGCTCGCTTGACGTTAAGCAAACATTCAATCAATGAATCAATCAATCAATCAATGAGCTTTAAAATATAGTATTCAATGCATACCCGGATGAGTCTAGTACTGGAAGACAAAGGTTTATGGTATCGTCTCAGATTGGATGAATCAGAGAATAATCTAACTATAGTGATTTAACTTTGTGTTCACCGGCTACAGAGGCCAAGACATAGACTCCGCTACAATATTGATCTTATCTGGACTGTTGGAAGTAATATTTCATTGCAAAAGAGAACAAAATCATGCCAGTGCTTTCTCAGGAAGGCCACTACCATATTATTGTCCTTTGCAATTAGTAACGTGTTTGACGTAAGGCAAGGTAAAAGTCAGGGCTAGAAAAATTGAAATGCTGTAGTACATTTATGAGTAGTGAGTAAAAGTTTACCCTCCCAAAATTGTCTTAAATATCTTTTGTATAGATTGGCTTTCTAAACTCGCCCAAAAGCGTCAGTTTACAGGTTTAAAACGTTTGTGTCAATGCCACGCCTCTTTAAACATTGTCGCTGCGACTCTATTAATTTAGATTAAAACAACTTGTCAAATAGGAACTGTAGCTTCCTCATATTGCAACGTTGATTACCAAATTCATGATGACAGAACTAAAGAGGCCTAATCTGTAGGCGTTTCAATAATACTCACCGGTCAGACTATTAGAGAGTTGGGAGAAGCGCGTGAGTTGTTACGTTCGGATGTAAACCGCTAGATTGTCTGACACGTGTTTTAAAAAGAACTGGGTCCCAACTTAGACCTTTACTCCTCAGACTTAATATCGCAGTTTTAAATATATACAAGAAACGAGTTCTGGAAAACCCAGTGAATTAAAAAAATTGGGAGCAAACCCATCCCGAAAACAGTTGGTACCTCAAATGACACAGTCGCAGGTACTACGACTAGGTTACATGAAATCTCGTTTATCTGTAATGTGCAAATATTCATTTATACCTGACACTTATATCAACAATACGTGTAATTAATAAATATTTCATTAACTAATTTAACACAAACACATGTTTTCTGAAGCATTTAACCCAGCTATGAAATGCAAATCGATTCACTTAAGTAATTAAAAAAAGATTATAGGTATATGATATACGTGATCCGGTTGTTGTCATTTCTCCAAGAAATTGATGTGTTTTGTTTAAAGGTCGTTAAATGAATATCTCAGAGTATTGCAGATAATATTTATTGATATTTTTGCTATAATATTATTTAATCTTTAACAGACATTTTCTGTCAAGTTTCACTAAGCTTATTTAATAAAACTGTAATCATACCTATTCAATACGCGCATTTCTTTGTTACCGGCCAATGTGCTGTCATTTAACGTGTTAGAACTAGTGTTGCAAAAGTATTTTACTAATAGTGCATACTTCTCAGACTTTGCAGAAACATTTTTTTTTAATTATCGTTATCCTCTAGTTATGCTTGAAGGGTACATTTATTTAACTGCATTTATTACTATGTCATATTTAAACCTCTTCAAATTTCCAGTGGAAAGACTTAATTGGTTTTCTTTGCATTTTTATTCTTGGTTCTTTCAAAAAAGGCCATAAAACAAGTACGTGATATAGCATAGTTATAAAATATACATAATTTATGCAAATACCACAATACTTTACTTCAAAGAGTTATCATCGCAAACTTTGCTATCTCATAACATCTTAAACTATAATAGCTACAGAAAAACTAATGGGTTATAAATGCACATTAACTGAGAATGCATATTGTCAATACGGAACTGATCTTGGACATTTGACGACAATGGCATTGGATAAACTCATACACCGTAAGGTAGTGGATGTCTAGAATCATAAGAATTGGTCATCTTTAGAAATGATTTTTCAAAATAGTTTTCATGTAAAACGTCATCAGTGACCTTCACTTTTACCCTGGAACTTTGTAATAATTCCACTATAAAATTTAGATAGACTAAAAGTCAAGTTATGAAACATGTGTGTGACCTGAAGACCTAACTACTGACGACTTCTTTAGAAACATAACTCCCATAGGTACGTTTAAGATATAGGCTATACCATTAAACGCAAAACATTGGTCTTCGCTACTAGTTATCTTGAGACATGGCATTTGAAATCGTCTCTATGTCCAAGTGACATAGTGACTTAAACCTTTAAAATTCATCAAAGTTTTCTAAATCACTGGAAAACTGAAAAGACGTCAAATCATCACAAATGTATCTCGCATAAATAATCAAATTTGTGGTATTTTGGCCAAACGGATTTGATGTCTTGTTAAAATGTATAACTTCGATGCAGTTATGGTACAATTACAAGATATGGATATGGACAAACATGTAAAAGTTATACGTTGCTATGACATAGGGTCTTTACCATTGGTCCGCATCTCAAATTTGATATTATAAATAGTGTCATAGACTGATTCCTGTCATAATGGATCTCCAATTTTTCTTGCTAAAAGTACCAACACCTAATTTGGGGGATTTACGAAAACAAACGTTGTATCATAGTTATATTTAGTTTCACCAAAATGTCACTCTCAGTTTTCAAAAGTCACATTTCGTGAAAAATTTCCCTAGCAAAAATACTTTTTTAATTCAGGAATTGATTAGAGGTTTGATAAGTCTTTTCCGATTATTAAAAGTCCCTATCGGCTAGAACGATTTACTTTCTGTTGAAAAACAAAGTCTATAACAACCATACATTTAGTAGATTTTTATACACATGTTTTTACACAAATTACGTAAAAGATTGTAAATGTTCTTAAACAATTAAAACAGATTACAAAGATTACAAAAGAAACAGCCGACTTGAAGAAACAGCTAGAAAAGTCTACACCTCGTCGTCACATTAATGAACTGCGGGACGAATTAGAAAAGGTAATTTTATTGCATACAATATTATTCATTGTTCTTTGTAAGTTTTATGTTATTGCAATAATCTTACGTGTTCTTTTTTAACTTAATTGGAATGTCGTTTGTTAAGTTGCTAGATATGGTTCAATTATCTTGCTATAGCTTTGTTTAAAGTAAATTAAATTCTGAGGTTTAGTAAAAGGAGCAACACAGTTGTTAAAATATTCTAAATGTAAATCGCCGTTAAGCAAAGAAAATTGTATCTGTAATAACTTGATTGCCTTTTTTAAAAACCTGCGTTTATTCACATTATATATGAACTGATTAAACACATATTTGACAAAACAACTTTAGGTGACTTATTAAATGCCAGAGAACATAAAATAATGAAATTACTTTTATGCCTTAATCGAATGATTATTGACTAGCATTCGCACAGCAGGGAAGCGGCAAATATTTCTGGGAACATGGTTACAACTATTAGAAAGAGCCAATCGGAAGAGTTGTGCCATGCACAGTAAAATCTAAACTGTATTTAAAAACATTTATATATACTCTTTACTCTTTAAGTCTGACTGATATTTGACTTATCCGGTTTAGGTGCCTAATAATCAAAGAACTTAAAATATATCATTAAAGACGCACACAGGGGTCAAAGCTATAAAGACATGCTCAATTGCTGATTAGAGAAGCAACATAGTATATTTTAGTTGTTCATGCTCATTTAAGATTCAAATGTCTATAACATGAAGTGAAGAATTATCTATATTATGCCAAAACAAGACTGTAATTTACCGCATATTTTTACTTATAAAAAAACCATTTGCACTGTATTGTTAGAGAGATACATGATGCAAATAATGTAATATGTCTTCAAAGTAGACCTGTTGGTTTAAACCAAGGTTACCAGGGCTCTCTGTTCTGCTCTAAAATGTTTGCTTAACAATTATTTTCTCTTTTGTTTCGGGAAGGGTTGAAAACAAATATTTTTTTTATTTGGTCAGAAAAAAAGTTCATGCACCCTATTTTAATGTTGAAAAACAAGTTTACAATAAATGACTTCTAGATATATAAAACAGGGCCAACAAGATACTGGTTGGTTCTTTGCTACAAAAAGAAAATAACACTACACAAACACTTAATGCAAACAAACAATAATTTTCAGTAAACTGCAACTGCATGTGGTATAAATTATCATGAGAGGTGCTTTCGATACCCATGGATAGTTGTTATTCACAATTGTTATTAATGTTTGCAATAATCTTCAATGGCTTAATTTCAATTTGGTATTTGCTTTGAAATTTCGGTCATTTATGTTTGTCAATTTTTTATCTTTATCTTTTCACAATTTGACATGATAGCAATGGGGTGGGTTATGCTATATGCTTATGCAATGTATCACATCAGGCTACTTCCCTTAGATTGTCTTAAAAATACAGATAATATACAGTTAATAAACGGTTTCAGCCCATGAACCCGTGTCATATAACCAATAAAATTTGTTTAAAATTTCCTTCCTGCTCTGAAACATTGCTTACTGCAACGTTTTCATGTGTGTAACTTTGCTGTATATATAATGAACTAAACATCTTCACATTTCTTTTTATTATTAAATATCGCATGCACTAGCTATTATATTTGTTTTATTTATTATGTTAGTTTAGTTCTAAATACTTATATGCTGCATGTAACAATTTTTTCTACCAAATGTATCATGGAAAACCAGCTGTACCTTTTGTGGTCAAGTCCACTATGAAATTGATCACATGACTTCTAATTTTCCATAATAAATGACAAGATTTTCTATAAAGGTACTTGTAAACTGTATGTAACATTGTCTGCATAAATTTAAAAGCCCTGGCATCAAATTTAAAATAGATCATAGAATATCAACTGTTTGGCCAAGAACACATAAAATATACCACATGACCAAGCATTATGCTCACTAAGAATTTCTGGGTAAGTAAATTGCATCTATCAGTACCAGCACAAATTTAAAATCCATGACAGTGGATAAATATACTGGATTGTATTTCCTCTCTTCAAAATTGCTTCACATGAAAATTATTAAACAACCAATCTTTTAACAATAATTCATCTAATGCAAAACATTCAATATAGATGTATTTGCAATGTCAATGTACTCAATTTATTGAAAACAGCCCTACTTTTATTGGTCTGGATAATGAAATAAGTAAAAAGTTGTTAATACTAAATGAAGTGTATGCTTTAGGTTTATTATATTGTGCTCTGGATCTATTTTTGCAATTATAAATTTAAAATGTATTTAAATACAGGCATTTATTTTATGATTAAAAAAACACATTATACAATGGGTCAAATCTAGACATATTTAAAATATGTTGATGTACATGAGTAATATAAATAAAAGAATGTCAGACATTAAAACCTTTTTTCTTATAAATTAATGATAATCAATTGGATTCAGGATTCATAGCCTTAATAAACTTTCAAATCTCAAACCATTAATCGAATCTGTAACACTTTCTTTCTACAACTGAGGTTGTAAGTCATTGAATAGCTGACAATGTTTAAGCCAATTTATGTATTATTTCTATAATTTATTCTCTATAAACTACAAAACCAAATGCTAACTTGCTGTTTGGACAAGACATATAGAAATAGTATTTCTGTGTAATAATTACATTGTGTAAGCATGAACAGTTTGGAGATAATGTAAACTATGCAGAATTATGCAAGTTTAAGTTAAAAGTTAGACATTGCTTGATTCTTTGACTTAGTGTATGTGTGTGTGTGAGTGTGTGTGGGGGTGGTTAATAGAATTGTAATCAGGTCTATAGCCATTGTTCAACAGTTATTCCATAATTCTCGCATACGCATACAAGTAGTTTCTATAAGGGGTAGTACAACTTTTATAAACAATTTTTTTCTGTCATTCCCAAACTAGCGACAACTCTTAAAGAATTTGTGAACAATTATTATAACGGCAACAAAACGTATACTAAAAGTCACCGTTTTTGCTCATTCTTTTGCATGAGAAATGGAAACTGATTACCTCGTATAGTCGAGCTCATGCCTTATGCTCCTTCTGTAGATAACAAAAGGTATATTTTGAAATAAACAATTATTTCTTCTATATATTCAGAGTTTTGAAATGTGGCTGTTTTTTGTTTTTGATGAGGCGATTATCTATCCTAAAATTTGACATAAATTACAACGATATTAGTCCGAATTTTACTGCCGTTATAATCCGAAGTTAGTTTTGTGACTTGTCGGTTTAATACACAACGCACAGTGTGTAATAAAAAACTTCAATAACTAATTAACCTGACTCTAGAGAATAAAACACAATGTAAAATTTTAATACCTAGAGCAACTTTAAAGAAAGGTGTTTTTTTTAAACTAAAACAAATTGACTTATCAAAACGCTGTAACCATGAGAGTAAATGTTGTAGGTAGATTGCAATAAGATCGTAAAAATAACTGCCCAAGAGTTGTCAAATAAAAAATTACATTCTTAACTGTTTTTTGAAAGCAATATTAATATACATCGTTGTCTTTATTTGTTGATATAAGATCAGGTTGAGGTCTTATACAATACTTTTCTGTACAGTTCGTTTAATCTTAAATGAACATATAATCAGACCTACACCTTTTTCGAAGCAAGTCAGTTTCTGTTCCTGTTGCACTTGTTTCCGTTAATTTACAAACATTTTTCACTAACAGTGGACACATCTAATGGACTAAGCTAAAATATTGTACTTAAATGAATAATAGTTATCCCGTATTTTCCTTTTAGTGTATATAATAAAAAAAATATTAAGTGACACATAATGTTTCGTTAATTTCATTTTACTACTAAATACAAATGATGCAATATTTCTTTTTTTTTTGTTAGTTAAGGTGTTAAGCTTGGTATAATTATCTTGCTTTCACTTTTTTCAAAATATTTTTGAGGCTTTGCGAAATAAGCAATACTTTCCAAAAGATTTAAAATGGTAAAAATGCGAATTGCTCTTGAGGAAAACAAATTTTATTTGTTTTTACAGGCCTATTTGCATTACAGAAAATAGTTGTTAAGCACCTCACATGAATTGATTAAACACATATTTTGTCAAATATGTTTAAGGTGCCTTATTCATTGCATAAAGAACTTAAAATATGTCATTTAAGGGCGCTGTGAAATTTAACATTTCAGCGTTGTTGTAATCGCATGATTTTCGACTAAAGTTTACACAGAAGGGTGGATGATATTTTGTAAAGGCGAAATGTTACAAACCATTACCACTATCATACGTCTTAAGAGTTGTGTCATGCAAAATAGAATCTAAACTGTATTTCTACACAATATTAGTACTTGTATGCATTATTGCTTATTTTATTTTTTGTTTTTATTTTTTATGTCAGCTAATTTGGAAGTCACATTTACAATCTGAGTATAATTTATCCCTAAAGTTTAGTGTGAAAGATCTTCTGATACAGTCATTTTTCTATGGCAATGTTTATAAATGTAATTACAAAAACACAATCTTTTCTGTGTGACCGGTCAGTGGACTGTTCCTATCACACGTGTTTGACCTACAGGAATTTAATAAGAGTGCACACATTTTATGGAGTTTGATAAAATATTGTTATGTTTTGTATTTTCCTTTAAATGAGTATAATAAAATGAATATTGAAGTGAAACATTATTTATTTTAAATATTATTTTTAGCGGGATATTACAATAACGTCATTATTATAAATGCTAACAAAAAATTTAAAAAGCCTACATTCATTTGTAAAATTGTATTTAAAAACAGACTGTTATAGAAAAAGAAACACAGATAACATGTTTGCAAAAGCAGCTCACAAATTATGATTTTGCAAAGAATGAACATCGAAAAGAATTAGAAAAGGTGAGTTTCTGGTTTTGCTATGTTTACTGTTCTTGGATAGTTTTATGTCTTTGTGTGGTTTGCGTGAATCTCAGCTAAGTTTAAAATCGACTGTTTAGTTGTTTGAGGAGTTTATAGACATGGTTAAATTATCTTGATATATAGTTGCTTCAATTATAATATGTTTCTTTTTGTATGAGCTACACAATTTGTCTTATGAAGATTTAGAATAATTTCTATTTAAAGAGATTAACTGTGGTAAATTTTTACACGACTACTTGCTTATCAGAATCTTTATCGACCCAGCTATGCATTGCATCAATTAAACAATTATTAATTAAAATCAGCTTTATATTCGTTCACTATCAGAGCGAAAATAATGAAATTTGTAGGATTGATTGTTTATTTGCATCATTTTTTCAATAAGACAAATAGTAAGCAGATGTGTACAGTAAAACATTTAGAAAGAAATCTTTTCTAAAAAAAAACATTTGTTGAGATTTCATAATCATATCTTTTGATTAAAAATAACCTTGTTTTAATTGATCGAATAATTACAAAATTGTTGAAAATCATTATTCAAGCGGGACATTAAAGGTTCACTTATATTATGCTTAAATATAAACATACTTGGTAACCTTTGTAGTTACACCATAGTATAAAGGAGAAGGACGCAAGTATAGCAAACTTGGAGGAACAGGTACGAAAGTCTAAATTTGGAGATGAAGAATTACTTATGGTAGTTTCCAAATAATGTTTGTTGTTAATGCGAAAATCATGCATATTACAGCATTGTTTATATATTTTTGACAACTACAAAAGTAAGCAGACTTTGTATTACGAAACAAATGTATAGAGAGAAATATACTGAGAAGGACGAACAGTTTTTTTGAAGATTATATTAACAAATTTGTTTATTTGGGGTTTAATAAATATATAACTTTTTTCAATTATGTATCAAATACTAAATGCTTTAATTGTTGTACATACTTCACATTTTATGTTTAAATATAAACTTCACTTGTAACTATTTCAGTTGCTGCAGAAAGCAAAGGAGAAGGATACACACATAGCTAACTTGGGGGAAGAGCTACAAAAGTGTAACTCTGCGGCTGAGGAATCACTTAAGGTGAGTTTCAAATTCCGAATAGTGTTTATTATCAATTCGAAAATCAACCACATTTAACGACTGTTTTTAATTCATTTATATATAACAAAAGCCAGCAGAATTTAGGCAGTGAAACATATCAATAGAGAAATCTGCTGTGAAGGACGGACAGTTTTTGAAGATGTTCCGAATAGTGCTTATTATCAATTAGAAAATCAATCACATTTTACGATTGGTTTTATAATTAATTTATATATAACAAAAATAAGCAGAATTTGTGTTCTGAAACATACCTATTAAAAAATGTGTTGTGAAGAACGGACAGTTTTTGAAGATGTCATAAACATATTTCTTATTTTGTTTGTAATTTAATATAAAACATTGTCTTACTGTATCCATTTATTATAAAATACTTACATTGCAGTTGGAAATATTTTTAGATTAACTCTGCAATAGTTCTTTAGCAATAGTTTACAAAATGATAAGTATAAGTACGAGAAAACACCTTTGGCTCCATCCAGTGTATTGTGCCTTTTTCTAACCCAACCCCAATTCATCTAAGGTGTTTGATTAATATTGCACACTTATGTAAAAGACATGCAATTATACTTTTAATAAAATATGCTCATGCTTCATATCCCTCTTAAAGGCTATAATGACAAAAAACGCATGGGTCACTTTACTATGTTTAATGGTGTCGTATCTCATATTCTTGATATAAGTTATACAAAAATAATTTTATTTCTGTTGGCAAAGACGTAAGTAGGACTCTTTTTCTAAAAATGTTTATTTATATATTTTGAATAAAATCTATTAGACAACATATTTTTATTGCTAACAATTATTTCGAAAATAGAATGCGAAGGAGAAGGAGTTTAAAATAGCAAACTTGGAGAAAGAACTGCAAAAGTCTGAGTCTTATGCTAAAGAATTGATAAAGGTGAGTTTAGGGGCCTGTTATTGGTCACTATCTCATATTACAAAAAGCAAACTTACAAGTCATGATGATGGCGCAAATTACATTGTAAAAGTGTAGTATTCCATCGTTTTTTTTAATCAATGGGTTCTGATTGATGTTAAAGCACACAGGTTGAGGCTTATGCTGACTAGTGGGGTGTTAAAACTCATTCACTAGGACTGGCTATAATTAAGTGTATGTCTTTTAACGTAGAATCTAAGTTAACAAAACCTTGTGAAGCAAAAGATTTTTCATTATGAATTTCATATCCTGTTTGTAAGTATTAATCATTCAATACTTCAATTTTTATTTTAAAAAATGAGAGGGATCTGTAGCAAAATCAGAATCTAAAGGTTAAAGAATCATACATATCCAATTTAAAGTAAGAGCTAGAAAAATCCAACTCTGAAGCTTTATCTATTAATTATAAAATACCTAAATTGCAGTTGACAAATATTATTCAATCGAGACTTTTAAGATTAACTCTGCAATGTTCCTTTAACAATATATTACAAAATGATAAACATAGGTACGAGAAAACACATGTTTGCCTCCTTCCAGTGTGTTTTACCTTTCCTAATCTGACCTAATTCGTCTAAGATATTGACTTGAATTGCACACTTTATACCAAAAGGCATACAATTATATCTTTTCATAAAATATTTTTATGCTGCATCACCCTTTTGAAGGCTACAATGACAAAGAACAAGGGCCACATTAATTTGTGATTTGGGTTTTATCTTATATTATCTATATAAAGAATACAGTACTTTAATTTCTGTTGAAACGCTTTCAAGTATGACTTTCTTTCTTAAAAGTTTATTTGATATTTCAATATAAACAACATTTTCTAAAACTGTAAATTTATATATTTTGAATAAACTTTATTAGACAACTTACTTTTATTTTTTACAATTATTTTGAAAACAGAATCTGAAGGAGAAGGAGTTTTCTATAGTACACTTGGAAAACGAACTGCAAACGTCTAAATATGAAGCTAAAGAATTGCAAAGGGTGAGTTTAGGTGCCTGTTATTGGTCAGGGTCCTTTGTAAGTGTTATGTGATTGTATGTGGTTCATGAATCTGAGCTGAAACGACCGATGTTTTGTCTGTGGAATCGATAATATGGCTTTTAGGATACATATTTTAACAGTTTAAAATCGTAACCATGGGAATCGTTATCATAAATGGAAACTGTCGTCTATATTAACAGGAACAGTTGACTATTAGAACGAATATATATTCGACTAACGAATGCATTTATAAAACATTTTTTTGTCAAATAATCATCAGATATCTCATATCACAAAAAACAAACTTTCAAGCCATGATGATGGCAAATTAAACTGTAAAAGTGTAGAATTCCATCGTTGTCCTAATCAATGGGTTCTTATTAATGTTAAAGCAAACAGTTTAAGGGTATTGTTGTCTAGTGGTTTGCAAAAACACATTCGCTAAGACTGACCAGAATTAAGTTAATGCCTTGTAAAGTGGAATCCTTGTTGCAGTGTTTTCTATCCATTATTAAAGTTCACAAATTACAGAATATTGTTATGCCGCATATTCCTTTTGAAAAGACTAAAAAACTTGTTGACAAATATTTTATTATCATTTTCATATCTTATTTTCTAAGTATAAATTTTACAATACTTTAATTACTGTTGAAAAATATTAGAGAGAGCTGTTATTTACTATATACTTTTTGCAAGAATATGTACAATTAGAAAACATAATTTCATTTGTAACAGACGTAGCGAAATCATAATGTAAATGAGAGAAACATGTATATCCAAGCGAATGAAGAGCTAGAATAGTCAAAATGTGAAGCTGGGTAATCACGGAAGGCTATTTTTGGCTCCCATTATTGTTCACTATAATATACAAGAATACTTCAATTTGTAGAATAGCCTATTTATTTGTATTCCTTTTTCTTATAAGTAAAGCAGATTTTTACAGTAAAAGATAGCTAGAACGAATTCTGCTCTGAAGAAGAGACATTTTTGGAAATTTCATTAAGATGTTTGATTTGGATTGTAATTTAACATATAACTTTGTTTTACTTTAACTATCAATTATGAAATGTGTCCATTATTGTTAAAAACCATATATACCGCGGGCATTAAAGGTTCACTTCATATTTTATTTTTCAATAAAAATTCCCTTGGTAACATTTGTAGTTACAACATAGCATAAAGGAGAAGGACACACGTGTTGCCAACTTATAGGAACAGGTACGAAAGTCTAAATGTGGGGCTGAAGAATTAAGTAAGGCAGTTTTCAAATAATTGTTGTTGTAAATGCGAAAATGATGCATATTGCAGCATTGTTTATATGCTATTTTCACAACTACAAAAATAAGCAGAATTCGTATAACGAAACATACCAAGAGAGAAGTATGTCGTGAAGGGCGATCAGTTTTTTTTGAGATTATATTAACAGGTTTATTTATTTTGAATGCAATTAATATATAACATTGTTTTCAATTATGTATCAATTAATAAATCCTATAGTTAATGTACATAGTTTATACTTTGTGTTAGAATGTGAACAATTAGAAAACATAATTTCATTTATAACAGACGTAGCAAAATCAGAATGTAAATGAGAATGAAACATACATAGCCTAAAGAACAAGAGAGCTAGAAAAGTCAAAATCTGAAGATGAATAATCACGGAAGGATAGTTGTTGGTTCCCACTATTGTTCACTATAATATACAAGAATACTGCAATTTGTAGGATAGTCTGTTTATTTGTAATGCTTTTACTATAAGAAAAGTAAAGCAGATTTGTACAGTGAAACATATCTAGAGAGAAATCTGCTCTGAAGAAGAGACATTTTTTTAGATTTAACAAACATGTTTGATTTGGATTGTAATTTAAAATAAAACTTATTTTACTGTATCCATTAATTATAAAATATGTCTATTATTGTTGAAAACCATATAACCAGAGGGGAATTAAACGTTCACTTCACATTTTATGTCTTAATAAAAAATTCCTTGATAACCTTTGTAGTTACAGCATAGTATAAAGGAGAGGGACACACGTATTGCAAACTTGGATGAACAGGTACGAAAGAGTAAATCTGGGGATGAAGAATTACGTAACGGTTCACATAATTGTTGTTGTAAATGCGAAAATGATTCATATTGCAACATTTTTCATGTGCTATTTTTGACAACTACAAAGTAAACAGAATTGTACAACGAAACATGTCTAGAGAGAAATATGCTGTGAAGGACGATCGGTTATTTGGAGATTATATAAACAGAATTATTTATTTTGAATGAAATTAATATATAACATTCAATTATGAAATGCTTTTATATTTAAATATAAACTTCACTGGTGCGAACTATTTCAGTTACAGCAGAAAGCACCGGAGAATGCAACACGCATAGCTAAGATGGGCAAAGAGCTACAAAAGTGTAAATCTGAGGCTGAGGAATCACTTAAGGTGAGTTTCGGGTTTCCAATTGCTTTGATTGTCATGTCTAAAATCAACCATATTTTACGAATGCTTTTAAATCAATGATTGATTGATAACTGATTGCTGACGAATTTTTAAACGCTGACGGATCACTGACTGACCGATGACGTATACATCTGTCCAAAACTATGAATCCGTCATTACCTTGGTAACTGTCAGCGATCAGTCAAATCAGTGCGATCCAGAACCCGTCATGTAATTATATTTTAGTTAGTTTATTGATTGATACGTATATATTAATAATTTGAAGGTGAAACGAATTCTCCCTAATTTGTAAATTATATATATATATATATATATATATAACTGTATATGTAACTTTGTCATCGTTTTCAGCAACATTTCAGTTATTTCTTCGCGCCCAGTTTTTACAGGGGTGGGGTGGGAAGAAGCCGGAGAACATTTTAAAACCGACAATCTTTGTCAATTAAGTTGGAGTGGGGCACACCCTATCTGCAGTCATTCAAAAATCCGGAACCTGTTGACAGGCAAGTGATAACTAGTAGATTATTAACCATTACTATCCAATCAGCCAACGAGGCCCCAATAAAGCCGAGAAGAGAAGTCTGCCATTACTTCAGTAAAGCGGATAAATGTGTTACACGTTTTATAGTACGAAATAGTAATTTTTGAAAAAAACGTCATTATTGTTTTAGTTCTATAAAATCGGTTTAAACATTGTCATTACAGTCATATCGATAAAACAGAACCTTTTCAAAACTTGCCCTTTAAAAGAGCGTCATTCAACATGAATAATAACTTATTTCATTGATTGATTAAATGATTGATTGGATGTTTGCTTCCTTACAGCGAGCAGTAATTCAGCTTTATGTAGGACGAGAACAAGTTAATATCAATTTGAGAAAGATGGACCAAAGGGCAAAAATTTTCAATTCCACTGGGAAAATATGGGGTTGGGATAGAGGAGGAAATGAGCTACTCTTTTTCGAAATATACAAAAGAGATCCTTATCGTGCAAGAATCTTGACACTCTCTAAACAAGTCATCTGTTATGGTCCGCGAACAGACTTTTCCGTAGTATGACCTGAAACCCCACCCCCCCCCCAAACGCGAGGGCATCCCATATCCGCCACATGAGAACGCTCTGGGCACCTCTGTGAACCCTAGTAGCCAATTTCAAATACTCCCAAATTGTAAGGAAAATATTTATAGTTATATATCATTCAATATCGAACAGACATCGTAAACTAAACCAATTGTGGCGGCTAAAATGCGTAATGTTCGCATCTTTAACTCAGAAGTATCTATATACAAGCATGCTTAGTACTTCATTCTTAATTTGAGATTTAATTCTCTTTAAATTCATGTGACACAATGAAATAGTGAATAAAATATATAATAGATGTTTTCGCTTTTGTCGTTAATTTTATTTAGTAATATACCCTTGAATTGGGGGCAATAAGAAAACTTTGATCAAGCCTCGACAAATGATGTTTTTAAGCGTTTATATTAAAAAAAACTCCACCTCGTTGGCTAAAGTTGCAGTAATCAACTATTGATCAACGAGGTTGTCTGTTCGACACTTACAGAGGTTGTCTTCAACTGATCCTTAAATTTGCAGATTACCAGTTTTCCTGTTGCAGGCCGGGGGTTTCGCTGGGTACTAAAGCCCTTCTCTATAAAGACCCGATACCATAATATAGAGTAACACAATTTTTGATAATGGTGTTACACAAACCATTTTCACACATGCATACAAATAATGCTAACGCGAAAGCGAGAAACAAAAAAAAATTACGATTTTATGATTCCGTCTTCACGTTTTTCGTCTTTCTCGCTTTTTTCTGCTTTTTCCGATTTAAAAAATTTCGAAGACAAAGGCAAGAGGTACGCCTTGGCACGCGACGTAAAATATTTTTTGAAGTCATTGTGTATGTGAATTTTTCCATTTATATATATATACCTTTTAATAAAATGACACTGTGTGATGTTTAAATTTCGTCACAGATGCATATAGATTGGGGGAATTTCCATTGATCATGTATAACTTTAGACTAGACTTTTTCCGCTTTAATAAATTTCGAAGACAAATACGAGAAGTACGCATTGGCACGCGAGGTCATCCATCGTTGGTTTATCAATGGGTTCTGATTGATGTTAAAGCACACAGGTTGAGGCTTATGCTGACTAGTGGGA
The DNA here is from genome assembly GCA_944474755.1 of Limnoperna fortunei. Lineage (NCBI taxonomy): Eukaryota > Metazoa > Mollusca > Bivalvia > Mytilida > Modiolidae > Limnoperna > Limnoperna fortunei. The sequence goes on along the minus strand of OX104124.1, from coordinate 34,332,854 downwards.
TGTTAAAGCTCATTCACTAGGACTGGCTAAAATTAAGTTAATGTCTTTTAACGTAGAATCCAAGTTATAACAAAACCTCTTGAAGCGAAAGATTTTTCATTAGGATTTCATATCCTAATTGTAAGTAATAATCGTGCAATACTTCAATTTTTATTTTTAAAAAGGTGTGAAACCTGTAGCAAAATCAGAATCTAAAGGTTAAAGTATCATATATATCCAATTTAAAGTAAGAGCTAGAAGAATCCAACTCTGAAGCTGATGAATTTGAAAATTATTTTTATTGTTAATTCGAAGATCATGCATATTGTAGAATTGTTTATGCTCTTTTTGACAACTTCAAAAGTTAGCAGAATTTGTACAACGAAAGATATCTAGAGAGAAATATGCTGTGAAGGATAGTTTTTTTGTGGATTATATAAGCAGATCTTTGATTTGGAATGTAATTTATATATAACCTTGTTTTACTTTATATTTCAATTATTAAATGTTTAATTGTTGTTGAAACTATTATTCAAACTGAACATACTTCACGTTGTATATTTAAATATAAACTCTATTGGTACCTATTTTAGTTGCAGCAGAAAGTACAGGAGAAGGATACACAAATAGCCAGCTTGGAGGAAGAGCTACAAAAGTGTAACTCTGAGGCTGAGGAATCACTTAAGGTAAGTTTCGGGTTGTGAATAGTTATTATTATCAATACGTTAATTAACCATATTTTACGATCGGTTTTTATTTCATTTATATATAACAAATTAAAGGCAGCAGAATGTGTGCAGTGAAACATATCTATAGAGAAATCTGCTGTAAAGGCTGGATAGATGTCATAAACAAATCTTTTATTTTGTTTGTAATTTAATATAAAACGTTGTCTTACTGTATCCATTTAATATAAAATGCAGTTGGAAATATAATTCAATCGAGACTTTACAGATTAACTCTGCAATAGTTCTTTAGCAATAGTTTACAAAATGATAAACATACGTACGAGAAAACACCTTTGGCTCCATCCAGTGTATTGTGCCTTTTTCTAACCCAACCCCACTTCATCTAAGGTGTTTGATTAACATTGCACACTTATATAAAAAGAAACACAATTATACTGTTAATAAAATATGCTTATTCTTCATATCCCACTTAAAGGCTATAATGACAAAAACGCATTGGTCACATTACTTTGTTATTGGTGTCGTATCGCATATTCTTGATATAAATTTTACAAATACTGTTATTTCTGTTGGCAAAGACTTAAGTAGGACTCTTTTTCTAATAATGTTTATTTATATATTTTGAATAAAATCTATTAGACAACATATTTTTATTTCTACCAATTATTTCGAAAATAGAATGCGAAGGAGAAGGAGTTTAAAATAGCAAACTTGGAGAAAGAACTGCAAAAGTCTGAGTCTTTTGCTAAAGAATTGATAAAGGTGAGTTAAGGTGCCTGTTATTGGTCACTGTCATTTCTAAGTGTTATGCGATTGTATGTCGTTAACGAATCTGAGCTTTAACGACAAGTGTGTTGTTTTTGGAATTGATAGACATGGCTTGTAGAACACAGATTTTAACTGTTTAAGATCGTCACCATGGGAATTGTCATTCATAAAGGGAAACTGTCGTCTATAATTACACAAGTAGTTGCTTTTTTACGTATATCTTTTCGACTAAGAAGTTCATTTGTAAAAATGTAATTGTCAGATAGCTTTCATATGTTTCATATTACAAAAAGCAATACAAGTCATGATGATGTCGAAAATTAGATTGTAAAAGTGTAGTATTACATCGTTGTTTTAATCAATGGGTTCTGATTGATGTTAAAACACACAGGTTGAGACTTATGCTGACTAGTGGCATGTCAAAACTCATTCAATAGGATTGACTATAATTAAGTTTATGTCTTTTAACGTAGAATCCAAGTTATTACAAAACCTCTTGAACCAAAAAAGATTTTTCATTCTGAATTTCATTTCCTATTTGTAAGTATTAATCATTCAATTCTTCAAGGCAGGGTGTACTCGACTCCAATCTTAATTGACAAGGATTGCCAGTTTTCCTACCGCAGGTCGGGGGTTCTCTCCGGGTACTCCGGCTTCCTCCCCCAATAAAAACTGGACGCCACGATATAGCTGAAAAATTGCTGAATGTGGCGTTAAAACACCATTCAAACAAGCAAACAAAAAATTCAATTCTTCAATTTTTATTTAAAAAATGAGTGGGATCCGTAGCAAAATCAGAATCTAAAGGTTAAATAATCATATATATCCAATTTAAAGTAAGAGCTAGAAGAATCCAACTTTGAAGCTGATGAATGGAAGGCTTGTTTGTGGCTCCCCATATTGTTCGACTTAATTAACAAAAAATCATGTAGGTTGTTTTTGAGATTTCTTAAACACATGTTTGATTTGGACTGTATTTTAACACATAACTCTGTTTTACGTTATCTATCAATTATAAAATATTTCTATTATTGTTGAAAATCATAATTACAGCGGGGCATTAAAGGTTCACTTCATATTTCTATGTTTCAATAAAAATTTATTGGTATCCTTTGTAGTTACAAAATAGCATAAAGGAGAAGGACACACGTATAGCAAACTTGGAGGAACAGGAACGAAAGTGTAAATCTATGGCCGAAGAATTACTTAAGGTAGTTTGAAAATTATTTTTGTTGTTAATTCGAAAATCATGCATATTGTAGAATTGTTTAATATGCTCTTTTTGACAACTACAAAAGTTAGCAGAATTTGTACAACGAAACATATCTAGAGAGAAATATGCTGTGAAGGATAGTTTTTTGGGGATTATATAAGCAGATCTTTGATTTGGAATGTAATTATATATAACCTTGTTTTACTTTATATATCAATTATTAAATGTTTAATTGTTGTTGAAAATATTATTCAAACTGAACATTACATACTTCACGTTGCATGTTTAAATATAAACTCTATTGCTACCTATTTTAGATGCAGCAGAAAGTACAGGAGAAGGATACACAAATAGCCAGCTTGGAGGAAGAGCTACAAAAGTGTTACTCTGAGGCCGAGGAATCACTTAAGGTAAGTTTCGGGTTGTGAATAGTTGTTATTATCAATACGTTAATTAACCACATTTTACGATCGTTTTTTAATTCATTTATATATAACAAACTAAAGTCAGCAGAATGTACGCAGTGAAACATATCTATAGAGAAATCTGCTGTAAAGGCTGGATAGATGTCATAAACAAATCTTTTATTTTGTTTGTAATTTAATATAAAACATTGTCTTACTGTATTCATTTATTATAAAATACTTACATTGCAGTTGGAAATATTATTCAATCGAGACTTTACAGATTAACTCTACAATAGTTCTTTAGCAATAGTTTACAAAATGATAAACATACGTACGAGAAAACACCTTTGGCTCCATCCAGTGTATTGTGCCTTTTTCTAACCCAACCCCACTTCATCTAAGGTGTTTGATTTACATTGCACTCTTATATAAAAAGAAAAACAATTATACTGTTAATAAAATATGCTTATTCTTCATATCCCAATTAAAGGCTATAATCACAAAAAAACGCATTGGTCACATTACTATGTTATTGTTGTCGTATCGCATATTCTTGATATAAATTATACAAATACTTTTATTTCTGTTGGCAAAGACTAAAGTAGGACTCTTTTTCACAAAATGTTTATTTATATATTTTGAATAAAATCTATTAGACAACACATTTTTATTTCTAACAATTAGTTCGAAAATATAATGCGAAGGAGAAGGAGTTTAAAATATCAAACTTGGAGTAAGAACTGCAAAATTCTGAGTCTTTTGCTAAAGAATTGATAAAGGTGAATTATGGTGCCTGTTATTGGTCACTGTCATTTGTAAGTGTTATGCGATTGTATGTGGTTAACGACTTTGAGCTTTAACGACCAGTGTGTTGTTTTTGGAATTGATAGGCATGGCTTGTAAAATACAGATTTTAACAGTTTGGAATCGTCACCATGGGTATTTTTATTCATAAACGGAAACTGTCGTCTATATTTACACAAATAGTTGTTTATTTTTACGTATAACGTTTCGACTAAAAAGTTCATTTGTAAAAATGTTATTGTCAGATAGCCATCATATGTTTCATATTACAAAAAGCAATACAAGTCATGATGATATCGAAAATTAGATTGTAAAAGTGTAGTATCACATCGTTGTTTTAATCAATGGGTTCAGATTAATGTTAAAGCACACAGGTTGATACTTATGCTGATTAGTGGCAAGTTAAAACTCATTCACTAGGACTGACTTTAATTAAGTTTATGTCTTTTTACGTAGAATCTAAATTATAACAAAACTTCTTGAAGCAAAAGATTTTTCATTCTGAATTTCATTTCCTCTTTGTAAGTATTAATCATTCAATTCTTCAATTTTTATTTAAAAATGAGTGGGATCCGTAGCAAAATCAGAATCTAAAGGTTAAAGAATTATGTATATCCAATTTAAAGTAAGAGCTAGAAGAATCCAACTCTGAAGCTGATGAATTATGGAAGGCTTGTTTGTGGCTCCCAATATTGTTCGACTTAATTAACAAAAAATCATGTAGGTTGTTTTTTTTTAAATTTCTTAAACACATGTTTAATTTGGACTGTATTTTAACATATAACTTTGTTTTACTTTATCTATCAATTATAAAATATTTCCATTATTGTGGAAAATCATAATTACAGCGGGGCAGTAAAGGTTCACTTCATATTTTTATGTTTCAAAAAAAAAATTATTGGTATCCTTTGTAGTTACAACATAGCATAAATCAGAAAGACACACGTATAGCAAACTTGGAGGAACAGGAACGAAAGTATAAATCTATGGCTGAAGAATTACTTAAGGTAGTTTGAAAATAGTTTTTCTTGTTAATTCGCAAATTATGCATATTGTAGAATTGTTATGATCTTTTTTGGCAGCTACAAACTTTAGCAGACTTTGTACAACGAAACATATCTAGAGAGAAATATGCTGTGAAGGATAGTTTTTTGGGGATTATATAAGCAGATCTTTGATTTGGAATGTAATTTATATATTACCTTGTTTTACTTTATATATCAATTATTAAATGTTTAATTGTTGTTGAAAATATTATTCAAACTGAACATTACATACTTCACATTGTATGTTTAAATATAAACTCTATTGGTACCTATTTTAGTTGGAGCAGAAAGTACAGGAGAAGGATACACAAATAGCCAGCTTGGGGGAAGAGCTACAAAAGTGTAACTCTGAGGCTGAGGAATCACTTAAGGTAAGTTTCGGGCTGTGAATAGTTGTTATTATTAATACGTTAATTAACCACATTTTACGATCATTTTTGAATTCAGTTATATATAACAAACTAAAGTCAGCAGAATGTACGCAGTGAAACATATCTATAGAGAAATCTGCTGTAAAGGCTTGATAGATGTCATAAACAAATGTTTTATTTTGTTTATAATATAAAATAATATAACATTTAACATAAAACATTGTGTTACTGTATCCATTTATTATAAAATACTTACATTGCAGTTGGAAATATTATTCACTCGAGACTTTACAGATTAACTCTGCAACAGTTCTTTAGCAATAGTTTACAAAATGATACACATGCGTACGAGAAAACACCTTTGGCTCCATCCAGTGTATTGTGCCTTTTTCTAACCCAACCCCAATTCATCTAAGGTGTTTGATTTACATTGCACACTTATATAAAAAGAAAAACAATTATACTGTTAATAAAATATGCTCATGCTTCATGTCCCTCTTAAAGGCTATAATGACAAAAAAACGCATGGGTCACATTACTATGTTATTGGTGTCGTATCGCATATTCTTAATATAAATTATACAAATACTTTTCTGTTCGCAAAGACTTAAGTAGGACTCTTTTTCTAACAATGTTTATTTATATATTTTGAATAAAATCTATTAGACAACATATTTTTATTTCTACCAATTATTTCGAAAATAGAATGCGAAGGAGAAGGAGTTTAAAATAGCAAACTTGGAGAAAGAACTGCAACAGTCTGAGTCTTTTGCTAAAGAATTGATAAAGGTGAGTTATGGTGACAGTTATTGGTCACTGTCATTTGTAAATGTTATACGATTGTGTGTGGTTAACGAATCTGAGCTTTAACGACCAGTGTGTTGTTTGTGGAATTGATAGACATGGCTTGTAGAATACAGATTTTAACTGTTTTAGATTGTCACCGGGGGAATTGTTATTCATAAACGGAAACTGTCGTCTATATTTACACAAATAGTTGAATTTTTACGTATATCTTTTCGACTAAGAAGTTCATTTGTAAAAATGTTATTGTCAGATAGCCATCATATGTTTCATATTACAAAAAGCAATGCAAGTCATGATGATGTCGAAAATTAGATTGTAAAAGTGTAGTATTACATCGTTGTTTTAATCAATGGGTTCAGATTAATGTTAAAGCACACAGGTTGAGACTAATGATGATTAGTGGCAAGTTAAAACTCATTCACCAGGACTGACTATAATTAAGTTTATATCTTTTAACGTAGAATCTAAATTATAACAAAACTTCTTGAAGCAAAAGATTTTTCATTCTGAATTTCATTTCCTCTTTGTAAGTATTAATCATTCAATTCTTCAATTTTTATTTAAAAATGAGTGGGATCCGTAGCAAAATCAGAATCTAAAGGTTAAAGAATTATATATATCCAATTTAAAGTAAGAGCTAGAAGAATCCAACTCTGAAGCTGATGAATTATGGAAGGCTAGTTTGTGGCTCCCAATATTGTTCGACTTAATTAACAAGAAATCATGTAGGTTGTTTTTGAGATTTCTTAAACACATTTGGACTGTATTTTAACATATAACTTTGTTTTACTTTATCTATCAATTATAAAATATTTCTATAATGTTAAAAATCATAATTACAGCGGGGCATTAAAGGTTCACTTCATATTTTTATGTTTCAATAAAAATGTATTGGTATCCATTGTAGATACAAAATAGCATAAAGGAGAAGGACACACGTATAGCAAACATAGAGGAACAGGAACGAAAGTGTAAATCTATGGCTGAAGAATTACTTAAGGTAGTTTGAAAATTATTTTTGTTGTTAATTCGAAAATCATGCATTATGTAGAATTGTTTATGCTCTTTTTGACAACTACAAAAGTTAGCAGAATTTGTACACCGAAACATATCTAGAGAGAAATATGCTGTGAAGGATAGTTTTTTGGGGGATTATATAAGCAGATCTTTGATTTAAAATGTAATAAATTATATATAACCTTGTTGACTTTATATATCAATTATGAAATGTTTAATTGTTGTTGAAAATATTATTCAAACTGAACGTTACATACTTCACGTTGTATGTTTACATATAAACTCATTTGGTACCTATTTTAGTTGCAGCAGAAAGTACAGGAGAAGGATACACAAATAGCCAACTTAGGTGAAGCGCTACAAAAGCGTAACTCTGAGGCTGAGGAATCACTTAAGGTAAGTTTCGGGTTGTGAATAGTTGTTATTATCAATACGTTAATTAACCACATTTTACGATCGGTTATGAATTCAGTTATATATAACAAACTAAAGTCAGCAGAATGTACGCAGTGAAACATATCTATAGAGAAATCTGCTGTAAAGGCTTGATAGATGTCATAAACAAATCTTTTATTTTGTTCGTAATTTAATATAAAACATTGTCTTACTGTATCCATTTATTATAAAATTCTTGCCTAGAAGTTGGAAATATTATTCAATCGAGACTTTACAGATTAACTCTGCAATAGTTCTTTAGCAATAGTTTGCAAAATGATAAACATACGTACGAGAAAACACCTTTGGCTCCATCCAGTGTATTGTGCCTTTTTCTAACCCAACCCCAATTCATCTAAGGTGTTTGATTATCATTGCACACTTATGTAAAAAGACATACAATTATACTTTCAATAACATATGCTCATGCTTCATATCCCTCTTAAAGGCTATGATGACAAAAAACGCATGGGTCACATTACTTTGTTTTTGGTGTCGTATCGCATATTTTTTGTATAAATTTTACAAATACTTTTATTTCTGTTGGCAAACACTTAATTGGGACTCTTTTTCTAAAAATGTTTATTTATATATTTTGAATAAAATCTATTAGACAACATATTTTTATTTCTAACAATTATTTCGAAAATAGAATGCGAAGGAGAAGGAGTTTTGTGTAGCAAACTTGGAGAAAGAACTGCAAAAGTCTAAGTCTAATCCTAAAGAATTGATAGAGGTGAGTTAAGGTGCCTGTTATTGGTCACTGTCATTTCTAAGTGTTATGCGATTGTATGTGGTTAACGAATCTGAGATTTAACGACCAGTGTGTTGTTTTTGGAATTGATAGACATGGCTTGTAGAATACAGATTTTGACTGTTTAAGATCGTCACCATGGGAATTGTTATTCATAAACTGAAACTGTCGTCTATATTTACACAAATAGTTGCTTTTTTAAGTATATCTTTTCGACTAAGAAGTTCATTCGTAAAAATGTTATTGTCAGATAGCCATTATATGTTTAATATTACAAAAAGCAATACAAGTCATGATGATGTCGAAAATTAGATTGTAAAAGTGTAGTATTACATCGTTGTTTTAATCAATGGGTTCTGATTAATGTTAAAACACACAGGTTGAGACTTATGCTGACTAGTGGCATGTTAAAACTCATTCACCAGGACTGACTATAATTAAGATTATGTCTTTTAACGTAGAATCTAAGTTATAACAAAACTTCTTGAAGCGAAAGATTTTTCATTCTGAATTTCATTTCCTCTTTGTAAGTATTAATCATTCAATTCTTCATTTTTTATTAAAAAATGAGTGGGATCTGTAGCAAAATCAGAATCTAAAGGTTAAATAATCATCCATATCCAATTTAAAGTAAGAGCTAGAAGAATCCAACTCTGAAGTTGATGAATTAAGGAAGACTTGTTTGTGGCTCCCAATATTGTTCGACTTAATTAACAAAAAATCATGTAGGTTGTTTTTTGAGATTTCTTAAACACATGTTTGATTTGGACTGTATTTTAACATATAACTTTGTTTTACTTTATCTATCAATTATAAAATATTTCCATTATTGTTGAAAATTATAATTACAGCGGGGCATTAAAGGTTCACTTCATATTTTTACGTTTCAATAAACATTTATTGGTATCCTTTGTAGTTACAAAATAGCATAAAGGAGAAGGACACACGTATAGCAAACTTGGAGGAACAGGAACGAAAGTGTGAATCTATGGCTGAAGAATTACTTAAGGTAGTTTGAAAATAGTTTTAATTAATTCCCAAATTATGCATATTGTGGAATTGTTATGATCTTTTTTGACAGCTACAAAAGTAAGAAGACTTTGTACAACGAAACATATTTAGAGAGAAATATGCTGTGAAGGATAGTTTTTGTGGATTATATAAGCAGATCTTTGATTTGGAATGTAATTTATATATAACCTTGTTTTACTTTATATTTCAATTATGAAATGTTAATATTATTCAAACTGAATATTACATACTTCACGTTGTATGTAAATATATAAACTCTATTGGTACCTATTTTAGTTGCAGCAGAAAGTACAGGAGAAGGATACAAAAATATCCAGCTTGGTGGAAGAGCTACAAAAGTGTAACTCCAAGGCTGAGGAATCACTTAAGGTTAGTTTCGGGTTGTGAATAGTTGTTATTATCAATTCGTTAATTAACCACGTTTTTGAATTCATTTATATATAACAAACTAAAGTCAGCAGAATGTACGCAGTGAAACATATCTATAGAGAAATCTGCTGTAAAGGCTGGATAGATGTCATAAACAAATCTTTTATTTTGTTTGTAATTTAATATAAAACATTGTCTTACTGTATCCATTTATTATATAAATACTAACATTGCAGTTGGAAATATTATTTCAATCGAGACTATACAGATTAACCCTGCAACAGTTCTTTAGCAATAGTTTACAAAATGATAAACATACGTACGAGAAAACACCTTTGGCTCCATCCAGTGTATTGTGCCTTTTTCTAACCCAACTCCAATACATCTAAGGTGTTTGATTTACATTGCACACTTATATAAAAAGAAAAACAATTATACTGTTAATAAAATATGCTCATGCTTCATATCCCTCTTAAAGGCTATGATGACAAAAAAACGCATGGGTCACATTACTATGTTATTGGTGTCGTATCGCATATTCTTGATGTAAATTATACAAATACTTTATTTCTGTTGGCAAAGACTTAAGTAGGACTCTTTCTAAAAATGTTTATTTATATATTTTGAATAAAATATATTAGACAACATATTTTTATTTCTAACAATTATTTCGAAAATATAATGCGAAGGAGAAGGAGTTTTATATAGCAAACTTGGAGAAAGAACTGCAAAAGTCTAAATCGTATCTTGAAGAATCGATAAAGGTGAGTTAAGGTGCCTGTTATTGGTCACTATCTCATATTACAAAAAGCAACTTACAAGTCATGATGATGGCGCAAATTACATTGTAAAAGTGTAGTTTTCCATCGTGTTTTTAATCAATGGGTTCTGATTGATGTTAAAGCACACAGATTGAGGCTTATGCTGCCTAGTGGCATGTTAAAGCTCATTCACTATGACTGACTAAAATTAAGTTGATGTCTTTTCACGTAGAATCCAAGTTATAACAAAACCTCTTGAAGCAAAAGATTTTTCATTAGGAATTTCATATCCTAATTGTAAGTATTAATCATGCAATACTTCAATTTCTATTTTTTAAAAGGTGTGAAACCTGTAGCAAAATCAGAATCTGAAAGTTAAAGAATCATATATATCCAATTTTAAGTAAGAGCTAGAAGAATCCAACTCTGAAGCTGAGGAATTACGGAAGGCTAGTTTGTCGCTCCCAATATTGTTCGACTTAATAAACAAAAAATTATGAAGGTTGCTTTTGGAGATTCCTTAAACACATGTTTGATTTGGACTGTATTTTAACATATAACTTTGTTTTACTGCATCTATCAATTATAAAATATTTCTATTATTGTTGAAAATCATAATTACAGCGGGGCATTAAAGGTTCACTTCATATTTTTATGCTTCAATAAAAAATTCTTGGTATCCTTTGTAGTTACAACATAGCATAAATCAGAAGGACACACGTATAGCAAACTTAGAGGAACAGGAACGAAAGTGTAAATCTATGGCTGGAGAATTAAATAAGGTAGTTTGAAAATTATTTTTGTTGTTTATTCGAAAATCATGCATATTGTAGAATTCATTATGCTCTTTTTGACACCTACAAAAGTTAGCAGAATTTGTACAACGAAACATATCTAGAGAGAAATATGCTGTGAAGGATGGTTTTTTTATGGATAATATAAGCAGATCTTTGATTGTTGTTGAAAATATTATTCAAACTGAACATTACATACTTCACGTTGTATGTTTAAATATAAACTCTATTCGTACCTATTTTAGTTGCAGCAGAAAGTACAACAGAAGGATACACAAATAGCCAGCTTGGGGGAAGAGCTACAAAAGTGTAACTCTGAGGCTGAGGAATCACTTAAGGTGAGTTTCGGGTTGTGAATAGTTGTTATTATTAATACGTTAATTAACCACATTTTACGATAGGTTTTTATTTAATTTATATATAACAAATTATCGGCAGCAGAATGTGTACAGTGACACATATCTATAGAGAAATCTGCTGTAAAGGCTGGACAGATGTCATAAACAAATCTTTTAGTTTGTTTGTAATTTAATATAAAACATTGTCTTACTGTATCCATTTATTATAAAATACTTACATTGCAGTTGGAAATATTATCAATCGAGACTTTAGAGATTAACTCTGCAATAGTTCTTTAGCAATAGTTTACAAAATGATAAAATACGTACGAGAAAACACCTTTGGCTCCATCCAGTGCCTTTTTCTAACCCAACCCCAATTCATCTTAGGTGTTTTGATTTACATTGCACACTTATATAAAAAGAAAAACAATTATACTGTTAATAAAATATGCTCATGCTTCATATCCCTCTTAAAGGCTATAATGACAAAAAAACGCATTGGTCACATTACTATGTTATTGTTGTCGTATCGCATATTCTTGATATAAATTATACAAATACTTTTATTTCTGTTGGCAAAGACTTAAGTAGGCCTCTTTTTCTAAAAATGTTTATTTATATATTTTAAATAAAATCTATTAGACAACATATTTTTATTTCTAACAATTATTTCGAAAATAGAATGCGAAGAAGAAGGAGTTTAAAATATTAAACTTGGAGAAAGAACTGCAAAAGTCTGAGTCTTTTGCTAAAGAATTGATAAAGGTGAGTTAAGGTGTCTGTTATTGGTCACTGTCATTTGTAAGTGTTATGCGATTGTATGTGGTTAACGAATCTGAGCTTTAACGACCAGTGTGTTGTTTTTGAAATTGATAGGCATGGCTTGTAGAATACAGATTTTAACTGTTTAAGATTGTTACCATTGGAATTGTTATTCATAAACGGAAACTGTCGTCTATATTTACACAAATATTTGCTTTATTACGTATATCTTTTCGACTAAAAAGTTCATTTGTAAAAATGTTATTGTCAGATAGCTTTCATATGTTTCATATTACAAAAAGCAATGCAAGTCATGATGATGTCGAAAATTAGATTGTAAAAGTGTAGTATTACATCGTTGTTTTATTCAATTAGTTCGCATTGATGTTAAAGCACACAGGTTGAGACTTATGCTGACTAGTGGCATGTTAAAACTCATTTACTAGGACTGACTATAGTTAAGTTTATGTCTTTTAACGTAGAATCCAAGTTATTACAAAACTTCTTGAACCAAAAAAGATTTTTCATTCTGAATTTCATTTCCTATTTGTAAGTATTAATCATTCAATTCTTCAATTTTTATTAAAAAAAGTGGGATCCGTAGCAAAATCAGAATCTAAAGGTTAAATAATCATATATATCCAATTTAAAGTAAGAGCTAGAAGAATCCAACTTTGAAGCTGATGAATAATGGAAGGCTTGTTTGTGGCTCCCAATATTGTTCGACTTAATTAACAAGAAATCATGTAGGTTGTTTTTGAGATTTCTTAAACACATGCTTGATTTGGACTGTATTTTAACATATAACTTTGTTTTACTTTATCTATCAATTATAAAATATTCCCATTATTGTTGAAAATCATAATTACAGCGGGACATTAAAGGTTCACTTCATATTTTTATGTTTCAATAAAAATTAATTGGTATCCTTTGTAGTTACAAAATAGCATAAAGGAGAAGGACACACGTATAGCAAACTTGGAGGAACAGGAACGAAAGTGTAAATCTATGGCCGAAGAATTACTTATGGTAATTTGAAAATTATTTTTGTTGTTAATTCGAAAATCATGCATATTGTAGAATTGTTTATGCTCTCTTTGACAACTACAAAGGTTAGCAGAATTTGTACAACGAAACATATCTAGAGAGAAATATGCTGTGAAGGATAGTTTTTTGGGGATTATATAAGCAGATCTTTGATTTGGAATGTAATTTATATATAACCTTGTTTTACTTTATATATCAATTATTAAATGTTTAATTGTTGTTGAAAATATTATTCAAACTGAACATTACATACTTCACGTTGTATGTTTAAATATAAACTCTATTGGTACCTATTTTAGTTTCAGCAGAAAGTACAGAAGAAGGATACACAAATAGCCAGCTTGGGGGAAGAGCTACAAAAGTGTAACTCTGAGGCTGAGGAATCACTAAAGGTAAGTTTTGGGTTGTGAATAGTTGTTATTATCAATACGTTAATTAACCACATTTTACGATCGTTTTTGAATTCATTTATATATAACAAACTAAAGTCAGCAGAATGTACGCAGTGAAACATATCTATAGAGAAATCTGCTGTAAAGGCTGGATAGATGTCATAAACAAATCTTTATTTTGTTTGTAATTTGATATAAAACATTGTCTTACTGTATCCATTTATTATAAAATACTAACATTGCAGTTGGAAATATTATTCAATCGAGACTTTAGAGATTAACTCTGGAATAATTCTTTAGCAATAGTTTACAAAATGATAAACATACGTACGAGAAAACATCTTTGGCTCCATGCAGTGTATTGTGCATTTTTCTAACCCGACCCCACTTCATCTAAGGTGTTTGATTTACATTGCACACTTATATAAAAAGAAAAACAATTATACTGTTAATAAAATATGCTGATGCTTCAAATCCCACTTAAAGGCTATAATGACAAAAAAACGCATGGGTCACATTACTATGTTATTGGTGTCGTATCGCATATTCTTGATATAAATTATACAAATACTTTTATTTCTGTTGGCAAAGATTTAAGTAGGACTCTTTTTCTATAAATGTTTATTTATATATTTTGAATAAAATCTATTAGACAACATATTTTTATATCTAACAATTATTTCGAAAATAGAATGCGAAGGAGAAGGAGTTTAAAATATCAAACTTGGAGAAAGAACTGCAAAAGTCCGAGTCTTTTGCTAAAGAATTGATAAAGGTGAGTTAAGGTGCCTGTTATTGGTCACTGTCATTTGTAAGTGTTATGCGATTGTATGTGGTTAACGAATCTGAGCTTTAACGACCAGTGTGTTGTTTTTGGAATTGATAGGCATGGCTTGTAGAATACAGATTTTAACTGTATAAGATCGTCACCATGGGAATTGTTATTCATAAACGGAAACTGTCGTCTATATTTAGACAAATAGTTGCTTTTTTACGTATATCTTTCCGACTAAGAAGTTCATTTGTAAAAATGTTATTGTCAGATAGCCATCATATGTTTCATATTACAAAAAGCAATGCAAGTCATGATGATGTCGAAAATTAGATTGTAAAAGTGTACTATTACATCGTTGTTTTAATCAATGGGTTCTGATTGATGTTAAAACACACAGGTTGAGACTGATGCCGACTAGTGGCATGTTAAAACTCATTCACTAGGGCTGACTATAATTAAGTTTATGTCTTTTAACGTAGAATCGAAGTTATAACAAAACCTCTTGAACAAAAAAAATTTTTCATTCTGAATTTCATTTCCTATTTGTAAGTATTAATCACTCAATTCTTCAAGGCAGGGTGTACTCGTCTCCAATCTTAATTGACAAGGATTGCCAGTTTTCCTACCGCAGGACGGGGGTTCTCTCCGGGTACTCCGGCTTCCTCCCCAATAAAAACTGAACGCCACGATATAGCTGAAAAATTGCTGAAAGTGGCGTTAAAACACCATTCAAACAAACAAACAAAAAATTCAATTCTTCAATTTTTATTAAACAAATGAGTGGGATCCGTAGCAAAATCAGAATCTAAAGGTTAAATAATCATATATATCCAATTTAAAGTAAGAGCTAGAAGAATCCAACTTTGAAGCTGATGAATTATGGAAGGCTTGTTTGTGGCTCCCAATATTGTTCGACTTAATTAACAAAAAATCATGTAGGTTGTTTTTGAGATTTCTTAAACACATTTTTGATTTGGACTGTATTTTAACATATAAGTTTGTTTTACTTTATCTATCAATTATAAAATATTTCTATTATTGTTGAAAATCGTAATTACAGCGGGGCATTAAAGGTTCACTTCATATTTCTATGTTTCAATAAAAATTTATTGGTATCCTTTGTAGTTACAAAAAAGCATAAAGGAGAAGGACACACGTATAGCAAACTTGGAGGAACAGGAACCAAAGTGTAAATCTATGGCCGAAGAATTACTTAAGGTAGTTTGAAAATTATTTTTGTTGTTAATTCGAAAATCATGCATATTGTAGAATTGTTTATGCTCTTTTTGACAACTACAAAAGTTAGCAGAATTTGTACAACGAAACATATCTAGAGAGAAAAATGCTGTGAAGGATAGTTTTTGGGGGATTATATAAGCAGATCTTTGATTTGGAATGTAATTATATATAGCCTTGTTTTACTTTATATATCAATTATGAAATATTTAATTGTTGTTGAAAATATTATTCAAACTGAACGTTACATACTTCACGTTGTATGTTTACATTTAAACTCATTTGGTGCCTATTTTAGTTGCAGCAGAAAGTACAGGAGAAGGATACACAAATAGCAAACTTAGGGGAAGAGCTACAAAAGTGTAACTCTGAGGCTGAGGAATCACTTAAGGTAAGTTTCGGGTTGTGAATAGTTGTTATTATCAATACGTTAATTAACCACATTTTACGATCGGTTTAGTCAGCAGAATGTACGCAGTGAAACATATCTATAGCGAAATCTGCTGTAAAGGCTTGATAGATGTCATAAACAAATCTTTTATTTTGTTTGTAATTTAATATAAAACATTGTCTTACTGTATCCATTTATTATAAAATTCTTACCTACCAGTTGGAAATATTATTCAATCGAGACTTTACAGATTAACTCTGCAATAGTTCTTTAGCAATAGTTTACAAAATGATAAACATACGTACGAGAAAACACCTTTGGCTCCATCCAGTGTATTGTGCCTTTTTCTAACCCAACCCCAATTCATCTAAGGTGTTTGATTTACATTGCACACTTATATAAAAAGAAAAACAATTATACTGTTAATAAAATATGCTCATTCTTCATATCCTTCTTAAAGGCTATAATGACAAAAAACGCATGGGTCACATTACTATGTTATTGTTGTCGTATCGCATATTCTTGATTTAAATTATACAAATACTTTTATTTCTGTTGGCAAAGACTAAAGTAGGACTCTTTTTCTAAAAATGTTTATTTATATATTTTGAATAAAATCTATTAGACAACATATTTTTATTTCTAACAATTATTTCGAAAATATAATGCGAAGGAGAAGGAGTTTAAAATATCAAACTTGGAGTAAGAACTGCAAAAGTCTGAGTCTTTTGCTAAAGAATTGATAAAGTTTAGTTATGGTACCTGTTATTGGTCACTGTCATTTGTAAGTGTTATGCGATTGTATGTGGTTAACGACTTTGAGCTTTAACAACCAGTGTGTTGTTTTTGGAATTGATAGGCATGGCTTGTAGAATAAAGATTTTAACTGTTTAAGATCGTCACCATGGGAATTGTTATTCATAAACGGAAACTGTCGTCTATATTTACACAAATAGTTGCTTTTTTACGTATATCTTTTCGACTAAGAAGTTCATTTGTAAACATGTTATGTCAGATAGCTTTCATATGCTTCATATTACAAAAAGCAATACAAGTCATGATAATGTCGAAAATTAGATTGTAAAAGTGTAGTATTACATCGTTGTTTTAATCAATGGGTTCTGATTGATGTTAAAGCACACAGGTTGAGACTTATGCCGACTAGTGGCATGTTAAAACTCATTCACTAGGACTGACTATAATTAAGTTTATGTCTTTTAACGTAGAATCTAAATTATAACAAAACTTCTTGAAGCAAAAATTTTTCATTCTGAATTTCATTTCCTCTTTGTAAGTATTAATAATTCAATTCTTCAATTTTGTTTAAAAATGAGTGGGATCCGTAGCAAAATCAGAATCTAAAGGTTAAAGAATTATGTATATCCAATTTAAAGTAAGAGCTAGAAGAATCCAACTCTGAAGCTGATGAATTATGGAAGGCTAGTTTGTGGCTCCCAATATTGTTCGATTTAATTAACAAGATATCATGTAGGTTGTTTTTGAGATTTCTTAAACACATTTGGACTGTATTTTAACATATAACTTTGTTTTACTTGATCTATCAATTATAAAATATTTCTATGATGTTGAAAATCATAATTACAGCGGGGCATTAAAGGTTCACTTCATATTTTTATGTTTCAATAAAAATTTATTGGTATCATTTGTAGTTACAAAATAGCATAAAGGAGAAGGACACACGTATAGCAAACATAGAGGAACAGGAACGAAAGTGTAAATCTATGGCTGAAGAATTTCTTAAGGTAGTTTGAAAATAGTTTTTGTTGTTAATTCGAAAATCATGCATATTGTAGAATTGTTTATTCTCTTTTTGACAACTACAAAAGTTAGCAGAATTTATACAACGAAACATATCAAGAGAGAAATATGCTGTGAAGGATAGTTTTTGGGGGATTATAAAAGCAGATCTTTGATTTGGAATGTAATAAATTATTTATAACCTTGTTTGACTTTATATATCAATTATGAAATGTTTAATTGTTGTTGAAAATATTATTCAAACTGAACGTTACATCCTTCACATTGTATGTTTACATATAAACTCATTTGGTACCTATTTTAGTTGCAGCAGAAAGAACAGGAGAAGGATACACAAATAGCCAACTTAGGGGAAGAGCTACAAAAGTGTAACTCTGAGGCTGAGGAATCACTTAAGGTAAGTTTCGGGTTGTGAATAGTTGTTATTATCAATACGTTAATTAACCACATTTTACGATCGTTTTTGAATTCATTTATATATAACAAACTAAAGTCAGCAGAATGTACGCAGTGAAACATATCTATAGAGAAATCTGCTGTAAAGGCTTGATAGATGTCATAAACAAATCTTTTATTTTGTTTGTAATTTAATATAAAACATTGTCTTACTGTATCCATTTATTATAAAATTCTTACCTAGCAGTTGGAAATATTATTCAATCGAGACTTTACAGATTATCTCTGCAACAGTTCTTTAGCAATAGTTTACAAAATGATAAACATACGTACGAGGAAACACCTTTGGCTCCATCCAGTGTATTGTGCCTTTTTCTAACCCAACCCCAATTCATCTAAGGTGTTTGATTATCATTGCACACTTATGTTAAAAGACATACAATTATACTTATAATAACATATGATCATGCTTCATATCCCTCTTAAAGGCTATAATGACAAAAAACGCATAGTTCACATTACTTTGTTATTGGTGTCGTATCGCATATTTTTTATATAAATTTTACAAATACTTTTATTTCTGTTGGCAAACACTTAATTGGGACTCTTTTTCTAAAAATGTTTATTTATATATTTTGAATAAAATCTATTAGACAACATATTTTTATTTCTAACAATTATTTCGAAAATAGAATGCGAAGGAGAAGGAGTTTAAAATAGCAAATTTGGAGAAAGAACTGCAAACGTCTAAGTCTAATGCTAAAGAATTGATAAAGGTGAGTTAAGGTGCCTGTTATTGGTCACTGTCATTTCTAAGTGTTATGCGATTGTATGTGGTTAACAATTCTGAGCTTTAACGACCAGTGTGTTGTTTTTGGAATTGATAGACATGGCTTGTAGAATACAGATTTTGACTGTTTAAGATCGTCACCATGGGAATTGTAATTCATAAACGGAAACTGTCGTCTATATTTACACAAATAGTTGCTTTTTTACGTATATCTTTTCGACTAAGAAGTTCATTTGTAAAAATGTTATTGTCAGATAGCCATCATATGTTTCATATTACAAAAAGCAATACAAGTCATGATGATGTCGAAAATTAAATTTTAAAAGTGTAGTATTACATCGTTGTTTTAATCAATGGGTTCTGATTAATGTTAAAACACACAGGTTGAGACTTATGCTGACTAGTGGCATGTTAAAACGCATTCACTAGGACTGACTATAATTAAGATTATGTCTTTTAACGTAGAATCTAAGTTATAACAAAACTTCTTGAAGCGAAAGATTTTTCATTCTGAATTTCATTTCCTCTTTGTAAGTATTAATCATTCAATTCTTCATTTTTTGTTAAAAAATGAGTGGGATCTGTAGCAAAATCAGAATCTAAAGGTTAAATAATCATCCATATCCAATTTAAAGTAAGAGCTAGAAGAATCCAACTCTGAAGTTGATGAATTACGGAAGACTTGTTTGTGGCTCCCAATATTGTTCGACTTAATTAACAAAAAATCATGTACTAGGTTGTTTTTTGAGATTTCTTAAACACATGTTTGATTTGGATTGTATTTTAACATATAAGTTTGTTTTACTTTATCTATCAATTATAAAATATTTCCATTATTGTTGAAAATCATAATTACAGCGGGGCATTAAAGGTTCACTTCATATTTTTATGTTTCAATAAAAATTTATTGGTATCCTTTGTAGTTACAAAATAGCATAAAGGAGAAGGACACACGTATAGCAAACTTGGAGGAACAGGAACGAAAGTGTGAATCTATGGCTGAAGAATTACTTAAGGTAGTTTGAAAATAGTTTTCGTTGTTAATTCGCAAATAATGCATATTGTAGAATTGTTATGATCTTTTTTAACAACTACAAAAGTAAGCAGACTTTGTACAACGAAACATATTTAGAGAGAAATATGCTGTGAAGGATAGTTTTTGTGGATTATATAAGCAGATCTTTGATTTGGAATGTAATTTATATATAACCTTGCTTTACTTTATATTTCAATTATGAAATGTTTAATTGTTGTTGAAAATATTATTCAAACTGAACATTACATACTTCACGTTGTATGTAAATATATAAACTCTATTGGTACCTCTTTTAGTTGCAGCAGAAAGTACAGGAGAAGGATACAAAAATATCCAGCTTGGTGGAAGTGCTACAAAAGTGTAACTCTGAGGCTGAGGAATCACTTAAGGTAAGTTTCGGGTTGTGAATAGTTGTTATTATCAATACGTTAATTAACCACATTTTACGATAGGTTTTGAATTCAGTTATATATAACAAACTAAAGTCAGCAGAATGTACGCAGTGAAACATATCTATAGAGAAATCTGCTGTAAAGGCTGGATAGATGTCATAAACAAATCTTTTATTTTGTTTGTAATTTAATATAAAACATTGTCTTACTGTATCCATTTATTATAAAATACTTACATTGCAGTTGGAAATATTATTCTATCGAGACTTTACAGATTAACTCTACAATAGTTCTTTAGCAATAGTTTACAAAATGATAAACATACGTACGAGAAAACACCTTTGGCTCCATCCAGTGTTTTGTGCCTTTTTCTAACCCAACCCCACTTCATCTAAGGTGTTTGATTTACATTGCACTCTTATATAAAAAGAAAAACAATTATACTGTTAATAAAATATGCTTATTCTTCATATCCCACTTAAAGGCTATAATGACAAAAAAACGCATGGGTCACATTACTATGTTATTGTTGTCGTATCGCATATTCTTGATATAAATTATACAAATACTTTTATTTCTGTTGGCAAAGACTAAAGTAGGACTCTTTTTCACAAAATGTTTATTTATATATTTTGAATAAAATCTATTAGACAACACATTTTTATTTCTAACAATTAGTTCGAAAATATAATGCGAAGGAGAAGGAGTTTAAAATATCAAACTTGGAGTAAGAACTGCAAAAGTCTGAGTCTTTTGCTAAAGAATTGATAAAGGTGAATTATGGTACCTGTTATTGGTCACTGTCATTTGTAAGTGTTATGCGATTGTATGTGGTTAACGACTTTGAGCTTTAACGACCAGTGTGTTGTTTTTGGAATTGATAGGCATGGCTTGTAAAATACAGATTTTAACAGTTTGGAATCGTCACCATGGGTATTTTTATTCATAAACGGAAACTGTCGTCTATATTTACACAAATAGTTGTTTATTTTTACGTATAACGTTTCGACTAAAAAGTTCATTTGTAAAAATGTTATTGTCAGATAGCCATCATATGTTTCATATTACAAAAAGCAATACAAGTCATGATGATATCGAAAATTAGATTGTAAAAGTGTAGTATCACATCGTTGTTTTAATCAATGGGTTCAGATTAATGTTAAAGCACACAGGTTGAGACTTATGCTGATTAGTGGCAAGTTAAAACTCATTCACTAGGACTGACTTTAATTAAGTTTATGTCTTTTTACGTAGAATCTAAATTATAACAAAACTTCTTGAAGCAAAAGATTTTTCATTCTGAATTTCATTTCCTCTTTGTAAGTATTAATCATTCAATTCTTCAATTTTTATTTAAAAATGAGTGGGATCCGTAGCAAAATCAGAATCAAAAGGTTAAAGAATTATGTATATCCAATTTAAAGTAAGAGCTAGAAGAATCCAACTCTGAAGCTGATGAATT
The DNA here is from genome assembly GCA_944474755.1 of Limnoperna fortunei. Classification (NCBI taxonomy): domain Eukaryota; kingdom Metazoa; phylum Mollusca; class Bivalvia; order Mytilida; family Modiolidae; genus Limnoperna; species Limnoperna fortunei. Next base: position 34,310,809 of record OX104124.1, on the reverse strand, counting down.
ATGGAAGGCTTGTTTGTGGCTCCCAATATTGTTCGACTTAATTAACAAAAAATCATGTAGGTTGTTTTTTTTAAATTTCTTAAACACATGTTTAATTTGGACTGTATTTTAACATATAACTTTGTTTTACTTTATCTATCAATTATAAAATATTTCCATTATTGTTGAAAATCATAATTACAGCGGGGCAGTAAAGGTTCACTTCATATTTTTATGTTTCAAAAAAAAATTATTGGTATTCTTTGTAGTTACAACATAGCATAAATCAGAAAGACACACGTATAGCAAACTTGGAGGAACAGGAACGAAAGTATAAATCTATGGCTGAAGAATTACTTAAGGTAGTTTGAAAATAGTTTTTGTTGTTAATTCGCAAATTATGCATATTGTAGAATTGTTATGATCTTTTTTGGCAGCTACAAACTTTAGCAGACTTTGTACAACGAAACATATCTAGAGAGAAATATGCTGTGAAGGATAGTTTTTTGGGGATTATATAAGCAGATCTTTGATTTGGAATGTAATTTATATATAACCTTGTTTTACTTTATATATCAATTATTAAATGTTTAATTGTTGTTGAAAATATTATTCAAACTGAACATTACATACTTCACATTGTATGTTTAAACATAAACTCTATTGGTACCTATTTTAGTTGCAGCAGAAAGTACAGGAGAAGGATACACAAATAGCCAGCTTGGGGGAAGAGCTACAAAAGTGTAACTCTGAGGCTAAGGAATCACTTAAGGTAAGTTTCGGGCTGTGAATAGTTGTTATTATTAATACGTTAGTTAACCACATTTTACGATCGTTTTTGAATTCATTTATATATAACAAATTAAAGTCAGCAGAATGTACGCAGTGAAACATATCTATAGAGAAATCTGCTGTAAAGGCTGGATAGATGTCATAAACAAATCTTTTATTTTGTTTGTAATTTAATATAAAACATTGTCTTACTGTATCCATTTATTATAAAATACTTACCTTGCAGTTGGAAATATTATTCACTCGAGACTTTACAGATTAATTCTGCAACAGTTCTTTAGCAATAGTTTACAAAATGATACACATGCGTACGAGAAAACACCTTTGGCTCCATCCAGTGTATTGTGCCTTTTTCTAACCCAACCCCAATTCATCTAAGGTGTTTGATTTACATTGCACACTTATATAAAAAGAAAAACAATTATACTGTTAATAAAATATGCTCATGCTTCATGTCCCTCTTAAAGGCTATAATGACAAAAAAACGCATGGGTCACATTACTATATTATTGGTGTCGTATCGCATATTCTTGATATAAATTATACAAATACTTTTCTGTTCGCAAAGACTTAAGTAGGACTCTTTTTCTAACAATGTTTATTTATATATTTTGAATAAAATCTATTAGACATCATATTTTTATTTCTACCAATTATTTCGAAAATAGAATGCGAAGGAGAAGGAGTTTAAAATAGCAAACTTGGAGACAGAACTGCAACAGTCTGAGTCTTTTGCTAAAGAATTGATAAAGGTGAGTTATGGTGACAGTTATTGGTCACTGTCATTTGTAAATGTTATACGATTGTGTGTGGTTAACGAATCTGAGCTTTAACGACCAGTGTGTTGTTTGTGGAATTGATAGACATGGCTTGTAGAATACAGATTTTAACTGTTTTAGATTGTCACCGGGGGAATTGTTATTCATAAACGGAAACTGTCGTCTATATTTACACAAATAGTTAATTTTTTACGTATATCTTTTCGACTAAGAAGTTCATTTGTAAAAATGTTATTGTCAGATAGCCATCATATGTTTCATATTACAAAAAAGCAATACAAGTCATGATGATGTCGAAAATTAGATTGTAAAAGTGTAGTATTACATCGTTGTTTTAATCAATGGGTTCAGATTAATGTTAAAGCACACAGGTTGAGACTAATGATGATTAGTGGCAAGTTAAAACTCATTCACCAGGACTGACTATAATTAAGTTTATATCTTTTAACGTAGAATCTAAATTATAACAAAACTTCTTGAAGCAAAAGATTTTTCATTCTGAATTTCATTTCCTCTTTGTAAGTATTAATCATTCAATTCTTCAATTTTTATTTAAAAATGAGTGGGATCCGTAGCAAAATCAGAATCTAAAGGTTAAAGAATTATATATATCCAATTTAAAGTAAGAGCTAGAAGAATCCAACTCTGAAGCTGATGAATTATGGAAGGCTAGTTTGTGGCTCCCAATATTGTTCGACTTAATTAACAAGAAATCATGTAGGTTGTTTTTGAGATTTCTTAAACACATTTGGACTGTATTTTAACATATAACTTTGTTTTACTTTATCTATCAATTATAAAATATTTCTATAATGTTAAAAATCATAATTACAGCGGGGCATTAAAGGTTCACTTCATATTTTTATGTTTCAATAAAAATGTATTGGTATCCATTTTAGATACAAAATAGCATAAAGGAGAAAGACACACGTATAGCAAACATAGAGGAACAGGAACGAAAGTGTAAATCTATGGCTGAAGAATTACTTAAGGTAGTGTGAAAATTATTTTTGTTGTTAATTCGAAAATCATGCATTATGTAGAATTGTTTATGCTCTTTTTGACAACTACAAAAGTTAGCAGAATTTGTACAACGAAACATATCTAGAGAGAAATATGCTGTGAAGGATAGTTTTTGGGGGATTATATAAGCAGATCTTTGATTTGAAATGTAATAAATTATATATAACCTTGTTTGACTTTATATATCAATTATGAAATGTTTAATTGTTGTTGAAAATATTATTCAAACTGAATATTACATACTTCACGTTGTATGTAAATATATAAACTCTATAGGTACCTATTTTAGTTGCAGCAGAAAGTACAGGAGAAGGATACAAAAATATCCAGCTTGGTGGAAGAGCTACAAAAGTGTAACTCCAAGGCTGAGGAATCACTTAAGGTTAGTTTCGGGTTGTGAATAGTTGTTATTATCAATACGTTAATTAACCACGTTTTTGAATTCATTTATATATAACAAACTAAAGTCAGCAGAATGTACGCAGTGAAACATATCTATAGACAAATCTGCTGTAAAGGCTGGATAGATGTCATAAACAAATCTTTTAGTTTGTTTGTAATTTAATATAAAACATTGTCTTACTGTATCCATTTATTATATAAATACTAACATTGCAGTTGGAAATATTATTTCAATCGAGACTTTACAGATTAACCCTGCAACAGTTCTTTAGCAATAGTTTACAAAATGATAAACATACGTACGAGAAAACACCTTTGGCTCCATCCAGTGTATTGTGCCTTTTTCTAACCCAACTCCAATTCATCTAAGGTGTTTGATTTACATTGCACACTTATATAAAAAGAAAAACAATTATACTGTTAATAAAATATGCTCATGCTTCATATCCCTCTTAAAGGCTATGGTGACAAAAAAACGCATGGGTCACATTACTATGTTATTGGTGTCGTATCGCATATTCTTGATGTAAATTATACAAATACTTTATTTCTGTTGGCAAAGACTTAAGTAGGACTCTTTCTAAAAATGTTTATTTATATATTTTGAATAAAATATATTAGACAACATATTTTTATTTCTAACAATTATTTCGAAAATATAATGCGAAGGAGAAGGAGTTTTATATAGCAAACTTGGAGAAAGAACTGCAAAAGTCTAAATCGTATCTTGAAGAATCGATAAAGGTGAGTTTAGGTGCCTGTTATTGGTCACTATCTCATATTACAAAAAGCAACTTACAAGTCATGATGATGGCGCAAATTACATTGTAAAAGTGTAGTTTTCCATTGTGTTTTTAATCAATGGGTTCTGATTGATGTTAAAGCACACAGGTTGAGGCTTATGCTGCCTAGTGGCATGTTAAAGCTCATTCACTATGACTGACTAAAATTAAGTTGATGTCTTTTCACGTAGAATCCAAGTTATAACAAAACCTCTTGAAGCAAAAGATTTTTCATTAGGAATTTCATATCCTAATTGTAAGTATTAATCATGCAATACTTCAATTTCTATTTTTAAAAAGGTGTGAAACCTGTAGCAAAATCAGAATCTGAAAGTTAAAGAATCATATATATCCAATTTTAAGTAAGAGCTAGAAGAATCCAACTCTGAAGCTGAGGAATTACGGAAGGCTAGTTTGTCGCTCCCAATATTGTTCGACTTAATAAACAAAAAATTATGAAGGTTGCTTTTGGAGATTTCTTAAACACATGTTTGATTTGGACTGTATTTTAACATATAACTTTGTTTTACTGCATCTATCAATTGTAAAATATTTCTATTATTGTTGAAAATCCTAATTACAGCGGGGCATTAAAGGTTCACTTCATATTTTTATGCTTCAATAAAAAATTCTTGGTATCCTTTGTAGTTACAACATAGCATAAATCAGAAGGACACACGTATAGCAAACTTAGAGGAACAGGAACGAAAGTGTAAATCTATGGCTGAAGAATTAAATAAGGTAGTTTGAAAATTATTTTTGTTGTTAATTCGAAAATCATGCATATTGTAGAATTCATTATGCTCTTTTTGACACCTACAAAAGTTAGCAGAATTTGTACAACGAAACATATCTAGAGAGAAATATGCTGTGAAGGATGGTTTTCTTATGGATAATATAAGCAGATCTTTGATTGTTGTTGAAAATATTATTCAAACTGAACATTACATACTTCACGTTGTATGTTTAAATATAAACTCTATTCGTACCTATTTTAGTTGCAGCAGAAAGTACAACAGAAGGATACACAAATAGCCAGCTTGGCGGAAGAGCTACAAAAGTGTAACTCTGAGGCTGAGGAATCACTTAAGGTGAGTTTCGGGTTGTGAATAGTTGTTATTATTAATACGTTAATTAACCACATTTTACGATAGGTTTTTATTTAATTTATATATAACAAATTATCGACAGCAGAATGTGTACAGTGACACATATCTATAGAGAAATCTGCTGTTAAGGCTGGACAGATGTCATAAACAAATCTTTTAGTTTGTTTGTAATTTAATATAAAACATTGTCTTACTGTATCCATGTATTATAAAATACTTACATTGCAGTTGGAAATATTATCAATCGAGACTTTAGAGATTAACTCTGCAATAGTTCTTTAGCAATAGTTTACAAAATGATAAACATACGTACGAGAAAACACCTTTGGCTCCATCCAGTGCCTTTTTCTAACCCAACCCCAATTCATCTTAGGTGTTTTGATTTACATTGCACACTTATATAAAAAGAAAAACAATTATACTGTTAATAAAATATGCTCATGCTTCATATCCCTCTTAAAGGCTATAATGACAAAAAACGCATGGGTCACATTACTATGTTATTGTTGTCGTATCGCATATTCTTGATATAAATTATACAAATACTTTTATTTCTGTTGGCAAAGACTAATGTAGGCCTCTTTTTCTAAAAATGTTTATTTATATATTTTGAATAAAATCTAATAGACAACATATTTTTATTTCTAACAATTATTTCGAAAATAGAATGCGAAGAAGAAGGAGTTTAAAATATTAAACTTAGAGAAAGAACTGCAAAAGTCTGAGTCTTTTGCTAAAGAATTGATAAAGGTGAGTTAAGGTGTCTGTTATTGGTCACTGTCATTTGTAAGTGTTATGCGATTGTATGTGGTTAACGAATCTGAGCTTCAACGACCAGTGTGTTGTTTTTGAAATTGATAGGCATGGCTTGTAGAATACAGATTTTAACTGTTTAAGATTGTTACCATTGGAATTGTTATTCATAAACGGAAACTGTCGTCTATATTTACACAAATATTTGCTTTATTACGTATATCTTTTCGACTAAAAAGTTCATTTGTAAAAATGTTATTGTCAGATAGCTTTCATATGTTTCATATTACAAAAAGCAATGCAAGTCATGATGATGTCGAAAATTAGATTGTAAAAGTGTAGTATTACATCGTTGTTTTATTCAATTAGTTCGCATTGATGTTAAAGCACACAGGTTGAGACTTATGCTGACTAGTGGCATGTTAAAACTCATTTACTAGGACTGACTATAGTTAAGTTTATGTCTTTTAACGTAGAATCCAAGTTATTACAAAACCTCTTGAACCAAAAAAGATTTTTCATTCTGAATTTCATTTCCTATTTGTAAGTATTAATCATTCAATTCTTCAATTTTTATTAAAAAAAGTGGGATCCGTAGCAAAATCAGAATCTAAAGGTTAAATAATCATATATATCCAATTTAAAGTAAGAGCTAGAAGAATCCAACTTTGAAGCTGATGAATAATGGAAGGCTTGTTTGTGGCTCCCAATATTGTTCGACTTAATTAACAAAAAATCATGTAGGTTGTTTTTGAGATTTCTTAAACACATGCTTGATTTGGACTGTATTTTAACATATAACTTTGTTTTACTTTATCTATCAATTATAAAATATTTCCATTATTGTTGAAAATAATAATTACAGCGGGACATTAAAGGTTCACTTCATATTTTTATGTTTCAATAAAAATTAATTGGTATCCTTTGTAGTTACAAAATAGCATAAAGGAGAAGGACACACGTATAGCAAACTTGGAGGAACAGGAACGAAAGTGTAAATCTATGGCCGAAGAATTACTTATGGAAGTTTGAAAATTATTTTTGTTGTTAATTCGAAAATCATGCATATTGTAGAATTGTTTATGCTCTCTTTGACAACTACAAAGGTTAGCAGAATTTGTACAACGAAACATATCTAGAGAGAAATATGCTGTGAAGGATAGTTTTTTGGGGATTATATAAGCAGATCTTTGATTTGGAATGTAATTTATATATAACCCTGTTTTACTTTATATATCAATTATTAAATGTTTAATTGTTGTTGAAAATATTATTCAAACTGAACATTACATACTTCACGTTGTATGTTTAAATATAAACTCTATTGGTACCTATTTTAGTTTCAGCAGAGAGTACAGGAGAACGATACACAAATAGCCAACTTAGGGGAAGCGCTACAAAAGCGTAACTCTGAGGCTGAGGAATCACTTAAGGTAAGTTTCGGGTTGTGAATAGTTGTTATTATCAATACGTTAATTAACCACATTTTACGATCGGTTTTGAATTCAGTTATATATAACAAACTAAAGTCAGCAGAATGTACGCAGTGAAACATATCTATAGAGAAATCTGCTGTAAAGGCTGGATAGATGTCATAAACAAATCTTTTAGTTTGTTCGTAATTTAATATAAAACATTGTCTTACTGTATCCATTTATTATAAAATTCTTACCTAGCAGTTGGAAATATTATTCAATCGAGACTTTACAGATTAACTCTGCAACAGTTCTTTAGCAATAGTTTACAAAATGATAAACATACGTAAGAGGAAACACCTTTGGCTTCATCCAGTGTATTGTGCCTTTTTCTAACCCAACCCCAATTCATCTAAGGTGTTTGATTATCATTGCACACTTATGTAAAAAGACATACAATTATACTTTTAATAACATATGATCATGCTTCATATCCCTCTTAAAGGCTATAATGACAAAAAACGCATAGGTCACATTACTTTGTTATTGGTGTCGTATCGCATATTTTTTATATAAATTTTACAAATACTTTTATTTCTGTTAGCAAACACTTAATTGGGACTCTTTTTCTAAAAATGTTTATTTATATATTTTGAATAAAATCTATTAGACAACATATTTTTATTTCTAACAATTATTTCGAAAATAGAATGCGAAGGAGAAGGAGTTTTGTATAGCAAATTTGGAGAAAGAACTGCAAACGTCTAAGTCTAATGCTAAAGAATTGATAAAGGTGAGTTAAGGTGCCTGTTATTGGTCACTGTCATTTCTAAGTGTTATGCGATTGTATGTGGTTAACAATTCTGAGCTTTAACGACCAGTGTGTTGTTTTTGTAATTGATAGACATGGCTTGTAGAATACAGATTTTGACTGTTTAAGATCGTCACCATGGGACTTGTAATTCATAAACGGAAACTGTCGTCTATATTTACACAAATAGTTGCTTTTTTACGTATATCTTTTCGACTAAGAAGTTCATTTGTAAAAATGTTATTGTCAGATAGCCATCATATGTTTCATATTACAAAAAGCAATACAAGTCATGATGATGTCGAAAATTAAATTTTAAAAGTGTAGTATTACATCGTTGTTTTAATCAATGGGTTCTGATTGATGTTAAAACACACAGGTTGAGACTTATGCTGACTAGTGGCATGTTAAAACTCATTCACTTGGACTGACTATAATTAAGTTTATGTCTTTTCACGTAGAATCTAAGTTATAACAAAACTTCTTGAAGGGAAAGATTTTTCATTCTGAATTTCATTTCCTCTTTGTAAGTATTAATCATTCAATTCTTCATTTTTTGTTAAAAAAATGAGTGGGATCTGTAGCAAAATCAGAATCTAAAGGTTATATAATCATCCATATCCAATTTAAAGTAAGTGCTAGAAGAATCCAACTCTGAAGTTGATGAATTACGGAAGACTTGTTTGTGGCTCCCAATATTGTTCGACTTAATTAACAAAAAATCATGTAGGTTGTTTTTTGAGATTTCTTAAACACATGTTTGATTTGGATTGTATTTTAACATATAAGTTTGTTTTACTTTATCTATCAATTATAAAATATTTCCATTATTGTTGAAAATCATAATTACAGCGGGGCATTAAAGGTTCACTTCATCTTTTTATGTTTCAATAAAAATTTATTGGTATCATTTGTAGTTACAAAATAGCATAAAGGAGAAGGACACACGTATAGCAAACATAGAGGAACAGGAACGAAAGTGTAAATCTATGGCTGAAGAATTACTTAAGGTAGTTTGAAAATAGTTTTCGTTGTTAATTCGAAAATCATGCATATTGTAGAATTGTTTATTCTCTTTTTGACAACTACAAAAGTTAGCAGAATTTGTACAACGAAACATATCAAGAGAGAAATATGCTGTGAAGGATAGTTTTTGGGGGATTATAAAAGCAGATGTTTGATTTGGAATGTAATAAATTATTTATAACCTTGTTTGACTTTATATATCAATTATGAAATGTTTAATTGTTGTTGAAAATATTATTCAAACTGAACGTTACATCCTTCACGTTGTATGTTTACATATAAACTCATTTGGTACCTATTTTAGTTGCAGCAGAAAGAACAGGAGAAGGATACACAAATATCCAACTTAGGGGAAGAGCTACAAAAGTGTAACTCTGAGGCTGAGGAATCACTTAAGGTAAGTTTCGGGTTGTGAATAGTTGTTATTATCAATACGTTAATTAACCACGTTTTTGAATTCATTTATATATTACAAACTAAAGTCAGCAGAATGTACGCAGTGAAACATATCTATAGAGAAATCTGCTGTAAAGGCTGGATAGATGTCATAAACAAATCTTTTATTTTGTTTGTAATTTAATATAAAACATTGTCTTACTGTATCCATTTATTATAAAATTCTTACCTAGCAGTTGGAAATATTATTCAATCGAGACTTTACAGATTAACTCTGCAACAGTTCTTTAGCAATAGTTTACAAAATGATAAACATACGTAAGAGGAAACACCTTTGGCTTCATCCAGTGTATTGTGCCTTTTTCTAACCCAACCCCAATTCATCTAAGGTGTTTGATTATCATTGCACACTTATGTAAAAAGACATACAATTATACTTTTAATAACATATGATCATGCTTCATATCCCTCTTAAAGGCTATAATGACAAAAAAAGCATAGGTCACATTACTTTGTTATTGGTGTCGTATCGCATATTTTTTATATAAATTTTACAAATACTTTTATTTCTGTTGGCAAACACTTAATTGGGACTCTTTTTCTAAAAATGTTTATTTATATATTTTGAATAAAATCTATTAGACAACATATTTTTATTTCTAACAATTATTTCGAAAATAGAATGCGAAGGAGAAGGAGTTTTGTATAGCAAATTTGGAGAAAGAACTGCAAACGTCTAAGTCTAATTCTAAAGAATTGATAAAGGTGAGTTAAGGTGCCTGTTATTGGTCACTGTCATTTCTAAGTGTTATGCGATTGTATGTGGTTAACAATTCTGAGCTTTAACGACCAGTGTGTTGTTTTTGGAATTGATAGACATGGCTTGTAGAATACAGATTTTGACTGTTTAAGATCGTCACCATGGGAATTGTAATTCATAAACGGAAACTGTCGTCTATATTTACACAAATAGTTGCTTTTTTACGTATATCTTTTCGACTAAAAAGTTCATTTGTAAACATGTTATGTCAGATAGCTTTCATATGCTTCATATTACAAAAAGCAATACAAGTCATGATGATATCGAAAATTAGATTATAAAAGTGTAGTATCACATCGTTGTTTTAATCAATGGGTTCAGATTAATGTTAAAGCACACAGGTTGAGACTTATGCCGACTAGTGGCATGTTAAAACTCATTCACCAGGACTGACTATAATTAAGTTTATGTCTTTTAACGTAGAATCTAAATTATAACAAAACTTCTTGAAGCAAAAAATTTTCATTCTGAATTTCATTTCCTCTTTGTAAGTATTAATAATTCAGTTCTTCAATTTTGTTTAAAAATGAGTGGGATCCGTAGCACAATCAGAATCTAAAGGTTAAAGAATTATGTATATCCAATTTAAAGTAAGAGCTAGAAGAATCCAACTCTGAAGCTGATGAATTATGGAAGGCTAGTTTGTGGCTCCCAATATTGTTCGACTTAATTAACAAGAAATCATGTAGGTTGTTTTTGAGATTTCTTAAACACATTTGGACTGTATTTTAACATATAACTTTGTTTTACTTTATCTATCAATTATAAAATATTTCTATAATGTTGAAAATCATAATTACAGCGGGGCATTAAAGGTTCACTTCATATTTTTATGTTTCAATAAAAATGTATTGGTATCCTTTGTAGTTACAAAATAGCATAAAGGAGAAGGACACACGTATAGCAAACATAGAGGAACAGGAACGAAAGTGTAAATCTATGGCTGAAGAATTTCTTAAGGTAGTTTGAAAATAGTTTTTGTTGTTAATTCGAAAATCATGCATATTGTAGAATTGTTTATTCTCTTTTTGACAACTACAAAATTTAGCAGAATTTGTACAACGAAACATATCAAGAGAGAAATATGCTGTGAAGGATAGTTTATGGGGGATTATAAAAGCAGATCTTTGATTTGGAATGTAATAAATTATTTATAACCTTGTTTGACTTTATATATCAATTATGAAATGTGTAATTGTTGTTGAAAATATTATTCAAGCTGAACGTTACATCCTTCACGTTGTATGTTTACATATGAACTCATTTGGTACCTATTTTAGTTGCATCAGAAAGAACAGGAGAAGGATACACAAATAGCCAACTTAGGGGAAGAGCTACAAAAGTGTAACTCTGAGGCTGAGGAATCACTTAAGGTAAGTTTCGGGTTGTGAATAGTTGTTATTATCAATACGTTAATTAACCACCTTTTACGATAGGTTTTGAATTCATTTATATATAACAAACTAAAGTCAGCAGAATGTACGCAGTGAAACATATCTATAGAGAAATCTGCTGTAAAGGCTGGATAGATGTCATAAACAAATCTTTTATTTTGTTTGTAATTTAATATAAAACATTGTCTTACTGTATCCATTTATTATAAAATTCTTACCTAGCAGTTGGAAATATTATTCAATCGAGACTTTACAGATTAACTCTGCAATAGTTCTTTAGCAATAGTTTACAAAATGATAAACATACGTACGAGAAAACACCTTTGGCTCCATCCAGTGTATTGTGCCTTTTTCTAACCCAACCCCACTTCATCTAAGGTGTTTGATTTACATTGCACACTTATATAAAAAGAAAAACAATTATACTGTTAATAAAATATGCTCATGCTTCATATCCGTCTTAAAGGCTATAATGACAAAAAACGCATGGGTCACATTACTATGTTATTGTTGTCGTATCGCATATTCTTGATATAAATTATACAAATACTTTTATTTCTGTTGACAAAGACTAAAGTAGGACTCTTTTTCTAAAAATGTTTATTTATATATTTTGAATAAAATCTATTAGACAACACATTTTTATTTCTAACAATTATTTCGAAAATATAATGCGAAGGAGAAGGAGTTTAAAATATCAAACTTGGAGTAAAAACTGCAAAAGTCTGAGTCTTTTGCTAAAGAATTGATAAAGTTTAGTTATGGTGCCTGTTATTGGTCACTGTCATTTGTAAGTGTTATGCGATTGTATGTGGTTAACGACTTTGAGCTTTAACGACCAGTGTGTTGTTTTTGGAATTGATAGGCATGGCTTGTAGAATAAAGATTTTAACTGTTTAAGATCGTCACCATGGGAATTGTTATTCATAAACGGAAACTGTCGTCTATATTTACACAAATAGTTGCTTTTTTACGTATATCTTTTCGACTAAGAAGTTCATTTGTAAACATGTTATGTCAGATAGCTTTCATATGCTTCATATTACAAAAAGCAATACAAGTCATGATGATATCGAAAATTAGATTGTAAAAGTGTAGTATCACATCGTTGTTTTAATCAATGGGTTCAGATTAATGTTAAAGCACACAGGTTGAGACTTATGCCGACTAGTGGCATGTTAAAACTCATTCACCAGGACTGACTATAATTAAGTTTATGTCTTTTAACGTAGAATCTAAATTATAGCAAAACTTCTTGAAGCAAAAAATTTTCATTCTGAATTTCATTTCCTCTTTGTAAGTATTAATAATTCAATTCTTCAATTTTGTTTAAAAATGAGTGGGATCCGTAGCACAATCAGAATCTACAGGTTAAAGAATTATGTATATCCAATTTAAAGTAAGAGCTAGAAGAATCCAACTCTGAAGCTGATGATTTATGGAAGGCTAGTTTGTGGCTCCCAATATTGTTCGACTTAATTAACAAGAAATCATGTAGGTTGTTTTTGAGATTTCTTAAACACATTTGGACTGTATTTTAACATATAACTTTGTTTTACTTTATCTATCAATTATAAAATAGTTCTATAATGTTGAAAATCATAATTACAGCGGGGCATTAAAGGTTCACTTCATATTTTTATGTTTCAATAAAAATGTATTGGTATCCTTTGTAGTTACAAAATAGCATAAAGGAGAAGGACACACGTATAGCAAACATAGAGGAACAGGAACGAAAGTGTAAATCTATGGCTGAAGAATTTCTTAAGGTAGTTTGAAAATAGTTTTTGTTGTTAATTCGAAAATCATGCATATTGTAGAATTGTTTATTCTCTTTTTGACAACTACAAAATTTAGCAGAATTTGTACAACGAAACATATCAAGAGAGAAATATGCTGTGAAGGATAGTTTTTGGGGGATTATAAAAGCAGATCTTTGATTTGGAATGTAATAAATTATTTATAACCTTGTTTGACTTTATATATCAATTATGAAATGTTTAATTGTTGTTGAAAATATTATTCAAACTGAACGTTACATCCTTCACGTTGTATGTTTACATATAAACTCATTTGGTACCTATTTTAGTTGCAGCAGAAAGAACAGGAGAAGGATACACAAATAGCCAACTTAGGGGAAGAGCTACAAAAGTGTAACTCTGAGGCTGAGGAATCACTTAAGGTAAGTTTCGGGTTGTGAATAGTTGTTATTATCAATACGTTAATTAACCACATTTTACGATAGGTTTTGAATTCAGTTATATATAACAAACTAAAGTCAGCAGAATGTACGCAGTGAAACATATCTATAGAGAAATCTGCTGTAAAGGCTGGATAGATGTCATAAACAAATCTTTTATTTTGTTTGTAATTTAATATAAAACATTGTCTTACTGTATCCATTTATTATAAAATTCTTACCTAGCAGTTGGAAATATTATTCAATCGAGACTTTACAGATTAACTCTGCAACAGTTCGTTAGCAATAGTTTACAAAATGATAAACATACGTACTAGGAAACACCTTTGGCTCCATCCAGTGTATTGTGCCTTTTTCTAACCCAACCCCAATTCATCTAAGGTGTTTGATTATCATTGCACACTTATGTAAAAAGACATACAATTATACTTTTAATAACATATGATTATGCTTCATATCCCTCTTAAAGGCTATAATGACAAAAAACGCATAGGTCACATTACTTTGTTATTGGTGTCGTATCGCATATTTTTTATATAAATTTTACAAATACTTTTATTTCTGTTGGCAAACACTTAATTGGGACTCTTTTTCTAAAAATGTTTATTTATATATTTTGAATAAAATCTATTAGACAACATATTTTTATTTCTAACAATTATTTCGAAAACAGAATGCGAAGGAGAAGGAGTTTTGTATAGCAAATTTGGAGAAAGAACTGCAAACGTCTAAGTCTAATGCTAAAGAATTGATAAAGGTGAGTTAAGGTGTCTGTTATTGGTCACTGTCATTTCTAAGTGTTATGCGATTGTATGTGGTTAACGAATCTGAGCTTTAACGACCAGTGTGTTGTTTTTGGAATTGATAGACATGGCTTGTAGAATACAGATTTTAACTGTTTAAGATCGTCACCATGGGAATTGTTATTCATAAACGGAAACTGTCGTCTATATTTAGACAAATAGTTGCTTTTTTACGTATATCTTTTCGACTAAGAAGTTCATTTGTACAAATGTTATTGTCAGATAGCCATCATATGTTTCATATTACAAAAAGCAATGCAAGTCATGATGATGTCGAAAATTAGATTGTAAAAGTGTAGTATTACATCGTTGTTTTAATCAATGGGTTCTGATTGATGTTAAAACACACAGGTTGAGACTTATGCCGACTAGTGGCATGTTAAAACTCATTCACTAGGACTGACTATAATTAAGTTTATGTTTTTTAACGTAGAATCGAAGTGATAACAAAACCTCTTGAACCAAAAAAATTTTTCATTCTGAATTTCATTTCCTATTTGTAAGTATTAATCATTCATTTCTTCAAGGCAGGGTGTACTCGACTCCAATCTTAATTGACAAGGATTGCCAGTTTTCCTACCGCAGGACGGGGGTTCTCTCCGGGTACTCCGGCTTCCTCCCCCAATAAAAACTGAACGCCACGATATAGCTGAAAAATTGCTGAAAGTGGCGTTAAAACACCATTCAAACAAACAAACAAAAAATTCAATTCTTCAATTTTTATTAAAAAAATGAGTGGGATCCGTAGCAAAATCAGAATCTAAAGGTTAAATAATCATATATATCCAATTTAAAGTAAGAGCTAGAAGAATCCAACTTTGAAGCTGATGAATTATGGAAGACTTGTTTGTGGCTCCCAATATTGTTCGACTTAATTAACAAAAAATCATGTAGGTTGTTTTTTGAGATTTCTTAAACACATGTTTGATTTGGATTGTATTTTAACATATAAGTTTGTTTTACTTTATCTATCAATTATAAAATATTTCCATTATTGTTGAAAATCATAATTACAGCGGGGCATTAAAGGTTCACTTCATATTTCTATGTTTCAATAAAAATTTATTGGTATCCTTTGTAGTTACAAAATAGCATAAAGGAGAAGGACACACGTATAGCAAACTTGGAGGAACAGGAACCAAAGTGTAAATCTATGGCCGAAGAATTACTTAAGGTAGTTTGAAAATTATTTTTGTTGTTAATTCGAAAATCATGCATATTGTAGAATTGTTTGTGCTCTTTTTGACAACTACAAAAGTTAGCAGAATTTGTACAACGAAACATATCTAGAGAGAAATATGCTGTGAAGGATAGTTTTTTGGGGATTATATAAGCAGATCTTTGATTTGGAATGTAATTATATATAACCTTGTTTTACTTTATATATCAATTATTAAATGTTTAATTGTTGTTGAAAATATTATTCAAACTGAACATTACATACTTCACGTTGTATGTTTAAATATAAACTCTATTGGTACCTATTTTAGATGCAGCAGAAAGTACAAGAGAAGGATACACAAATAGCCAGCTTGGAGGAAGAGCTACAAAAGTGTAACTCTGAGGCTGAGGAATCACTTAAGGTAAGTTTCGGGTTGTGAATAGTTGTTATTATCAATACGTTAATTAACCACATTTTACGATAGGTTTTGAATTCAGTTATATATAACAAACTAAAGTCAGCAGAATGTACGCAGTGAAACATATCTATAGAGAAATCTGCTGTAAAGGCTGGATAGATGTCATAAACAAATCTTTTAGTTTGTTTGTAATTTAATATAAAACATTGTCTTACTGGATCCATTTATTATAAAATACTTACATTGCAGTTGGAAATATTATTCAATCGAGACTTTACAGATTAACTCTGCAATAGTTCTTTAGCAATAGTTTACAAAATGATAAACATACCTACGAGAAAACATCTTTGGCTCCATCCAGTGAATTGTGCCTTTTTCTAACCCAACCCCACTTCATCTAAGGTGCTTGATTTACATTGCACACTTATATAAAAAGAAAAACAATTGTACTGTTAATAAAATATGCTCATGCTTCATGTCCCTCTTAAAGGCTATAATGACAAAAAAACGCATGGGTCACATTACTATGTTATTGGTGTCGTATCGCATATTCTTGATATAAATTATACAAATACTTTTATTTCTGTTGGCAAAGACTTAAGTAGGACTCTTTTCTAAAAATGTTTATTTATATATTTTGAATAAAATCTATTAGACAACACATTTTTATTTCTAACAATTATTGCGAAGTAGAAGGAGTTTAAAATATCAAACTTGGAGTAAAAACTGCAAAAGTCTGAGTCTTTTGCTAAAGAGTTGATAAAGTTTAGTTATGGTGCCTGTTATTGGTCACTGTCATTTGTAAGTGTTATGCGATTGTATGTGGTTAACGACTTTGAGCTTTAACGACCAGTGTGTTGTTTTTGGAATTGATAGGCATGGCTTGTAGAATAAAGATTTTAACTGTTTGGAATCGTCACCATGGGTATTGTTATTCATAAACGGAAACTCTCGTCTATATTTACACAAATAGTTGTTTATTTTTACGTATAACGTTTCGACTAAAAAGTTCATTTGTAAAAATGTTATTGTGTAATAACCAACTGATGTCTCATATTACAAAAACGCTATCTCACAGTCATGATGATGGCGCAAATCATTGGGTTTTAATTAATGGGTTCTGATTGATGTTAAAGCACACAGGTTGAGGCTTATGCTGACTAGTGGCATGTTAAAACTCATTCACTAGGACTGACTATAATGAAGCTTATGTCTTTTAACGTCGAATCCAAGTTGTAAAAAAACCTCTTGAAGCGAGTCAGGCTAGCGACACTAAACAATTTTGAGGAAGAGCAATTGCAATCTTACGATTGCTGAGAAACGTTTACGTAAAGGAGTCAGAGCTCTTGTTGAGTTTATATTTTAATATTTTAATTTCCTTTGAATCCTCAATAGCTGAGAAACATTGTCCATTTCGTATAAACTAACTTTGTATTTCATCACGTGACTGATTGTTGACGTCATAATTAATAAGTATTGATGACGTTGACTATACTTGATTCTTCCGCAAACAACACGTGACGACACTTTAAATTGTGAATTGCAAATATTATTTTACTACTTGCAAAATATTGTTTTTGTTATTTCTTTTCATAGTATTGAATTTAAAATATAAGAGTTGTTTTCAATTGTTAGATTATTGGATATAGGCGACTTTGGGTGGGTTTACGCTGAACATAAACTATATCCAATAATCTAACCAGCAATTGAAAACAATCCTTAAACAAATTATTATCAAAGACTGACAATTGAAAGGTGTATGAAAATGGAATGCAAGTTGTTAATCAATATCAGTAACAAGTATCGTCTTGCTTATTTTGATATTAGATTAGCTTGGAGTTGTTTTATTACCTGAATTAAAATGAACCCCAAAGTTTAGATTGTTATCCTCTTTTTCGGCATTTTATATGATGATTTTATGTATATTTTATAACGTAACATTGTAATTATTTTCTAAGGCAAAAAATTTGTCTCCGGTACCTGCCTGTTTTTTGTTCCTGTTATATTTGTTTGCTGAAGTATTAACTGACAGTGTACACTTCATTTACAAAAAATCCTTTAGTCCTTTTTATGAATTATTGTTTTTTTTTCCTTTTAAGAGTATAAACAGAAATCATTCAATTGATATTTTTCTTATTATTTATTTCACTTTCTAAATGTACACGATTGAAGCTACACTATTTGTTTAAAAAACATTTAAGTTGAATTTCATATATTAACTTGGTATTTATGTTAAACAATTAGAAAATATAATTTGATTGTGTAACAACTGTATCGAAAAAGCATGCCAATGGGAAGGAAACATTTATAGTTCATACAAAACGGTGAAATTATCTGTATTTGTCTTCTTTATAACACAAAGAACTTACAAGTTAAGTTGTCGGCGCTTAAACTGTGCAACATTTGACATTACATCGTTGTTTTAATTTGCCCATGAATGTTAAAGCAAAAGATCGAAGCTATTGTTGACCCGTGAAGTCATTAGCAATGACTGATCATGGCGAAGTTTATTTCACGCAAAGTGGAATCCAAACTGTAGTGTTAACATACTATCCGTAGTGTTAGTAGTACATACTTGCATTGCCTGTTTTGATATTAGATTGTCTTGCAGTTCGCATCTCACAGACTATTTTTCTGCATACACATTTTATAATGCGTACATTGATTATATGAAGCGCATTTCAGTCATGCGTTCGAATATAAAAATCTTGTTATATTTTTAAGTTGACCTAGTATTCCACTAAAATAGTGGCAAAACCCTCTCTGAGAAATATTAAAGAAAGTAAGTGCTAATATCCCATCTCATAAAACAACATTTAAATCTATAACTATTATTAACCAGGTTTATTTCTTCAATTGCAGATGCATTCGGATTTTTCAAAGACATATATTACGGTAATTGGACTATTAACAACATCAGCTCCTGTTGTGGGAGTTTTGCTTCATTCAATGTTCCGTTAAAATGGTGAAAGATGTTTAAAAATTACGAACAGTGTCATTTATGCTGTTATTAGGAGGAAAGAGCATTCAGGTTTCTTGTTTAAGTCCAATTTGTATATACTTAAAAGGCAGATGGTTGCAGAACAATTAGGCCTTTAACATTTCTATTGTTTTTCAATCAGCAACGATAATGACTACGAAGAACTAAGATATTGAAAACACGTTGGGTGCTTATTGTGAATGGAAATATTCAATTATAGTTTCCAACTGCACTAAAATGAACGTTGTTTTAGGAAAGATATGTTCTTTTTGGTTATTTTAAAAGTGAGTATTTTTCTTTTTTCAATTTTTTTTTTCACTATGACAATGACTTACGTCATTTGTTTAGGTTATTAAATAATGTATATATATGTATGCATATGTCGTTTCATTAATATTTACCAGCCTTTTAAAAAGGTTGTTGATAGTTTCATAAGATTTTCTGAAAACAAACAATTAGAAAACTCGCCGATCATCAAGAGCAAACTGCAAAATACACTTGCATATGCAGACTTAGAAAAATTAACACGACACAAAATATTAATAAAAAAACAGAACTTGAGTTACTCGAACCCAATACAAATCATGTGTACATCAGGTGCTCCTACTAAGTAAGATAAGAAACCCATAAGAATATTTTACTATTCAGGAAAAATCAACTCATAAAAAAATAAAGTACACGTATTACCTGTGCATGTGTGTATTTGGGAGGTGGATTTTCTGCAGCGAACAATTATGAAATATGCAGTTAAAGCCATTAATAGTTTTTTACCTTTTATCACAAATGGGGCAAACCAAAATAACATAAAACGTATGCCCACAGAAGATGTTCAATGTCATAAAAAACTTTTCTTTTTGTATTTTGTTACACTTAAACATATCCGTGTTGCTGTGAAACGACGACAGCTGTTATATGCATTCAATTTATCGTTTAGAAAAATATGGATATTTGATATATTGATCCTAAATGTCTAGCAAGCTATATCCAGTCACAGAAGCAATCTAAATAATAATATAATAAACGCGTAACAGAAAAAGGATGTCAGCGGTATAGTGATAGAAGTGTGAATGATCATTGGCCACCTACAATGAGTATAAATTGATTGAACTAAGGAATGTATTTATACGGTCTAGATAGCAACATTTATTATATAAGTCAGCCGATTATATTCTCACATATGTTAGCAAACAAAAGTAATGGGTACCTGTACATTATTACCGAAGAAGACAGTATACAGTTATTTAATGCCTGTTCATGGAGCAAAACTGTTATCCCGAGGTGCTGGAGATGATTTAGGAACTGTTGCCTGAGGCCGCAGGCCTCTAGCAACATCATCCTCTCAACATCTCTAGCAATCATCCTCTGAGCACCGAGGGCATATAGACTTTACAGAGAATGCGATCACATTAAATTATCTTGGTTGGCCATTTTTTAAACTTTTGGATGACATTGGTTGATCAAATCCTCGATCTGAGCAAATAAATTCCTAGCATGAGAAATTTACCCCAAAAAATCTCTAGCACCATAAAACAATAGTTTTGCCTGTGATCAGGTGTAGTTTTATCTCAAGGATCCTAATGGTCTTGTTTATGACAATCTTCAAATGAATGAGATGGTAGTCTGAGCGCTTGACACTGCGCATCGTTCTCGGGCATGGAACAGTCGTTCCGGAAGGAGTGAAACAGTTAACTGTTACACGCTGACGTCATTTTGGAAAAAAATGAATGAAAACATCCGAAATTACTTCATATGAAAAATATATACTATAAGTTAATAATTGGGTTTATAGCATCTTAAACATCACTACTAATTATGTACAAAACAATCTTTGAAACGTGCAAGTAGAATGGCTATTCCGATGAAACTGCCAATTTTGTTCCCTGGCGGGTAGTACTTTCAACCATAATATTGTCACAAATAACTGGAACAAACATGGCTATACTAATCCAATGTTTCAAAACAAGTAAGTTATAAAAAGCATATCATTTGCATGTATTCTGAAATTGGGAAAACGTTCTGGCAATACAATATTAATCTTTCTTAAAAAAACATTTGATGTTTGCACATTGAGCTGATGAAATATGTCATAAGTCAGTGGCAAAATCAATAAAGAAACATCAATCATAAACCAGCATCCATCAATTAAAACAATTATCCACAATTATCCAGCAATCAAGCGTAAGGAAACCTTATCAGTTATATGCTAGTTACGTTTGCTTCTTTTTACAAAATACCATATAGCGGTTAATTTTTGCTTGTCTAAAATTTCTCGACTTATTCTCTAAATAAGGGTAGTCATTTTATGTGTTGATTTATTTTTCCTGAGTTGAAACCTGTAAAAACCAAATATCTTTGGATTCAAATTAGGAGCTTCCTTGAACCTTACGATTGTATCGAAAATAACTTATACGGTGAAACAAAACCCATCTGCTGCTCTAATGAACGATATTTCCAAATATAGTTTATTAAAAGATTGACAAAGGCATGTTGAAAACAAAAACAAAAAGAACACCGATCGGGTTCTTCTTTATAAGTGTTTTGGTGCTGTCATTATTTCAACTTGCATTTATTGTTATTGATAGCTTGAGTCACGTGTTAATGAAACTTGTTACACAGTTACAAAATGATGAGATCTCGTCACAAGCAAAATTGTGTAGGTTGTGGTAAATATTTAAGTAAGTTAACTTAGAAAAAAGGTATGTCTACCAATATATGCATAGCGGAACGGAACATCAGTTTTGCCGAGACTTGTTTTCTTTTTTGTCATCGAAAACGCAACATCTGTCTCTTTGTTCCACCTTCTAGGGAAGCACATTATAATACCTTCAAAGATAATGAAACATTCACATATAATTAACACTTTTCTACAGTATAAAGTAACTTCTCTCAGCCGTTCTTGATCTTGTTACATCAGTGATCTTAGATGGGAATGTAAACTATTGTCGTTATGGTCTGTAATTGTTCTACTCTAATAATAAAATAAATTAATTAATAATGTGAGCTACCTTAAGACTAATGATGCATTTGGAGACTGAATTTAATGTTATCTCAAGAGGCAAATATAAGGTTTGATATTTGCCAGAATGTCTGTGCCATGGTGACACTACAAATTATATTATCGTGGATAAGGTGTGGAGACTGTCACTGATAAATACAGCTCTAATTTCAAAATTATTAGTAGTTGAAACCAGATAGTAAAGAATGGGTTTGAGATGAAATAAAATAGCACATAACAATATCATATCAACACAATGTATTTGGCTTTTTTTCAAAGCAACAAACACTACGTTTAATTTATTTTAATAGTCAAGTATGCTAATTTAGTTTCTTGAAATGTTTTTTAGCAACAAAACTAGTTGTTTTGACGATGTTAATAATTACGGAGAATCTCTTATCTTTTACTTTATATTTGAATATGTGAGAAGCACATGTTTGTTTTCCATTCTGTAATCATTGCACGTTGTATAGTTGTCACACAAAGGAAAAAGAATCAATAAGAGTCATTACAGTTTCTAATAAATACTAATGTATGCAAACTGAGTAAATATCTTCTCGCTGGTTTGACAATATGTTAGAAAGATTGTTGAGGGCAAAAAATTAATCTAAAATGTCAGTTTAAACTTACGGTTGATTGTAAAGAAAATTCGGATTTGCATTAACCTTTAACGTTACCATTATGAATTCAATAACCATGTCAAGGGAATACTTATATTTTTTCTGTATATAACAGTAAAACAGCAGCCGAAAAACAGATTTCCGACAACAAACCTAAAAATTGTCGTAAGTTACGGACATAAGTCCACAAATAACTTTGAGCTAAATCTCATATACACAAAAGCTTTTAATTCGATAAGAATGAACAACGATTATAAACGTTTACACATGATAAATATATCAATATAATATACCTATGAAAAGAAATGTGAATATAACGTTAATGTGATGGTGAAGCATTTGTAACGCTTAGGCTTCAACCTAATATAGTAACAACTACAGCTATACAAATATACTACATACTAGATATTACATAAGACACCTGTTAGATGTTAGATAATCTACAAAAATGGGTATTTATCGTGCAAGGAGCGTTGCAGTCTCCAAACACGTACGTCATCCAGAGCGGTCAGCGTCTGGCTTTTTGTATTTTGACCTGGCAACCCTCAAAGCAGAGGTCCTCCCTTATTCGCCACCCGGAAACGTGCTGTGCAGCTCTGTGGGTCAAGCACTAGGAACTCGCCCACTATGGTCTTATCATTTCAATGTGCTGATAAATATGAGAGACTTAAACTGCTTAGTTTGATGGTTTGCGAGTTACATAGAACTTTCGTTCCTGTTACCGCTGTATACTTCTAATAATGCAGACAATAATTAGCTGTCCTCCTTATTGTGATATTGAGTGTTTCCCTTATGTATATATCTTTATTCTCCAAAACCAATGGTTACAGATCGAGAGGATGAATGTTAAACAAATACTATAAACAAATACAATATACAATAAAAATAACAGGTATTACAACAACATCTACATTCTTATACAAACAATACCATATATACTTTCTCGCGAATAAAGCACAATACCGATTATTGTTACAATTGATTTAAATAAAATCAATGAAAAAATAGAATGGACAAAATTCCATACCTTTATCGGTATCAGATTAGTCAAGGAGAGTTGACCTTTTTGTTAAAAATATCTACAAATCTGCTGAGTTTGTTTTCGTTATTTGGTCGGATTATTACTGTAAAATAATAGACGAAATTTTATTGTGTTAAGTCTAAGTGATACATTCTAAAAACAAATAAATTTTTCTTTAGATAATATCGGGCACTGTAAGATATAATGATATTCATCACCGATTTCGCTTTCATTACACAACGGACAAAGTCT
Source organism: Limnoperna fortunei (assembly GCA_944474755.1). Classification (NCBI taxonomy): domain Eukaryota; kingdom Metazoa; phylum Mollusca; class Bivalvia; order Mytilida; family Modiolidae; genus Limnoperna; species Limnoperna fortunei. The sequence continues at coordinate 34,286,877 of OX104124.1, read as the reverse complement.
ATTTTATCTTTCAATATTTCTCCAATGACTGTGTTCTATTGTCAATTTATGATTACCTAATCTAAATCTACAGAGAAGTTTTATATTTTTGTCGTCTAGGAGGTTTAAGTATTCTTCAAATTAGGGATTATCTTTTAAAGTCTGTAATTAATAGTTTTAGATGTCGAATTTAAGGTTGAATTCCAGGTCTGGTTGAACTGATATCTAAGGCGTAATTTTAATTTTTTGCAACCATTTTTCGCTTAAAAACGTTTGATTCAACCCTATATTTGAAAAGCCACAGTCATTTAAAATATTTTTTCCAAATAAAATCTAAGGAAACGCGCCTACTTCATTGGATTTATATAGTAAAAGCTTATATATCATACTGGACAATTTATTTGTTTGCCACATATAAGTTTACACCAGTATAACAGATAAAACTAGAATTTGTATATGAAGTGGGTATCTACCAAACTCTCCATATATCATTACACTAGAAGTGCTAGGTTTGAGATTCAATAGCAGCTTACAAAATTTTAAATGCAACAATTCTAAGACATCACAGTTTTCGAATCCCAAAACTTCTCTCCTTAAGTTTACATAGGTAACTATCTTGTCGAAAAGATCTAATTGACAGCTTATAGATAAGTTATGCAGACGCCCTTTATTTAGAATGTCATACATTTCTTTAGAGGCATTATGTACTAGGTATTTTTTTATTAAAAGAGCCCGTTTTTTTGGAAAAGAACGCGAGATACATAAATTCGCTAACAATTTCTAATTCTCTTTCCTGGAACGTGAATTTAAAATTGCGTGAGATAGCACCTTTACTGAATATCATAACTTTAGTCTTATCTATGTTTACTTTTAGCTTCCACTTTCGCAGTAATCTTGAAAGAAATTTAGACCTATTTGCAAATTGTCGACAGACTCTGCCAAAAGTACATCGTCTGCATATAAGATCGTAAATAATTTTATGTATACAGTTGGGTGCAGTCGTAACATAACATGCTAGTTAACTTGTAAAGCAGAGATTCTGACTGCTTTAAGTTAACTTTGAGCAGATAATTTGACTGGTTTGAGCAGAGATTTTGACAACCCAAGTAAACTTGGCCAGTTCTTTTGACAATTTTTTTGTACAATATATTTCTGTCCATTTGACAATTTCTGTCCACTGGACATTTTTCTTCTTTTGACAAATTCTGTCCTATGGCCTTTTTTTTTCTTTTGACTATTTTGTCACGTGACAAGTTTGTCAACGGGACATTTTTTATTCTGTCAATTGTGTCACGTGACAAGTTGCAAATTTTTTATTTTGGAAATTTATTATAGGATTAAACCCTTGGATTTAGGAAATTATCAATGTGTTAACTCCGGCGACTCACTCACAAACTAAATAAAGTCCGAAGGACAAGTTTGTGAGGGAGTCGCCGGAGTTTACACATAGATAATTTCCTAAAAAACGTAGGGATATGAAAACCACAGTACCAAAGGAATCGCGGTTCTGTAGATATTGATAGGAAAAAAGCAAAATGAAACACAAAATTGTATTTATATTATATTTTATTTGAAATCTCAATCGATTTAATTGGAAATAACTGCGGCAGAGAAAACATTGTACCCCCTCCCTGGCGATACGCTAGGAGGACGCCATCTTGTTTACAGTGGATACTGAAAGTAGTCCGCTCAGAGGAAATATCGATATATAAATTATCTGAGATGACGCCATTTAAGTGTTTCATCCAATAAAAGCACTTAATATAAATAAATTACAGCATGAATAGAATTATATCCACTTTGTCAACTTGCTAACCTTTCGACTGATACTTTAAACCACTTTTAACTTTTACCTTTTTAATACTTTTTGACAATTTATTTAGGAAAGATCGGCTGGCTGTACCGTACGTCGATTTATTTTATCTGCGCGTTATCGGAATGAAAAGTATACGAAAGATGAAAATCTAATCGTTTGTCGTTTATTAAAATCCTATTACCAAAAACAGTCGATATAAAAAAAATTAGTAATGAAAGAATTTTATATTGAAGATTTGTTTCCTATTTATGTGTTTTGGATATCATTGCGGAGAATGAAACATATTACTTATTGCGCCGTTTTTTCCTCTAATTAAAATTGTTAATGTACAGTCCAATAAAGTGAGACACATCTTTGTTATACGAATATCTATCAATCAAGCAATTCTTCGATTTCATAATATTAATTAATACAACTCTTGAACTTGCAATCATTCAAAATATAAATTAAGTCTACAGGTATCCAATTCAAAGTACATTGCAATAACCAAATTGTGTGATTATAATTAAAAAATGTTAAAAATCTATGGCAGTTTTGTATTTTAACCTAAATCTCATTATAGTACACAACTACTTACCAATAATGATCAAGTTCACTCCCTAAATTGTTTGTAATGGTTTACAACCAAGTAAGGTTTTTTCCAAGATGAACGCCTCTAAGTCGTTTAAGTAGATTGCAAATAAAAAAGGTGATAAATTTTCGCTTTGCCTTACTCCATTATGGCAAAGGAAATAATCAGAGAAACAACCATTGTAACAAATTATAGATTTCACGTTATTATTCAGATTTACAATAGTATTGTTCATTTCACCTTTTATGTTATTCACTAGAGTCGATAAATGTACAAAACAGTTTCTTTTTCCTTAATTTAAGCAACTCGAAAAGGCCATACATTAAAAGATATTATCAATAGTGGAAAATTTCTGTCGAAAACCAATTTGGTTTTCTTAAAGTACCAAATAATTGGCAGAAAAAATACTCTACAACTTGCAAAAACAACTAAGCACAGTGATAGTTCTGTATTTTGTACGTTCATACTGCAAACCTTTGATTTTATAAAAAGGAACAATATTACTGCAGAGCCAACTATCCGGAATTATACTGTTATCGAAAATTATATTGAAAAAATCTACATATAGTGGTAAATTATGTCGGAGGTGGACTTAAAGAACTCCTTTCTGATCTGATCATCTCCGGCCGCTTTATCGTTTTCTAGCCAATCTACACAATTCTTAACTTACTCGAGGCGGTTCCTTTAGATTATATACAATGCTGTTTACATCAGCATTACTATTAATACTATCAATAAGCATATCAATACTTGTACTGTCATGGTTTGGGTCATCGTTTAAATCTTTGAAGAAATCAAAAGGAGAACCAATAAAAATGTTATGATGAGAGTGTTTCTTCGTCTGAATTAATAGTTTCCAGTACTCGTTATTTGTCCTTAACATTTTTAACTTGTTCTTCATTGTTCGTTCCACGGTGTTTGTTTATCGCGGAACCCATGATTTTTATGCCACTTTTCTGCGTCCTGAAGTTCTCTTTTCAAACTATCTGATGTATTTCGTCTAAACCGGCTTCTGAGCCTATAATATTTTTTTACGCTGTCTTGCAATCGTCGGCAAACCAACGTTTATTAATCATACGCATTTTAACTGGGGATTTTTCTAACAGTGTTTATGACCTTTGACCCGAAAGTATCTCTTACTGACTCGAAAAATAATTTCTCAAATTTACTTGCCAAAGTATTAACATTTTCTTTGTACCTTTGCTTCCCCTTAGAGTAATGATGAAACAGTTATTAATTTTTTTCCAAAAATTAATATCTCGTAAATAAAATGGCGACTTCTTATGTGAATTTTACCAGAGGCTCTAGCCTTTATTAGCAATTATAATGGCATTTCAAGATGTTAAACTAAGTCCTGTATTTTACAATTTTGTATTTGCATAAACAACATTTTCTTTGTAAAGAACTATCCAAAGAATACTTTTTATAAGTTTTATTTCAATTGGTTAACCGGTTTAAAAAAAGAAATCTTGTTAAACTTGATTCTTATCGGATCGTATGTTAAACTAATTCATACATTCGCAGGCATTTTCAATTCCCAATCTGAATTAAAAAAAAACGAATGATTTTAGAGGACCATTCAATAAACATAAACATAAAATAAGGCTTTTATCAGCTTTGTATTTTCTTAGAATAGCACTTGAACAATTTTCCCATGGGGTCTCATGTTAAGCATAGTCCTGCCGTTGCGGACATTTCGGTTTTTTCTGATCAGAATAAAAACAAACATTGTAACGGCCAATTTAATTAACAATGAAAATGTGAGCAATTCTACGTTAAAACAGAACAAAAGCCAAATCGACCGTTGAGTTGTGTGTGTAATTGACCGTCATCTTTCAATAAACTTGCTGTATCAAATATTGAATTCTTATCTTGATATTGATAAATTGTCTGAAATAACTCCAATTTATATTTTTAGATTTCTTCTTCTCATCGAAGATTACCACTGTACTTTATACAACTAATGTGCCCATACCATTTGCGAGAATATAGTTATACACTTTATGCCAATTCTTCTTTTCTTGATTTTAAGTTTTTGATTATACATTGTTTTGTGTTTGCCGATACAAAACATAATGGGTATGTTGGGCTAACCTGAAGTTGTGCAATAAACTTTTTAAAATTTCAAACAAAATAAGGGGCTTCGTTTGGGAGACATTTGTGTTATCATCCTAACACAGTATTTCTAGTTTTTTGCTGTTTTATTACCAGTTAAATATTAGTCAACACAAGCTATGTGATTAGAATGCTAACAAAATTGGCAAAATTCAATACAGATTAAATATAATATTGAAATATTTTAGCACTAGTTTTTCAAGAATTGCAAATGTGATGTGGTTTGGAAGAGAACACATTATTAAGATCTCTCAGATCTTAATTGTTTTATACATAGTAGGTGGCTATTTTTTTTTTTTCATTTTGGAAGTTAAAAAACCATTGTTTTGATATCTTTAGGAACTAACTATTTATTATGAATCATAAATGCATGGAATTATAGCAGCAATTTTGACAAATGTTGTAGAGATCCTAAATTTTGAATTCTTTTTATCAAATGCAAAAATAAAGTAGGCATGCATTATTTTCCTCTTTACCAAGTAGAATTACGGAGGTTAACGGGCATTAAAATCAAAAAGCAATTCTCACTTTATATACGGAGTGCTTCGTATGAGAGGGATTAATATTAGTTTTATCACACACAATTTATACAATACGATTGCTTTAAACTGTCAATTAACAAAATAGCATCAAAAATAAATAATATCAATTACTGGGTACGATTTTATCAAACCATTAAGCTGTCTAATTTGGTGTATAACAATGTAAACGTTGATGGCAGTTACAATTATAGACAGAAGTAGGCTGTTGAGAATAATGCAATTTAGTTGCGATATTTTAATTGTATTTTTATTCTATTTACAGGAAAATCTCGAACCAACAGATAGCTCCGAACATACGCTTGATGCCCAAAGTTCACAAAGTTCTGTTATGATTCGTTACAAAGGTTACCCATAAACACACTGCATATATAGAAAGTCAGAAATAATCATCGTCCTACAAAATAACGTTAGATGTTGTTAGATATTAATGATTAAAAAAGCTGCTTTAGCTGCTTAGACATGAACAGTTTTGTATAGATTTTTGTGATTTTTGTAATACTTTTCTGATACATTTATTAACACATAAAAAATGGCAAATATTAAAAGTAAAAACTTCACAATCTACAGGAAATATAAACACTTTATGCTAAAGAATATTTTCCCGTTGTAAGTTTTTTTGTTTTCCTTCCATTTAGCGAGTTAGTATGCTGCTTAAAAGTGTATGCTTTAAATTAACTGCATATTTCCAAAATGATATAAACAAATACTTTGGTTTTCTTCGTGGTACAAACTGTACATCACGATACAGTTAAAATTCGTGCGAATAAATGTCTTCAAATAAACAGTATGCATTGCAACAACGTCACATTGTGTACAGGACAAAATTAAAATTTAACTAAATATCATATTTCAATTTTAAACATTTTTGATTTTTTTAAATGTCATAAATTAAAATAATACCGTATTTTAAAATTATAACTGATTAAGTTGACACTTATCGGAATAATAGAATTATGTGTATTATTTTAGTCATGAAGAAAACACAAATTTAGAGGACGTTTTATCATCAATAAAGGCTGATTGTCACCGGAGAGTCAGATACAAAACCGTTTGGCAAATGAATATGGTATCTCAGTTACGATTAAAAAATTATTAACACGATCAGTTTCGGTAGTAACAATTGAACAATTGAACTAGTAACACGCCAACTTAACACATTCATTGTTGTTTTTCTTACGAGGAGCGAAAGATCTTTTAAAGTACATTAATTTTGTAGTAAATGAACAAAATGCAGGTACTTGTTTCTTAGATCATATTAGAAACGTCACTATTTCGTGAGTCACATGTTCATATTCAGATCGGTAAATTGAAATATTAACCCTATTCATATATATGTAATACATTACCTAACTTCATATATAATTAATGTAGATTCAGCAGATTCGAATCGAAGAATATTTACACTGTCAACTAAATCTAATTACATATGAGGATCTGTTACTACGAGTTGTTCAGAAACGCGCCCAATGTAAGAAACTTAAATTAGAACTAGAAAAGGTAAGTGTTGGGCTCATTTAATTGTATTTATTTAAATTTATCGTCATTGTGAAACTGTTTTTACAACAAAAAAAGGAATAACAGCATTAAAACATGTACAAAAAACAGAACATGTAAAATACAATTGTTGCGTTGCGTTTACAGTTAACTGTTATCTTACAATAAACTTACCATATCAAATGGTAACTTCTTGTCATTGATGAACAATGGCAACTTGTGTTTTGTGAAATAACTTGTTGAATATATTAATGAGAACATTTTTATGTTGTTTATTCTTACATGGCTCGTGTGAATTGTAGCCGTGTATTGATAACATATATATCGATATTTAGGTAGAAAATCTATAGAATCTAGCTAGACCGATATTATTAGACAATACTAGCATTTCTATAATTTGCATATCCAACTATAGCGGACATCCCATGGTTTTAATGACGTAATCATGTAGCCATGTTGGTTTTCGATCGCCTATAAAATTTCAATGGGACCTTTACAAAAAGTTAAAATACAAGTTAATGGTTTTTCTAAACGATCGTGTGCAACTTGTTTGGGTTTCTGCGATAAATTAACTTTCCGAAAATTTCAATTAAATCGGTTTAATTTCTAAAGAAGTTTCTTCCAAATCCAGTTAAAAATTGACCATATTGACGGATGAAAACGACCATTGATCACCATATAAACCATGATAAAAATCACGGTACCCCTGCTACAAAAATCCATATTTGCAATACAAAAAAATGATACTAAGCGTGTGCAACTTTTCTGGTAATGTAGACACATTCAGATTTTAATTTATATAATTGTTATCAGTTTAGATGTTGTATTCTTTGTTCAAATTGTGTTTAAAGATGTTGAAATTTTAAGCAGAACTTTATTTTCCCATACGACGGCGCATGTCCGTATAGACAGGGCGTCGTGTGGCATTGTTATGGCCCAACTATTGGAATGAAATTATAGTACTTTTAAATAAGAAGTAAATATTTTAAGACTTAAAAAGCGTTTGACACTATCTCAATTATGTGACTTACCGAATAACGTCTTTAGAAAGAGTGGAATTTACTTACTGCATGTGCTTAATTTGTCTTGTCATTAGTAATGAAAGTTAAATTTGTAATTTACATTTATAAATGATTTCTATAAATTAATAGAAAAAGACCCTTAAGAAGTCATAAAGGTTGTCAAAATGCAAGTTTTTAGGAATAAACTGTTAAATAAACATCATGTACAAGTTTATGACACAAGCGCTGTCAGGACAACACAGCATGACTTTAAAGGTGTTCAGGTGTTCTGAATAACAAATCTGTCACACATGTTTATTGGGTAATCATAATTTATTGTTTATTCTATGTGCCTTTTTAAATTATAAAATATAGTTATACATTTGGAGCAAAAAATCACGACGAAAATTAAAAAAAAACAAAAACAACCCATATAACAGCATAATATAAATGCGAACCTCTATTTCTCATTAAATAAAAAAATATACACAAAAATGAATGGAAAAAAAATTGGTCAAATATCAAAAAAGTAAAACAACATAAATGCGTTATTAATATAGCTTGATTTATTCTAAAATTTTGCTGTTAATTATAATCAAGACGCTAATTGAAAAATTGAGTTATCGAGCCTAGTTATGACAGAAATAGTTGCATAAGTGCGTACATTTTACTTTTCACACATTTATCAGATTTAACCGGGTGTCGATAATTGTAAACTTTGAGTAATCATTAACAAATACATAAAATACATGCTACATTCTTTTGACTAATTGCTCTCGCCTGTTTTGAAATTTCTGAGATAACCCCACTTTTTAATTTTCAGTGCAGGGTAGAAACACATGCTTCATCTAAATTGTTTCAATGTATTTGTACTATATCGCAAATCTTTTGCCACTTTTTAAAACCTAATTCATGCAATACCGTATAGAGAAAAACTTGTAATAGTAATAATTATAATAAAATCAAAATTTTTATAGCGCCTATGTAAATGAAATTAAGCTTAGCGCTTAACAGGAGATTCGCACAAAAACATTTCATAGTAGATAATGTATAGCTATATTTAACTTTTTAAAAATATAATTGAATCACAAATGTAAAGCACATAAGGCAATTATGCAAGTACATATTATCACATATAAAACAAAACTAGATTCTACAGATAATTAACTTTTTTAAATACAATTCATAACGTGGAGTATAACAAATGGTATAATAATGTTTTTCACACATAAAGACTAGTTTCAAACAATGTCCTACAAATCATTATTAATAAAGATAGTTAATTAAAATTGCATCTATAAGACAATAAATCGCTCAAAGCAATGCTACAAAATTAAGTTTTTTCTTGAATACATTTAAGGGATGATCCATTCGAAGTTGTTCTGATAGGCGTTCCATAGACTTCCGGCAGTTTTGTTAAAGCATCTTTACGTCTTTCTTCAATTTTAAAGCTTGTTGCAGGTTCTCATTCGTCGTTGGTAAAGCAGAACTAGCTCCTTCAGGAATTATGGTGCACGTCACGTGGTGACTGGAACGTGTACAAGAGATTCTTGCCATAGGACAGGAGTTATACAAGAGGCCATTGCATTTGCTAAAGAAATTGTGTAATACATACCAATTGTTTCGCTCTCGTTACAAGTCTAGCTGCCGCATTTTGTACACTCTGCAACTTAAATGTTATACATTTGCTAACCATAAATAGAAGAATATTAATGTAGTCTATACATGAGGTCACTGAAGAATTTGCAAGAGTTTCACACGCGCCGTCCGATAAATAGATTAATGTTGCGTATGTAATAGAAACATGCTTTAAAAATTAAACTGCATTGTTTCCACGTACCAAACAACTTATATTCTTCACTTTTTTGAGTCACTAACAATAGTACCATCGAACATGTAGTGTATAGTTCTGTATAATTTTTCTGATTATGCTTAGACGAAATCAAAATCATTTAAATTTTATTGATTTCTATTAAGCATATTCCGACGGTGATTTTAAATCATCTAGAACTTTGTCCTTAGACGATAGTCTTTTGAGTTTTAGGTGATTTACAGATTCAAGTTTGCTTTGAATAACAACACGATAACACATTCGTTGTCATACTCAAATAATTCACGGATCTCGTCAAGAGTCAATAAGATATTACTACAACTTAACTACTACATCAAACGTGTGACTAACAATATTGTGCACTAATATGTAGTCCTCTAGACTTTCAATAAACGTTATCGCATTTCTATCGTTTGCATTGTCAAGACAAAAATGAAGGGCGCCAGTTTTCACTATTTCGTCACCAATAATTGTATTTACTGGTACTAAATAATGTGACCACTTTTTAAAAAATGTTTTAATGTGTTTGATTGTGGTCGATATATTATACTTAATCTTATTTTAAAACTTGATTGTTACTTTTTCAAGAATTTCAAAACGAGTTAATTTAAATCCTTTTTTTTAAACAAATTGCCGAGTTTTTTTAAATATCATAGCATATCCTCCACCTTGCAATTGTGCGTCGATGAATAGATGCTATTATACATGTATCACGTAGACACCAGATCTGAAAGTACACATTGTACACTTGTCATCACTATTGGTCCAAACAGAACGCAACATAGATACTTGAATTGATTGATTTAATTGAAAGAAACACAATCTGATAACAAGTTACTGGTACACTTACTATTTTGCTGCGACCTGCAAAATTTTGAAATATTACCACAACCACATTATTATATATTTTATAACCAAACTTTATAATAATGTATTTTTTGTAGATGCAGCAGACCACACTACCCTATTTGAAGCAGAACTCACTGTTGCTCAGCAAAAAGAAGAAAAATGTATATTAAAAATGGATAAGGTTAGTTTACACAGACTATCATTATTTATAGTTTCCTTTTGATTTATGTCATTGTAAAACATGTCCTGTAATTTAAAACAGATCATACAAACTATAATTGTGTTAAAAACAAACCTACTGCTATCTTACAACTGACCACTTTCCAGTTCAGCACCCTCAGAGGATTCCGGAAAACGTAACTATTGTTTGTATTGTAAGACTGTAAAATACTGATATAGGATAGTTGGACACAGATGGTTTAATTATGCAAAGCTTGTTATTACAATAATCATTTGGATTGCATGATCTTGTAGTGTATGAATACACATACCGCTAGTTGTTACCTGATTACAAGCAAATTGTTATGGTCACATTATGACATTTAGGTATACAACTAGGATTAACTCCACTCTTATCTTAAATAAAAAAAATCAATGGTTGAAGTTTTTATTTCTATTTTATAATATCGTATTCGTTTCATTTTGTTAAAACTTGAATCAAATATGACCAAAAATAGTTGATTCATTAAATGTATAAACGTGTAATATTAAAATACATAGAATAAACGTCTTTAATGGTGATTTAAGAATTAATGACGATGTTATTTTGAAGTAATATATGTTGATGAAGATATGTTCTGTCTGTAAAAATATTTCAATAACTTTCGAATACACATCAACACAATTTAATGGTAACCGGATACGTAAATATGTAATAGTATTTTACTTGATACCAAAAATTTAAATAATTAATAAAGATACTGTTTTTAAAATGTAACTTTTAATGGAAGTTTACCTCTAAAATGAAAAAAATGGTAAATTTACTGGTTCATATATTTAAAAAATCTGAGTTGATCCTTTATTTTCGACAGTCAGTCAATATCAAGACTTTTCTAAAGCATACATTTAAGGTTAAATTCCAAAACTGTCAAAATTTATATGGCTAGGCAGATCACTGTTTTTCTAGGCTGCGCTTCTGTTGGTTGACCTGTTGACTCTTGAGCTTTTTAAATGCTGGTACTGGCTGGTCTGTTCCCGGATTTTGTTTGATTTTGCAGAGGAAAATGCGTTGTGTGCGGTAGCCAAATGTAACAGAGATGCAAGAAGCCAAAGTTTCCATTACATGACCGCCCTTCGTTGTTGAGGAGGAGCATTTTAGCAGATTGCAGATTACGTGTCGAGATCATATTTTGATAATTTTTGGACACAGTGCTTAAATTTAAGTTTAAATTTACATTCTTATTTTGATTTCTACTGAAAGCCCCGGTTTGCAATAGATTGTACACCAAACTCCAAGAAAGTGCACCGTCATTTGCTTATTCTGTCTAAAATATAAAATATGAAGACGAATTTATGACAACTGTTTCAATAAACACAATTTCCCAATCAGATAAAGTATATGCAGGACAAAACTTTGTTCTCATGTACATCAATAATAACCGACTTGAGGCTACTACAGTTGATATATCAGATGTAATTTTATTTAGAAAGCGTCAATACACTTGCAAATAGTTTTTTTGCTAATTTTACACTTATGTTGGAAAGTTGTCTGCCCCTTTTATACAGTCAGGACTGGTACTAGAAAATCGAAACGGGCCAATAGTTTGCTATATGAAGTCGTAAATTCCTGTCTTTTTGAAATGTTAGCAGTGTATTGCTAATTATCTTGTTATAATTATTGTTAATATTGATAATAGTTAACTGTGCCATTTACAATTGTCTGACTAAGTTTAGGAAAAGTATTTTGCTGACATTTCAGATACATTATATTCAAAAATATATGTATTTTTATGAGATAGTATTCTGCATTTACCTTTGATTATACAATGCTTTAACAATTGTTGAAAAAAAACATTTGTCATATTTAAATATAAACAATTAGAAAGCCTAACTTGAGTTTTATCGTTGTAGCTAAAACAAAATGTAAAGGACAAAGATAGGCAACCTGCAAAATCTGGAGCTGAAACATTACGAAAGGTAGTTTACCATATTTTTCACTCTCATTGGACAAATAATGCAAATATTTGACCAATCTTATTAAAATTAAATCTTTCACTAGCTTCCCCTTTTTGTTATTGTCGATGTGATGATCTAACAACATCCTATTGCAGGTCATCTCAAATTGAACTTTTGACATAAATATTATCCAATCAAAAATTTTGGTATCCCCCAAAAATTAACCAATTAAACTTAAGCTGGTATCTTAACTTCTGGTTTACTGATGAAAAGTTTACAATAATGCCAGAGAGATTCCGAATAATAACAGAGGATTCCCCAACATTTAGGTTGGTGAATAAAGTTTTTGATTGGTCAATACAAAAGTTCATCGTGAAATGACCTGTAATGGGATGCTAGATCTTCAAAGCGACAATTACAAAAGGGAGAGCTTGTGAAATGTTATTTGTTTCAATCTCAAAATTTGTTTTATGTACAATACCAGTTTATGTTTGACCGAATTAAAGTTAGTAAAATTTAGTTTAAAAGCTAGTGTTTTTTAGAATTTTTGCGAGGTTTAATCGAAGTTAAAAGTATCAACGTTAAAAATACTTACAACCACACTATCCTGCAAACAACGTTTCAGTTTACTATGTGAAACTAACTGTCCTAATTTATTTAATTTGACAGTTTGAAAACAAATTTAGAAATATAGCACATGCCCGATTAAAGATTCATCTAATAAAATGTTATAAAATATTAAAGCTAAAAACAATTAAGATAGAATAAGGTTCGAGAAACTACATTATGTTTTATTGTACCGGTGTTAAGGTGTGTCAAGTGCACAAAATACATGTACAATATTCCTCAGACTAAACCTGTATATTGGTACTGTCACGTCAAATATAGTGTAGAGTTTGTTTTGGATTATTTTAGAGCGCTGATTTTAGAGTACTCTATTGATATTGAATGGTTATTATCTATTGTAGACAAAATCTAAATGTTTTCTAGTATTGGGCTGTTGTAGTGTAGTGGTTCTAAATGGAATTGTTGTTGGCGTCCAGAGTGAACTTCATCATCTTCTCTACCAACACATGGCCTACATGGATTTAGACCACAGTTGGTTTGAATGATACGCAGAAACTAGCTTTAAAATAGTTATGTTAACTGAGAACAACACGTCATAAAGAACTAAAGTTATGAAAATAAATACTGGTATTCTTTAATTCAAAGAATACCATCAAATTTGACTCATAGCCGTATACAAGTGATCAGCGTTTTATTTTGTTTTTCTTCATACAAATATATTTCCACTTTACATAGTCATATAATTTTAGAAAGAAATAGATCGAATTGAGCTCGAAATTCACAAATTAACAAAAAAAATCGACTTGCATTAAATTATTCCTTTTAAGTTTATCTGTGCAATTTAACCCAGATTTGTTACATTTAGTGTTCTAGATCTTGATAGCAGACACATTATAGTATTAAGTATTTTAGATAATTGATGCCCGATTTGTCAGAAAGACAGACAGACATGACATGACATTGCGTATTGTTAATGAGGATGCTGACTTAACTATGACATAAGTCATATCGTCAATAGGGAAGATGACTTAAACTGCCATATCACATATCGTCCTTTAGGTTTACGAATGAATTGACAAGGACAAATTACATATTATTATTTAGATTGTTTAACCTAGCAATGACATAGCATATATTGTCATTCCATTCATTAGGTTTGGAGATGTTATCTAAAATTATCACATAAAAATATCTCCAAACCTCATTAAACATCATATGTAATTTATTGTCATGAAGGCTGATGATTTCTCTAAGAAATTTTACATATGATCATGTGGGACTCCGTAAGGACAACCTGAATGAATGATTAGTAGTAATTTCTTGCTGGCATCTTGATCATTTGTGTCATCATCTTTTAAGACGTTAAATGCATCTGTCAATGAATCATCAAATAAACTGACAAACAATTCAGAAAGTTTCTGTTGCCAGTCTCTATCGTTTTGATCAGTGATCGCAGTATTCCCATTCGTCAATATTATTAACAGACTACAGTATGATTTAATTGTAAATCAGTATATCACATGTCAAAATGAATGTTTTTCATTTAATAATCAAGAGATTAGCATATCTTGTGTCCAAAACTATTTTGATAGACGGATGGCGAGAATTAAAACTAACTGTTATTTATTTTGAAGACATTTACCTTTTAGCCAGTCATAAAACTGAACTGAATATCAGGTTCTATATTAATACGATCTGTTATTGTAAAAATAGACATAACACCTTTTAGTAGATACTACGATTATTTTGTTTTCCCAATATATATGAATACTTGTATCTGCTGCATTTTGTGGACAAAAAGAATCAGTGCACAGTACACTTTGTGTTGATAACTTTTCTTGTTTGGTTGACGCATAACCATAGTATCCACTGAGAACCCCAGCCTTCGAATGACAAATCACCCTTTTTAATTAAAATTGAAGTAGTCCTACTAGAAATTCTACTCTAATCATTCACTACGTCGCGATGATAAACAAATCGTAAATTATTCTAGACAGGTAGAAAAATAAGAGCACACAAACACACAAACAGGACCAAATGCGCAAATCAAAAGACGAACAACACCAATGAAAATTGGTTTTTACTCACAACATCAATGAAAATTGGTTTGTACTCGAGTGCTCCAGAGCTTAAGCGAACTAGTCTTGTAAAATAATCGTTTACAAGATAAAAGTACTATCGAGATTTCAACACAACCCAAACCATCCTTAATCATTAGACATACCCTCCATATCGACAACTAATTTATCGAACACAATTTCAGTACAACTTGTTTTGTGTATAGATCGTTACACAGAGTATACTTCTGCCGGATGTACATGTATTAGAACCATAACTATGGGCAAGAAAATAAAGGAAAGGGTTCACAGAGGACAAACTTAATATCACCTGTTTCATGTATTTTCCCTCTGTTTATTAAATAATTCATTTTGGCATATACTAATTATATACTAATTTTACCACGGGTTGGTCCTTTATGACCCGAACATTAGAGTGTGGGTACAATGTGAACACAAAATACTAACGCATGGTAAAATCACTCTATAATCGTGCCACTAATAGATAAATTATTAAGATTCTAATTTTACATGAGTAAAACGCTTCTAGTCCACATATGTGGTAAAATAAATTTACCCATATAATCAACGCCATACGTCTTACACGATAACAATAATTATAGCGAAGCCATCGCAATATTTTTCACATATTATAACGACGTCACAATTAATATGTCGTGAATTACTTATGCATAACAAATATATTTCATTTGCATCTTTATCTCATACATTTTAGGGAACAAACACAGATAAGGATTAGAGGTAACAAATACAATTATAAATAGTGAATATTACGTGTCAATATCACATATCACATGCAGTATCAACAAGAGGAGTGATATAATTCGACTGTTCATTCAGCCTCTCATATAAATTTCGACATGTAATGTTTGTTGTATTATGCAATACAGGGGCAAGGGTGTGATATAGACAATGCGATATAGAGTATGTGATATAAGCCAGCAACAAAATCGTTGTATTTTGCTGTAAATCATTGATATATGGTGATATTATTGTCCACAATATTGGTGTACACGCATATAAAGTATTTTAATGTATGTCTTTCTTTTTTGAATTAGAAAGACCAGAAATTACAAATGTGTTGTTTAGATGATATCCCGGTCAATTGTAAATCACCATTCAGTTGACAAAATATGCATGAATAGCTTACCTCTTGCTGTTTCCAACTCAAGTAAAGACTCTTTTAACTGCTTCTGAATATATTTTTATTGTGTGTTACTTTACCGGTTTTATTTGTAATTTCTTCAAAATCTCTCTCAAATTGTCTGTTTCTTCATTGGTTTAGTTAGTATATTTTTGGTTCTTGGTTCTGGAGTTTGCCGTTTCTCGGACTTTGATTTGTGGATTGTCTTTTTTGACAGTTTCCTCAGTGTTCGGTATTTTGTTATTACCTTTATTTGTTCAAGTATTCACGAAAAATATTAAAGTAATTATAAATTTATGGGTTGTTGTAATGTTTGTAAAACATTATGATGACACCACGTCTAAACACATGTATAATCTTAACCTAAACAGGAATGACAATAATTCGCAAAATTGTTTCATTTTAGTTCGTACCACTAATATAGCTAGTGGATTGTCCTTTAACTTGTTCTCGTCCTGAATGCAACTGAAATGGATCTTATGGACGTTAAGCAACCTCTTAAATTAATTTTATATTTGTGATTTTATTTAACTGTTTGTGAAATATGTGTTTATACTTTACTAAACCAATGTTCCGTACTATGCATATATTTCAAGTACATTTTGCGTAATGTTTTTAATGTTAAGCTTCTATTGTTTAATGAACTTGATTTATTTTTTGACAGGAAAACATATTATGTTGAACTAATATTGTACATTTATTGAAATTTGCAATTAAAAAATGTAAAAGTTCATATGAATTTTTTATAAATTGAAATTGAAATTTACCTAAATCATATCGTAATTGAAATTCATCTTTAAGTTAGTACAAGGTTTTTTATATAAATTACAGATAAATATCATGAGCGCGGTTGTATGCCTTAGTATTGATATAAAAACAGATTTCGTTAGTTTTTAATTGATATTTAAAATGTAATAACGAAAGGAAAAGCGCTGAAATGGTTTGTATTGATCTAAAGAATGTTCAAGGTTAATATAAATCATAATTGAAAATTAAGAAATTTTTGACCTGATTTCAAAATTCTTTGATCTTTTTATCCTGTTTTCTTACAACGTTATCTTAAATGTACTTTCAATACTTTTTATACCGTTTTTGCAGTAGAGAAATTCCCTTTCTTTCTCTTTGGTCCAACATTTATTTTTGGCAGCTTGTGCCATAGCGTCCATTTAATATATGTGGACTCTTATATAATGTTTGTTTGTTTGAATGTTGTTTTACGCCACTTTCAGCAATTTTTGAGCTATATCATGGCGTCCAGTTTTTATTGAGGGTGGACGCCGGAGTACCCAGAGAAAACCCCGGACCTGCGGTAGGAAAACTGGAAATCCTTGTCAAGTAAGATTGGAGTCGAATATACCCTGCCTGCAGTGAGAATCGAACACGCAGTCTCAGTGTTGACAGACCACGTGGTCAATAGTAGACGAACTACCTTAACCACTCGGCCACCGAGGCCGCTCTCTTATATAATGCACCTATTGAAATCGAGTATTAAAGAACAAATCTAAAATATACGACACTTAAAGGAATCTACATTGTGGTCACGGTTTGTTCTTTATCTCTTCTGGTTAAGGAGCAGATCTGTAAATAACACAATATTAATAACGATGATCGTGTTATCTGACTCTATGTCACTGACTATGATACATCTGAAGATAAAAGGTTTGGTGTGCCAAGGTGAATTGCTAAAGCATAATGTTTAACGGATCTATGGTACACAATGTCGTTACGACATGTTAATAAAAACCAAATTTATATTGTGGAACAACAGTGACGATTCTTATAATTATTTGTTAAACTTACTCAGAAAACTCCTACCAATCGTCATTAAAAATGCACTAGAAAACATAATAAGGATCAACATTTTAGTCGTGGTTTTAGTTCTTTAGTTCATTAGTTCTGCACACTATACATATATCAAAAGTTGTTGAATGCAACCTTGACTCTTGGTCCTGTGATCTTTTCGAGTCTAAGGAAAATCTTAGTTATAGCGAGATGTAGATATTTAAAATAAATTTAGCTAAATCAACAAAGACGTAAACAAGATCTAGATTTTGGTCGATGTTTAAGTTTTGAACCTCATATGGTTAAGGAGAAGATTGCACGCAGCACAGTGTTAGTAATTAGCATGCGACCTTGACCTTTGACTTGTGAATTTTGTTAAGGTAAAGTTATTACAAATAATTAAAACCATAAGTCTCATTTATAAATCACATCGTAAGTTATATCGGTACACAAAAAGGGTAGATACTTATAAGAAAAGTGATATGTAGTTATACAATCTTACATAGGACTAGTGGATTATCGGATTTCTCTAATCTAGATAGTAAAATTAAGGAATTGAAAGTTTAAGGGTACTTATGATAGATTCAGTTTCTTTTAATTTAAAGGTAGTAAATTCGCGGAATGGAACACAAATTCTCAAAAATTTACGGTCATGACTTGAGGTTTTTGAGGTTTCTTGGCCTATTATATGAGGAGCCTGTTGTAGGTTTTCTGGTTTGTAGGATGTCAGTGCTATATCGTCTGCGACTTTGGGACATCCGGTGTAAGTAGTTCCTATCATTGCACCTTTTTGAATGTCTTTAAAAACATCAACTAGTTGGTTGTGGTAACTTTTATACAAGGTAGGAGGTAGTTTCGCATCTTGTCTAATACCTAATTTGACAAAGCCAGTACTAAGTTCTCCTATACATTTGTCTTGTGTTGTTGCTTCTATTTGTAGCTTCCTTCGTAGTAACCATGAGTCGTCAGCGCTGTTATAGTGGTACCACTTTCTAAATAGCTAATTGTGAACTATCTTGTCAAATACATTCTCTTCATCTAGAGTGGAAATTGCAACTGCGGAGTTGTTACCTTTTGTTTCGTTGATATTTCTTCTGTTACGATGATTGCAGTATTGATAGATGTTTTTTTCTGTTAAACCTCGTTGTATCGAGTTCCATATTGTTTTCAGTATAGGCTCAGGTATATTGCATACATCAGGTTAGTAATATATTCATTGATAGCACAGACTCTTTTTAGTGCTCAGCGGCTAGTCATCTTCTACTTGCGAGGTTGTTTTTTTAAGAAATCTTCTAAGAGTAATGGGACCGCTTTGTAGCTGCGTCCATAAAAAAGGAGCTACATTATTGTAGCTAGGGGAGGGGGAAGTAAATAACGGCATTCCATGTGTCTGTCTATTCGACTTTTGTGTAGTTACAACTTTTTTTGTCATTGATGTAGGCTTTTGATATTTGGTTTGTGGGTAGAGCATTTCAAGGTGATGGTAGGTGCAGTCATAAGTTACGTTAACTTAAACCAGTCAATTTGACAAAAATGTCAAATCTCTATCATCAATGTTTGTTTCAGAAATGTACAGCAGTCTATTTTAAACAACGCGAAATCGTTCCCCCCCTGAGTTTCGGTAAATGTTATGCAAAATGTTTTGTTGTTAACAATTTAGACTGTAGCTTTCCTTATAATAGTATTATTCTAATGTTATTATTATTATTGATCAATCTGACTTTTTTGTAATAGTCTCAGTTTCATGTAATTGTGTAAGCTAGAGTATAAGCCTGTAATTATTTTATTTAATAATAGCGTTAAAAATTACATGTATGTCGGTATCACTAAATATATTATTAATATTTACATCACATTTTATATTATACAACTATTTCTTTCTCTTAGTCAATACAACTTTATATCGACTGAGAGATGTACCTACTTAGTTGTTGAAATTAAATTCCTATTGTTTATTTCATAGTAATTGTTTTGCTTTGATTACTTATACAGATACAGTAATCTTTCCATACTTTATCAACGGTGCTGTTTGATGGTCATCATACAGAAATCGTTTCTGATTGTTTTACCTTTTCATGATCGTCTGATATGTGACATAGTCTTATTGACAAGTATGCACGGTATACGTCGTTGGTCGATAAACAATTCGAGGTTGATATATATAACTTGTATTGACTAAGGGAAAGACTGTATTTTTTATATTATTAATTGATAATTTTGTTGTATTTTAATTTGTCACATAAAAAATACAAATATAAATAAAAAATATAAATATAAATCTATCTCATCCTTATTTAAGGATGTAAACCTTTTGTGCTCAACACTGTCCATTGTTTGTTGTTGTGTTCCAGAAGACAATTGATAGACGGATGTAAAATATCATTGGCTGATTGCGAAACATGACACAATTTTGGGAATTTTGTGTTCTATTTTTAGTAGCCATGCAATCTGCAATAAATCAGTCAATCCGCCAAAATATAAAATATTCTTACTCGTACAAATCATTCGTGATAGCATACAAAATTAATGCAAATTTAAACCATATTAAGTACCGTAAAAAAATTATTCCAGAAACATTAGCGATGCACTAAAAAACCACATTTCTCATATAAAATTACTCCAGATACCTAAGCAATGCTATAAAAAATATTATTTCACATATAACATCAATCCTGATCCAATATCTATACAATTAAAAACCTTATTTTACATATAAAATCAACTTAATCTTTAAATTGAACAATGAAATAAGAAAGTTAACCATATTTCACATATAAAGTCGCTCCAGATACCTTAGCCATGCAATTAAAGAAAAAATTACATCTAAAATCAATCCTGAGACCTGAAATGAGTGGTGAAATTAAAAACCATATTTTGCATACAAAAACAATCCTGAAACCTTTTAAATGCAATTTAAAAAAACATATTTGACAAATGAAATCACTCTGGAGACCTCAGCGATGATATTAAAAACCATATTGTAGGTATAAAATCAATATAAGCAATGTATTAAAAAACCACGTTTCACATGTAAAATCAATCCTCAAACCCTGGGAATGCTATTATAAACCATATCTCAATATTAAAATCACTCTCCAGAGTATAGTAATGCAATTGAAAACCATATTTCACATACCAAATCACTCTGGAAACCTTAGCGATACCATAAAACACCATATTTACCAAATAAAATCATTCCTGAGACCTTGGCAATAGAATTAAAAACCATAATTCACTTATAAAATCAGTGATCTTGATCCTTAAAGTAGCATTACTTCTGAATGACAAATGTGTGTGTGGGTTTAAACATTTTTCTCTGTTGAGTAATGCTTTTGACTTTTAGCATGTGGGTAGATCATTTCAAGGCGATGTGTCACGTACCATGTTTGGTGACCTTTGACCTTGAGCTTTGACCTCTTGGTCCCATTATAGTTTTTTGAATGACATTCTTCTTCTTGCAATTTTCTTATCACAACCTTATGCGATTAGGGCACACAGAGATGAATATTTAGTTGTCTGAAATCTTGTTGCTTTCTTATCTACCAAAAACATCCATAAGCTGATATATGTTTTGATTAATATTTTAAAACATAGCAAACTCTTCTACTAAAATCATGCATTTGGTTCTGATCATTTTGTTTATGATGCTTATACCCCCATTGACATAGTACTTCGTTGATTTTTGGGTAGATAGTACCCAGGAAAACCACGAAAATTTGTATCCAACAAACAAAAATGTTTTGCAACATTTTTAGGTCCATGTGGTAGAAGTTTTGGTAACATAATTAACTTAATTTATGTTGATCAAATTTTAAAGGGACCTTAATGGCCGAGTGGTTAAGGTAGCTCATCTACTATTGATTGCGTGGTCTGTCAACACTGAGTTTGCGGGTTCGAGTCTCACTGCAGGCAGGGTATACTCGAATCTTAATTGACAAGGATTGCCAGTTTTCCTCACGAAGGTCGAGGGATTTCCCCGGTACTCCGACTTCCTCCCCCAATAAAATAAAATGGACGCCATGATATAGCTGAACAAATGTTGAAAGTGGAATTAAACATCATTTAAACAAACAAAACAACAATTAAATTTAAACGATTTAATACAAGATCATTGATTGACATTTCTCAACAAATACTTTAATAAAAAGGCATTGATTTTTCAGTTATCTTTTACTGAAATAAACAGAATAAACAAAGAACTTGTA
Source organism: Limnoperna fortunei (assembly GCA_944474755.1). NCBI lineage: Eukaryota > Metazoa > Mollusca > Bivalvia > Mytilida > Modiolidae > Limnoperna > Limnoperna fortunei. The sequence goes on along the minus strand of OX104124.1, from coordinate 34,264,788 downwards.
AGTTACTTTATGCTAAGCTGAGATTAAAGAAATATAATTTATCTTCATACATATGCATTATTTATATGTATATTTAAAAATATAGCATGTCACATGTTAATAGATAAAGAGATGTTAAATATATATCTTTTCTATGTTATCATGTGTTACAGTCTAAAAAAATCATGGTATAGGCATTCAGTCATACTAGTGGTTTGTTCTTTCAGTAAAGTAAGCATTTTCAACTAATGCGAATGTTCTACCCAAAATTGTTCTCAATGTCTAAGGGATGAATGTAAATGTATGGAAAAAACAATTTTAATACAGGATTAAACGCTTGTTTTCGGTAATTCATCGATGTATGAACGAGGTCGATAAGTTTGTGAGTGAGTCGACCCCGTTCATACATAGACGAATTATCGAAAATAAGCGTTTTATTCTTATAATTCTTCCAAAATTGTTTTTATATATTTACATTTTTTCCCCAAAATAAAATTTCATTATAAGTGTGTAACACGTAGGAATATACACAACGAACTGAAGACGAAGACGTGGTCGGTTTGAAGGAATAACTGGCATTGATAACAGATACAATTTACCATTTGCCTAGAAGATTATTAATAAAAACAAAAGAAGACTCAACAGAAAACAATATTCAGTATGTTCCTCATTGTACCCGCGGTTTATATGTAACGTCATATGTGACGTCATATCTGTTCAAACGCAACGTAAACCTAGCTACACGTTCTTTCTTAAATACGAACATGAAAAACACTTGTTCGATGGATTAATTAGTGAAAATTGATGGAGCTGTGCTGAGACATGGAGTTGGTGACAAATCCGTGCATCTTGCTCATTTCGTTGATTTGTTGTGACTGAGAAAAAGAAGGTAGTTTAACCGTTACTGCAATTTTGTGTATTTGAAATGATTCATAATTGCAATTACAAGAAACGCAATTTTTAAGTATCGTTTATATATCCCTTCACAATCGCATTTCGTCCACATTCGAATTCAGCTATTTCCCGTTATTCAGCAATGTTTACAATGAATCCAAAACGAAATGTACTGTTAAAATATTTTCTTGTTTTCTTGTATGTTTTTCTCCATAAAACAAATGATTTCATGATAATAATATACAGCTGTTTTAATTAAATAGCTTTCCGTTTAAGCGATGCATCATTCAAGATATTTGTATCGATAAAATTCGAGTGTACTGGCTTAATTTATTGTCTGAAACGTACACGAGGACACATGTCCGCCATATTTGTTTACGTTTAGCAAGAAAAAAGTAGCTTCTCAAAAGCCGTTCATCAAAGTATGAACGGATCTGGGAAATACTGGTTTAAAACCTTTTGACCAATCACAAATGACTATAAACGTAAACGAATGCAAGATAAGAATTATAATATGGTAAACCCTATAGTACCAAAATTATTGTACACGTATCGGCAGTATTTATGCACTATATTACACTAAAATGAGAATCAAGAATAATAATTTTCATTTCTAACCCAATAATATCAGATAACAACATATCCTTCACACTTAAATGACCCGTTTTTTCCTAATTTTGATATTAAGCTTAACTCTGCTCAATTTGTGAAATGTGTTATACAAAGTGGGAATGTATGTTATTCCTCAATATTATAATAGTTTGATTTGTTGTGATGAACACTTTATACTGAAAAAAAATTAATATCAGTGTATAATAATGTGTAGACAATAATATGCATTAATAATTAATAATTAATTAATAATATGTATGACCTTTAGTTTATACGGTCTTTTTACCACTTTTTGTAACAAACAAAAGTACATTTTTATTGCATATAATTGCATGACAAATAATCGAAGAGTTGCACCCTTAGACTTGTAGGAAACAAGAAGTCAGTTTGCTACTGTTTTTTTTTAATTTATAACAGTGTTTAGTTTTTATTGAAATCAAATGCAATGCACGGATTAAATAATAATTTCAAATAGGACAATTTTAAATATTTTAATAGTATGGTAACTATATGAAAGTAAAAACTGTAAACTAAGCAGCTGGGTTTATCTTAGTTATTAAATGTGTATCGCTGTTTGGTTTTTGTTGTGTATAAACGAATGCAAACATTTCATTAATTTACAAAATCAATGAAAGCTTCATCAGCTTTCTTCTGATATTGAGCTGATTATTGTTATTTCATTGTTTGTCTTTTAAAATTTTTATCATTTTAAGATTCCAACAAATCGAAAAAAACATGTTTATCCAAAATAATCAGCTTGTTAAGATTTAATATTCTTTTGGTCTAACATTATTAAAATACTCCTTACATGTATAGGAATCATTGCCTTTAAATGACAATCCATTTTGGGGTTTTGGCTGTTATTTGAAATTACAGATATGCAGGCAGTACAAAGAAAAATGATCAGCAAGAAAGAAATCTACAAATAAGTCTGTAATAACTACATTATTGGCTGTGTACTAGAACGAATAATCGTACCCTTTCTTTCGTGCTTAAAAGGGACCATTATTGATACGTGATGATAATTATTGCCGTTTTTAATAACCTACTGTGCATTGTGTATTATTTGACATTCGTGTCTCTGTTTTATTACGTTTACTACGTAAAAAACAATAAGAACCACGACAAATTCAGTTTTGCATCTTGGAAAGGTGTCGTATTTAAATTACTGGATTCTTACATGTACTACGGAATTGTTGTTACAGTATGCAAATTAGCAAGATTTTACTAAAATTAGGTCAAATTATGCATATACTGCAAAATGATCAACATACCATTTTCCACCTGCATTTTCAAAGACGAATACAGGTCTTTTCCCATTAGTTTCGCAATGTCTGAAGCATTAACCAGGTAAAAGAGATGTATGTTATGTTTGAATTTTTGCATACATAGATCTATTATTATTTGCTACATTACTAGTCATGGGACTAAATCTGCCGTTAATCCGACAGTTGACATCACAAAACTAACATCGGATTATAACGGCATTAAAAGTAGGCCGAGCTGTGTACCAGTTAACGCCACGCACCAGTTAATACCACTATTTGCCTGGCTTGCTTGAGTGCGTGCATTTTTCAGTCTCCTGCACAGTATGAGTTAAGGCAATATATTTCACAGCTTAACATGTTAGCTTGTATTGAAATTATCTACAATAACGAAAGTATAACACTAATACACCCTTTGTGTCTCTTATGCTTGAAAAATGAATGACAATGTACGTGTTAACTTAAGCTTACAGGAGAAATTATACTTTCAAAAGCATCAGCCTGAATTTTAAGCTATGTTTATAAAGTTTAAAATCATTCTCAGACAGTTTAGTATTCCTTTTTGTTTAACAAGATCATAACATTTTCCATCACTCAAATATACAAATCTCACTAATTCTACATGTCCACTGCAAATATACAAGATAAAAATGGAAAATCTGGCTTTAAATCTTTGTAAACGTTTTTCCTGAGACAATTTTTTGTGGACAACAATACTTTCCATTGGCAGATTTTTTTAATACATGCGTACATTAATCTTATAATTGTAATAGATGAGCCTTGGATAATCACTAATATTTTGGGGCCTTTCTTGGTATTTATCTCTTTAAAAACTGGTACAAATCCAGTATAGGATCTATTGTCTATAATAAATATATTTTTTTAGTTTTGGGGTATTATCTGTAAGTTGAAACAAAATAAAAATAAATCATAAATGCAAAAATGGACAGTAAGATAAGATCTGCAGAACAGTCAAATTGCCCAATATAGGAATTAAAATTCTACTAGTCATTTCCCTTGGCATACAAAGGACATGTTTTCTTATGCCCTTTAATAGTTACGGCATCAACGTATGCAGGTACTTAAAAAAGTAAAGAGCTCCTGTTTAACAGAAAATTTTTATAAATATGAATATTACATAAGAGTCTATGATTCTAAAATACCCAACGTATGGGGGAAATGTTCGCATTGAGAGCAGCATAGCTGCCCTCCCCCTAACATTGCCCCTGACAATTGACCCCACCCCCACCTCACCCCTCGGACAATTGCTAGGATTTAGGATATGTAATTTTGTTGTATAAATTTTTATCAACATAAATATTTTGAATACTTTTTTGTATAATAGCTTAATTTTCTGTGATGTTATTATTGAATAATTAACTTTTTATTTAAAACATAAATATTTAAGAACTGGATAGCTTGGACAAAGTAAAGCCAACACATTTTGATTACCATCAATGACGTTTTATTTGAACTTAATTATTTTATTACAGATAATTATACTTAAAATATTAAGTGACCTCGACCTTACGACTCCAATTTTGTTATCATTACAACTCGAAAACCATAAAATATAGAAGCAGACAATACATAAGAAAAATACTCCTCTCATCATCACCTCATTTGGTACAATTGGTTCGAAACTGTGCGATGAACTGTTTTTGAGTTAGAGCATTTGACTTATTTCAGTTAATCGGTTTTTGATTATAACTTGAAAACGGTTAGAGATAATATAGTAAATATATAGGTTTAATATGATCATCTAGTCAAGACCTTTAATTTGAGCCCAATTTCAAAGGTCACGGGTCAAGATCATACCACAGCAACAAGGTAGCCATTATAAAGTCATTAGCAACTACATTTTTTTTAAATCGGGATGATCTACCTAACTGAAATATGTTATTTTACAACCGAAATTGGCATTTTGTCCCTAGCAACGGCCAAAAAGCCCTTGACAACCATATATTGTTTTAATCAGGACCACAGAAATAACCTATTCCGCCTAAAATGGCCTAGCAACCTATGTTGTCAGGTTCAAAATGACAGAGGAAGAAAAAATAATTTCTTACAAGACTCTGGGAAAGACCTTACTAATTCTTCTTGAACAAAAAACCCCACCTTTTTAATTCTTTTTGCCTTAAAATTGCACGAGTATATTTAAAAAAAAACACAACAAATAGAGAGGGCAATTGTCAAAGAGAAAGTAACTAAACTTGGGCAGATTTGCCTGCTCAAATCAACGACTGGAGAAACAAAGACAGCATCAAACATATTTAAAAAAGAGTTGATTACTATCAACAGAAAACAATTTATTTAAGGTAAGCGCATCACGTCCTTAAGGGTACTAAATCTTCCTGATTCTGATCCAACCATTAGAGTTTTAGAGGGTAGTCGGTATATTGACGAATAGAATTTATTTGCAAAGATGCTATTCTATAAGATTTAAAAGAAGTCAACAATGCACTGCTGCCTCCTCTCTACGAGCTTGTGTCTGCTGGAAAAAAATCCTCAAGATAGGTATGAAACTAAGATTCTTACCGTGTACACAAGCAAAAAAGGATCGGAACAGTGCAACAATGACGCGACATATCCCTTTTAAGTATTGTAAGTCATTCGATTGAAATTTCCTGTCCTAACTCAAAATTCTGGCCAGACGCATGTATCCTGGATTTCAATGTGGCTTTTGATCAAGCAGATCCATATCGTCAAAACTCTAGCATCATCAGATCATTCCACCACGACTTGAACGCAACAATGAACATCGACAGTTTAACTAATGACTCTTAAATGTACCAGTATGTAGCGGAGCCAAACAAAGATATGGTGTTGTCTGTCTTCTTGGTAATTGTTTTTTTCTACTGTCCTATGCCTTAAAGTGATCTACTGATAATGTCTACAAACAGAATCATCATGGTGGTAACCTGTATGTGCCAAAACCACGAATACTATGATACTCGCAATCCGCTTCAACGTTGGTATCCTAAAAGGCAGTCTTTCATGCACACGAAATATTGTATTGACTGTTTTTTTACGTTAACAGAGGTCATAGCCAATTCTGCATTATAGCAAATATTCTCTGTCAATGCTGTTGTTAATTTCAGAAAATTGGTCATAAAAATCTCCAACAATTTGTCCCCCGGACTCTGGTATTAATGTTTGTATTAGAAAATCAGCAATAGTGATACATGTATCTGAACTCATTCTAAACATCAAACTACAGCACTAACATGCATCTCTATTAGCAACTCCTCTGGATTTGATATTGACCACATATAAGAGACGAGTGAAATCTGAACAGTTTTTATATGAAATGACTGCTCAAACTTCTTAACATAAACTGGAAAAATGTGTGTCCTTTACATGACTAGTTCAACATAATTTTGTTAAGCGGTGGTTTTGCTAAATTGGACGTATCGCAACATACTTAGATGATAGATATGTGATTATCTGGTTGACAGTTTCCTTGGTGTTAAAAGCTTCAGTTATACGAATTACTGGGAGGAAACAGCAGTATGTGGAAACAAGTTGTTAGAACTGGTATCTGTAGATCAGAGTAGGATCGCAACACAAAAAGTGACAACAGCAATGCAAGCCAAAAAGATAAACACGAGTTGACAAGCTTTAATATGTGGTTATGAAAACTTTTCAATAAGTAATGCATTTCAGCAGCACTAGTAGTCCGAGAATCCTCTGCCGTCCAACGCTTTTTTTTTTCGTGGGACGTCAGAGAGCTCTCCATAAGCAAAACAGCGGATTTTGCGACACCGGTCTGGGTCGGCACACTTCATCGTGTCAAATTTAATAAAACATTTTCATCCAGTTAATCTATATATAATTCGCTTCTTTAGATATTTTTTCTCTAGGAATATAATCACCTTACCTTAAAATCCGCTGTTTTGCTTATGGAGAGCTCTCTGACGTCCCACGCAAAAAGAAAAAATAAAAAAAGCGTTGGACGGCAGAGGATTCTCGGACTACAGCACTAGAAGAACACATTATGTTTTTTGTTCTCGCGATATTCGTAGTTAAATGAAGGGGATGAGACAAATAAGTTAAAATACTCTAGTGATCTATTTGACGACACTAGTTTTATTTACTAAAACAGTTTAGACAACAAAAATATTTAAAATATATACTGTAAACGTGAAAATTTTCGCGGGCAGTTATTTTTGCGATTTTGTTGGGCAAACATTTCGCGTGGGGGTGAATTTTGTTGTTTCGTCGGTACAGTTTTGTTTCGGAAGTGAAGGAAAAGTTATCTTTCCATGTGAAGACACATGACATCCAAGTTATGAATTGATCATAAATTGGGACCAAACATGTAATGTTGAATATATTAGATGAATAGATTGTCCACATTAATTAAAATTGATTATTTATGAAAACTGTATTTATCTGTTAATTATGTTGATTAACCTCTATATCCGTCCGTCTATTTTTTTATTTTCTCTCCGGGTGTGTATATAAAAATATGTTAATTAATTCTCAGACCTAAACATTGTACCTACAATTTACCAGATTAGTTGGTAATCAGATGTAATACAAAATTGAAAAACGAAATGGATTTTGTTAAACGTGCGTATACTGCCGGAAGTATAGGACGTAAACACTGAACAGCTATTATTTCTATAATTTGTAAATAAAAATAAAACTGTAGAATGTACTGTTAATAAAACTAGTTTGTAAATGTATGTAACACAGAGTTTAGAGCGGTAGAGGTATGAGTTCATATTTTATAGTGCAAATTTCACGTTCTTTGATTCATAAAAACAAAATAATTCGCGTCGATGTAATTTTCCCCGATATTTCTTTGCCGTTAATTTAGCGAAAATAACCCCAACGCGAAAATGTCCACGTTTTCATTAGGTCAAAATCAACGTTTTAACAGATTGTACTTGTCTTGTTAAATTTTAATCTAAACTTAATTGTTTAAAAAAAATGAGCTGTACATGCCAATTTACTATGCCGAATAAACCTTAGATTAGTGTCTTTTATTTTTTAACTTTGTAAAATCTTTTGTCTATGTTGTTTTAAGATGTAAATTATATATAATAGTACTTATTACCTATGTTATAAACAAGACAAGTGAGATGTTATTAAATGTTTACAGAATTCGATAGCATTAAGCCCGCAATGCCCGCTCATTCGTTCGTAATTTTAAACACTACGTGAACCTATTTTGTATTTATGTTTTACCATATAAGATTAGCATATTTCGCATAGACTAGTATTGCATATATGTTAATATATGTCATAATGTGTATTATTTAATATAGTGATCAATAGCAAACACTACATATATTACTTATTTTTTTAGTTCATGACATAATAATGTGAAATGAAATTATTATATTTTTTGTCAATACAAATTACGAACGTGTAAAATAACTTGCTTGTAGTCATTCTTTTGTCCAATAAAGAGCGCAATTTTTTTACATAATATGATCATACCTGTGAGATTGCATGTTTTTTTTATTAATAAAAATTAATTATGTAACGATGACTCATAAATCGGTGGGTTGTAACGATGTCTTTATAATGTTTATTTGTAGACTTTTTACATTTCTTGTTAGCAAGGAAGAAACTAAAACAAGATTAAAGTGGTTTAAGCAAGCACCTTTATTTTCAAATTAAAATCGAGAACTATCTTTTTCACTATTATGTAAAATATTCTTATTTATTCATATAAATCGCACTCTTTGCAAGGTTGAACGCATCGTTTTGTCCTCTTAAATTAAATGGGTGTTTTATGAGATAAGACTTTTCTTTACTATTTTTAAGTTGTTTAAAGAATTACACGTCTTGTTAGTTTTAAGTTTTTACAGCTCAGTTGCATTTATCTTATTGTTAAAAAATTTACCTTTAGATTTACATGTATATAAAATGAAATATTTAGATGTTACTGGAAGCAAACAGAGATGTAAATAAATGCACATAATCACACAATTCTTGTTGCTTATAACTATGTTCTTGTATTTTAACAATTTAACAAACATTAATTAAATTGTACAAGGTCGGGTTACCAAGTGTATGGAAATTCTGCCAAGTATTTTGACAAATAACTCATACCCAACACGTGTCGTTTTACCAGTTACAAATATACTTTACAAAAGAATTTCATGTTACTCGTGCAATTATGTCAATACTGTCACTTTTCTGAAAAGTTAAAATAATCAAGAGCAAAAAAAAGATATATTAATTATTAGTATTATTTCGAGAGACAAGGATTATCAGTTTCATATCAGATAAGTGCGAAGATATGGACCTGATAATCCTTCGGTAACTTCCCAATGCTTTCCTAAACTTCATGCTGAGTGATAAAATGATGTTAGATGTACACAGTCATTATTTAATGAAAATTTCTAGAGCCTATCAGCTACATTATCAAGGTGGTGAAGGGGTGGGTATTATATGTACATTGTCATTGTTCTTTATTCTTATTCGCGAGACTAATGAGACTCTCTAGATACTGATTGCGTGTTGCGTTTTATATTTTGTAACACTTGTTAGTGTCTGGACAGGTCTGATTAATTTCAACATAGATGTATTTTGTATCGTGATGTTTGTTTTCCTAAATATTTTTGAGCTTTGGTCAGTGATGCGCAATAGGTCAAAAAGTTAGGCAGACTCTCCCGCAATGTGTTCGCGCATGACAAATTCTAACAGCTATTAATTTCTAGTATCACGAGTCGGTGTTTTACTGAGCATTGATAATTTTATTGGTAGTAAAGATCAACGGAAATTGTAACAAAAAACCGATAAAGAAAATATATGTCCTTGTTCAAACGCTGATTTTTAATTTCTTTAAAGGACGATTAACCGATATTACTTTTACTTTTAATTTTATTTAAAATCAAATCAAGTGAAAATTGCCCGTTGCCATCATATATTTAAATTAACTTATTGCAATTAATGTCAAGAAACCCATGTGCGTCTAATGTGTAGAAATATTTTGGATCCGGCACTGCTTAGGCATAAAGTATGTCAATTTAATGTCGCAAAACCCTTGAACAAGGTCTTCAAGACAGAAACCAATGACTTTCTTATCAGTTAAAGGATGACGCGACCGTTCCTTGCAGAATCAAAACTAAATTATTTAATGAAATTGAGATGCTGGTTGTTAGGGAACAACACTTTCACTTTAATGTTGCGACTGCGTTTACATGTCAAGATGTAAATTATTCATAATGCATATAGAAAATAAGGCGAGAAAAATGGTAAAAATATATTTTTAAAAGATTATAGTGATAGCAAAAATGTTTCTGGAATTATTCTTCTTTCTATAAAAGATCGTATATTTATATTTTAAAATACTTTCTGTAATTGTAAATGTTATTACAAATTTTTACACTGGTGACCTGTTCCTCACATTACACAATTAATATTTTCAATTGCCTAAAATGATATTGCGTATATGCACGTTATTAAAAATGTTTACTTGCAGAAATTTTATTTATTAAAATGAAATTTGTGGCAATAACTTATCTTTTTTTACGCCCGTCCATCGTCAACATGTCGCACTTTATCTTGATAACTGTACAAAAGTGTTTATTACGTTATAGTATAGTCTCTATACTTTTTGAAATATTGTTATTTTCATAGCTGTGCGATTTCTTTTTTTTTATAAATTTTAATTTTTTGGTATAGAGTTAAAGGATTGTTCGCGAAAAAAAAAAGAAGAGGGGTTTTAATTTTCATACTCGAACTTATCAATTTTATATATTTTGTGGAATTGTTTATTTTGATAGATCTGAACTTCCTTTCATTTTCGGTAAAATTCTTACTTTTTGTTATGAAATTTTGGTGTTGCAAAAATGGTTGGATTATTAAGTTTTTGGATTATGATTCAAAACAGCTGTTTATAAGTATTTTAATTAATGCTGACAGAAACATGCATCTATATTGCAGCTAAAATCATGCAAATATATTGCACATAGTTCTCACTATTTTTAAATTCAGTACATAGTGAATTCGCTGCGATAATCCATTTATACACCTATTACTGACTATAGGTGATAACAACCCTTTTCATCAATACACCAAAGCACACCATTACATTAATGAGAGCGGAAGGTTTGGCATACCATAAAACCTTGTTTTCTCCCACCATTCTTTTGAAATGCCCGTCTAAGTCAGGACAATTGCTGTAATTGCTTTTTTAGAGTTGTCTTCAGTTTCTCGGTTTGGTGGACTTTAATTAGTGGATTGTTTTTTTAGTTGCTTGCGTTCTGTATTTTGTTATTACCGTCATCTATGAAGTATATAGCTAAAGTGTATAGCTCTTGCCTTAATCTCGAGACGGCCGTATCATGCGCTTATAGCGCAACTGTTTATTTATTCATATAACATAACATGCTAGTTAATTTGTATAGCAGAGTTTCTGACTGCTTTAGGTTAACTTCGAGGAAAGAATTTGACTAGTTTAAGCAGGAATGTGTCAACCTAAATTAACTTGGGCTGTTCTTTTGACAATATACAATATATTTCTGTCCATTTGACAATCTTTTGATAATTTCTGTCCACTAGACATTTTTTTCTTTTGACAATTTCTGCCCACTGGACAATTTTCTTCTTTTGACAATTTTGTTACGTGACGAGTTTGTCCACTGGACATTTTTTCTTTTGACAATTTTGTCATGGGAAAAGTTTGTCCACTGGTTATTTTTTTATTTTGCAAGTTTATGTCCACTTTGTCCACGTGCTAAGCTTTCGACCGACACTTTAAACCGGTTTTAACTTTAACTTTTTATGTTTTTTCACAATTTATTTAGAAAAGACCGACCGGTTGTACCGTACGTCGATTAATTTATCTGCACGTTATCGGAATTTACAAGTACGCGAAAGATAAAAATCAAATCGTTTATTGTTTATTGAAAACCTAATACCAAAAAAACAATCGATCTTATAAAAATTGTTAATGAAAAACTTTTATATATTGAAGATTTGTTTGCTGGATATCATTGCAGAGAAACATATTTTAAAATCTTATGTCTCGGAAACATATTACTTATTGAGCCGTTTACTGTTGTTTCCTTTACTGTACAGTCCAATAAAGTGAGACACATATAATTTTAGTAATACAAAAATCTATCATATACATCTACATGTATCCAGTTGAAAGTACATTGCAATATCCAAATATGGCGATAATAATACAATAAGGTTAAAAATCTATGCCAGTTCTATATTTCAGCCACTAAATCTCATTATAGTACACAACTACTTAACAAAATGTAAAATGTCCTATATTTGCAATGTTATCACCCACAATTTATATTTTTTTATCAGTGTGTGTAGTCTGGTTTTAATTTCATTTCTGGGGTCTTGAAAGTGACTTTCTATATGTAATATGGTTTTAGTTCAACAATTGAATTTATATATAAAATATGGTTTTTAATTGCATCTCTTGGTCTCAGGATTGATTTTGTACATGTAAAACGTTTTTAATTGCATTGTTAAGGTCCCATGATTAATTTTATATGTGAAATATGGTTTTTATTTTAATTGCTAAGATCTTGGGATTGATTTTATATGTGTAAATTTGTTTTAATTGCATCGCTAAGGTCTCAAGAATGATTTTATATATGAAATATGGTTTTTAATTGAATTGCTAAGGTCTCATGGTTGATTGTATATGTGTGAAATGGTTTTAAACTGCATCGCTAAGGTCTCAGGGATTATTTTTTATTTGAAATATGGTTTTGCTAAATGCTACTGACTGAGGCATTTATCTACATGATGACAGCGTATGATAGTAATAATAAAGAAAATCTTTCTCAGTAAGCATTCACCTTTTATTCTACTATCCGCTTTATATTTGATGTTTTGTCACTGAACAGTTCCAATGTGGTGACTACAACATTCATTTTATCCAAGATAGCTTGCGATTAGGCCCACAACTTATAGAATGAAGTCGTCTCATCATATTGTATGCTACCATAAAAGCAACACTTCGACTGATAAACAATTGATTGTGATGGATTGATGACGGATACATCCGACCGAAACATGATGAACGTGTGTATTCATTAAAACATTAATAAAAATACCGTTAAGACAAATAAATGATTTGGTCAAAGCAATTAGATGAAATAATAAACGGTTTGAAAAATAAATGCTAAACATATAAATATTGCATCAACAAAGCTAATGTTTTTTCTCGATAGAAAAGGTATTTTATAATGAATAGGTTATGCGTATTTTCTATGCGCGTGTATGGAATACTATGATATTATTACATGATGATTTCTGTATTGGTCTAGTTATTGGTCCATGGCTTGCCTTATTGGACTGAGGCGCAAATGCGTTTCTGTTTAGAAGTAGTGTTAACGAGATTCATCACATTCACATTTTTTCGTCAGATAATAGACAAATTACCCAAACATGTACTTTCTATATTGTCGCTGCATCCATAATAGATATGCGGTTGTCAATTTATAATATAGTATACTTTTTTTTATAGTAATGTTTATTCAAAGCAGAACAGTATGTCGGGTGGAATTTTTTTTCTTCACACAGCCTTAAGATGGCACAATACGTTCAAGAGGAGAAAAATTTGATCACGGGGACATAAAACGTTCAGTTCCGTTTAGAGCATGGGCAATGAACATATGTTTACACATTCACGGCACACACATGATCACGCAATCCATGTGTCTACTGCTGCCTTGCACTCTAGGTTTGGGTAATCGGAGGCTAGGGTGTTATACACGATACTTAAAAGAACCGCTGGTTATTTGGTAATGCAGATGTGGTCAAGAAGCACCGAGGGGTTGGATCCTACCAGGTTACTTATCCTATCTACGCCATGGGATGACTCATAATCAATTATAAACTAGTGGTCGCCCGATAAATTACCGCGACTTCCGATTAGCACTACACAGGAGATGTTTAATATGCGGCTGTTGCAAACAACGAAGGACACAAACATAGGAGGTACAGATGATACGCATGAGAATTGGACTGGCTTTCTGTTCACATTGTATGGTGATCGCCGACAATCTCACGCAAGTTACTCTCCCTCCGCCTTAGTGCGACTCCAATGGGAAACATTAGTGAATTATCTCTTCCTGAAAATTACCAGATGGCACCGCTGTTCCCGGTCCAGCGTCTGATGCTTACAAACTGATGCATGTGCGTAACGCTATTGACAATTGAATCTTACTGTGATAAATACGGCAATTTAACAATTTCTGTTTTGAAAGAAGAATGATCAAGAATTAAAAAATAGAAGTGCAAAAATTTCTGGAATAAAAATGAGTTAATTAACAAGTTTGTAATCTAATTAATCTTCTTTCGTAATATTACTAAAATATGCATTCTACGTTTCGAACATCGCCGTTTCATCATGTTCCTTAAGAAAACAAAAAAACGATTATTTATAATAAACTAGCAATATTTCCATACAAAAAATATTTTCTCTTTCAATTAATATACATTAGTATTTATAAGAAAGCATTTTTTCAAATCTGGTTACAATACCAATGTTACTCCACTGCCGCTGTAGGTGTTGTCCATTTCGATGTTAGAAAGGTTGAAGCAAAATATTTCAATGCCGTGAAAAAAAGACTAAAAAGTATTTCAGTGCTGATGAAATATCAATTGCTCGGAAATAATGGTAAAGAATTATGTTCCTACAGTAAAACATGTATGCTCTTGTACAGATAATAAAAGGGGGGCTGGGTGGACATGTTTGCGCGAATGTATGTCAAATCTGTTGTAAAACGATAATAAATGTATTTCTTTTTTAAGGCCGCGAGAATGTTTTGTTTTGAAGAATTAATTTTTTTTTTCTTATTTGTGAGTTTACAAATGCTGATATTACATTATAACCGGAAATTAACATGGACCGGCTACCACGGCGCCACCTGCACACGGGCGATGACTCACTACTTTTCGTAATTAACATTACCATCATACAGGTCTATGTCCAAACAGACCATAATGAAGAGAAAGTGGAGACCTTGAATGACACTTTGCAAGAAGTCGTAGATCAGATCTCTAAGAAATTGTGAAGGTATTCCCATTACTATACTACTTTCCATCTTCTTAACACTAAGGTTTTTTAAAACCTTATTATTAATAATACGCTATTATTGTTCATGATTAAAAGATAGTTCCACGTTTACAGTATCCCAAATGTAGTCCTATTTTTGGTACGTTGACCGGTTTTGTTCCAAATATTTGTTTACAAAAGATGCGTAAACAAAAATATTTGAAACAATAAATAGATCTCGTATATACTTAATAAATATTTTTGCAAAATTGATTATTTAATAACAAAATCTGATTTAATCCCAAATGAGAATTTCCTGTACGATCATAAAACTAAAAAAATTAGATATTAAACTATGAAACAAATGCTCAATGTGAACTGATGATTACGAAGACCCAGCCTTTCAATTTACCCCTTTGTGATTATTATTTCGTTAAAAGACAAAGTTAATTTAATGATAAATTAAGAGAGCTTATTTATGTTAAAGAATATGAGGTTCATTTGGTGCTATTAAAAATATGTTTGCGTTGCTTTTCTGACTACTAAATGAGGGTCAAAAAGGGGTAGTAGCTTTTTTTTTATTTCCTCGAGGTGCCCTTACGTGTTCGAAATTTGATTTATTCCTCCAAAATGTGTTTAAAACTCCTTTTTGTGTATTTTCATACCAAAGATTCCATTTATATCCAAAATATATTTATTTTTAACAATCATTATTGACCAATCGCCTTTAACCCAACAGTTTTTTCACGCTTAACTTTGTGTTCATAAAATGGCTGCGCACATACCGTTATGCATTAGTACATTGATACCTATGAGCATATCTGAAGTTGAGGAAGATTCTTGTCTGAAATGTACTTCAATAATATTTAACTGTAGCTAGCATTATTAACATATTTCAAATAGTTCCTGTCAGAACCAGGAAAATTAACCATAAAATATAATAAAAATTTGTCACACAGTGTACGTCACTATTGAAATTTTTTCCACAACGACAAAGCTGAAGACGTTGTCTTAAACGCCGTTTTGTGGGGATTATTTAAAATTTTATATTGTTTAATGGAATAAATGCAAACAGTTCGCAACAAATTATGGCAAAGAGAGTTTTTTTCTTTTTTTCCACACACAAGGTCATATGTTATTACTATAAAAGCATTAATAATAAGCGGTCTTAAACAAAGTCATTGTAGCGTTTTATTACGAGAAAGAAAGATGTCGTTTCAATCAAGAATTGTAATGCATAAGCCTACAGGTACCTGTTTTTCCAGCATAATATAAACAAAGTGTGTCTCTCCTGTGTTTGAGCGACATATTTTCCTTTTGGGTCGGTAAAATATCGCTTCGACCTGAGAAATATTTGGAATATAACCTTTACAGTATCCAATTATTATACAGTGTAAAAATACAAAAAACTATAGGCCTGCATGTTATATGAAAGCGTAATCCTACTTTTGAGCCATACGTATGTGCTCCTATTCCGGGTTTGACCTTTTTTACGGACATTATTAAGAGTAACTCGACGGAAGTCTATAAAGTGACATGCTATACTTATTCGACTGGAGAACCTGAGTGCACCCATATTCTGTTTGGGATCTTGTTTCTCATTTTTGTCTGAGTGGGGGTTGTGCTGTTTAATTGACGTATGTCTTTGCCTCAATCCTAAATTTGTCACAGTCCTATGTTGTTTAGTTGTTACTGTTCGCTGTTTACACTTGACAACGTGTGTAACAATTGTTGCAGCACCATATTCAAATCTTACATATGAAGACTAAAGTACTACATATGGAGACCTGTTACTACTACGACCACTGAAACAATATAAGGAACTTAAATTAGAACTAATCTAGAAAGTTTAGGTTTCGGAATAGTTTAATTGTCACATTAAAAATTTATTTCATTTTGAAACTTTTCTTACAACAAATGGAAATTTAATAGTAATCATTTTCATCTACTGACTCATTTGTCTTATATATCTAGGCAAACAGTCCACTTTTTCCAATGACCTTACCGGACAAATTATTTAGCAAATGACAAGATGCTTCCATGGGCAGCTGTGCATATTGCAATTCTTACAAATATACGAAAATTATACAAATAATCATCCAATTTTGATTCGTGTTTTTATCGAGCAACAAAAGTGCCTGATTCTCTCTTCTATGCATAATTCATTTCTATCATTAAAGTTAACACAAGTTGTAAAGTGAGGCTTCAGACATTTGAGAGCCCCTTTTTGTAAATGTGATCAACATCTCTTTATACGCATTATACATGTAACATATACCCTTGGTTTACTTTATATATCAGCAGCACAATTAATAAGAGCACAGAAAACGCAAATTAAGTGATTGTTATATTCAAAACATGTCTTAAAAATCGTGAGATAGTAATGCACTCCTTTTTTGCTACAATATCATGGGACAATGTATAATAAGAATCATGCATGGCATTATCCTTCTGTAGTTTTAATACACGCGTGATCTGATTCACCCATTGGTTCTAATGTTTTTTCCGGTGCTGCAATAACTTGGAATGATATCTGGCTTTAATTCTACCCACACACACTTGCACACAGAAAACATGCGAAATTTCTCTAATGAATACTTACATGGCTAATAAAAATCTTAGCCGAGTTACGAATCCATTGTTGCCTTGTTTGTATATAGTCCCATTAACTTAATATCGATATTGACTAGAGACACTATTATGTTGGTAGAATGGAAGTTATTATAGGATTGAACACAGTGTCAATGGATTTATCGGTTTATCAACAAGACCAACTCACTCACAAACAAATAAAAGTCCGAATCGAATTGGTCTTGTTGATATACCAATAAATCCATTGAAAACGGTGTTCAATCCTTATAATTCTTTAAAATTGCATTACGAAATTTATTTTCCTATTAAGGTATTCTTAATTCCATGTTTCTTGTGTATTTTGGTATCAGGGATTGTCGACCTAACGTATGAATATTGTGTTGATTTTTACGTACCAAATGTTATTCATAAACCATTTTTTTATTTTAATAAATACAACTTAAATCTATAACTTTATTTTCTTTATCGAACATAAGAAAAGTTTTAAATTTAACAAATCATTAACGTCAATTTATCATACAAATAATTTATAATCGCCCTCGATATTGAATGCCGCCATCTTTGTTTACATTGGTTACGCTAAAAATAGTATTGGTCAACGTCATTTATCCAAAAATAAATTGAGTCAACTTCATTTATCAAACAAAAAATTTCGTTAAAAACCTCTACCGGTAGTAATCTCGACCAATCAAATAAACGAATTTCTAAATATGCCAATCATATTAGAATTATTGTTTACTCATATGCGACAATACTATGATTTGCATGCATTTTCAACATCAACATTTACCTGGTGTTAGAAATTTTAAACTTCAATTCATCATTACAAAAATACATGATAAATATATGGTTGACAACTTTTTTTACTTGTGAATGTATAACAGAACCAACATCTAAATTGTTTTTAAAAATCGTATTGACAAACATTTTTCAATTTTAAAAACAATTCAATAGCTGACATAGAATGAAGTGTATCTAGTTTACCAGTTTTGGCCTAAATCAGATTACAAGATAATAAATAACTGAGGTATTGAACCAAGTTAGTGGTACATATTTACCTGCGAAATATTTAAAATATAACATTAACAGGAATTTGCACATTTTTTATAATTTATAACTTTTATGTTATCATTGTAGATGCAGCAGACTATAAAGGACGTTCTATACGAAAAATATAATAAGTAACACTAAACAGAAAGAAAAAATTAGAACTAAACTGGTAAGTTTCCGGCTGGCTATCATTGTTCGTAGTCAGGTGTTAAGTTTATGTCATTGTAAAACTTGTCTTGTAATTTATAAGTAATTTTTAGTAAACCTAGATTAAAACCGATCATGCCAAATATAAATGTTGCTTTTAGGAATCGTACAATTAAGTTGCAGTGTCCTTGTCCTTGTTGAAAGGTGGGAGTTATCTGACATAGCTTGGCAAATGTATTTTGCTTTATGTGCATGCGTCTTAATATAAATTATACAAAAGCTTACTTCATAATTTTTGAGACATCAGAGTATAGAGGAAATATAAACACTTATAGCCAGCATAAGAATAGGGCTAAGTGAGTCAGGCACAGATTGATGAAAATTATAATAAACTTAAAGTAATACTAGAGGTGTGTTTCGTAATATCCGTTGTGTTCATTATATTATTTGATGTGGGTATGACACGTGTCTTTCACCGAACTACGATTTTTTAGTAATTGAAACTAAATCATAGATCGAGATTGTACCTTTAAAAGTAAGTGTCAGGTCAAACTTATCGTCTGTTGTTTAAAGGTAGTAATTGTGGTCATATGGAATATTTTTACTGTTTCAGGTAACATTTGTATTTTAATTCACGATTGAGAGAAATGTGCTTATTACCCTTTTACTGACCTAAGCACCTAACCTGATTCCTTCCATTAGATCTGAAACTTTTTCCCGGTAATGTAATTAAGATTGACTTTGGGATATCTAGCTGCAATTCAACACACATACATCATGCGAAATTAATATTTCTGTAATATATACTTGGATGGATTGAGTTTTGAAACCATTGTGGTGTTGTAACCGCTATATTGTCAGGATAACTTAATATCGATTAAAGCAGAGAAACAATTCTGTAGGTAGAACTGTGGTTATTGTTTACCCTAGGCGACATTACTATCATTTCTATGATTTCCGTAGCTTTACAACATTGATCAACATTATCCCATGTTGGAAATCATAAATTTTTAGTCATCATTATAAAAATTTGTATTTGTTATGTCCTTGTTGATTTTTCAAAAAGGACATAATTAAGATGACCCCATTTTAAATTTTCCAATGCAGTGAATGCAACAATACATAATCTAAAATTAAAAATAAAAATACTAAAATAAAAAACTTTATTGTTTATAACTTGTATCTTGCGTGAACTGACAAACATTTGGTAAATTTTTAGTTTTAACACTTCTTTCAATATTTTTCAGTTGTGTCGCTCTGACCTGGGAAACATTTAAAATATCACATATACAGGACCACATCACATTGCAATTTATTGTTCTGTAATCATTGTAGACGCAGTCGACTATAAAAGAACTACTAGCCGATTTTAAGAAGGTATTTACTGTCGTTCAACAGATAGAAAAGAAATATAAATAAGAACTGAAACAGGTAAGTTTATGATAGATTATCATTGTTTCTAGATTTATTTAAGCTGTTGTGTCATTGTTAACCTTGTCTTAAAATTATACGTAATATTTAATGCTCTAGATTATTTTAAATATAATCTACTGATGCGTTCCTTTAAAAATTGACTGTCATCTTACAATTATCTTGCAGTGTCTTCAACCGTCGTCTCCATAGGTGTAACAGTTATGTGTATTGCTGTTAAACTTGAGTCTCATTCATTTATCTGTGTCTTTAACTCTTGTTTAACTTAATTTGAAAAGACCACTTCTAAGACAAAGACAGACAATTGTATCTTTTAATTACTGTAACTCCACATTCTTGAAAGATTTATTAGTTCCATATTATTATTAACGGCACATTTTATTTCTAAACATATATTATACAAATATTATTGCTGAAAAAGTGGGACTTTCGATATTAATTATATTAGAATATCAACATGCTTTTATTTGTAAAAATTAAAACAATTGTAGTGAGAACAGATTGTAAAGGTGAAGGACGCAAGTATAGCCAACTTGACGGAAGAACTACAAAAGTCTAAATCTGAGGCTAGGAAATTACATAAGGTTTCCAGTATTTTTGAATGTCAATGAGAAAATCGCTCAAAATTTTAAAATTGTCTGTTTAACTACATTCATTTGTTCATTCACAAAAGTAAGCAAAATTGGTATAATAAAATCTGTGAGGAGAGAATGGGATTATGACCGACAGACATTGTTTGCTAATAAAATATCTTTAACATGCATTAGAAATGTAACATAGAACTTTTATTTACTTTATATATCAATTTCACAATATTTCAACTATTGTTGAAAAACAGTATTATAGACTAAATCGAACCGTTGCAGTACACTTGATATGAAGTTGTTTAATGTACAAGACAAGGTCCAGTTAAATTGATAAAGTTTCAAAAAAGTTCAACGGGGCGAATAAAGTCAATACAAATTACTGTTTAAAATAGCCCTTTAAGACTTTTAGTGCTGTGTGGTGTATTCTTTCAAAATAGAACTATATCACTCACGTAATGAACTAACGCCAATTGGTCTAAAATATATTTTCACTTTCGTTTGTCGTGAATTAAATGATTCAATTGCTCTTAGAATATGTATGTTACATGTTACCAGTAAATATTCATTTTTATGTATGCAGCTTTCCATAAAATAATGTTTCAATCCATTATTTATGCTAATCTGAAGACGTTCGCAGTATATTAGATTTTTTTTACCCGAGGTTCAGTCAAGGTTAGTATTATCAGGAGAAAACATTCTTACCACCTGAATATGTGGTCAAGATAGTTTATTGTACTAAATGAAATTTTCTGTCCTAATTTTTGGCAGTTTAAAACCCAAATGATTTAGAACTCTAGATCAAACAAGTGAAATATATTAATATATTTAAAAGCCCAATAAATGGAGATATCACCATTGATTTAGGTATATGTAACTACATGATCGATCTATTTACAGTAGATGAGGTATTATAATTGCGTTAGGCACATTTTTTACAAACGCCAGATTTTTGCACATCTTCATGAAATGTAGTGTAGTGTTTTCTAAGTATAATTATCGGTAGACTGATATATTGTAAGTTATTATCTGTTGTAGGCAATGAAATGGAAATATAGTCTGGTGTTGGGTTGTTGTGGTGTAGCGGTTATTTTTGGCGTCGTTGTTTCTCACAACAAATGGCCAATTTGTATTTGGATCATAGTTAGTATTAATGATACGCAGAAGCTAGCTTTCAAAATGGCTACAAATATTAGTATTACATGACTAAAATTACTAATACATTTACTAGTATGTGTTATTCTTAAATTGTTTGACAGAATAAAACATTGCCTTTGTATTTGACTAACAGGTTTATACAAGTTATCAGATTTTGTAATTCTATTTCTACAAAAACAAGTAGAATAAGATGAAATGAAATAAAAAAAAGTTGGCCGAATTGAACTGACATTTAAAAACTAGATACACACACTCAGATTTAGGTTTTAATTAATCATTTGAGGAAAGATTATTTATAATAAAAGAACTAGCACCTTTTAAACTATGATTTTGACAGTGTTCTTGTAGTAATGTTAGCTTGTGTTAACTTACCCATCATCTATTCAAGATTGACACACTGCGTACAATATCAAATAATGATGTTTAAACTGCATCATTTATCACCAACATGAGTTCACTCTTATAAACAAAAGGAAAAAACATATAATGGGGAGCTTTATACATTTGCTTGACAGGCAATTTTGCCGAATATTAAGACGAGTCTTACTTGTACAAACTTTAATAAACCTGTCATATTTTGTATATTGTGATGATACATGTAACATGAATTGTACTTTTTGAAGATGATTGATCGAGATGGAGATTACATTCGCCATAGTGTATTTTGATCAGATTAAGGTTTAATTACACACTATTATATTAACAGTGTATTGGTAGTAAAATGTATGCTGATGTATAAAGCAGCAACATATTTTATTGGTTAAACATTGGATTAAAATACACCGATATTTGGCAACTTTTCTTTAATGAAAACATCGACATTAGCCTTTCGTCAATTGTGACGTTGTGAGTCATTCAAGTGATGTTATATCCAGAAATTTATAATTTTGTTATAAATATAAATA
Source organism: Limnoperna fortunei (assembly GCA_944474755.1). Classification (NCBI taxonomy): domain Eukaryota; kingdom Metazoa; phylum Mollusca; class Bivalvia; order Mytilida; family Modiolidae; genus Limnoperna; species Limnoperna fortunei. The sequence goes on along the minus strand of OX104124.1, from coordinate 34,242,176 downwards.
AATTAAAACATCGACATCAGCCTTTCGTCAATTGTGACGTTGTGAGTCATTCAAGTGATGTTATATCCAGAAATTTATAATTTTGTTATAAATATAAATAAATTAAAACATCGACATCAGCCTTTCGTCAATTGTGACGTTGTGAGTCATTAAAGTGATGTTATATCCAGAAATTTATAATTTTGTTATAAATATAAATAAATTAAAACATCGACATCAGCCTTTCGTCAATTGTGACGTTGTGAGTCATTAAAGTGATGTTATATCCAGAAATTTATAATTTTGCTATAAATATAAATAAATTAAAATTACAAACAATCTATTTTTATAACAAGTTTAAGATTGTTTTTGGTTAAAATATGTAATAAGTAGTTGATGAAATCGCCGTGTTCCTTATAATATTGACCCATATCAAAATGTCAAATTAAAGGTAATCAATACACCAGCAAAAAATTGAATGCCCATTGTTTGACAGTGGTTGTCTCTCCAACATAATGTACAATTTTATAAGATAGGACTATTACAATTACAATTAATAACACTTATGCCAAATGCCTAGGTAAACGAATAAGTAAGAAAGCAAACAAGTTTTGTTGCAGACAATTATTGTAAAATGGTAACAGAACCGACCGATCAAATAGCAATCTAGATTGAAACAAAAGCACGCCACACAAAAGGAAACCAAACACAATGACAAACTCCGGAAGTGTGTAATCCGAACCTATTAGAGAACGTGAGTACTATGAAGCTCGGTTGAATAATCAATGCATGAAACTCGTTATTTACTCATTTTCATGACCATACATATTCAGGAAATGATAGAATCGCATTTGGGAAATATATTTTTAGCGATCATCTTAATGACGACTATATAAATTCTGAAGCATTGTTTTAAGTACAACACATCTCAGTTTAAGTTGCTTATTGTAGTTTTCATCTACAATCGATATTGATTTGGTTTAGCTTTGTTTGTTTGAATGGTGTTTTAACGCCACTTTCAGCAATTTTTCAACTATATCATGGCGTCCAGTTTTTATTGGGGGAGGAAGCGGGAGTACCCGGAGAGAACCCCCGACCTGCGGTAGGAAAACTGGCAATCCTTGTCAATTAAGATTGGGGTCAAGTACACCCTGCCTGCAGTGACAATCGAACCCGCTATCTCACAATCGATATTGAGAAGAATGTCTAGACATTAGGCCACCTCGATTGTATCGGTTGTGTCCTTAATATAAACCGAACTTAGAATTGTTTACTTAAAAAATATAAATTGGACGGTTAAATGACGGTGAAATGAAACGTATGGATCAACTTCTTTTCTGATAAATTATAAATGTTTTTGATAAAAGATTTCCTTTATTTTTGTTATTTTATTCTATCTTCGTGTAAATAAAAGATTCAGTGTTGTTAGGTCATTCATAATCATAATATTTCTTTCGTTTACAATAATAAATCACAAAACTTAACGAAAAAGTAAAAGAAAAGACAATTAGGGGGCATTCTAACATTCACATAAACATTTTATTATTTGGTGGTATAATACCGATTAAAGATACTAATCCGTTCCCATATATTGTAATACCCTAACAACGCAGAAATGAAGAAACGTAATACACAAACAAAATAGCAAATACATACATGAAAAGAACCAACAGAAACGTCCCTGAATTTCAAATACTTATGCAGCGAGTAAAGTAAATGACAGCACGAAACAAATGTACAAAAGGAATCATGCCAAAAAATGTCAATACAGACAACAGAACTAAAGCTTTTATCAATTTTTTTCACAGTTTCTGAACCGAAGGCATTTGGACATTTTCACCACACACAACATAGTTCTATGTTTACTAAATCTTGCCTTCACTCGTTTCTTGCATTTCCGATTAGAATAAAAAAAAACTTTGTAAGGGACGATTCAATAAACAGTTATATATAGTATGGCTTTAACCAGTTTTGACGTTAAAACAACAAATACTTTCGCACATTTTTAAATAGGGTCTAATTCTCAACTAAGTCAATCGGTGACGGCCATTTTGAATTTCTGTTCAGAATGTAAAACAATGTTTATAGAGTACCAATCATTGAACATTGTGACTATGTTTTGTTTGCCCAGTGGTTACAGATCAGAATATTAAAATGCAAATGTTCACATATAATGACGTTACGGATGACGGAGACAGTGATGACCTTTCAGGTTAAGAGGATATCAAAGGCTGGGCAAGAAATTCTTCATTGGAAAATACAAGAAATCGACACTGGAAAACACTATAGTTTATTATTTATTTCATGCAGCTAAATTCACAGTCGTCCTCAAAGTGACAAATTGATTACATTTTATGTAAGTGTAAGCAGATCTTCAATTAAGCGGAAAACAATGTCGAAATGATGTTACTTATAATCGCCTACAGATTTAACTAAAACGTGTATCGAATATTCCATTTTATATACTATTTCATCTTTCTTGTGCAATTAGCTTGTTTTTTTTTTTTTTTTTTTTTTTTTTTGGTTTTTTTTTTTCTATTTTGAGATTTCTATATATATATATATATAGTGATACAGTTTTTAAATCCGATTATGAATAATATAAAGTAAAGTGTTCTGTTATAACATACAAACTGCACTGTTATCTACTTAAATCTCTGTTAAAGATATTACATGTATCATATCGCGAATATCCAAGACATATAGCGAGGACATCGACCGAACAACAAGAGCCAAACGTAACTTCTAGCAAAAGGAAGCAACATGTAGCAAAGAAATTTGATAATAATGATAAATAAATTTATCAGGTTTTACAAATAAGTAAGTGTTACTGTTCAAAACAGATGTACTATATACTTTACTAATTCATTTATATATTTATACGAGTACACAAAAGGGGGGTGTCTACTTGTATTCTAAAACAGCTGTTGATACTTTTTGGTATGGTTTAAAATAATGCTTTGCAATCGATACAATACAATAAGATAAATACATGTTTGTTAGTGAAGAAATAAGGTTAAGGTTAAGAACATTTTAGACGCAAGAGCGTTTTGAAAAAATATGCATTAGAAAATATATGAAGACGTCATATAAGAAAAATATATCCAACATTTGTTGTCACGTGTGCATGTAAACTATCGTCTTCACACGTTAATATAAAATAGACTTGGGAACGAAATAGGCGCAAAAAATTGGCCGGAACAGGTTAGAAAATGGAATAGGTATTAGAGATTTTTATATATAGTGATGCAGTTTTTAAATCCGATCATGAATAATATAACGTAAAGAGTTCACGATATAGTTTCTGTTATAATGCACAAACTGCACTGTTATCTACTTAAACAAAAATCACGTAAAATGTTTCATTGTTTGTTTTCTTCTATTTTCTTAAACTGAACAACTCCCTTCAACAACAAAGGTCCAAACTCGTGCAAAACAGAGCAGGCCAAATGACATAGTCGACATAATTTCCGCTTTGGGGGAATGGTCTGAAGTGTTCAAGGTTGTCTGTAGTGAACACATAATGAAGAGCTGGATCACTGATAGCGCTATACCAACACATTTGTAAGCATGCTTGGGCATAAGGCCGCAGGGACTCGGATAAGTTTGTTTCGTTCTGTGTCCAGTAGATCTTAATGATAAATAAAACAACATATATAGTCGGATTTAAAATTATTAGATAATCTTTAATATATTGTGATGTGTTTAAATAAAGACAGTGTTATTGGATTTGATCAATATGTTGTTAAAACCACACCCATCAAATAACTTAGTCCTGATGAGTAATGTGATTAATATGGCGGAAGTTACGGTGGTATGTGGTTACGATATTAATTTTTTGCCAATATTTGCTGATAATGATTTTACATTAAAGGATAGATTCGACTTTTGGCTGGTTATGCAGCGTCTATCCAATAATTTAACCAAAAATTGAAAACAATCCTTATTACCTTTTCAATAGTGTTCTGGGTGTTTCTTTTTATAATATTAATATATATATATATATATATATATATATATATATATTAATATTATAAAAAGAAACACCCAGAACACTATTGAAAAGGTAATAAGGATAATATTAATATATATTAAAATATATTATATATATATATATATTAATATTATAAAAAGAAACACCCAGAACACTATTGAAAAGGTAAATAAAAACTATTTGCAATTCATTGTCACGTGTGAAAATACATGTATATAGTCAACGTCATGAATTAGTCACGCGCTGGGTTTTGCTAAAATACCAAGTTAAATTATAAGAAATTGACAACGTTGCTCGCCTATTTAGTATTTTAAAGAAATAAAAATATTATGAGATATCCATTACTTTGTTTAATTCTATATTCTCAAGACAATTGCACAGTCGAAACATAATGTCATCTAGAGATTTAAGCATAACCCCTTCTTAGGCCCACAATGTTGACCGAAGGGCTATTAATTGACAAATATTATCTATACTCGCATTGCATAACAATACCTGCTGTAATCTCCGAAGAAAATCCTGAACAAAATAGCGTCGTGTATCCTGAATAAGTTTGATTAGTTGACTTGGAAAAGTCTCCAGTATTTTTCTCTACAAACTGCGATATAAAAAGATAAATATCACAATATATACTTATGAATCGTCATCAAATCGATCGACTGCTTTTGACATCAAAGGACGCTGACGCATAGCCTGATACGAAATTTGTCAGGAATGCCATATATTTTCGTTTTCCCCTGTAACTGACTGTATGCGAAATTTATACCGCGATGAAATTATAATAATTGTTAAAGGCAGATTACAGCCAATCAACAGAGTATTTTTAACAGTCGTGATAATATGCGTTACTCAGTTAGTGACACAACAACTCAGTAAAGTTTACCACCGACTTATATCACTGTTTAAATTTTCAGACGTACTTATATTACTAGACAGTGAATTCATGTTTGCCAAAAGGATTATACTGACTAACTATTGTATATATTTGACTTTCCAATAATTATTGGATACCTTCGTGTTTTGCCTTTGTTCCCAGCTTTAATATAGGTGAGTTGTAATGCCTCCAATTGACTTTTTGAATACTGAAGACAAAATGCCCAACAATTCTACAAAATGAAACAAACACTACAAAAAGAAAGTGGTAGACAAGGGAATTATGATTTTCATGTTTTTTATATCGATTTTCGAAATATTTCACAATATGACACGGTGGTCAATATTAACTTTTAAATGACTGAAATATTGTATAATGTGTATTCCCTTTTGTTACGGTAGCTAAGAGGTCTAGGTACTTTGTCATTTTGAGAATTTATGTCTCAAAAGGGGTGGTTAATTCTAGACGAACGGACGACAGACAGACAGTATATTGATGGATGGATGGATGGACATATATCGTCATTTAGGTTTGTGCCTTAACATGACATATCACATATTGGCCTTGAGCCTTGTTGCTTTACTCTGACATATAACATATCGTCATTTAAGTTGATGACCCGGCTATGTCATATCACGCATTGCATAATGGAAATGTGTTACGCCAGAAGTAAATATTTACTCTGAGACGTAGTCGAGGTTGATATATTTAATGAGTTTTATACTCTGGTATAACACCCACCACTACAGGAAGTATGTGTTATATTATCCTGAATACACTTTTCAAATATATATTTTCAAATAAATTTATATAGTTTGTTCATTTGCTTTCAAATTACGTATCGTCGGGGAATGTATCATGACGAAAACCGAGATAATCTACGTTAGGACGAACATGAAAGATTAGTAATAATTGTTTGCAGGCATGTTGGTCATTTTTATCATCGTCCTTTACGACTTTAAATGCGTCCGTCCATGAATCATCATACAAACGGACAAACATCTCAGACAGTTTATGTTGCCATTCTCTGTCGCTAAGATCAGTAATCGCAGTATTCCCTTTTACCATCCGTTCGCCAGCCACTTTACTTATTCTAAAATTAAAACAGCAAAACCTATTACGTTGTTAAAGTTAAACAGTATAAAATGTTAACATATTTTATGACTTGACAAATCAAGAGCAGTGCAAAAATCAACTGTAATCCCTTGTCTAAAGGTAAATGCCAAGCCATCGATAAGCTAGGAAGCCGACTGTTTAAACCATTGTTAACCGATGATACTAACTGATTGCTAGTAACGGAAATTGTTCATGATTTTTTAGGGCTTATGTCACTTTTGCGATAGCGCTGAATAAGCATCTGCTCAGAAGCATCCATTGTACTGGTGACATGTAATTGTACATTATATTCTTTCAATTGCAGGTTATATAATCTTCAAAGACAATAATTAAAATAAAATGTATTTATACATTTTGAAAGATCACTAATTTTAAAACTAATTTAAGAGCGTTTGTTTATCAGTCGGTTACACATTTTCATTAAAGGCCCTTGTACTCTGCTGTACTCTAATAAGTTACTGTTGGAAGTTGGACGTATCTCTGAAGTAAACAAATGGCGTGCAATCCTTTCACGTACATCTTAAATCCAAAGGTGGAAATCTGTGCGCAACAGTATAATCTATACGACACTTTTATTAGCGTGTTATCATTGACCAGGAGCACCACCTAATCGGATTATCTTTAAAAACATTGACATTTGCTGTGATCGAGGATCAAGGTAAAATCGTTCGTTATTCCTGTTAATTGGCTTCAGTCATAAATATGTCGTTTACACTTTGATATAATTAATTTTTATAATTAACATTTTAATACTTATTGGGATTCAAGTCACGAAACTGATTTTATATCTGCTTGGTTTTGTGGACAAAGAGAATATTGAGGATTCGGCAAAAAATAAAGACAAGCTTTGCTCCAAATGTAAACGTGAATGACGTAATCAGATATAAATATGAAATGTCATTAATATGTTTATTTGTTTAAATGGTGTTTATTGCCACTTTCAGCCATTTTGTAGCTATATCTTATTGGGAGAGGAAGCCGCAGTACCCGGTGAAGACCTCCGACCCTTTGGTAGGAAAACTTGAAATCCTTGTCAATTAAGATTGGAGTCCATTACACCATGTTAGACTCGAACCCGCAACCTCAGCGTTTACAAGCATGTGATCAATAGTATACAACTGCCTTAACCAGTCGTCCTCCGAGGCCCCTCATGTCGTTTATAATTCATTTAGTGTGGATAAGTAATGACGACATGCAATCAAGTTCATGAATAGTTGGTTGTTCCATAAATATATGCTGACAAAGGTAACTACGTAAATTATAAACATTATTTATGCCTACGAACATTTAATCGATTGCAAAACTCTTGTCATTTAACTACCGCTTCATGATGTGTAGAGGAGATGACATTACTTCCTACAATAAATATGCATTGGAAAAAAACTTGAATGTTTCAGTGCTGAGGTTTATTAATATTTGTGTACATTAACGACTTCACAGTTTTAAAACCCTTACTCTATATGGCTTACACTTATGAAAAATTAGTTTTAGTTCATAACAAGTTTTATTTAAGCTATATCTGACGTTTTTCAAAGCTTCATCCGATGAAGCAGTTTGCAAATTAAGTAACGAATGTAGAGGCACTATTCGTTTCAAATTTATGTCGTTAAATATAATCCGCAGAATATAATAATATAAAACTTCTTGTAATCTGTTTGTGAACTTTATTGTTTAAAACATTAAAATGAAATAAACCAACAATTGTTTATGAAAGAGAATCGAGTCGTTTTATTCTTTGAATTATTCTTTAAGTAAACTGCAAATATTCAAACTGAGATTTTGTAGACTATTATATTTTGTATAGTTTCTTCTACTGTAACACTCACGCTTTGGTTTGTGTCTTTTCTAATTTAAATTGACAAATTTCATCTTCTTTTGATTTCAAAAGACTGAAACAAACCAATATATTACAAATATTAACAATATAAGTTTATTCTCTTTGAAACCTTTGCAGTGTTTCATTATATAATACCGTACTTTTAATAAGTTTTTTTTGCGGGGATTTCGTTTTCGCTATATTCGCGGTAAATGTTTAACGCGAAAATAACAAAACAAATATTCGAAAAAGATACAGTTATTCATCCAGATTAGGGACATCGAAAATTACAGTACGCAAAGACAAGCTCGCTTTTTTAAACAAGAACGCTAAATTGTCCCCACGCGAAAAAAACAATTTTACTGTAGTTTAACTTGTGCAAACTAATTATTTAATGATTTTCAAAATAAACAACAAATGGGACTATTTCGACAGTTTGATATGTGTTTATAAACATAAATAAGTTCCAATTAACCGACGAAAGTAACCTAGGTTTATAAGTTTATCCCGAAGTAATAGGTGACGTTTGCAAAAATGAGTATACTCGCTGCAAGCTCTTGCATACCAGATCAATTGAGAAATATAGACACTGTGTGCAGGAGACGCTGGAATATTGCTGCATAGGTGAGGAAAATGTATAATTTTGAAATTAAAATCGTCTTATTTGTCGTAAATTCTTGTGCTAAGATGACCGTTGGTGTCATATTCGAGGTGGAGTCTATAAATGATGTTGATAAAGTTGTTTCTGTGGTTTCTTTAATTTCATGTTATGAAGGATATATTAACGAAAGCAACTCAGCAAATTGAGGGTTTGTTAATTGAAAGGACATCATCAATATATCTATATGTAAAATTAAAGGACCTAGCTTCTGCTATAGTCTTGTCTTTAATAAGACGTCGACAAAATTCCGTTTTATACAAATACAAAAACAAATCGGCATGGAGTGGGGCACACTTTGTTCCCATTGAAATTCCGATTGTCTGAAAAACACATCTTCCAAAAGTTACAATATGTTGTCGATCAGGACATCTAGCACTCTACAAACATGTTCTTCGCTGCAGCATAATTTTCCTTTAAGTTTTTTAGTAGAAAAAACGTATTGTCGTAACCTAAAACTACATATTTGTAGGCATATGTGGAAACGAAGGCTTTATGTATGATTTCTTTAAGACGGGATTTGAGTTTTTTGTTGCGGGAAGCTAGTATGAGGAGTTTGAAAAATCATAGGTTCTAACAGATGTAAGTTTGGATATCGATCTTGATTTTAAATTTTCCAAAGTTCTTTTGAATATTTAAGAATTCACATATGATTAATATTAATTCTTTAATAAACAGTTTCACAGTATTTTTGCTGTCCTTCGTTCACTGCAGACAATTTCTTAGTCAACCGTTTTGACAACTCTTTGGAAGAGCATGTAGATAAGCCGGCTATGTATTGTAAGGATTTTTAGGTAATTTAGGATACAAGTATGGTAAGTGTTTAGACTCTCTGATTCCTTCGCATTAAACTGAATTCGTCCTTCAAAATATTTTTGTTTGTACATATTCCATCACAAAATTCAAAATTACAATGTTCAGCAAAGTCTAGTATATTAGGGCTAGCTGTTATTTTACCATATTCAGAAATAAAGTTTTTCAAAGTACCAGCTTGAAAATCTGTACTAACCCGATCTAATTCTTCATGCGTCCCCTCTTGGGGCTTTTTGAGCCGCCAGAGGTACTGTCACTTTACTTGTAAGACTTGTCATAGTTCTTTCTATTGACCATGCCACGACATCGGCCCCCTCTACTGTATCTTGACCTGCCTGCGATGAAGCCTATAGGAACACCACGTCTTACAATTCGGTTACCCAGTTTGTTAAAACTTCCTATTTCTTTAGCCTACTTTGACAATCAGCTCCAAAAAGAAAAGTGGTATAGGGCAAAGAGTGAGCACATAAATGGACTTAGTCCCAACATTAATCAGGCTTAATCAAATCTTGTCTTCAACATTAATTTGCCTCTTGCAATGAACTAACAATGTACGCCTTTACAGTTTTCTGGTCTACTGCTAAAATCTTGTCTTGTTATTTCCTTGTATCGAACCTCATCAATACCATTTTGAAACTAATAACATTTTCAGTTAATGTCTGATTGATGTTGCCAAAACATACATCTTTTATAAAAAATCTCTTAGATTCACTAAAATTAAATTTACTACTCTGTGCATCATCTTTCTCAGCATTTTCCTAACCATGAGAACAACAAAGGCTGATTTACGGCAACTGCTGATTTACGACGCTATGTCGTAAAAATGTCCTGAAATGGTAAAAACAGATATAAATAGACACAATATTTAGGTCAACCTTGTTCAATGTCTTAAAATTATTCAAAAGAATGATGTATTGCCAACCGCGTTGACAAATATCTTTTAAGCCAACCAAGTTGACTGCACAATTTTAATTTAGACTGACTACTTGAAGGTAGAAAACTTCTTCTCCACTTCGAACCTCGTCCGAACGCTTTAAGTACAAATAGCACACTGATTTAAGCAGCACTATCTTATTTTTGACCGGATGTGAGATGACGAAAAAGAACTGATAGTTTACTGACAATATCAATGTAGTACTTCATTAGCTTTATTGTAATTTCAGTTACTAGCGCAGTTGTATTAATTTGATTAGCAATACAAAATATTAAATATGTATATAATTATAATCAGCAGATTAATATTAACATCTAGATATATTGTTTAATCTAAGAAATGTAACATATATTTGTTAACTGTTAGATATATTTAATTGCTACAGTGTGAGCATACTTAGATTTTATATATTTTTTCTTAATTTTTTGTTACTTTATTAGATGTTTAATTTGAGACCGCAAATGTTTCAGATAAATTTTCTTCTACTGAAATGGTTATATCAGGAAATTTCAGCACTTAAAATTATAGTCATCTTAGTGTTTTATACCTTATCATATTAACTATGCCTATAGATTCTATTTTTACATATCATGAACGTTTGTTTTGTGACATTTCAAGATAAGCAAAATGTCTATTATACAATTTTTTATTTTTGATATTAAATTGTTTTGTTAAATCTTCTTTAATAGTTCAGTTTGCTTTAAATAAAACTTCAAAAATGTATTATGTCTATTTAAATTTAAATACCAGTTCATTTGACAGAATTGGCAATATTTCAGAAGATTTCATTTATAATTTACGTCTTTCATATACTACAAAGGATCGATTATAACAAGTAACATGTGATATTGTTACGGCAAAGTTATTCTTTTGTTAGAAAAAACCAATAGATTCTTTTGTTATAATTTGGATCTTTAGAAATGCACTAAAGACACATAGTTGATATAAAAGATATGTATACATGTCTAATGAACTAACCCAACAATGTCGTTGTAATTTCCACTCTGAAAATCATCTGTACACAGATTTAATTTTAAGTCGTCCAGCTATTAAAACGGAGGGGTATTCTAAAATTAGAATATACTTCCCGGATACAAATAAGTCGTGATTACCACATAGGCACATTTGTACATTTTATAACAAGTCATTTCGTGTTGATTATGAATACATCCCCGCAAAATACGCAGTTATTTTAAAATGTCCCTGACATTTTTAATTTTAGCCAGAAACTCAATATAATACTTCTTTTTAAATATAAACGTTTACTACATAACCGACATTCATGGTATATTTTAAATGGAAATGATCTACTATAAAATTCTACGAAATGCTCGTTAGGTTCTTCCAAGAATCGATAGGTATTATACAATAATTATTAAAACATATTATTTATTTACGTTTGGCAACTGTATTTACGTCTTTGTAGACGGATATACCATAAATAAACACTAACTGGCGGTAAGTAAACTAACAATAAGAATACCTTGTTGCGTCAAAATGACACACATTTTCAATGTTATAATATATTTTTTAACAGTCATATTATATTACATTATTTTCTTTTAAAAATAAGAATATAGAAAGTTTGATTTACATGATTCACTTATTTTCAATTTTTAGCTTAATAATTAATTTAAAAATTCTTCTTCGGTGAATAAATTTTACATACTGTTTCAAAGATAAGTTCAAATGCCACGAATTGCAAAATAACCAAGGTATTGTTCGAATTAGATGTTGAAACAATACACAATTACTAACTGTTTTCTAACAAACATTTCTATGACAGTTTTTTTTATTTAGAATAAATCGATAGTTCAGAGCACGTTTGTTAAAGTAATTAATGGGAATTACCGACTCGTGACTTTTTAAGGGGAAAAGATCGATTGTAAAATTCTACGAAATCTCTATTAGGTGTTCCAAGAATTGCTCAACCATAAAACCCATTAAAGTGCATTTGGCATTTAACATGAGTATTAATGTAATCATAAGATATTACTACAATAACCATAAAAAAATTAATTAATATTCCTTACTTTGTGATGGCCAATATTGTGTTATAAGACAATTTTAGGCAAAACGCTTACGAAGTTGCAGAAGGTACTCAACACCATTTTTGAGATACAAAACAGTTTTATATAGTATTTCAATTATGATTAAAACTTTTATAAACATTCAAGATTACATATTTTATACTTTGTATTTTGTAGTTATTTTTGCACTAATGATACGCCGTCTTATTCATAATCAGATAGCGTTTTATTACGAGTGAGAGAAAGGTAATGTCTTTTCTATCAAGAATTATATATCACATTGGTCTTTAATTAAATAAACAGTATACATTTGCCTCTGTCAGGTGATATGATAAGAACCTGGATTTCAGCCACAGATTCGTTACAATGTTGCTCCGACCTGTTATATATTTTAATTATACCTAAACCAGAACCCATTACCGTATATAATACCTAACCTCATATTTAATAATTGTAGATGCACTGGATTCGAATCTTGAAATCTAAATATATTCAGCTAATTGAGACTATATACGAGGATCCGTTGATACGAAAAAGCAAACAATGCCAAGAACTCGAAAAGGTAGGTTTATGGCTCGTTTGAATGTCTCCTTTCAATTTTATTTCATTTTTAACTTATTTTGACAATAAATTAAGCATTGTTAGTAGTCCTACATATCATGCAAAATAGATCGACTGCTGCGTTGCGTCTTAAATGGACTCATCTTACAACAACGTGCAGTATCCAATTGTAAGCCATGGTATTTGCTGAAATGTGGCAGTTATGGCAGAGATCACATGTTTATTGTGAAGGATCATGTGAAGTATAATAAATTTAAACTATAATTATAGCAGGTTTGTTTCGACTTGTCCGTCGTGTTTGATATCTCATTTAGGTCGTGATAAAATGGGTTTTTTTTTCAAGGAAATACTTTTTCAGAAGTCCAAGTATGCAAAATGAAATCGACTGTAATGTCGACTTTTAAAATTTACTACAATGATGATACAAAAACCTTGTTGTTGACAAAGGTGGCCTTGATCATATGTAATATTTAAGTTTTGGTCAGGTGGAATTTGTATTGGATTTACAATTGGGATAAATGTATTTATTACCACTGTGTTACTTGGTTTCTAATGTATTTGACAATACTGATTTTTGGGAAAGTACAAATAAATGAGCAGCTATAAAGCTGTAAGGAACTTTTATCGTTTGGTCATGTTACTAGATATTTATGTTCTCTAATTGTACATCTAAATCATTTGAGTTTGAAAAATAATATTATATACAACACTTTAATTTTTTGCTGAGAAAAAACATTATGCAAGCGAGAGATTATGTATTTACTTCATTTCTAAAATGTAGCTAAAACGGAATATAAAGGACAAAGAATTGTATATAAACAAGTTGCGGAAACAGCTACAAGAATTGTTTGAATCTAAGGCTGTGGAATTACTTCGTCAAAATAAAGAACTTAGACTTGAATCAGAAAAGGTGAGTTTTTCGGCTGCTATATATTACTCTCCTTTTTCAATGTCATGCTCATGGGCTTGGGTATTGGAAATAATCTTTGATGGCTGGTGGATCAATACGTAATTACCATATGGATAAAAATATATTTGATATGCGTTATACATGTAACATACTTATAAAAAGCATCGCGATGGAAAAAACTTTATGCATAATGTAAAACGTATCGCTTGTTTTTTTTCATCTACCTGACAGATCGTGTCACAATTGTAATGTTTCTATCGGCTTGCTTTTTTCTATCGCGATGCTATTCAAAAGTATCGCGATAGAAAAATGCAAGCCGATAGAAACATCGCAATTGTGACATGAACGACCACTGATAAAAATAAGCCCCGAATTAGTTTTTATAGGTGAAACTAGTTTTAATAGTTTAAAAGGTACATGTATTTAAAAAATAAATATTTGATAATTAAATAAACTTTATTTGCATATGAAAAATGTAATTTGTGTATAAAAGTCGTGTTTTTATTTTATACATATCATTCATAAAAGCTTACGTCATATGTCATTGTAGAGCATAAAGGAAGAAGACACAAACATAACCAACATAAAAGAACAACTTGTTGAAACAAAGGCTGAAGAAAACAATAATACGCATGTTCAAGATTTAGAACAGGTAAGTTTTGGACTCTTTGTCGTGTTTACTATCTCATATTATGTCGGGATAATGTGCATCGCTCAAGGAATTACTACTTATGGGTTATTCCTAACAACATTCGCGTTTGCGAATTGTAACGGACTGTACTGTAGCATAATTCAAAATTGAACGTTATGGTTAAATTAACTTGAAGTTTTAAATCGCACATTTTCGCCCATTTTTAATAATATATCATATGTGGCCTTGATCATACATAGCCAATTTTACTGTCTTTATCAGCTAAAATTCATGCTGGATTGACATTGAGACATGCATATTATCGAACAAGTTATGGAAATATTTGCATTAAAATAGCACCTGTTATATGAAAACGATCAAATAAAAAGCTGTAACTATTTTCTGATGGTATTAGTAAATGTGTCAATAATTTACTATTTAATTCATTTTTTAGTTTGCAATCAGATATGTTATATAAATACATACTTTATTTGTTGTAGAAACCCATATTCTAGCATAAATTGTATTCTGACTGACACCATTGTTTATGTTTAAATATTAATCATTAGAAAACGTAACTTGATTATGATTCTCAGGTTTTTCTTATAGAAAGGTATGGATGGCCTTATCCAGATTTGCTATAACGTTTTGAAAATTTGATTAGAAAAGCTCTACAACATCTTAAGCATTTGGATTTTCAATACGTTTTGGGGTTTGAGCGGAACTGATGTGTTTTAATAAGAAAACAGGCGCGTCTAGCCTAGTAAATTTTATAACCTTGTTATCTTTAATGACATTTTATTTGCAACCACTGGGTCGATGTCTCTGCTGGTGGACTGTTATTCCATAACGATATTTAATTATTTAATCATTGTTTACATTTCCTGACATGAAATTTTGAAAATGAATTATAAGGTTTTTCTGTTAGCAAGTTGAAGACCGCCTTACACGGATTCGACATAACTTTTTGAAAATTTGATTAGAAAAGCTCTACACTATCTTAATTTATTTGGATGTTCAATATTTTGGGGATTTGAACGCGACTGATGAATCTGGATAAGACAAAACGCGAGTCTGGTGTTGTAAATTTTATGACATTGGTATTTATGATGACATTAAATTTTTAATAATTGTAGCTTAAACAGACTGTAAGGGACAAAGAATTTATAGAGAGATTGCAAAAACAGCTGCAAGAGCTGTTTGAATCTGAAATTGCAAAATTACTTCGTCAGAATGAAGAACTTAAACTTAAACTACAAAAGGTAAGTTTCGGGCATGTTGTATTGTTTACTCTCCTTTTAAAGTTTAACGCCAAGCTCAACTTGTATTACAAGGGTTTGCAAAGTGTAGCTAATCCGATAATTACCTAATGCCAGTCTCCTCACTAAGCAACTAATAATATGAGGATTTATGAAAATATATACAAATAGGAAAATATGTCTAGCACGATTCGTGTGTGATTTGAAATATAAAAACAACCATACACATTTTCATGCTTAAATCATGAAAATGTATGAGTATCTTTTATTTGTATCTATCTTTTCTATTACTTACGTAAGCAGAAAGCTGTCTAATTCTAATAGATATCTTCGTTAAGAGACAGCTATAACTACTATATCTTTGATAAGAATTCTACATGTAACTTACTGTATGTATCATCAGCACAATTAATAATACTATATATAAATTGTTTAAAATTATTACATTTCACTGGGTGTGACAAACATGTTGCAGTTTTCACAACTCAGTTTATGCCATAGCTTGGACCAATCAAAAGGCATCATAGATCATAGATAAATGTACGGAAAAAAAATCTGGTAACCAGTTTCTGATACATATTTATTATATCGCTCCAACCTGCAAAATATTAAATATATTACATAAGCATGACCACATCGTTGTACAATCATGTAACTTTATAGTTAATCATTGTAGAAGCAGCAGTTTCTAAATGATGTACTATTCGATCTTAACAAACTAAAGACAGAATTAGCTCAACAGAAAGAAGAAAAATATAAATCAGCAGTGGACAAGGTTAGTTTTGGGCTGTTAATAGTTGTTTATAGTCTCGTGTAAGTTCTGTTCGATTGTGATACTTGACTTGTAATTTATATTGTAGGCATAGATTAAAAAGATCATGCAAACTGTAATAGATGTTATATAATATAAATGTTGCGCTGCGTTAAAACAAAACTGTCATCTTACAATTAACTTGTAGTGTGTGACAAGTTAGAAACATTATTAGAGTGGTTTATTTTTGCATATCAAAATAAAACCTTTGGATTCGTGTGTTTGTACGTTAAAATGTACGTTTCGTTGTAACAATTGACATGTGACGCCACATTCTGTAAATATGTGCAAGAAAAATCCAATTTCATATTTACATACAATATTGTTTAAATCTATAACCAAAAAGCATGTTTTTTGTTTAATTACAGATACCTTCGTATGTTTCTAGAAGAGATATTATTGTTGTTGCACTTCTAACAACTGCAGCTCCTGTATTAGCAGTTTCCTTTCATTTGGTGATTCAATGATCAGAATTTATGATGTAATTTTTCTTGTGAATGTGTCATTTATGGTGTAGTCTGGAGGAACACCCCTTCCGGTTTCTCGTCACATCAAAGAATCCTCTTTATGTATACTTAAAAGGCAGCAGCGACACAACGATTCAGTCTTTAACAATGTCATTGTTTTTCAACAACAACGCTGATTATAACAAGATGACGTCCATACTTATTTTAAAATCTATGAACTGTCGTGTGTTCGATTTGTATATAAATATTCGCAACAAGTTCCTATTGTACTGAGATGAATAGTTGTTTTTGGAAATGAATTTATTGCTAAATAAAAAAATTTTGTAGCAAGTTCTTTAAAAATTTTTGTTACAAATCTATTATATAATGCGTGTGTAGTTTTCATTGTATTATATAATGTTTCTGGTGTCTAAAATTATGTTATCAGAATGTTATGTAATGTGTCTGAGATGCAAGATTGTATTATGTAGATTAACAGCTTGTGCGTTTGTATGCGATCATTCTGCCAATTACAATCAAAGTGTAAGGTTCATGTTTTGATTTTACTGCATTTTCAATCTTATTATGAAAAGTTTAAGAAATAAATCCACCCTCTTACCACCCTTTGAAATTTATTATTAAATAAAACAGCTTATATCAATATTATATCAACACAAGGTATTTGGCTTTTTTCAACAAACACTGCGTTTAATTTATTTGAATAGTCGAATTTACTAATTAAGTCTCCTGAAATGTTTGTTATTTAGCAACAAAACATGTTGATCTCTTATGTTTTACTTTACATTTGTATATGTGAGAAACCAGAGCTCGTTTTCCATTCTCTAATCATCACACGTTGTAAAGCTGGTAGACAAAGGCAAAAGAATCAATGAGTGTCATTAAAGTTTCTAATAAATACTCAATATATGTAAACTGAGTTAATATCTTCATGCTGATTTGACAATATGTTATAAAGACTGTTGAGGGCAAAAAAAATTCTAAAATGTCAGTTTAAACTTACGGTTGGTTGTGAAGAAAATTCGGATTGAGTTACTATTCATCATATTATGAATTCAATAACCATGTCAAGGGAATACTTATATTTGTTTTCTGTATATAACATTAAAACAGCAGACGAAAAACAGATTTCCGACAACAAACCTACAATTTATTGTAAGTTACGGACATAAGTCCACAAATAAATTTGAGCTTAATAAATCTCATACACACAGAAGCTTTTCATTCGATAAGAATGAACAACGATTTTAAACATTATCACATGATCCATATCAATATAATATACCTGTGAAAAGAAGTGTGAATATGACGTTCATGTGATGGGGGAAGCATTTGTAACGCTTAGGCTTCAACTTAATACAGTTACAACTGGTGTGATAAAGCTATATCAATACAGATATTACATAAAAGACCTGTTAGATGTTCATCTACAAAAATGGGTATTTATCGTGCAAGGAGCGGTCCGTGTCTGGCTTTTCGTAGTTTGACCTCGAAACCCTTAAATTAGAGGTCTTTCCATATCCGGGAACGTGCTGTGCAGCTCTGTGGGTCTAGCACTAGGAACTCGCCCACTATGGTCTTGGCATTTCAGTTGTTGATAAATATGAGAGACTTAAACTGCTTATTTTGATGGTTTGAGTGTTGCATAGGCAGTTCGTTCTTGTTACCCCAATATACCTCTATTAATGAAGACAATAATTAGTTGTCCTCCCTATTATGATATTCAGTATTTTCTCTTATGTATATATTCTCCAAAATCAATTAATACAATGGTTACAGAGCGAGAGGATGAATGTCAAACAAATATTATAAACAAATACAATATACAATAAACATAACAGGTATTTCATCAGCATCTACTTTCTTATACAAACAATACCATATATAATTTCTCGCAAATAAAGCCGATTATTGTTAAAATTGATATAAAAAAAGCATAATGGACAAAGTTCCATACCTTTGTCGGTATCAGATTTGTCGAGGAGAGTTTACCTTTTTGTTAATAATATCTACAAATCTGCTGAGTTTTCGTAATATGGTCGGGTTTTTTTGTTAAATAATAGACGAAATTTAATTGTGTTATGTCTATAGTGATACATTTTAGAAATAAATTAAATTCTTTCTTCAGATAATAGCTGGCACTGTAAGATATAATGATATTCATCACCTATTTCGTTTTCATTACACAACGGACAAAGTCTATTTTCTCTTTCAATATTTCTCCAACGACCGAGTTTTATTGGCAATTTATTATTACCTAAGCTAAATCTACAGAGAAGTTTTCTATTTTTGTCGTCTAGGAAGCCTAAGTATTTTTCAAATTTGAGATTATCTTTAAAAAGTCTGTAATTAATAGTTTTAGATGACGAATTTAAGGTTGAATTCCAGATCTCTACGACGTAATTTTAAGCTTTCTTGCAAGCATTTTGCTGAACAACGTTTGATTCAACTATATATTTGAATACCCACAGTAATTTAAAATTGTAACATACAAAAAAGTTTCTTTTTCCTTAATTTAAGCAGCTAGAAAAGGCCGTAAATTACAAAGATATTATCAGTAGTGGAATATTTCTTTCGAAAACCAGTTTGGTTTTCTTGAAGTACCAAATAACTGTCAGAAAAAAGTATATGCATTGTTCAATAAGGAGTTAAACAACTTGCAAAAACAACTAAGTACAGTGATAGGTCTGTAATTTTTTGGATCAGGCTGCAAACCTTAATTTTTATAAAATGGAACATATTACCGCAGAGCCAACTATTATACTGTTATCAAAAATTATGTTGAAAAAATTAACATATATTGGTAAACACATGTCGGAGGTGGACTAAATGAACTCATTGCTGATCTGATCATCTCTAGCCGCTTTATCTTTTTTAGCCCATCTATACAATTCTTAACTTCCTTGAGGCGAATAGGTTCATTTATATTATAAACAATGTTGTTTACATCATCATTACTATTAATACTATCAATAAGCATTTAAATATTTGTACTGTCATGGTTTGGGTTGTCGTTTAAACCTTTGAAGAAATCAAAAAGAGAACCAATAGAAATGTTAGGTTTAGAGTGTTTCCTCGTCTGATTTAAAAGTTTCCAGTACTCTTTAGTGTATTTGTCCTTAATATTTTAAACTTATTCTTCATGGTTCTACTGTGTTTGTTTATCGCGGAATCCATGTTTTTATACGACTTTTCTGTGTCTTGAAGTTTACTTTTTAGGCTATCTGACTTATTTAGTCTAAACCCACTTATGAGCCTTCGAAATTGTTTACGCGCTGTCTTGCAATCGTTGTCAAACCAAGGTTTATTAATCATACGCTTTAAACGTGGATTTTTCTAAAAGTGTTTTTGGCCTTTGACCCGAAATTATCTTTTGCTGACTCGAACAATAATTTCTCAAATTTTACTTGCCAAAGTATTAACATTTTTGTTTGTACCTTTGCTTCCCTTTACAGTAATTATGAAACAGTTATAAACAAATTTTTCAATTAATAATATCTCGTAAATGAAATGTCGACTTCTTATATGAATTTAACCAGAGGCTCTTGCCTGTATCGCTCACCTGATATGTATTAGGAATTATAATGGCATTTCTCGATATTAAACTAAGTCAGATATTTTTCAATTTTTTATTTGCATAAAAAACATTTTCTTTGTAAAGAACTATCCAAAGAATACTGTTAATAGGTTTTATTTCAATTGGTTAACCGGTTTCAAAAAAGAAATCTTGTTAAACTTGTTTCTTATCGGATGGTATATTAAACTAATTCATACATTGGCATTTTGAATTCCCAATCAGAATAAAAAACGAATAATTTTAGAGGACCATTCAATAAACATAAACATACAATAAGGCATTTATCAGCTTTGTATTTTCTTAGAATAGCACTGGAACAATTTTCCCATAGGGTCTCATGTTAAACAAAGTCCTGCCGGTGCGGATATTTCGGTTTTTCTGATCAGAATAAAAACAAACATTGTAAAGGCCAATTTAATGAACATTTTAACCAACTTTGGTTCAATTTGCTCAGTGGTTTCAGAGAAGAAGATTGAAATGCACAAGTGTACAGACTTTAAGTCAGGTGGGCAAAATAACCCTCAATCACCAGCGTTTCTTTTCTGATTGTTAGGTTATTGTTGGAAAACATTTTTCAGATAAAAGGAAGTAATCTTCATAAAATAACATCATGCCACTGTCTTTCTTTATTAGCATCGCCACAAATATGTTACCAATGCTGCAACCCCAATCAGCTGTGCATTTTGTTACATCAATTATCTTATCAAAGTACATTAGTATTGAACATTAGATGAAGGCAATAACAAAACCCAAACACAAAGGAAACTGTCAAAAAAGACAATGAACAAATCAGTCCAAGAAACTGGTTTAATCTTAGAACCAACAACAAAAATGAAGCATCTACGGCAATGGTCCTGACTTGTTACAGGCATTTCAAAAGAAATGGAGGGTTACACAGCGATTTATGGTATGCCAAACCTCCTGCATCCATTTCTGTAGTCTGCGAGTTAGTGTGTTGATGAATCATATACCACTAGTCAGTAATAAGTGTATGCAAAACTCATCGCATCCCAATAAATATTTTCAATTTCCTACCGAAGGTCGTGGATTCTCTATGGGTAATCCGGCTTCCTCGCCCATTAAACACTAGACACCATGATATAGCTGAAAAATTGCTGTAGGTATCGTTAAAAATATTAAAACAAACAAACAATCAATAAACCTCAGATTAGGGAAAACAAATCTAACTAAAATGACACTCAAAACAAAGGAAACAATGATGCGAAATCAAAAAGAAAGTATTAAAGCAAAAACAGAAGACAAATACAAATAAAACATGAAACCACCATTTGTTCTGAAAACAAATGAGAAGGTCTTTCCCACTGTTCAACTAAAGTCAGAAAATATATGTGCTGCTATGAGCTTTTGTGTCTATTACTAAGCACAAAATGTCACTTGCAGACTTATAAATGAGTTATTTGAGTAAAGAAAGTGGTCCCAAGCCAAAAATAGATTGTTGTTAGGACTATTTTGCCCGTTGCTAGGAACAAAATGCCACTTCCGGTCATGAGATGACATATTTTAGTAAAGTCTTAAAATATATGGTTGATAAGGACTTTTTATAACAATTACCATGTTGCTATGGTATGACCTTGACCTATGAGCTATGACCTTTGGCTCAAATTGAAGCTCATTCCTCCTGATCACTTATATGTTTACTATATTATCTCTAACTGTTTTCAGGTTGTAACCAAAAAACCGATTAACCGAAACGCGTCAGGGCTGCAACTCGAAAACGGTTTAAGGCACAGCTTCACTTTGAAATGTACCAAATGAAGATCTCGATAAGAGGAGTATTTTTTATGTATTGTTTGCTTCTATCTTTTATGGTTTATAGATATAGGGCTAACAAGACCTATGATGACCTTTTACCTTGACCTTTGACCTTTGACCTTGACATTTATAAATGTAATATATGTTACTTAGGATCAATGGTGGTGGTCTCAGGTCTCTAGAACTTACGGTTTTCGATAAAAATATTTAACGAGTTGCAACACTTTTAGGGTCAAAAACGCGAAAAACCGGAAGATGATTGGAAGAAGAAAAAAGTTAAATCATCTCCATAGGGCAGCCTACATTTTGTACACTTCAGATTTTGAGAATCGGTTACTGTTTCTGTGTTTATCTGCTAACAAGGGTTTTCGTGTTCGGGCAGATAACTCTTTTACTAAAAATAGATCGGTCTAAAAGCATGAGCCATGTCATCTCCGGATATGACCGATTAATGGTACCAAGTATCGAAATGATATGTCAAGACACTTTTTTAATAATCATAAGAAATACAATAAGGTCTTTCCCTTGGAAAAGGGAAAGACCTTAATGAAATGTAAAGAAATCGCAACGAACAACAACATCAACTAGTAAACAGACAGAAATGACAGGTTTTAAAACACCAAATCAGAACAGATAACAGTTACTATAAGACAACAGAACTCAACCTACACCACCAACCAGAGAGAACTTGAAGCAATAAAAGGAACACTCTGATTATCTGAAAATCGTGTTGTTTTAAAATGAAAAGAAATCCAAGAAAGCAAACAAAAAACGGAAAAAACATAAAATTATATAAAAAGATCTCATATCCTGATAATGGCAAGATATTTGTCAATACTAACTGTATGATTCAATTGGTATTGTCTTTTTGTATGATTATTGACATAGAATACGTGTATAAGTATATAATAACAGCTTAAACAAATTATCTAAAGTTTTTGTCATTAAAACATGCAAGAAACTAAAACGTGAAGAAAAATTATAAAAAGCAGCTTGCAAGGGTGACAAAATATATGATGTGTTCTTAAGTTGAATACAGATTTTCCGTATCTATTTTTATATTTCAAGGACATTAATTGTCGTGTATATTATCAAAACAAACTCGGAAACTTATCGAAGTACATGTACAACTGTACGCCTGTAAACAACGTCTTTAAAGAAGATACTGTGATAGTATTATGTTACTATTGGTAAAATGTTTAAGAAATAATGTGCAAATACTGTTGCAACGTAATAAGTGTAGTATGACTATCTTACCATTTGTATTTTACATTCATGTTTCAACCCATATACTATTGTGTACATTTACATATAGAAATCTAAAATTGTAATGTTATTTTGTACATAAGGTTAAGGTTCGACACTACCTGTCATATCGGTATTTCTTCATGTCATTTGATATCGATAAATGACAATGAATAATATGCATCTTTGTTAGGTCAATGTTAATGTTCACGAGATAAGAAAAGAGAGATAGATTTTATCAATGGGCAAACAATCAGAAGATAAATATCGTATTTATCCTAGAGTCGCATGTTACTACTTTAATCACGGTAATACATCCAATAGAAAAGTAGCTAGTCTTATCCATAAACAATTTGAATGTATCGTAATGGATAAACAATTAGACTCAACTGGGCATATTATATGAGATCCCTTTCTTCTTGTAACAGTATAAAAATGTTTGATTTTTCTGCATTGTACACCACTTTTCCACATACTGATTAAATGTTGCTTTACTAAAAACGTAGAAAACGTAGAAACAAATATCCGGTTGTCGGTTATTCTAAGACTTATTTGATCATCCACAGTAAAAACCAAATTTGCGGATGACCAAATCATTGAATAGCTTAAGGTTCTGATTGCAGTCATATGTGTTTAGTTTGGTGGAGGTGTTTTTCAACAGACAAATTGGTATTCCAAGGGGCATTTATTGTAGCACTATTGCTTGATTGCTGATTTCTTCCTCCATTCATATGAAACGGACTTCTTACAATCTTCTAGCCCAGTCATTTACTCTCATATTCCGTTACATTTATAATGTCCTTTCACTAAACAATACTAGGTTTGGTGACTCGGCGTAATATTTATCCCAAAGAGCTTGAGGTTAAGAACACAACAGACAATAACAGATCTGGTTCATTGGATTTACATCTGAAAATCAATAATTTAGAAGGAATTTCCACTAAACTGTACGATAAACGTGATGAATTTTATTAGCTTTCCCATCGGCAACGTTCTTTTCTTGTGCAGCAAAATTTCATCCGCTCCAGCATATTGAGTTCACTTTCTCAATTGATACTTTACTTTATAGCTTGTAGGGTAAACCACGATATTTTTGATCGAGCTATTCGATTAACACGGAAACAGCAAATTCAGGTTTTGTTTCTTAAATTTTATTGTTTTCATTGAAAAGGATTTATGGAATCCATCATGTACTTGAAGACAAGTACGCAATATCTGTTTCTGTTGGTTTGAAGTAGAGTTGATGTAATATCTCCATATACCGGGACTTTCTTCAAAGTTCGAGTCGCTGGCTTTTGTCTGTGTTATGTTTTGTTCTGTGTTTGTTTTTGTTTATCCCATGGCTTTGTAGTAATGTTTTGAACTTCGATATTGTATTATCACTTTAATATTTCTTTGTTTATTTTTCCAATGTACAGTAGTTGAGGTTCTTGTCATCAATTTAAGTGTTTGCTAATTGTACTGTATTAAAACAATAACGAACTAAACAACAAGTACTTTATTCAGTTAATATATTAAAAAGATTTAGTCCTGGAAAAAGGACTAGTGGTTAATCCTTAATTTATTTGATCTGTAAACATAAGTTGTTTTTATTAGTACGATTGATAACTTATAATTAGATGACCGTTACTTTTTGTGTGCTTTTACACATGTTAATTGGGAGGATTATATCACTGATTATATGTATACATGTTGAAAATAAAGAATTACCTAATTATTCTTAGCAAAAACCAACAACCAGATTTTATTGGTGTTTTAGGATGAATGGGTCTGACTTGCTGGGCTTAGTGGGGAAATCTAACTTGTTGAGCATAATCCTAAGTATTTTTGTTCACTGTAGACTACCTTTAACACAATATACGTATACAAATAATCTTCATTTAATTACTGAACATGCAATACAAATTTATATCATAAAATAACTGATATGTGTTATACCAGGTGTTTATAGCAACAACATCAAATGATTCTGCAATAGAAAGCAATTTATTCTCTTTACTGTGAATTAAACAAATGTCTGCATACAACATTCGTTTTCCTTTGAAATAATATTCCTGATAAGAACGTTGCCTGTCTTTTAAATTGTGGGTTTAGCATTTGTTTGAGGACCAAATCGTCTGTAGGCGAGATGATGTTCTGCCTTAATAATATCATGCCTTGATATATTTACAAATTTACAATGTTCTCTTAATTAAATAACTGCATCCAAATAAATAATTTTACGACATGGTTAAACATAAAATGATTTGCCATTACAGGATAGAATACAACACCTTCGCGAATTTTCATCAGGCGGTTTAATGCCATGTAAGGTAATATCATTGTTGATTCAAAATTTTCGTCATCAATCCATGTTTGGGGCATTCGTATTGATTAAAAACAGTTTTGTCAACCTTATTTAAGTCACTGATGAAATTATCCTCGTAATTGTGTAAAGTTTCAGGTGGTATGCTGCTCTGACTGGTTGAAAACTGACTGTTTAGGATAATTCTACAAAACCCGTTTTAATGTATCTAATGTAAATATCCAGTAGAAAGGTAATTCCGTCAAACTTTGATTAGGATAAAAATAGCCTGAAAAATGCGTCATACACTCAAATAATAAAAATGATTTAAAACGCAGGTATCATATAACATGATTGGCTATAGATTGAATTATATTTGTAATAAACTGAAATTGTCTGTGCCGGTGCATGATGAAATATCATCCGACGAATTCACGACGTCATAATATATATATATAGTAAAACATTACCGCCGCATCTGATCCCATATTGTTAGTCGCGGTCGCAAATAAAGGTTAACTTCACATATTGTGTTAAACGGGCTATATTTAAATATAATTGATGTGGTGTAAACTATTTCATCTACGTTAACTCTTCCTAAAAGACTTCGACAATAAAAATGAAATCAAAAACAAAACTAAAAAACACATAAAACGTCTAATATATTACATGTTGGTTTATTTTGTTTTTAAAAATGAAGGTTTTGAAACTTATATTTTTATTTTCTTTTATTTTTTTTATTATCGTTTAATTCTATGAAGAAAATAATTATTAACACTTTAGCTGATTTGTTCGTTTTATGCTGAAGGACTTACCCCTAAATTATGAACACATTCCGAGAAAAAAATACAAATGCATTTTGAAATGTCCTTGGCTTACATCCACTTTAAATAAAGCATGCAACACGTAAAACGTAGAGCTTTTTAAACATAAGGTCGAATCGAATTACCTATATGCATGATATGTTATGAATGGGCACTATCGATTTTTAAATTCTACGTAATCTTCGCTAGGTTATTCCAATAAATTGTTTTTATTATATAATATTTAAATCCAATTGTATTATTTTTGCGATTTTGACTACTTGATTCACTTCTTTGGCGATAAATTTAACATAAGTAAACACTAACTATAGGTAAGTAATTAACAATAAGAAATAAATTGTTTGGTCAAAATGACACACATGTTTTTTTTATACATGTCATATATTTTTTATCACATTTTAGAAAATAAGGAATGCATATAGCGTAATTAACTTGATTCACTGATTTTCAATGATTTAGCTTTAGACGTGTAAGTTTAAATGAAGCTTCCTGTTCTGTAATTAGCTTAGACTATTTTTGAAAAGCTTTTCCATACAAAGCTGTGTTCATTTAGGATAGATCGATAGTTAAGGGCAAGTAGAGAAGATGTGGAATCATCATTAATAAACAGAATGTTATACAAGTACAAAGCTTTTTTGTTTCGTCTTTTTTTCTTAATTAGTATACAGAGCAAGTTTAAGTCTGTGTCATCATTGCACGTGTTTGTAAATTTTACTGTTTCAAGATTTTTATTAACTAAACAACAAGAGTATAAAAAGACCACAATAATTATCATTTAAGGTGAGAATGGGTTCCACACAATTATCCAGCTCGAAATGGTGATATTAAGATCAAATTTATGATGAAAGAAAAATTCTATGCAAAACTGACAATGTTCTCAAAATAAACTATGATAATATATTTTCAATCAAAACGTGTACGTGTAGATAATTGTAATGGTATTCATCATTACGAATTCTATAAAAACATAATAAAGTTAACTTTACAATCATTGATCGTGAAATCGTAAGAGATAGACGATTTAATGTTAACAGACTATATTAAAATATGACGGAACTGTTGGTGCAATTTTGTCTACGTCAACTCTTCTGCAAATCAACTTCGAAACTTCAAAGTTAAAACTGATAACAAAAATTTCGAAAAACAGACAAAACTAAAAAAGAACACGCTTAACGATCAGAACTAATATTTTTAGTTGTTTTATTTTTTTTAAATATACTGAAGAAATTTCATATGCACGTAAATCATGAATACGTTCCCATTGAGAAATACACATTCATTTTGAAATGTCCATGACTTGTAGCCATTTAAATTTAGCATAATAAAATTTTTCGACATGGGAGTGATTAATTATACTGACATATTTGTTTTATATTAAATTGGAATGATCGACCGTAAAATTCTACGTAATTTCTATCAGGTAGTTCCAGGAATTGCTTAACTATTAAATCTATTAACGTGCATCTTATCAATTAGCACGACTATTATGGTAACCACCATATATCATTGCAGCAGACATAATGGTGTACATTACATTTTAGTACTGGTGTAACCACTATAAATTTTACGTATTACTGTGACTACTACAAATAGTATTATAAAAAAGTATTACAAAAATAATATATCTTCGACTGTCCGAAAGATGCCTTTTAACGCTAATGTCAATAGCGCAACATATTCCAAGTATGTTTTATTATCATGATGCATATGATTACAAAGCATTAATATTTGTCTTTCAGAAAATAACAATAAATTAACATTAATTAACAAACGATTTCTACAAACCTTGTGTTTCTTTTTCATTTCAACGTGGTGTTGTAAAAGCGCCTCATATAAACAACGGTCAGATCAAGTGGCAGGAAAGTCCCAGAAAGTTATTAGTCTCATTTTGTGCAGCCTTGTAAAGTTATGTTCAGAGCAAAATAATTAACATACGAGGCAGTTTCAAGACAGTCCATATCTTTGCAGTAATTGCAGCATTTCAAGTGGACCCGATGCTTGAATCTCTAGTTTTCACATTAGACACAACTAGTTAATTTGAAAATGTGGGTAGTTTTTAAATTCTCATGTCTGATATTCCTAAGTGACAATAAACCTCCCCCTCCAAGAGTTGCACTGGCTCTGTCTTGCCAAATGTTACTTCTGAAGGCTGTTTTTCTGCGCAACCAATTCCAGGTGGAGGCTAATGATTTGCTGAATACTCCTTCTCGGCACATTAAAAACAATTTGGTGTTTATTTTTTAAGTCGTAATTTATAATGACGGCTGTTTGCTGCCTTAAATGTGTCTATACTTTAAACTGAGGCACATTTTGCTTTCTAAATCCTAAGACTCCTAAGTTTTAAACTTTCAGATTTGAACCAGTGTAGTTTGTTTTTTTTCTTGAGATGAACATGTTATTCTGTGGCAATATCAACAGTCTCCTTAAGAGTTTATCCATACTGATCTGTTAATTTAATGTTGTCAACAAGCCGTGCTTTTACATGAACAATGTACTTAAGACTCCTGCCATCCCTATCATTACACTGTCAACATCTACTTTCCAGTTAACCTGTCGTGGAGGATAGTGCGCTGTACTACAAATGACTCACAACTTCTTAAACTGACATGCTCTTTTGAACGGCAAGATAGGATTTGGGGTGGTATTTTGAGCATTTTGAGGATTGTTCTTAAAATAGTCCCTTTTTAACATTTATGACTTAAAAAAGCCACTTCATTTCAGAAATGTGTAACCACCTCCCCCACCCCCAACTCCCCCATTTTTTTTTATTTTATGTTAAAAAAAATAAAGCAAAATTTTACAAAATAAAATTAAAAAATAAAAATTTTAAAATAACATAACTGCATTTATAGCTGCATATAAACAATCTTCTATTATTAGTCGACCCCATGTGATATTTAAACTGAATATATTGCATCGGTACAACGTCTGAAAAGGCACTTTAATATAGAATACGTATATTGTCGTTGGTGACACAACATTGAACACAACAATGGTGTTATTATGTTATTATCAAAATGTCATTAAAGTTTTATAGCGTGAAAACAAAATTATTTAGTAACCTTTATCCTTGACTTATAATTTAAGAAATGTAAAATGCGCCGGTTAACTATTACACTTTCTTAAAAGTACTCAGTAATTACCAAACGACGTCATTATCGAAAACTGCTCGTCCCAAAACATTTATCACTAATGGCTGACTTGTAAGTCTTTAGGTACAGTCTTAAATCTCAAATTGTTTTCAAAGGCCTATTTTCTTTATATTTTTTGCACAAAAAGCTCTATTGTCACGAACACCAATATTTTGAAAATTCGAACACGTATAGAGGTCTGTATGATGACATTCATATAAATCACTATAAACAACTCGAAGTTAGAATAAAAAAATTGGCGGCGGTGTGAAATATTAACTTCCGTTATTAGCAATGCTAATAACGAAAGTGATACTTACATAAATTAATTAGAAATAAAATGAAATGTATATAGACACTAACAGACGTTCATTGATCTCCAAATTCAAACAAATATTTTATGTGTATCATAAAATAATAAAAATATAATAAATAAACAAAACAAACAAACACACAAAGAATATAAAAGAATAAAAAAAACTGAAAAACATGAGAACGAGGACTAAATTACGACTTTGATGCTTGAAAATTCGATTGTGGTTTGATTGCAATTGAAAGAGAAATGCCTAAGCGAAGATTATTTTTCTTTACATGGAATTTATTTTTATTATTACCGTATATGACAAATCTAAAATAATGCATAATGCATTCATGATACAAACAGACAGATTTCCGGCAATCGTCAAGCTTTGGTGGCTCGAACAACTTATGACTTTTCCATACAACCCTTTAGAGTTACGGTTTATTTTTCTGTTGCAACTCTTTTAATAATATATACGCTAGTGATCTATTGTGTGTATATTATGGTAGAATTCTAAAAGTAGGTCAAAACGGTTAACTGCTTTCATATTTATTTTAATTCTGTTTGTACTTTATAACAAACTTTTATATGTTTGGTTTGTTGTTCTGTAATAACTTTATATAGTACACAGTTTAAAATATTTACAGTAACAACAAACAAAATTCAGTCTATAAGAACAGGTGAGAAACTACACACACAAAAATACAATGGGTGAAAGAAACCCGATATCGGACAAATTGCGCCTAGTTAAACGAAAAATTCAATTCCGAAATAAATAAAACACCAGTCAAAAAATTGATTAAAACAAAAAATCATGTATTTACACTTATAATGTGGTTAGCCACAGATAGTGTTACGTGCTACCACGTTCGTTTGACACGCTGTTTTGATTGTATATACAAATACGTGATATACACAATATACATATATATATATATATATATATATAAAGATATATATATCTTCGTTTCAACTACACCAATTCTGACACAGTTGTAAATGATTTACAGGAATATATATTGATTTTTTTAATATAAATATTCCTACTTAAGGCATTAGTATTAGTATGTGTTCAATATATGCTGGACGACATTCCCTCATAACGCACGATCCGAGGCATCACGGAGTCTAGAATATTTCAACTATAATGACACTTTTAAATAGAATTTAAAATCATACAGTGTGGGTCAGTTGAAGGTATTTTCTCCCATGAACACAAAAGTACATATTCGTGCAGACTGAATCCTTCTAAATCTGGATTTCTGGTACCATTTTTTTTTATTCAGTCGTAATTGTTAATATTTTACTACATTACTTGCGTGAAGTATGTTAAATATATACCTTACCCCCAAGTTTGTCTATGTATAGCAGACTTGATAAACGGAGTAAACACAAAATGCTTTGTCGTCTCTCTTTCTGCATTTGAGACTGAATTTGGTTAAGATATCTAAAGTTGCTATTCAAAAATTGTAATCTAGAAAATATTATAATACCACCATCAGCTTGATTCAATGTTTAAAGTAGGTATTACTTTCATCAAAAAACATTGTATTTGCAATACGATTTGTTGTTGAAAGCCGGATTGTTGCTTTAAATGGCAAAACTTTTGATGATAAAAGTGCAAATTTAAATCTTGGTCATAACATCAACAATATAGTGTACATGCATAATATATATTGTATTTTGCAGGCAAAAAAGAAAAGAAAATGTACTCGAAAAAGGTAAAATCATTTTAGCATCTGCTAGCAGTTGATAAAAAAATTGTTAGCGATCTGGATACATTACGTAGTTTTATTTATAGAACATTCTTACACTGTTTGGTATAAATAGTTTTTCCAAACATTTTTTAATATTATCATACCTCCATTTAAATCAATATATTCAAATTAGATTTCGTTCATTTGCAAATACTTAAAATCTTCCGCGTTTTCTCCCACCATATATATTTTCTTAAATAATTCTAATTTGTTCATGCAGTTCGCTAAACAGTTGGTTTTTGCATTTGTCTAATTTTTTTTTATTTTCCCCTTTCATACATGTATTGGTTCCCTCCCATCATGATCGCCATTGTACTTAACGACCCTACTGTGGCAATAATATTCATCAGCATATGATTACACGCCTTGATTTTTTTTTACTCTATACTTTGTTTTTAACCTGTCCTTCTGATTGCGAGTTCTGGTTTAATCAGGTTATACATTTTTTACTGTTTTAATAACGAGTCAGATATTAGCTTTTATGGTGAGAAGAAGTGCTCATGAGATGTGATATGGATGATAACAAATGTTAAAGATCTCTTAAAGTTCATAAAATCTAGGTCTTTATCCCATTCTAATTGTACTGATTCATACCACAGTAAGGTGTTTTAATTATTTTATACGTTAACATAATTAATGACAAATATGCTGTTTTATTAATTTTATATTTTAATTGTGCTACTGAGGAATGAATTAGTCAGCTACACTATGACGTCTAGTGCTTACTGGGGATTTAGAACCTTTTGTACCAGGTGAGAACCCTCCTAATTTTAGGTCATATGTTAAAGGCACCTTTTTATAAAACTCCAATTAATCAATTTCGAACGAGGAAAGCAACATGACTTTTTACTAAATTATCTTCAAACATAGCATTATATATATATATAAATTCAATAATTGTAAATTGCTTTAGCCGGATTTTGTACTAACATTTTGGAAATTATGATCATAAAAGATCCTAAATGCTGAACTATTTTTCCTTCCAACATTTTTATGAAAAAGTGCATTGACAGTGAACATTGAAAGTTAGGTAGATACAAAAGTAATCTTTTGAAAATATTACAATTCGGTCGTAGATAAATTTCCCTTGTATTGTTGTGTTATTTACAGAATAAACTTGAAACAAAAGAAGAAGAGGATGGTAAAATGAATAAAGAAAAGGTATTTTGAGTGAATCGCCAACAAAAAAATTAATTAACTGTGTGCTGATACAAACATAAAAACGTATATATATTAAGGATTTGTCATTAATTTTTCGTCTACCGAATAAAATGTAACAGATCATATCATGGATGCATCCCAAACAAATTGGCCACGAACACAATTTGTCTAAGAAACATTCGTAAAACTAAAGAAACAGATTTGGATAATATGCTGTTATGATAAGATAGATTTTGCATATTAGATTTTTACCCCTTTATGATTAATTATTTGTATTATATATAATTTTTATTTGAATCTAACCACAAATAATGATTTACAACAAAAGTAAAAGGATGTGAATTTCAACAATAAAAATTAAATGAAATGCATGCCAAATGAAATCACGTGATCAGCCTTAGGCTGAAAGTGATCCTTTTTGAAAGAAATTTCTATCTTTACAATTTAAAGTTGGACAGGGTACCACATTTTTGGTGAGAATAGTAAATCTTAAATTGTGTAATTAGTAACAAATATAAACAGTTTGGCAACTTTATTTGATACTTCTATTATGATTGGAAAGATTTTATTTACATAATTTAACTTACTTTATTATACTCAATTTGCATTTCTGTACTGATGTTTGCATTGATTCTATTTCACATTCATATTTATTTTTTTCACAAAATGCATCAATGGAGCATGCAAACTATTAAGTACTATGCCCGGTTGTATGACATTAGTCTTTTAGTAAAGAAATAGATCACAGTTACTTTAAATAGTTCAAACATTTTTTGTTCATAAATACATAATTTAATTTGCTTTGTAAGCTGACGTCATCGACGTTTTTACTATAAAAATTGTTAAAATTTATAGTTAAAATTAAATTATGAGGAATATTTCAAATTTCTGAAAAGGTTATACGATATAATATGGTTGGGGTCTGTTTACACCATTCATAAACCGCTTGGCGGTTTATTAGGCGTAAACAGACCCACACCATATTATATCGAATAACCTGTTGAGAAATTTGAAGTATTCCTTAAATAGAAATAGGACTTATTATAGTTTAATAATTAATTATTACAGTGTAGCGTCATGTGTTAATTGTTACTCATAGTTCAGGAGAAAATTCTACAGAAGATATGTACTCATACATCATTTAAAACGTAATATGTCAATAATAAATGTATGCCTGTTTCATGAACATTTTGTATAAAGATGACGAAAATGTGTTTTTCATGTAATATGCAAAATTTTTAAATAACACCTCAACAGGACTTTACAATTTTATAATTCATTAACTTGATATGTAATCATTGAAGAGAGGGGAAACTGTTAACAGTATAGTACAAATGGCAAAAGAATATGAAGAGTTTGAGAAACGTCAATCAGAACTAGAAAATGTGAGTAATTGCTTCATTTAATGGTCACAGTTAAATTTTATGTAATGGTGAAACTTGTCTTGCAATCAGCAAATAATGTTAGTAATCCTACATTACAACAGATAATAATTGGCCGTCATCAAGGTACAGTTATGCCAATGGACATATGTCTTGTGAAGTATCTTGATGTTTAGTATGAGACACATATAAGTCAGCTGTGTCGTTTACTTGTCTGAGCAAAAGTATTTTACTGACAGTGCACACATCTTATAGACAGAAGCACAAAATTACAGTTTTTTATGCATAGTTCGTATCCTGCATTTCCCTCTTAGATTTAATAAGGCATGAATATACAAGGGACACATTATTTATTGTTTGCAATTTGTTTCTAAATACTAGTTATACAATACGTCAATCATTCAAGAATGGTATAGTTGAATTTCATATTGATTGTTAAAATATCATTAGACAACTTAAATTTATTTCATTTAAAACAGACGGTAAAAGAAAAAGATGAAGAAATAGCAGACTTGAAGAAGCAGCTTCAAGAACTCAAAGATAAAGTCAACGAGTTAAACAACGTGAGTTTTGGTTTCGTAATATTGTTCACTGTCCTTTGTAAGTTTAATCTACCGAACCGCAGAACAAACATCGGATTTTTTAAATATTCTTAAAATATTTAAAATATAATATTTATTTCAAAATTTGTATAATGCAAGTTTCAATTGCAGCACAAAGTTATCGTTAGTCAAATTTAAATTTAATGAATTATTTTCGCTTGAATGATTTTCACTGATGTTAAAGAACGTCAAAGCCTCTCGTTTTATAAACTTTGAGGATTATTGTTTTCATTCCTCGGTATGGGTATAAAAGGCGTAAAAAATTTGATAATAGTCAGAATCAGTTTTCTGCATGCTGGGTAATATGCTAGAGTTGTAGCCAACCACTTCAACTTTTGCTACCGGGACCATTGAATGTCTTGGGATATATTTCAATACCACAAACAGCACAAATGACCGGCCATGGATTGGTAGACCACAAGTTATCACTCTCACCAGAACAGTGGTACTCTCCAAACGATCTAATGAATCAGTTCACCGCAGCTCCTAAAACCGAACGGCATACCGTCAGAACACACCAGCGACAAATTAGTGCTAATACAGTTCGTCGTTGATTAGCTACCAGGAACATCAGAGGTCGTCGTCCTGACAGATACGTTTTCAATTGGCTCGAAGCGACAAAATTCGCATTATCAGCAATGAAGTAGCATCATTGTTTCTTACGAAAGCTGTTCGCAGAACAAGGGTGTGGAGATACCACAAACAGCACAAATGACCGGCCACGGAGTTGCAGACCACAACCTATCACTCTCATCAGAACAGTGGCACTCTCCAAACGATCTGATGAATCAGTTCACCACAGCTCCTAAAACCGCTCGGTAAAGAAAGGTTTGAAGACAATTAAGTCTAAGTGTACTACCAAAACACTATGGCAATTCCTGACCACTATTTTAACAACAGTAAATACGGGACTTCAAAAATACAGTGACACTTTCTACTCAAGGAGTAGAATAAATGAAATGTGGATATTAAAAAATTCAAATGATCTGACAGACATCTTTGGTATTTCAATGGGTACTAATTGTGCTCCTCTCCTCACCGACCTGTTTTTGTACTCTTATGAGGCTGAGTTCCTAGAAGGCCTACTGAAGAAGAAAGAAAAGACACTGGCCCAGACCATTAATTTAGCATTCTGCTATATCGATGATGTTTTGTCCCTCAACAACTCTACATTTTGGTGACTATTTGCATTCAATTTACCCTAGCGAGCTTGAAATTAAAGACACCACCAATACACTAAGGTCAGCCTCTTACTTGGACCTACTTCTAGAAATAGACCCAGGAAACCTACGAAACTACAAAAACAAGGGTTTGTTGTACCTAGGTTGATGTTTTTCATACAGAAGTTCTATGGTCGCCACCTTGACTTAATTGATCGTTATGGGAAATCAGTGTCTCAAATACGATCTGACATTTTCGCTAAATCATAGATAGTGTTTCCTATTCCTGGATTTGACTTTTCACTAGACATGACAATGAGTAACTCGACGGGTGTCTAATTAGAGGCAGACACTGCTTACTCGTCCGGAGCACCTGAGTGCACCCATGGTTTTTATTGGGTTCGGGTAACTATCTTTCTGTGTTTTATGTTTTTGGTTTTTGTGTTGTGTTTTTCTATATCCGGCTTGTAACTGTCCATTGGCTTTTGGCTCTTGTTGATCGTAAGGTTTTCTTTGCTATTTTCTTGCATCACGGCAATGGATGCTTGGGGTGGTTCAAACATCATGCGGAGGAATTGGATTAAAAATTAAGCTTTGGTTTAGTTATCTTCTAAGACATTGACCCAGGAAGGGCAATGGTGTAACAGCTGCCCGATAGATTGACCAAGACTTGAGACCCCATATTATGCTACATTTTGCACGTTATCAAAACAAAACATTCTAGCATCATAACGCACGTGCGTAAAAGAGTACAAGCATCAACGGACCTCTTACAACAGCATGGTGTAAATGTTACTGATTGGCGGTCTTTGCGTCTAAATTTAAACCCAATTAGCATTTATTGGATGAAGTTCTAAGAGGGTTGAAGGTAGAGCAGCCAAATCCCAAAAATGCAGCTGAACCTTCGCAAAGGTTTCGAAGAGAATGGACACGCATTGCAGTGACGTTTATAAATGTTCTGATCAACTCCTTGCACCAAAGATATGCCGCTGTGATAAGTGCAGTTGGTGGACATACTCGTTATTGACCAGTACCATCATTTGAACCGTTACGTATAAATCTTCTAAACGCTGTGATAGTAACATTTTAGAAAACATCATATCCTAGAGACTGAAATTTATCCATTTAAATTTTGTGAAAATAAAATTATTAATTTTAATTTTATTTAAAATAAACGTCCATGAATCTCTTGTTCTATTCGACCTGTCATTTGCTGTGTATATGTTTGCCTTTTGAAGAATCCGCTATTGACTCAATAATGATCAACTGTTCCTTTTACACTTGTCTGCCATAAGTGGACAAAAACTATTTAAGCGACACATTATTATTGTTAATTTCTTCAAAATATAAATCATACTAAACGTCAATTTATATTGGGTATTATTATGTAAATATTTTTCGTCGGCAGGATTTAGAACACGGGCAAATAGCAAGCATGTGGTTTGAATTAATGACTAGAATTTTTTTATTCTAATATGATTTCTTTGAACGCGTTGGAAACAAACCTCAATTTAAATATTCAATAAAATATGATTGTTGCAGCCAAAAATCACAACTCCTGCTCCCCCGGTGTGCTGATACCCTTTTTATTATTACATATTGTACCTTTGTATTACGATAATTCAATAGAAAAAATGTTTCCACGAAAACACGTCCAGATTCCATATAGCCTTTATTGTTTACATGTCACAAATCACCCCTGACTTTTGCTACGTTGTGTTTTCAAAGGACCTTGAGTTGTTAACAATGACGTTAAGATGTATTCGGACAAACCGCAAGACTTTTCCCCGCCTTCACCGCAAAAAAATTTACTGTATCAAAATGAAGACATTGCGGTATTTCAAAATGCTAATAATTAACAGTGGAAAAAATTATTTAATTTTAATTTGCACCATTTAAGATTTACAACTGGAGCGTAGGCTTGACCAAATGCGCTAAGCAGTTTTTATTTGACACGTAAACACAGCAATACAGTCACAATTACGGTGACTGATGTAACAATCATTCAATTTTGTCGTTCTTTCTTCTGATTGTTAAATTATATTGTTAATGTTAGTAAATATGTTAGTTAGTTTTACACGAGAAAAATAATTTTGTAACAAGGGAGGATCTCGTAAATTGGAACAGCCAATCTAAACTACCCATCGAGGCGAGAAATGAAAAATTTCCATATTTTCATATCACAATCGAAATAGTTTATGGCTGCCTTAATTTTTATGGATTACTTAAATATGGATAAGCATTATATTCATATTTTACCATTAGGTTATAGATAACGTAAGTACTTACGTCACAATTAGTAGTGGTTACAATAAAGCTCGTACGTACAGAAGAAAAATCTGGGATTATAAAAGAGGCAATTACTACGAGTTTTCTAAACTTGTTGAAGAAAACTGACAAACACAAATTTTGGACGCTGTTGGCATTGACTATGCGTGTATTTATTTACGGATAAATTTTCATATAGCTTCAGATTGTATTACAGCTAGAGATTTTACAATAAGATATGACGATAAAGTTTGATTTTACTCAAATTTAAGAAAAGAAATTCATAAAGAAGTATAGAAAAGTTTGAGAAAATATACAAACAATAAAGGAATAAAGTAACACTTTTAAGCAAACGAAAAAGGATTGTCGCTAATGTTAACTGCAAAAACGTTACATGCATGTAAATTAAGTAATTATTAAGTGAAAATTGTGCCACAATAATGCGTTTTCTTTTTGCTACAATATCACATGAAACAAATGGCATGCGAATCATATGTGGCATTTTCACCTCTGTACATGTTCAATGCACCTAACTTATTATCGTAATTAGGTCATACGTTATTTTCTAAATTATACAAAATCTAACATCTTATGTAATTGCAGAGGATAGCGGAAAAAGACACAAGTATAGCCAACTTACAGCAACAGCTAAATGAGACCACAACACAACGTCATCAAATTGAGGAAAACTATAATAAAGTTGAACTAGAACTAGTAAAGATCTGCTGTGTTCATTATCTCATTTTATGTAGTGACGAATTTGTAATTAATTAATTAATTAATTAATTAATTGATTAATTTTATTAGAGATCATCAAGAAAACAGCACAGATTGAATTTCATTATGTTAATTATGTGTCTGTCTCATGAGCATTTTGTATTTAAAAAGTAACAAAAAAGTTGTTGTTTCCAGGTAATATGCCACATATCTTCACTTTCTGGTTTACCTGGGACATATTTGTAATAATATCTAAAAAGCCAAATTATACAACATATGTTTGTTTTTCCTGCGTATTTTTCGAGTGTATATGAAAGATTATTCAAATGACGGATTATTTAATAATAAAATCATATGGCTTATTCTTAATATAAATAAAACACTACTATTACTGTTGGAAAACATTATTTAAGCCGGGCATTATATATTAACTTTCATATGGTATGTTTAAATGAACTTATTTGTAACGATTGCAGCTACAACAGAAAAAAGAGAAAGCAGAAACAAGTATAACCAACTGCAAGAAAAAGCCAGAAGGGTTTACATTTGAGGAATTTGAAAAGGTAAGCTTCATGCAACATGTACAACATAATTTTCTTTTATTGACGTATATATCTATTTAACTAGCATATACAACATTTTAAACAATTATTTGTAAAATCAGATTCATATGCGTCATAAGACAAGAACTTTAGAGTCATGTTGATGACGATACTTATACTGTGAAACTGGTGATATTGTATCGTTTCAAACAAATGATTGTCCAACAACAGTGTCGACGGCTATAGTGGTGTAATAACATGTATTTGGAGGCCTGGCATGCGAAAAAACCTGGTTTAATCCACCATTTCTTTTAAAATGCTTGTACTAAGTCAGGACCACTGCTGTAGTTGCTTCATTTTTTGGTTCTCGTGTTTGCAAGTTTCTTGGACTTGTGTATTGTTGTCTTTGACAGTTTCCTTTATGTTCGGTATTTAATTTCATTTAATGAATATTTATGTTGCAAAGTTTGATATCAGATCAGTTAGGAGTCTATTTTTACATCCTGTGTTAACCCCAATGATCAGGGTGTTACATAATTATCGTCTTATACAGGCCTTTCTGTAAAGTACCGGGTATATTTTACAAACCAAGCAATTTTGAGCTACTGTCTGACCTATAAGCATGCACATCTTACACAAACTTGCTGTTAAAATGCTGGCAAACTGATCACTTACTTGGCTAACCTTATTGGGGGGCAATATTGGCCAAATCTAAATTCCAAACAAACTTGTTGCTAAGATGTTGGCAATATGAGTTGCTTTATTTATGTGGCAACGTTGGCCCAACCAGTTGGCGCATTGTAGAGCCAAATAGCAAAATAGCATTAGATAAACGTATTTTGCCAACTGTGGCTCAACGAAGTTGCCATAATATACCCATGATCGTTATGTGGGGAATATTAGAGAAATCGTAAAAGAATATTTTCCGATTCTTACCCAAAACATGTAAGTCATTTAAGTTTTAATATCTGATATAAATTTGCATTGTCATGATTAAGTACATCACAACTGCAGTGTAATCACGAAACGTAACAAAAATGCCGATAGCTTCTGTTTAGAATGTCGTATATACGTCATGAATGGAATGGAACATGAAGGTAACATCATCAAACAAAACAGTAGCACAGCAACAGAACTTTGCTTTGCAAATTTCATGTACAGTCTCTGTACCGGTGTTTCCTCATCGGTAATTCCGCGCATGTTAAGTTTCTTCAACTTTTGGTATTTAGAAAAAATGATTTATTTTTAACCTTTCGTTGTCTATTAGTGTTCTTCATATTCTTTTCTCAGAAAGTTTATGTATAGCTCTGCACCACATTTGCGTCATTTTACAAAATCTAAGCTGAATGAAACTATCTTTAAAAAAATCTTGAGTATGTCAATGAATGTTAGATTTCGTTTATTGTCAAAATTTACTAATTTCATCATTTGTATTCCTGTATTAATTTGTTGAGCATGAACGATATCACCGGACATACCATTGTTTACATAAAAAAGTCAATTCTGAAGAAAAGACAAAATAAAATACTCGGAATTTGAACTTAATTAAACTCATGATTTAAAAACAATTCATTCAAAGATACAATTACTTTTCACCAATATATGTTTTTTTGAAAAATATAGCTGACCAATATAAACTTTAAAATTAATCTGTTCAGCCGTTGATAAAGATCAAAGAGAAAATAAGTGGTCTGCTTTGGCAGACAAAGAACCTAACTAATCAGATGTTAAAAAATTTAGACACCGTCCAAAGCCAGAATATTATAGCTCAGAATTAAAAGACGAATAAAAAAGTACACAGGACAGTTTGTTTTGTGCGTTGTTTAGGATATAACGCCACTTTTCAGCAAGTTTTCAGCTAGTTTGTTTCGTCCAGTTTTAATTTAGAAAAGTAAGCTTAAAACACCGACCTAGCTAAGACAGGAAACTTACAATCTTTGTAACATATGGTTGGAATCGAGCACTCTCTGATCGCATTAAAGCTCGAACCATCAACCTCAGCGTTGATAGACACGTTATTAATAGTAGATGACCAACTATCTTAACTATTGACCACTAAGGCACTTCGGAAAGAGGAAGCAAGGGGTTTAACTTTATAACGTTAACATAGCGACCGGTAAGTAGTAATTAAAAATAATTTTCAAATAAATCCAATGTGAAATTATCATCGAAGTAAAGTCAAAATAAATGAAGAAAGTATAATACTTATTACAAGTCGAATATTCCTTGTTCTGTCAGGACTGACACTAAGAATTCTGATCAGGCAAAGAACCGTTGAAGAAGCATCATCTCGCAGAGACAGAAAAAAATGGGTTTTGCTCCTATTTAGAGAATGAAATTCTTAAACAAGAAGGAAGGATGTCCTAAAAGAGTATTGTATCGTTTGACAGTACAAATTTTACGACTCATTAAGGGGATAAATCTAATGTACAGTTAAGATAACGCCGTTATGGACCACAACATTGAAACTATTAGTCGTAATGATCTAGTGTTTTCATTTGCCAAATTATTGGGTGTTGTATGTAAAGGAAGTGAGAAGGTGCATGTCTCCTATTGCCTGTTACGATAAAGCCGTTATGGGCCAAAACATTAAAATTATCAGTCGAAGTGACCAAGGGTCTTCACCATCAGCCATCCACGTGGGTGCTAAATGTACAGGAATTAATCAGGTGCATAACTCCCATTGACAGCTACGGTAAAGTGGATATGGGAAAAATTAAGACCATAATGTGCTTACCATAAATTGTGGTATTTACGACAACACCAGTTTCGGAATTGTTCCAGTCAGAGGCACCAAAGGTTTTTAAAAGTAACATTTGGTTGCAAAAACTCTCTAGCAACCGCATATTTCTTAATTCGGGGCATCGGAAAAGTCATTTTTGATTTTTTAAACTCACGTTTGATTGAGATAGGTGACTAACAATCATATATTTTTCTTAATGTTTAATGCAGAAATGTCATTTCTAGTGTTTGGACTTCACGTCCGGTTAATTAAACGTACCTAGCAACTATCGTTCGGGCCAACATAAACTGGAAAAATGTCACTTTCGGTTGAAGAACTATCTAAAAACATAAATTTAGTAGTGTCAATGCTTTGACACAAATCTGATTAACATCTTGTAAATGTTCTTAGACAATTAGTCATTTCATTAATTTTCTAAATATACATTATAGAATACATTATTCAGGCAATACACTATATAATAGCGTCATTTTATGTTAAAATGTAAACAGTTAGATAACGTAAAATTCATTTGTAAAAACTGAATATTAAACAGGTTGGAAAGGAAAAGGCCGAACTTGAAAAGACGGCATTTGAGTTGAATCGTCTTAATCATAAACTTGGAGAAGAATTAGAAAAGGTGAGATTCGTGCTTGCAATATTATTCACTGTCCTTGGAATGTTTTGAATCGACTAGTGTCTTGTTTGTGAAATTGGTAGACATTTTTTAAATATCTCATTATAGAGTTTTTTTTTCAGTATTTTCGTTTCCTGAAGCTTTGCTAATAAATGTCATCAAAGATACCAAGCTAATAAAAATTAATACACCAGACTGCGATTAGTTAAATCAAGACACTACTGGCGCTCATACCGAAAACATTTTCAAATCCAAATCCTTAAGATATTGTAGAGATGTTTTACCAAAATTAAGTGGAATGCAAACTGTATTTCAA
This sequence comes from Limnoperna fortunei, assembly GCA_944474755.1. Classification (NCBI taxonomy): domain Eukaryota; kingdom Metazoa; phylum Mollusca; class Bivalvia; order Mytilida; family Modiolidae; genus Limnoperna; species Limnoperna fortunei. The sequence goes on along the minus strand of OX104124.1, from coordinate 34,198,927 downwards.
AACAGTATTAGTTTACATTGTGGATTTGATTAATTAGAGCACATTAGTTTGAAGACGATTTTACAACCTGTGTTAACTTGAACCCCCAAAGCTCAGAGTTTTAGATTCTTATTCTTATGCAGGCATTTTCTGTGAAGTTTGTATGCATATTTTACAATACTGCAATTATAACTTCAAAACGTTCTTTTTTTTATTACCAGTCATTGCGCAAAGTAGTTGTATACAAGTACGTGCATAAAGACAATGATGTTGTTAATGTACACGTTTTAATGAACAATACACCCAAAAATATAACTTGCTCAAACTTTGTTGCAAGTAAACAAGTCTAGCAATGTAAATCAATCTTTAAACAGCAATTTCAATTTAACATTGAATCTTTAAAAGCATAAATATGTATAAAGGAAAGACAGATGAAAGACAAACTACTAGGCATAAAACTCATCAAACAATAAGCAAGCAAAACACAAAATAACGAAAACGCAACATAATATCCTATGTACAAAAAGGGACATTCGGAAGAAATTTTGAATTCAAAAGATGTATGCAAAAATACTAATAAACGAAGGTAATATCAAAATACCGAACACTTTAGCAAAAATGTTGCAACTATAGCAATGGCCCTGATTTGGTACATTCATTTCAAAATGAATGGTCACTTAAATAAGATTTTATGGCATACCAAACCACGCGCCAAGGATTAATATTAGTACAATGATGTATTTACAAATTAAATTCATTTTTTATTGCAGAGTCATTGGGCAATGTACTGTTGTTTTGCGGTTGTGATTGGCTATGTCGTAATTCGTTGTGTTTCAAATCAAGCTGTTCATTTACATTATTGTATGGAATTATAATAACACATTAGATGTGAAGCAGATTATTTGTAAACAAGTAGAAATCAGTATAATTTATTTTCCTATTGTATATTGTATATGTAATTGCATATATACTTTTCCTTTTTATTTATCTTGTTTGTTTATTTTCCTGATAAAACATATCGTTTCTGTAGATGAGTTTGCTTTTGTTTAACATAAATAAATATATAAATAAATGCCTGGTGGCTCGTGCTCTTACCATTGCATGTTGAGCTTATAGTCCGATTTCATGTGGACATTTGACTTCTGTCCAAGAACATACAACATATTTTTAATAAGTGTTAGCAGACGTTCTGTCAATGATTCAGACAGACTCAACGGTATATCGCATTAACCGTATGCATCATTACAAGTTAGCACCTTTTTTTATTATCGGGAAGTAATTGTACATTTTTACAATTATATTGTTAAAATAACATCTCATTTCAAAAATTGCCATATTCAAACATAAAGGTCGTAAACCAGTTTAAACGTTGGCACTTGTATGCGTTACTAAAATCGAGGAAGCGTTGTCCACGAATCTTTAAACAGTTGTATATGTGATTTTTTTCTAAACATTAAATACACATAGAAAGAAATGTAAATCTAAAGATAGTAAGCAGAGTAAAAACGAAATGACTTAGCCACAACTAAAACCAACCAAGCGACACAACAGAGCACCAAGCATGCACACAATACCAAAATGATTAAGCAACACGAAAATCTATGAACAAGAGGTAGAGTTAAGTATGCCGTAAAGATATGCTTGTGAATTTTTTTAATGGCATGTTTTAAATTATAATAAAGTCAATGAAAATCAAAACGAAAGAAATAAAGCCTGAAAGGTTGAAATAACATCAAATTATCTTAAAAGTTAATACATACGATCATAACGATTATCAAAAGAGTTTGATTGGAACGCAATATTTTTAAATTTAAATTAGATAAATTAATTAAAAAATAAAAAAATATTATCAATTCAATATATATTAAGAAAAAACAAATACAAGTTCTATGTAGAGTAAAAAGTCATAGTAGATACAGACTCACTTGTACAAGTAAATAAGTACAGTAAATCCTGCTGAAGTCAAATTTAGTAAATTTCAACAAAGTCACAATAGTCGAATAAACGTCAAAACTATATAGTTCTTAAAAATAACTTTTCAGATTTTTATTGCAGTTTATTCTCTTTAAAAAGCAAAATATCACATTTTTTGCAAAAGGAGCAACGCAAAGGATTCTAAAATCTACTTTAACTTTCGATTAAACTAAATAATTAGGTGATTTTTACAATTTCTCTCCAACCATGTATGATTCGTTTTCACAAGTAAACAATTTTTTCATTTGTGCAGCTAACCATAAGTTTCTGGATGTATTATGGAGAACATTCTGTGCATTGCAGCAGTCTTTATGATGCGAGGGGAAAAATACTTGCTACCGGGACATTTTATTTTACTGAATGAATTTTAATGTCTACATTTATTTGATTTTTGAGTTTGTCAAAAATTTAGTAATATAGTACAGACATGATGTAAGTTTTATTCAATTAATATTTAAAACTCGAGAAATTGAGCCATAGTATTCTACAAATTAAGTCCGATTTTGGCACTGCAAAGTCAAATGTCCTAAACGTCATCTAAATCTATGCCTATTGTTGCGGTCTATCACCATTTTCTTCATATTCTGCTTGTTTGTGTCCTTGAACCGCAGTCTTGGTCCTCCTTGGTTTCAATGTCGTAGATTACTGAGAGGAAAAATCTGCCTGCCGAAAGTTGCACCGATGATTTATTCTTTCTACATTTCTAAGCCATCTCAGGTTCATATGAATGAGAATATTCTCAAGGGATAGAAGAGTTTTATAAGGATTATTATAAGTGCACTATGTACATACAATCTACAGTCATTATCTGTTGTAGACAACAAAAAGGTAATGTGGCTTGGTGATTGGGTGTTGTGGTATTGTGGTTATCATTGGCATTCGGCGTGAACTTCAACATTTCTTACAACACATGACCTATTGGGATTTGGACCATAGTTGTTTTGAATGATTCTCTGTAATTCCCGTTCAAAATAGTTACAAAGCTCTCAAAATTACTTCATAAAGGGTTATTACAACTCTTTAATGTAATTCTTCTGAAATTGCATATGAGACTTATTCAAAGCTAAAGATCTATGCACTATTGACCTTTCTTGCACATTTCGTACTCCTAGACCTACGTTGCGTTCATGGCTTTTCTAGTTTGCGACACGGACCAGATTCGGGAAATTTTACTGTCTCAAGATGAAACTTTATAATGTTACACTGTTTACAACCTCTTTTTAAAAACTTGCATGTTTGTGTTTTTATCAGGTATTATGTAATCAATTTGGACATAAATATGAACAAATATGAACATAGACAGTCAGAAAGGAACATATTTAATGTCTCTTTGTAAGTTCCTTATATGTTCTTTTATTGCAGTGTAAAATGTATAACTGATGTAATTATAATATTTAAAAAAATCTACTCGTAATAGAATTGGAGATTGTGAAAAAGACTTGAACATGTATCATGTTTAAAAATTATTAAATTGTATTTTTGTACTGTTTATATCTATAAAAATTTATTTTTATTTATTATGTTGTATAGAATTCTACACGGCTTAATAGAACTAACAAGTCGTTTAATATTTTACTTTATCTTTAATACTTTTTACAGTTTCAAGTACCATTTTGTATATATCATCTTACTGATGCAGTTATTGAATTTCCTGATAATAAATTATTCATTAAATTTTGTGATATATATTACCAATTACTTTATTGATCTTGACGATATGACGGGTGCCACTTGGTAAGCAAGAGCTCTTTACCCTTTCGAAGAACCTGAATTCAACCCCCCCCCCCCGGTTTTAGCGTAAACGTGCACTACTTACGGTCCGCCATCTCGTGACTATTTCGTCGCTAGGTGGCGGTAATGGCAATAACTTGATAGCCAAGTACCTGAAAGTCCGATGACAATAACTTTAAACGGTCATTATCATCATGTTTAGAAAAGCAGAAAAGCAGAAAGTTGTATTATTAGACAAGATTTTGGCAAGAGTACATTTTTTATTCCTGATCTAACCAAGAAACCGGACATGAGGCTCAACAGTTTGAGGATTTCTACTTAGCATGCAAAAATCATTTTGCTTTCATAATAGTTTAATTGTAACGTGCTGTTTTATTTACTACATCTTCAGTTAGGTGTCCTTATTTACCTTTTTTCTCTTTAAACATTAGTTAGAATTTAAACCATAATTTGAATACTAATATTAGTTTTATTATTTCAACGTGCATCATGTCATGAAATTATGCACAGTATGGAACGAAACGTTTTTATACAAAATATGTGCGAAGCAGACTTTATAATAAAGGACAGTCATTATATGTAATATATTTAAACTATTTCTTTTCGCGAGTACAAATATTCCCTTTACTTCATATATTTACCCAATATTAGTATTTCCAGTAAAATGTATTTTGTGTGTGCATAAATAAACATATAAAAAGTTTCAAAATTTTGTATGTCATGTAACATATAAAGGTATTCGACAAAAATCAATGAAATTCTAAACAAATTAAGTAGTTATCTGAGCATTAGAGTTTTTTATCCAAAATAATCCCACCATGACAACATAAGCAATTTCTAATTACATAATTGAAATTAATCTTGTAAGATTTCGGAATAATCGTGTTTCAAATAATCTCGCAATTGCAATAAACATCCTGATTATCCTTCGCGAACGAGAAGCGATGCACCTGTGAACGTTTCACATTCATGTAAAAACTGACATTTCACGACGTACATAGCTGACTACGGAATATTATACACCTCGCCATAAGTTAAGCAACACCTACAATTTTTTTTTTTATAATTTCAAAAATCTTAATGAATATCAAGCCATCATTCGAGCACGGGAAAGTTACTTTAATTTACTCCTCTGGAAAATCTTTAAATAGCAAAACCAGTTTGTCATACGGTAGTCGAGCACGCCTAAAAGCCGTGTTTTCCTTAACGATTAGGTGTTCATCTCCTGGTCTTTTTCGACTTCATCTTTACATTTTTACAATGCCTAGACGTAATTAAGTGAAGCTGAGAAGTGCAGATCGTTGGAATGCGTGATAGTGGAGAGAGCTTGCGTCAGCTAGCGCAACACTTTGACATTCACTTTAGTATTGTATCGCGGCTAGTAAAATGTCATCGAGAATATGGAACTATCCAGGAACGTCCTAGTTCACGTCGACCACCAAAAACATCTGAAAGGGAGGATAGAGCACTCGTTCGTGTAACCAAACGCCAACTGTTTGCCACTGCAAGATATCTTCGTGGCGATTGGAATATTGCAAGCAGAGTCACCGTTCGAACAGTTAACAGGCGCCTAAACAATGCAAGGTTGAGAGCTCGTCGTCCCTTGAAACGTCCACTGTTGACACAGGGACATCGCCAAGCATGTTTAGAGTGGGCGCGATATCACCGCCATTGGAATATTTGAAGCTGGCGACGAGTACACTGGACCGACGAGGCACTAATTACAACCAGAACACCATCCTAGGCACTACATCGTTTGGCGTTCTTGGTGTTACAGTGTGGGGAGGCTTTTCATACGACTGTAAACTGAATCTGTATGTGGTTGATGGGGCAATGACAGGGAACAAATATCGAAATGACGTCATTAACGCTATTATTGTGCCACATTTTGACAATCATGCACTTGGTAACAGACTCATCTTTATGGATGAAAACCCGAGACCTCACCTAGCTGCAATTGTACGGGATGTTATTGAAAGGGAAGCTATTGAGCATCTTCCATGGTCATACAATGTCACCCGATATGAGGAGGAGAGTTAATGAACTGTACCCGAAGCGTGGTGGTTACACGACTTACTGTATATTTTTGAGTTTAACACATTTCAAAGTGACTTTTGAACGTTGACCTGTGTTTACTTTAAGTTCATGAAATTGAAGTATGATATCAAACTTATTTTTTGACTAATGAAAGTTATATTTGCACTGTTTCTTGATATCTTTGATTTGAACATTTTTTCATCAAACAATAAGTAAAGCGACTGTACACATGTTGTTGGTATCTTTCGTTTGTCATTGATGTTTAATAAATTGTCTTTTTTTTAAATATTAAAATATATAAAATCTTAAATGAATCTCTGGAAAATAATAGGGTGTTGCTTAACTTATGGCGAGGTGTATATTATATTTAAAAAAAACAAATATAACTCTCTATTTGATATTAATTTTCTTCTCCAAACAACATCTTGTTCATATTATATGATAAATTACGACAGGTTCAAAATGTTGTCTGATTTAATACAAACACAATTCGAAACATTAAACGTTTTTTTTTTTTGGTTTTTTTTTGGTTTTTTTTTTTTTTTTGGTTTTTTTTTTTTGTTTTTATTTTTTTTTTGTTTTTTTTTGTTTTTTTTTTTTTTGGTTATCGTATTTTGTTAGCTGGTGATGGGACATCGCCAACCTTTATACATTCGTCAAAGAGCGAAAGCAGAAAACATATTTTAAACTGGATTATTTATAATATGTATTGGATACACCACGCTTATTGTATCTTTTTGTCACAAGGTGCACATCTCGTGGCAAATATTGTCAAACAGATTCTATCACTTTTAATCAACTCTAAAAGCGTAACAGTTGAAGACATGTAAAAAAACATTAATGGCAAATAAACAGCATATTAATTTAATTTTTTGCGAAGTTTCATTTAAATCATTTTCTCCACATTAATTTAGTTGTACTTTCGGTTTCATAAAGAGACAAATTTTACCAGAATAATAATTACTCTGAATAAACATTCATCTTAAACTTTCTCATTTTAAATGGTTAGCGGACTGAGAAGCAACTATTAAAAAAGTTTTGGGTTCATTTAAAATGAGAAAGTTTAAGATGAATATGTTATGATTGTTTACGTTATTTATTTATATTGACACTCAATGACTAAGGCCATTCGTTGGTCAGTCTGTGTCTAAATTTATGACAAGAAACACCGTCATATGTATCGTTGCATAATCTTCTAGACTTGTATATTATTATTTTTTGTTTATGCTGTATCGTCATGTTTGTCGATCCGATACTAAATAAGTGTACTGGTTCAGCAGCATTCTTTTAGACCCTTTATATAATATTTTGAACTGCCTGTATTGTGTATCTACACGATCCCAGTGGACTTATATTATTCCATCTCCCAATGAAGAATATCTTAAACATTTATAGTTAAACGCCACTGATGAGTCTTATGTAGACGAAACGCGCGTCTGGCGTAATGAATTTGTCACCTTGATAATTTTGATTACATCTTGTTGGAATATTTGAGCAAAGCTAAGTAACAGCACGTCACGTCCCCGGTTAGCGGACTGAGAAGCAACTATTAAAAAAGTTTTTGGTTCATTTAAAATGAGAAAGTTTAAGATGAATATGTTATGATTGTTTACGTTATTTATTTATATTGACACTCAATGACTAAGGCCATTCGTTGGTCAGTCTGTGTCTAAATTTATGACAAGAAACACCGTCATATGTATCGTTGCATAATCTTCTAGACTTGTATATTATTATTTTTTGTTTATGCTGTATCGTCATGTTTGTCGATCCGATACTAAATAAGTGTACTGGTTCAGCAGCATTCTTTTAGACCCTTTATATAATATTTTGAACTGCCTGTATTGTGTATCTACACGATCCCAGTGGACTTATATTATTCCATCTCCCAATGAAGAATATCTTAAACATTTATAGTTAAACGCCACTGATGAGTCTTATGTAGACGAAACGCGCGTCTGGCGTAATGAATTTGTCACCTTGATAATTTTGATTACATCTTGTTGGAATATTTGAGCAAAGCTAAGTAACAGCACGTCACGTCCCCGGTTAGCGGACTGAGAAGCAACTATTAAAAAAGTTTTTGGTTCATTTAAAATGAGAAAGTTTAAGATGAATATGTTATGATTGCTTACGTTATTTATTTATATTGACACTCAATGACTAAGGCCATTCGTTGGTCAGTCTGTGTCTAAATTTATGACAAGAAACACCGTCATATGTATCGTTGCATAATCTTCTAGACTTGTATATTATTATTTTTTGTTTATGCTGTATCGTCATGTTTGTCGATCCGATACTAAATAAGTGTACTGGTTCAGCAGCATTCTTTTAGACCCTTTATATAATATTTTGAACTGCCTGTATTGTGTATCTACACGATCCCAGTGGACTTATATTATTCCATCTCCCAATGAAGAATATCTTAAACATTTATAGTTAAACGCCACTGATGAGTCTTATGTAGACGAAACGCGCGTCTGGCGTAATGAATTTGTCACCTTGATAATTTTGATTACATCTTGTTGGAATATTTGAGCAAAGCTAAGTAACAGCACGTCACGTCCCCGGTTAGCGGACTGAGAAGCAACTATTAAAAAAGTTTTGGGTTCATTTAAAATGAGAAAGTTTAAGATGAATATGTTATGATTGTTTACGTTATTTATTTATATTGACACTCAATGACTAAGGCCATTCGTTGGTCAGTCTGTGTCTAAATTTATGACAAGAAACACCGTCATATGTATCGTTGCATAATCTTCTAGACTTGTATATTATTATTTTTTGTTTATGCTGTATCGTCATGTTTGTCGATCCGATACTAAATAAGTGTACTGGTTCAGCAGCATTCTTTTAGACCCTTTATATAATATTTTGAACTGCCTGTATTGTGTATCTACACGATCCCAGTGGACTTATATTATTCCATCTCCCAATGAAGAATATCTTAAACATTTATAGTTAAACGCCACTGATGAGTCTTATGTAGACGAAACGCGCGTCTGGCGTAATGAATTTGTCACCTTGATAATTTTGATTACATCTTGTTGGAATATTTGAGCAAAGCTAAGTAACAGCACGTCACGTCCCCGGTTAGCGGACTGAGAAGCAACTATTAAAAAAGTTTTGGGTTCATTTAAAATGAGAAAGTTTAAGATGAATATGTTATGATTGTTTACGTTATTTATTTATATTGACACTCAATGACTAAGGCCATTCGTTGGTCAGTCTGTGTCTAAATTTATGACAAGAAACACCGTCATATGTATCGTTGCATAATCTTCTAGACTTGTATATATATATATATATATATATATATATATATATATATATATATATATATGTCAAATTTGGCATTTTAATTTAGACGATCAATAAAATCAACAATACATTGAATTTTTATAAAATAAAGCTTTCTCAAGACAAGACAAGACAAGACAAATGCTTTATTATCCTCTGGCACAAAGTCTACAAGAGGGCAAAACATACAACAATATACAATATTCACATTGCAGCAGAGTAATAACAAACAGATAGATGATGTAGAAATCACTATTACATCACATGTTTTCATTCATGGATTTACAATTACTATTAGTAGTATTAGAACGCGTGCTTATACAAATTTATAAATTTGGAAGAAGGATTAAATAATATTTTTGGATATATAATTAATAAATATATAGGTAAGTAATAATAATACTTGTTATTTGTAAGACTTGATAATACATAAGGTTATTCATATTCATAGCTATATATGTGGGTGTGTCAAATGATTCTTATAATTTGTCTAATGGAGGAGCACATTTTGTGGCATAGTTTAACATTGCAATATGCTAACATATTGTACATTTTATTCTCTGTTGGGCACATCCAATAATATCTTGGAAGAAGTTTCTCTCGTAATTGAGCTACCACTGGAGTTTTACAGATAAAGAAATAATGGAATTCGTCTTATAACATTTTACAATGATTACATATTTGTTCATGTTTGGGAATTCTTAACCATCTCCCAGTTTTTACTGTAAATTTAATATCGGAGCATCTTAATTTACTCATAATAATTCTATCATTCTTTTGTAACCTTAATAAAAAGGATTCCAGTTTGAATTCTATTTTAAATTTACTATAAAATTCCCCTCTTGACAATTCTTGCATCTGAGAAAACCATTTTTGTACAAATTGATCGAGTACTTTTTGTTTTAACAAGGATTTCAATGCATCCTTTTTAACAGGTAATTGCTGATACCAGATATAGCTTAGACCTGTATTCATAAATAGATTTGATATATCCTATCCATTTAAATTGTATTTGGTTGCTCTCGTGAAGTTTAAGCATGAGTTTAAATAACATGTAGGACAATTTACTATTATTTTCCAGTAGACTATTCCAAAATATACCCTTTCTAATCTTAATGACAATCTCAATAGGAAAAAGACCTAATTCCCGGTATACCATATATTTTGGGGTGTAATTGTCTCTTAAGCCTAGCATTTTCTTACAAATTGTAACTGTATCTTCCCAGCCCCGTCTTTAGATTAAAATTCCCAAACTTCACTAGAGTAGATAAGTATTGGAACAACAAGTGAATCAAACAATCTGAGCTGCAAATCAATTGGTATACATAAATTTCTGAGTTTTCTATTCAAACCATAAAGTGCTTTATTTGCCTGGTCAATCAATTTCTTTCTTGCAGTACAAAAGGTCCCATTATAATTAAAAACTAAACCGAGATATGGAAAATTATCTACGATCGATCTCTAATTCTACCCCAAATAATGTAAAAGATCTTTACAGGTTATATTTACGCTTGCTAAAATTTGAACTCGTCGGAGAACACCATCAGTCTATTGTTAAGTATAGAAGTAAAAACTATTAAAATATTTAAAAGTAGTACATATATTGGCATCATATCATCTATAGAATACTTAATATATTCATTTATAACATCATCAACACAAAATGATTTACCATTTTTGGAACTTTAATTACATTTTGGATCTCTTCCGTGTTACATGTAATTGGTGCATTGAGTAAGTCCTCTAATTCAGGACTTATATTATTAATATCAAAATCTATTTCATTTTCATCATTATTGGTATTTTTGTTCAGATTTTCAAAATGCTTATACAGTTCAACTAGTGGAATAATGATATTAAAGTATTCAGTCACCATTAATTTTTAAGAAATTATTTAAAATTTTCCAAAAACTCTTCACTACTACTTTTAGCAGTATTTCTTAACTTATTTTCTAGAATTGGAAATTATTATGCGCTTTAGCAGTAACTTCCTTATACTGTTTACTATATTTTAGTAAATTAAGTCGGTTTGATTCATTTTTATTTATATTATAAGCCTTTCTTGCTCTGTTGAATTTTTTCCTGTGTTCATAGCATTTTTTTGTATACCATGGTTTAGATTCAGGTTTAAATGTACTTTTCTTATGTCGTCTGTTAAACACTTCCTTACTACTGCTGGTGAATAAATTTGATATTTTATTGGTAACCACGTCAATATCTTGTTGACTAGAACTATCCGAGGAGTTTAACCTTTCGAGGTCAAATAGTATATTGTCCAGCTCGCCTTGTTTGTTGTGAATTGTGTTATGAACTCGGATTTATTATTTGTCGTCCCACCTGGGTGACTTTTGACAAATCTTTGTTTCTAATAACTTGTGTGTTTGTATGCGTGCATTTTTGCAAATAGCGATGTGTATTGGGTTGTGTATATCGGTTAAAATCATCAATATAAAATTCAGTTACGTTTGACATCAAGCTAGAAGACAATAAAAAGTAATCTACCACGCTAATATTTTTACAATTTCTTTTACCTATACCTCTGTCTAGTCCAATTCTTGAGTTACCATTATATAAATTATTTTTGTTACTTAAACTCAACAATTTATATTAGGTAGTTCGTCTACTATTGATCACGTGGTCTGTCAACACTGAGATTGCGGGTTCGATTCTTACTGCGGGCAGGGTGCACTCGACTCCAATCTTAATTGACAAGAATTGCCAGCTTTCCTACCGCAGGTCGGGGGTTTTCTCCGGGTACTCCGGCTTCCTTCACCAATAAAAACTGGACGCCATGATATAGCTGAAAAATGGCTGAAAATTGCGTTAAACATCATTCAAACAAACAAACAAATCAACAATTTATAACCATATGTTTTAGCTTAAAAGTACACTGAGTGGATCTTTCCAATGCTATATTTAGTTCTGTCAATTTCTTATAATCCATCATATAAGAAAGCATATCACTATCCCCTTCTAAATTAAACAAACCAAGTATGGTATCATCTGGTATGATATAATCACTTAGTGTACTGGTTTTAGCATTAAAATCTCCAACTAAAGCATAGTGCATATCAGAGCGTTTAAGTAAATCTACAAGCTCACATTCTATCTCATCAAATGCTTCAGCATTTGAATATTTTGACCCCTCTGGTGGAATATAAACACAACCTAATAATGTATCACAATTTGAACCAGTAATATCTTCGGACATTTTACCCACTAAGCATATTGGCAATCAGTTTTTATAAAATTCATGAATTTTTCTAGCTCATGCTTATATAATATAGATATACCACCATATTTTTTTCTCATTTGCTTTCTATTTTTATGAAAACTCTTGTACCCTTTTGGTAAGCATATAATATTATTTTCTTCCAGTTTTGTTTCAGCAAAAATACAGAAATCATAATTGACTCAGGAAAACTACAAACTAGACTCTATGACAAACGTGATGACTTCAACTTTCCAATTGTCAACTTCCGTTCATCGACAGCAACATTACAGCAGCTCCAGCGTATGGTGTTTACTTTTCACAACTTATACGTTATTCTAGATTCTGCGATCAGTATTCCGATTTTCTTAACCGGTCCCTGCTATTGACTGCTAAACTACTCAAACAAGGGTTTGTTGCACCTAGGTTGATATTATCTCTCCAGAAGTTCTATGGTCGTCACCATGACTCAATTGATCGTTATTGGAAATCAGTGTCTCAAATACGATCTGACATTTTTGCTGAGTCATAGGTAGTGATTCCTATTACTGGATTTGACTTTTCCCTAGACATGACAATGAGTAACTCGACAGGTACCTAATTAGAGGCATGCACTGCTTACTTGTTCGGATCACCTGAGTGCACCCATGGTTTTTATTGGGTTTGGGTTACTCTCTGTTTTTTTGTTGTTTGTGTTTTTGGTTTTTGTGTTGCTTTTGTCTATATCCGGATTTGTAACTGTCTTTTGACTTTTGGCTCTTGTTGTTCGGTCGGTTTTCTTTGCTATTTTTCTTACAACTGTATCATTAAATTCTTGAAATTTCAATTTTGATTTTAGACCACATACATTTAGAAATAATAATGTAGCCGGGTTCGTTCAGGGTAGAAATCAAAACAAACTCCAAAGGTTTAACTTTATTTAATACAAAGAATATGTAGAACCATATATATATAAATATCTCTGAAAAAATACAAAATCAACAATTAAGTCAAATGAAGACAATTTAGTTCATGAAAACTAAATATAAAGATTCCAATATATTTATCCATGAAATTACAGTAACTTGTACTTAAAGTACTTATCAAAATGTCTATGAATCATATATAAAAAAAAAACACGCTCAATTACTTATACAAAAATACTAAACTACTATAACAATAATAGTTTCAAAACTCATTCAATAATTGATAAAAATTGTAATAAAATATATCATACCATCAGTGTGACAAGACTACATCATGAAAATATACAATGGAACTCAGTGGAGACTCTGATGGTGAATCTACAAATGAAAACTATGTTTTACAAAAAATGCAAATCTGGATTTCCATAATAAAAAACCACGATGAATCAAATTTATCAAAAATAGCTTTAATATGAATATAAAACTTTATATCAAAAATTGAACTATGAAATGAATAGTAAACTTTATCTTAATCCATCATGAAAAATGAAAGATCTCAAAAACTTCCAACACAATAACTACTTACAATTAAAGGAAAAATAAAGATCCAAAAAAAAATGGTAAATCCAGTATGTTAACAGTTGAACATTAACTTTGTGTCTGACATAGAACTCAAAAATACTAATCATTTTATACTCTTGTGCAAAAACCAGTTTTACAAAAATAGTTCAAAAGACTCTTCTAGAAGAAACCCATATTTGGAGATGTAAGACAAAAATCCAATCATATGCAAATGAAAAGGAAAGAATGACCAAATAGGGAACATGGGGTGATATGCACAATACCACTGGACTGACACATGAAATCTACTCACGTGTGCAACAAAGCATATCTGTTGAAGAAAAATTTAATTAGTTCTAAACATGAAAATCAATATAAAACATATCAAATACAGTCATATATACTCTGAAATATAAATATAATAAATATCAGAATATCAAGCTGAAAAATAAAACATAGACAAAATGCGTATCCACTGCAATACACATAAACCTGTAATAGACATTTATATAATGAGCAAAGAGCGATAACTCCAACTCACCAATGTGACTATACAGACTGTATACTCACAAGCGATAAAGAAGCTACAATAAATCTAGAAATATGAAAAATATCAAACAAGACAAAATATATAAACATCTTGAAATAATAAAACACAAATGATCAAAATCTATGCCGGCCACACAGTTCCCCCTGTTGGGAAATGGCGTCCCCGACATTTATTTATTAATAACAACATGTAAAATTGCATCACAAATCTTCTCATTCATAGCACTAAAAGAATTTTCATTTGTCAATGACATGAGAAATAGTACTTTCCTCTCCCAAGAATCTGGTTGTACAGTTTGTGATAACACATACTCATGTGAATTCATCCATTGCGGTTTTTTAGTGGGACGTGAAGACCGACGTGGAACTACTGGTGGTACATTTGTTCCTTCAGAAGCATTACCTTCAGAATTATCCTGAACTAGTGGGATATCCACAGTTCCATCATCCTGATTTATATCCGGACCAGTAACTGACTCATTCTCATCCAAGTCGAGACTGTGAGCGTCCTCACTGTGAACAGTTTCCTGGTACTCCACAGCAGAGCCAAGATCGTCATCTGGTTGCTGGGGAGGTAAATACGGTTCCTGACCAAAACCAGAAGTAATACCAACTGATCGACGTGCAGGAACATACTCATCGTCATCACTGTCATCTACGTTAGAGTTGTCAACTTGGTCTTCAGTAATTTTCACGGTGTTTCGTTTGCGTGGAGCAGGCTTTGGTTTTTCCACAGAAGCACCAACCTCTGCTTCATGCAACGTCCCAATCGGAAGAAGTAGATTTCTGTGTAAGACTCGTTTCTTACCTGGCTTGTTCTCAGTTTCAACCTCATACACAGGTATTCCCTCGTTAGGTTGCCTGGTAACTACGTACACCTCTTCACTCCATTTATCTGTTAGTTTGTGTCTACCATCAAAAGCTACTAATTTAACTAAAACATGATCGCCTGGTTGAATGTTAGCTCCCCTTACCCTTTTATCATAATTTTGCTTCTGTTTTTCCTGAGACTTTTGAATAGATACTTGTGCTTTTTCGTATGCTGATTTCAATCTTTCCCTTAAATCCTTAGCATATTTTGAAACGGACTTGTTTTCGGTTTCTCTATTCAAGCCAAAAGTAATATCAATTGGTAAACGAGGGTCTCTTCCAAACATGAGATAGAATGGTGACTGGCCAGTTGAATCATGGCGGGTGCTATTGTAAGCATGAACTAAAGCAGTAATGTGAGATGTCCAAGAAGCTTTCTTTTCAGTTTCCAAAGTTCCTAACATATCAATCAAGGTTCGGTTAAAACGTTCGCACATTCCGTTACCCATCGGGTGATACGGTGTGGTTCTGGATTTTGAAATGTTTGTAATAGCCAATACTTCCTTTACAAGTTTAGATTCAAAGTTTGCTCCCATGTCTGAATGTATGCGTTTTGGTAATCCATAATGTTTAACAAAGTGGTTGAGAAAAGCTTCTGCTGTAGTTTTAGCAGTCATGTTTCTTGTAGGTATAGCTTGCGCATAGCGCGTGAAATGATCGGTAATTACTAAAACATACTGTGTTCCGTTTTTCGCCATGTCCAAAGTAAGAAAATCTAAACATACCAGTTCAAGTGGTTCCGATGTCTGTATATTTACAAGTGGTGCTTTGTGAGTGACTGTAGTTTTGAATCGGACACATCTTCCACATTTCTTGATCCAATCATCAACGTCAGATGGCATGCACGGCCAGTAAAACCTATCTCTGAGTAAAGACACAGTCCTGTCTCTTCCGGGATGCCCTACATCATCGTGAAGTCCAGTAAGAACTTGAGAAATAAATTTAGATGGTATAACTAATTGTAAACGTTTCTCTTCATTGATCACTACCTCTCTGTATAAAACACCTCTTTGAATTTTTAATTTGTCAAATGAACGATGCATAGCTATGTGTTTTGAACTATCTGGTAAAGTGTCTAACTTAGGTTTTGTACGACTCATGACAGCATCAATCCAAAATTTAAGGAAAGAATCATCTCTTTGTGCTTTTCTAATTTCAGATTGGGAATACTGAAACATATCCTGTCCTACAATATCATCATCGGTCACAATAAACTCCGACATTGACAGTGTTTCAACATATGGTTGTACATTTATACCTTTACACATAGCCTGAATACTATCACTATCTATAGTTGTTTCATCTTCACTATTTAAACCAGGGTATCTAGATAAACTATCAGCATCACAATTTTTCCTACCTGGTCTATAAGTCAAAATTGGCTAAAGCAGCTAACCATCTATGTCCACAAGCATCAAGTTTAGCACTGGTAAGCACATATGTTAACGGATTGTTATCAGTTATAACAGAAAATTTTCCTGAGTGCAAATAGTCACAAAATTTATCGCACACTGCCCATTTTAATCCTAAAAATTCAAGTTTATGTGCAGGATAATGCTGTTCAGCCCTGCTTAAACCTCTACTTGCATACGAAATAACACGGTCTAATCCATTTTGTTTCTGATAAAGCACAGCACCTAATCCCTTTTGACTAGCATCAATGTGAATTTCAAATTTGTCATTGTAATTCGGGTAAGCAAGAACAGGTGGTGAAGTTAACATTTCCTTTAAAGTTTCGAATGCTTGATTTTGTTCGGGGCCCCATTTCCATTCAGTCTTTTCCTGCGTTTTCGAAGGTTTCTTCCCTTTAGCTTTCTTTTGTACTTTTGGCATTAAAGAAGACAATGGTTTTGCAATTTGAGAAAAGTTTTTACAGAATCTCCTATAATATCCTGCGAAGCCTAAAAATTGCCTTATTTCCTCAGGATTTGTGGGCGTTGGCCAATTTCGAATTTTCTCAGTCTTTTCAGGGTCAGTTTCAATGCCATTTTCCGAAACGATATGCCCAATGTATTTAACTTTCCTTTGTAAAAATGAACACTTTTTGCCTGACAATTTCAATCCACATTTTCGTAAACGTTCCAAAATCAATTCTAATCTTTCTAAATGTTGCTCAAAACTATCAGAGAAAACTATCAGATCATCCAAATAAATGAAACAAATTTTAAGATGAAGTTCACCAAAACACTCTTCCATAATTCTTTGATACGTAGCGGGGGCATTACATAAGCCAAAGGGTAAACGGTTATGTTCCCAAAATCCTAACGGGCCTACGGTAAAAGCAGTTCTGGGTTTATGCTCCTCAGCAATTTCAATTTGATAATAGCCGGATTTCATATCTATAACACTATAGTATTTAGCACCAGCCAAAGAATCTAACACTTCATCAATCCTAGGCAAAGCGTAATTATCTCTAATTGTCTTGCTATTGAGTTGCCTATAATCTATGCACATTCTTAATTTTCCATCCTTACGACGGGCTAGAACAACAGCAGATGAATAAGGAGAATGTGAAGGTCTAATTACACCGCAAGCAGCTAATTGTTTTAAATGTTCCCTTACCTCTTCATACATGGAAGGTGGTATCCTCCGGAATCTCTGTTTGAAAGGAGTCTCATCGTTTAGTTCTATTCTGTGCTGCACACCCTGATAATGTCCAATATCTGTGTCTCCCTGTGCAAATACATCTTTAAATTTAAGTAACAAATTCTCAAGAGCAATTTTTGAATCAGAATCAATGTTAGATGGAATATTCACTTGGTCTAAAATTTCACTTGCTTTGCCTGAATTTTCGATGCAGAATAAAGTTGATTCTTCAATTGTGACAGGTTGTACTTCACATACAATACTTTTAGGTGGAATAGTTACAGTGCGAGTAGAACAGTTTGAAATTGTAACATCAACAAATCCTTTTCCCTTTCCTTGATAACTAAAGAGGGACTTATATCTAAATCATCAGTAAGCACTGAATTAAATGTTGGCTGAAGTATAGCACATGTAGTGTGATATTCTAATCCTTTATCAACATAGCCTGCAATAGTTTTAGTGGTATTGGGCAATAGTGTGATATTTGAGCACTCGGCTGATTTTACTATACCTAGAACGTTATTCCTACGTTTCAATTCCTTATCTCTATATTGCATCGTACGAAAGCATAAGTACCATGTTGTTTTGAGTTTTGCGATTTGCAGCATTTTATTTCCATACGTTTCTAAACAATCCTTTTGAAATGTATTCAAAATATTTGTTCCAACTAATATCGGTACCCTTGTGTTGTATGTAGTAGGGGGTACTATTAATGCTAAACATGCATGCGTTTTACTATTTGGTATGCCAGTAGCACCCAGTTCGATTTCAATATATCCCTCATACGGTAAATTTTGTCCGTCTGCACATTGAACATTTAATATATTATGCAGTGGTTCTATAGGAATATCAGATAGATGCTGATCATAAAAATGTTTACTGATCGTAGTGACGGTTGAACCAGAATCTAATAGCGCAAGAGTTTCAATTCCGTTGATAGTGACAGTATCTTCATTACTTTCTCCTACTAAACTTAATTTGCAAACTTTCGGGTCTTTTCGGACTTTGTCTATGAGTGACCCTTTGTCATAGACTCGTTGGAGTTTAAAGGCCTGCCTTGCCTGTCAACTTTGGCTCTACATCCTGCTCGGATGTGCCCTTCTTGTCCACATCTATAACATGTGATCGGTTTATTCGATGTTTTTGAGTTCTCAAACTCTTTATTATTGTATCTACTATTAGAATAAGATGACTTACCCCTTCCTCCACGGTTGTACGATCTGCCGCGACCGGAAAAATTGCGATCTCGTTCATATTGAGTCTTGAAATTGTTAAGCTCTGTTCTCAGTTGATTCACAGCACCAGTCAGCTCTACTACTTTATCATCCGCCGTAGAAGTTACAACTTTACAATGAGCAGTGGTCTTGCTAGGAAACTCGGCTTCTAACCGTCTAACTTCAACACGGAATTCATCAAAAGATGTACATTTGTCCAACTTATAACCTGCAATCGATTTAATGGACTCCTTGAGTCCAGAATAAAAAGCAGAACATAACATATCATTAGTATCAGATGGTTTTATTTTACCAGCTTGGACAGCCTGACTAATTAGATCCTCTAATCTATTGGCGAAGTCAGTAGCAGACTCGGAATCACCCTGCTTTGCACTGTAAAACTGTAAATTTATGCAAAATATCAGGAATGGAAACACCTGGTCCCATATGCATAAGAACTCTGGCTGCTCTGTCTTTCACCGATCGTCTTACTGCAAGTATGATCTCATCTGTAGTATAATACTGCTCTGAAATAAGACACTCAATCTCATACTTCCATATATCAAAAGCTGTATCTTTGCTAGAACCTGAAAACATAGATATACGTGGGGGATGTCTAAAGTGATTACTATGTGAAGTGTCAATTGGAACCTTAACATCACCTAACTTGCCTGACGCTGCCAAAGCTAACATCCACTCCTTAAGGGCTTCAGGGGTTTCAGCTTTGGGCTTAACACCTAACTTTTTAAAAGATTCTACCATGCTATCAATCTCTTCAGAGGTAAACTCAGCCATCTTATACTAAAACTATAAAAATACCTTTAAAAATAAGGTTTACAATACCATATGAAAAATACTAATAAATGATAAATATAAAAATACAATAGCAGCAAATAAACAAACATCTTCAAAAATAAGGTATACAATGCTATATGACAAATACTAATATAAAAGACAAATATAAAAATACAATAGCCGTAGAAATATATAATGTATACAGTTTACAATATATATTATACTAAATAAAAATGACTTTGTTTTTCACATCACAAATTCACACGATCTGTATCTGGAAATCCACCATTTTTGAAATTTCAAGAATACATTATCCAAGAATCCAGGTGCACCTACGGACACAGCGGGTCGACCCTTAACGGTTATTACATTTTACTTAACTCCGACATTCTAGATGGTACCAATTTCCGTCAATCTCCGTGTATTTCCGCCAATCTCCGAACTCCGTAAATCTCCGACCGTCTCCGCCTTCCTCACCAACTCCTTTTTTTTCCCTCTAACTCCTTATGTCATCCACTGGGTCCCTACGTGGGCGCCATTTTGTAGCCGGGTTCGTTCAGGGTAGAAATCAAAACAAACTCCAAAGGTTTAACTTTATTTAATACAAAGAATATGTAGAACCATATATATATAAATATCTCTGAAAAAATACAAAATCAACAATTAAGTCAAATGAAGACAATTTAGTTCATGAAAACTAAATATAAAGATTCCAATATATTTATCCATGAAATTACAGTAACTTGTACTTAAAGTACTTATCAAAATGTCTATGAATCATATATAAAAAAAAACACGCTCAATTACTTATACAAAAATACTAAACTACTATAACAATAATAGTTTCAAAACTCATTCAATAATTGATAAAAATTGTAATAAAATATATCATACCATCAGTGTGACAAGACTACATCATGAAAATATACAATGGAACTCAGTGGAGACTCTGATGGTGAATCTACAAATGAAAACTATGTTTTACAAAAAATGCAAAACTGGATTTCCATAATAAAAAACCACGATGAATCAAATTTATCAAAAATAGCTTTAATATGAATATAAAACTTTATATCAAAAATTGAACTATGAAATGAATAGTAAACTTTATCTTAATCCATCATGAAAAATGAAAGATCTCAAAAACTTCCAACACAATAACTACTTACAATTAAAGGAAAAATAAAGATCCAAAAATAAATGGTAAATCCAGTATGTTAACAGTTGAACATTAACTTTGTGTCTGACATAGAACTCAAAAATACTAATCATTTTATACTCTTGTGCAAAAACCAGTTTTACAAAAATAGTTCAAAAGACTCTTCTAGAAGAAACCCATATTTGGAGATGTAAGACAAAAATCCAATCATATGCAAATGAAAAGGAAAGAATGACCAAATAGGGAACATGGGGTGATATGCACAATACCACTGGACTGACACATGAAATCTACTCACGTGTGCAACAAAGCATATCTGTTGAAGAAAAATATAATTAGTTCTAAACATGAAAATCAATATAAAACATATCAAATACAGTCATATATACTCTGAAATATAAATATAATAAATATCAGAATATCAAGCTGAAAAATAAAACATAGACAAAATGCGTATCCACTGCAATACACATAAACCTGTAATAGACATTTATATAATGAGCAAAGAGCGATAACTCCAACTCACCAATGTGACTATACAGACTCTATACTCACAAGCGATAAAGAAGCTACAATAAATCTAGAAATATGAAAAATATCAAACAAGACAAAATATATAAACATCTTGAAATAATAAAACACAAATGATCAAAATCTATGCCGGCCACAATAATTGTAATTTACTGGTACATGTATCATTTTCTTTTAGAGTCCCATATTCTTGATCTCCTGTATACATGTCCTATAACCTGTCTGTCAGTTGTTGTCTAGGGTTAGTGTTGTTAAAGTCCTGATCTTTTGACCTGTCCATTCCTCTCCCTTGAGGAGGCCCCATTTTCCCCTACCTGAATGGGGGTGCTGGCCCTCTTGGAATAAACTGTTTCTTGACAATAAATAGTTTATCTTCTTTCATCCGAACATGATGACACCTATCCCTGGCATCTAACATAAAGGGCAATAACTTTCTCCTCATTTCAATAATTTCAATGGGAAATTGCTCTTGAACAGCAAATTGTGAATTGTTTTGAAGCTTTTTGATGGCCACCTCCAGTACTCGGTTCCTTTCTTTTCTCAAAATTTGCCACTATTCCTCTAGGAGATTTGTCAGGTTTAGTCTATAAACAACATGAAAGTTTATTTGGTCATGAATGTCTAGCACATTTTTAATAAATTGAACAATTTTTTCTTCTGTATTTTCTTCTGTGTCATAACTACCTGGTATTCCTTTGGATATAAGGTTATCCCTCATAGATCTGGACTGTTGCTCTATTAGCTTCTCTTTTAGATAATTGTTTTCTGTTGACATTTCATATAATTGTCTATCAATTTCCCCTATTTTATGGAATGCGTCTGATAAACCACGATCCAAATTAACAGTATTGTTAGTATTTATTTGAATATTGGTTTTTATGGTTGCGATTTCAATTTCCAAATTTTTTAATTTTCGCTCCATTTTAGTTACTGTTTCTAAAATATCATCAAGCATATATAATTTTTGGAGCTTGTTTGTCACTGTTTGCATAAAATATCAAACTGACCTTGGATTGGTGATGGAGGAGGAAGTGGACTTGGAGTGGGTGGTTGTGTAAACTGAGTATACTGGGCCGGTGTTGTGTGAGGAGAGTATGGTTGCCCTGGTGTAAATGGCGTAAATGGATACATGAGTACGGTGGGCAGTATATTGCATTATGTGCTGACGAAATAATGTTACTTGTGTTCATTCCTGAATTTTCAGGTGTCACAGATTTTAATTTTGTTTCAGAGCTTCCAGTATTCGCTGTTTTTGCAGGGTTATTGGTTGAAGGTGATGGTGTGCTTGAACTCGGTTCTGTTCGTTTTCTTATTGCTGATGGTTTTGTTTTTCTGCCCATCTATTAGGCTCATTAACTCATAAAATGTCTTTATAAATTTAGTTTGATACAGTACAGTCGAACCTCGTTGTCTCGAACTTGGTTGACTCGATACCTCGGTTATGTCGATATAATTTTTAAGTCCCGGCATTTTTCCCATATCAACAATGAATTTCTTCCTCGGATGTGTCGATCTCGGTTGTTTCGATATTTCGCTTAACTCGATGAACTTTTGTAGTCCGTACAATATTAATTAGTGCAATTTTAACCTCGTTGTCTCGAAGTTAATTTTGTTCTCGAATCATGTCAAAACTAACAATTTCATTTGTATTGTTACTTAATTCGCGTCTGTTTATTTTACACACCTGTCAAAACCGTAAACCGGATTACTAATT
The DNA here is from genome assembly GCA_944474755.1 of Limnoperna fortunei. Taxonomy (NCBI): domain Eukaryota; kingdom Metazoa; phylum Mollusca; class Bivalvia; order Mytilida; family Modiolidae; genus Limnoperna; species Limnoperna fortunei. The sequence goes on along the minus strand of OX104124.1, from coordinate 34,175,811 downwards.
GGCTTTTACAATTTGAATTGGCAATTTAATAAAACGAATTGATAATCCAAGCGCGGTACATAATTACTAAGGTTAATTGACGATCCGCTCGTTACTGTCCGAATTATTTTGTCATATTTTTTATTAAAAATGATAACTATTGAAAAATTTCTTTTGATCTGATCAACAATATATGAGGTTAAGTTTCGTTTCTTTAAAGACGTTCTGTTATATTTGTTGACTTGTGAGTTGTTTACATTTACGTAAAAACACTCTGCATTGTTGATTAGTTCTTTCGAACTGTAAGTTGAAAAGTGTTATCGTGAAATGTTTTTCCATGATTTCGTAATAAAGTTTATTAATTTGATTACAATACTTATCAATTATTGTCTATTTATTTGAATGGATACATAGCAAAAATACTTGATAAATCGCACGCTACAAATACAAACGATGCCGAAGTTCGAAACAAATATACATGAAATAAATACCCTTAGATTTTTTAAACATGACATAATGACGTCACACCCTAAACTCGGTTGACTGGAACTTCGGATAACTCAATATATTTTTACGGTCCCATAAACTTCGACTTATCGAGGTTTGACTGTATATTGCATATATATTGCACTACTTAACTCTACCTCTTGAATTTCTTCATTATTCACAGTTGATTATTTACAGATGTTTACCCCTGTCGCCATGTTTGTAAACATATACATGTATGTTTATACCCAAGGAACATGTAATAATAATATATATATATATATATATAGAGAGAGAGAGAGAGAGAGAGAGAGAGAGAGAGAGAGAGAGAGAGAGAGAGAGAGAGAGAGAGAGAGAGAGAGAGAGAGAGAGAGAGAGAGAGAGAGAGAGAGAGAGAGAGAGAGAGAGAGAGAGAGAGAGAGAGAGAGAGAGAGAGAGAGAGAATGGAATAATTTATTGAATGATCTATTAAGTTGACAATAAGATGAGCAAAATAATTAGGACCAATAGACAATACTAGATATTTATATTTATAGTCGTTGTGTATAAAACGGACAAAATATAATCTACTTAGAGTTTGGTAACGACTTACAAACACGACATACTTTCAAGAAAAACATAAACTTATATATATAAGACTGCAACCTTATATATAACGAAGGCATACACACTTATTAAAATACGTGAAAGATAAGAAAGCTTCATTGGTCATATTATCGATGAATACTGAATATTTGAGGTCAAACAGGGTAAAGTTTAATTAAGGACATATCCTTCTATTCGATCTCTATATATTTTCGTAATATTTTATCTTTACTTTCCTTATGAAAAAAATCTTTAAATAGCTAAACAAAATTTGTGGTCACCGACCGTATTTAAGATAATTACGTCATCTTTATAACCTGTTTTAAGGTACAAGACTACTATGCCATAATCTATTTAAAAAAAAACGTAAGTTTCGAGCTTAATGTCGAATTAATACCTTCCCGCTATTTTCGTTAGGACTCGGAATACACAAAATAGCAGATCACAAAAAATGACATATTATAACAAAACAATATTTTCACAGAAGATAGAGAATAACAAGGCAAACGAAAATGTACGCAGATATTTTGTTTTATTCATGGTATTAGAGAAAAAGAAGTTGCTATCTATTTCAAACCACTCCATGTTGATGGTCTCCATTCTGCTGATACAGGGAATCTACCATGTATGCACTTAAATTCTATGATTTAGAAAGTAAAAAACTTAATTTTAACAATATGCTGCTGAAAATACCAATAATAACAACTTTTGTTACTTCCAGTTGATAAAGATTCTCTTGATATACATCTGGAATATGAAACTCTGAGATAAAGTACACAAGTATCAGTCTAAGGACTTTAAAGACAGTGGCGTAGCCTTCGTCGAAATTTAGTGGCATGTCAAATAAACGGAAGTATGCGGTTCTTTCCAAAAAAGTTAAACAGTCATGTAACAACACTTTTCTGTTTTAAAGATATGAGGCAAAAAATACAGGTGTATTTACAGCAGACATAAAATATACATTTAAACCTGCTGAAGAAGAAACTAAAGAAGCACACAATTTCTTTTTCATCTCTATAAATGCATACATGTGAATAATTTGTTAGTACATTTCACATTGTAAAATTGTAATGCCAGTTATTTTTATCATATTAATGTTGTATTTTGTGGTTGTCACAAACATAAACATTGTATAAGTAATTTAAATCTATTAATTGTAATTGCCTATTCATTTGTTAAATGAAGATAATAAGTTTACAGGTAATCTTCCACAATCAACGCGTCCAGCTTTCCATATTGACATGGCAACACAAACCTGAAAGGCTACCTATCAAGAACCCTGGACGCGCTGTGCAGCTCTTTGGGTCGAGCAATGGAAACTCTAGTATGGTCCAAGCGTTGCAATAGTTTATGAGACTCTTAAACTGCTTAGTTCGACTGTTTCAGTATTGCGTCGGGCGGCTCGTTCCTGTTTCCTCAGCATACTGCTACAAATGAAGGGAGCTGTTAAAAAGACAATCCACAATTCAAAGTTTAAGAAACCGGCAACCAAAATATAGTAACTACATCAATGGTCCTATTTGGTACAGGCATTTCATAATTAATATTGGGTTACACCAGGTTTTACAACATGACCTCTTTATTGAGATATGCAGTGTTTTTCTTTAAAAATTTGTATTTTTGAAACTATAATATCTTATAAATATTATAGCATACTATAATGTAAAGAATAATAAATACTGTTTTGTAATTTGTCATGTTTTTGGAGCAGAAGTTGACATATTGAAATAACTTGTGTCCAATCCAATTGTGTAATTTGCAATACAATATGTTTAATCTAGTATAATATACAATTTGAAAAACCTCAATCGTCGTATAACGTCGTCTTTTAATTATGTTGGCAAAGCAGACTTCATATTCAATGAAGTAATCTTGTGTTTTCCATTTTTTAAATTAGTCTCGCCACAAAAATGTCAAATGATTCCACAACAATTAAAGTCAGACAAAATCATTGTTTGGAAAAGATGGACCTTGACTGAGTTTCAAAAACAGATAACAATAATAATATCCTACATCAAAAAGCGGACGTATAAACTTTGACACAGCCTCAAAGGCAAAAAATATACATCCAGACAACTCTATAATAGTTCTGTATAAAGAAGAACATTCATTTTAACATCACTATCTCTGTTGAATATATGTGTTTAATACTGATTTTCGTATAAAAATAATAATCTAAATTAGCATTTCGTGGCTAATTATGTGTCTAAATGGTCTTCCATTTTTACCATTCATTAAAGTTCAGTGTCATACATAAGCAATTAGCAAATAAACAATGCACATCTAATTTACAATTTACAATTACATCACAGAAATATCTCTTACACCCACCCCCACCACGCACACATACACACGACTCCTTCTCGGCCAATCTCGTGCGAGAGAGTTTGGGATTTCAAAATCGTTAATAATCAAAACCCAGGGAAATTAAATTTAATGTTCAAGATTGATGAATTTTCTACATAAAGGTCTCATTTTCTACCCTAATCATGAAATAATCCAGAAATAATACTGAAAATTATCGATCATGCATTACGTAATACTACAAAATTTTAAAATGCATTATTTTTATCAAATCATCAACTATAAAAACAAATACATTGACATTCTATTATGTGAAGTTAGAAACTGCAGAAAAAATGCAAAGCTTAAGTACCCTATAAATTCTGATTATTAGATTATTAGTTTATTTATTTAGTTTATTCTGCTAGTCCTGCTTAATTTTTAGTTTTATTACAGTGCTTTATATATGGTTTATTAATCTTGTGCTGTGTCTGTGCTCAGCTTTTAAATTAATCTATTTAATATATGTTTTAGTGCATGTATTTTTATGTCCCTTATGCTTATTATGCTTTTATGTACCGTGTATGCTTTCCTTTATTTGTGCTCTGCTTTTGGTGCTTTTTTTCTGGTTGATGAAAATATATGCTTAAAGTATATGTTTCTATGATACCTGCTTTAAGTTTAGTGCTTTGTATGTTTTTAATTTATGCTCATCTCTCTAAAATGAATCTATTCCTAATATATGTTTAAAAATGCATGCATTGTTACATGTATCTATGCTACATGCTTTTAGTTTAGTGCTTTGTATGTTTTTAAATTTATGCTCAGCTGTCTTAAATGAATCTATTCCCAGTATATGTTTTAAAATGCATGTATTGCTGTGCTGTCCATCTGTAATGCCATCCTGATTTATATACGTTTGTATGAATGTACCTTAACATGTATGTTAATCTTGTGCTGTCATGTTATGTTTTGTGATTTGTTCTGTTGGAAAAATATTAAGTCGGTTTAAGAGCTCAAAAGAGTTCATGTTATATGTATGTATGTATGTATATATTATCCTACTCGAAATAAAATTTACTTACTTGACATAACCAAAGAAATAAAATTGAAAATTATCGATCAAGTCAAATTTATAATCATCTACATTTTTATGTAAAGATACGAATGCAAAAAAAAAAAGATATGAAGCTTGCTCTATCAATCGTGAAATAATCCAAACAAAACAAAATATATTATGATAAAATTGAACCGAACAAGTCTTTCTAACATATACATTACGTAATATAACGTAACAAAATCTAAAAATTCCTTTTTATTATCAAATAATATTAACTGGGGTTTTGTGTAATAAGCTGCCTGTCAAAGAGTAAAACTGTTTCAGCGCATTTTTGCTTAATGCCCAATTAGCAGGAAAATTAAGTCTTTTCTAGAAGCCATTCATTAAAGGTATAGTTATCATTCAATTGACCATGTGAATGGTAACCACCTGTACACTGAATTATCATTCAAGTGACGTGTTGAATGGTAAATCAACTGTACACTGAATTATCATTCAAGTGACGTGTTGAATGGTAAATCAACTGTACACTGAATTATCATTCAAGTGACGTGTTGAATGGTAAATCAACTGTACACTGAATTATCATTCAAGTGACGTGTTGAATGGTAAATCAACTGTACACTGAATTATCATTGAAGTGACGTGTTGAATGGTAAATCAACTGTACACTGAATTATCATTCATGTGACCTGATGAATGGTAAGCTACCTGTAGACAATTCTCATTCACGTGACGTGGTGAATGGTAAACCACCTGTACACTGAATTAGAGAAATGTATGTTACTGTACAAAAATACTTTTTTGTTGATTTTCTTCAATTATTCCAGACTAGTTCAACTACATTCATCCCCAGCATGTTGACTTAATTAAAAATATTCCCACTAAAATTTAAATTTGATTACAAACAGAAGATTGTTATTGCGAAAGGAAGCAAGAGTAATTAGTGAAGACACAACTTTTGACAAAAAACATAGCAATCCATGTAAATAATGGTTTGAATTCAGCAAACCAATTTCGTAGTAAAGCTTGAAATTGTAACCTCTGTGTTGACACGTCTGTGTCCAATTGTAGTTGACAAACTACATTAACTACTTGGCCACCAGGGTTCCTGATGAAAATGAATTACAGATATACACAGTACAGTGCTGTTACTAGCAGCATTTATATTATAATCTTTCTTAAAGTTACCAAGGCTAAGATATGGTACATGTTCTAGGGTTGATCTAGAAATTATAAATGGAGAGATTTTAAATTTAATTTTTGTTAAAGTATGTTTTTTGCAACTTGCAAATTCTACTAAGGTAATAATGTATCTGTTTAATGTTAAATAGACATGGATAGTAATTGTACAAGATCACATTGACTTTTAATCTCCTCACTGGCTCTGCTAGACTAAAAAATATTATTTTCTATAAACTTATTTTGAAATAAAATGATAAATCATACATCATTTTGTATACGATACAAAACAGATACTATCATTCTTAGCAAACAGGCAGACTTTACACAATGGTAAAAAATACCCAATTTTGTTATTGCTACAATGTATGTCTGAGTTGTAACGACAATTGTGGAATAGTTTGCACATATTACTAAGTATCTTGTTAATTTGAGATTTTTTTTTCTAAGAACAGTAATATTCATATATGAATTACATGTATCTCCCATTCTGACAATTTTGTATTATACTGAATTGATATCTTTCATGATTATAGTCATTAGAGCAAATAGTAATGGATTTTCTGCATACCGGTAAGTGTAAATTTAGCCACAAGCATTTTTAACATCTAATTATATAACTGTGTTTTGTACCATGAATCAAGCACTGCCTGGTTCTAAGAAATATCTGTGTTGACAAAGTGTTACGCAAATTCTGATTTGTTTAAATGGTCCAAAGACCATTGAGATCAGTATCAAAAAAACTGTTTTTTCTTCACACCTATTCTATTCAGGAAAACATATAAATAGGACTGGTAAATGGATATGCACTTCTGTTTATCACAGATGTTGATTCATATTAGGCCAAACAAAAAAATATGTGTGTTTCCGGTTACATAGAATTATAAATAGGTAGGTAGGTCGATTTTTTTTTTTTTTTTTTTTTTTAATTTTTTTTTTTTTTTTGGAATCGTGAATTGTGTTGGTTAAATTAGCAATTTTAATCTTGACCTTTATCTTTTATACCTTTGTAGGTGTAAAGCTTGTAAGTTTCAAGAATTTACCATAAAGCCTTTAAAAGTCTAGACTAATACAGCCATTAAATGAGCTATCAATATCGTTACAAGCGTTAATATGTATACATTTAGCCGCTATGTTGGGGCGGAAGTATGAAAATAGAACTAAAACCCGGAACAATACCGGGAGTTTTCCGGTTCGAAGTAATCTCCGTTAAAAACGTAAAAAAAAACTTTAGGGTCGGCGTCAAAAAAATAGGTAGGGTCGGGTAACCGGAAACACACATATTTTTTTTTTGGCCTTATGATAAATGTACGTCAGGAGTCATAGAATCCTGCTGATTGTCTCTCGATGTGTTCTTTCTTGTCTTGCATACATTTTTCTAATCCTATCTTAGCTTGTTCAAAAGAAGAGTCCAACTTCAATGTGTGATTCAAGTCTTTAATTGCTTCATCAAATCTTCCTGCAATAAAAAACACCTTATTTCTAGCAACAGAAATATTTAACAAACAAATAACTTTCATACTACATATGGCTGTGTATTCATTTTAGAGAACCCTGAACAGATCATCAAAGAAAATATTATAGCAAGTCAGCAGTCAGTTTCACAAAAAGTCGTAAGTGCAAAATTGATCATAGGTGTTGTACGATCGAAGAAAAATGCACTGTCAGTGTGACGTCAGCACTTACGATGTATTTTACACCTACGATTTTTTGTGAAAAGCACTGCAGAAAAAATTTTGATTTGATACATTGTATTTTGTTTGTAAACATATTATATTTCCATATCACTAAATGTTAAGTAAATATGCTGACAAAATGCTGAAAACTCATTCAATAAAGAATTCAACAGTAAAATTATAAACACGCTCAAACTTATCTTATATGTATAGCAAATTTCCTAAAATGGTTATAGAAAAATTGGTCTCTACCAGTTCTTAAGGTAATGATAGTTAAGCTGAGTTGATGAACATAATATTCTGGTTTATGAACTCGAGATACCTATTTTGCATAATCATGTGAAAAGTATACATTTTGTATGCCAATGAACTATTTGCATAATTTGATGACAAACGTAAAAATATTTTTACAACTACCTCGAGTCAGCTGTTCATGTTGCATTATTTTATCCCAAGCAACAGTAAGGAATAAAGTAATGATAAACCACGGTCTTCGTGAATTATTTTGATTCTAACAGGACATATATTAACTTTTATCAACAACACAACCTATGAGTTGCAAGACTTGTCTTCCATTTGGGACAAACAATTTATTGTGACCTCGTTAAAATATGTGAAAAATCTTATGATATTGCCATAAAGAGTGTTGACTGTTTGTCAGATTGGTTATGAGTACATGTATATCATATTTTTGCCACAGGTGTGAACTCAAAGTGTTTTAGGAAAGTCCTATTAGAAATATTTATATACCCAGTCTATAATGAATCATTCCTCTATTGTAGTAAGCAACAGTAAACTTAGGATCAACATTTATGCACAGTGTATAGTCCTCTGAGGCAGCATCAAAGTCTACTGCTAAATACTTCAGATATCCTCTGTTGTTGTAAGCTGAGGCAAGATAGTGGTTTCTGTAAAGATAAATACAGTATAAGTTTAATTTAGTTTGTTTCTTGAAAACAAAAAGACATCAGGACACAATTTTTTGCAACTGATGAAGTTTATTCCCAAGTACAAGACGAATACATTCCAAGGAGTACATGTATATACTTTTATTTTGCTAATATAATAGACAAAATTGGCTAAGCATTGTCATGAACATGTATTTAACTATTTTTTACAAAATACATTGTTTTAATAAAAGTAACTTATGAGAAGTTTTGGGAAAATAGATTTGTTCAGTAATGTATGTAAAAATGAGAAAAACGCACCTTTTACATCCCAAATTTTAGAACAAAATTATAGAATTCTGTGTTAGCACTACCTCAAAATTTCCATTAGCCAATGTGGCTAATACATCCAAATTTTACTTAGCCACATTTGAAATTTGTTAGCCACAACATTTCAGCAAAATTTGTGTGTGCAAAATATGGAAGCTGTAAATTTAAATGACTTGTATAGAAAAGGGGGAATATGTGATGAGCAACACTAAAATTTGGGATTAATTCCATTCATAGGTCACAACCAGGTCTTTTACAACTGTTCTTCATTTGAAGAATTTAGATTTAGTGCTGAGGTTCAACTTTTAAATGAAAACATTTAACCAGATGATAATAGAGTACGAAAGCATTGAAAGCTGGCGTTTCGCCATGCTTGACTAAATTAAACTGGAATTAAGATCAATTACTGCAATGGGAACCAGTTCGGTATTGAGTAAAATCGAAAACAAATTCGGACAAGGGTAATGTTTTTACGGAATAGACAATTACGCATTGAAATTTCCCGGATATATATCGTTACCGCTCCGAACTTTATCTCAAAGATTTATTTTAGATTTCGACAGTCAACATTTTACTTTCGCTTTCACTTCGCCAACGTGGCGAACGAGAATGAATAACACTTCGCCACATTAAAGTTTAATTCTCATTGGCGACTGTGGCGACCTATTAGCGCTAACACAGGAATTATATAGCTGCAGAACCGTAGCTACGATTCTTCAGCTAAGAATTATATTGAATATTAGTTTAAAATTTATTGTTTTGTTTGAATATGTTTAACGCCACTTTCAGCAATATCCTGGCATCCAGTTTTTATTGGGGGAGGAAGCCGGAGTACCCGGATAAAACCCCCGACCTTTGGTAGGAAAACTGGCAATCCTTATCAATTAAGATTGGAGTCGAGTGCACCCAGCCCGCAGTGAGACTTGATCCTGCAACCTCAGTGTTTACAGACCAGGCGATCAATAGTAGAAGTACTATCTTAACTAGTCAGAGAATCCTCTGCCGTCCAACGTTTTTTTTTTTTTTTTGCGAGGGACGTCAGAGAGCTCTCCATAAGCAAAACAGCGGATTTTGCGACACCGGTCTGGGTCGGCACATTTCATCGTGTCAGATTTAATAAAACATTTTCATCCAGTTAATCTATTTATAATTCGCTTCTTTAGATATTTTTCTCTAGGAATATAATATCATACATTCAATCAAGCTAATTTAAGCACTGGGTTTAAGTCACATTGTTGTCACATGACTTTTTGTTCGAAATGAAAGTGAAATTTAGGAATGTAAGGGTATCGATGGAAATGAGCTTAGAAATGGACTTAAATCACCTTGATTGAAGGTAAGATGATTATATTCCTAGAGACAAATCGATATTTTATGGTTTGTGATATAAAAAATTGAAATATAGTCTTACAGATTTTTTTCATCAACTTTAAATTTGTCTGCGGACGTTATGAGCTCGGTGTATTTGTTTTCTGCGGCTTTCCTGTCACTTTGTTCTAATTTTTTGGCAGTTTGAAACAAGTTCAACAATTTTTCAGTCGACATAACGGAGTTGTCCTTCTTGACATAGGATATCCAAAAAATGTATATCAAACCCCGGTTTCAGTAAAAAAAAATGCATGACCGGACATTATATGTTATTCCGGTCTTAGACAGGGTATATAATGTCACATTCACGGCTTAGGATTTATATTCCATGAGCCAAAGGCGAATGGAATATAAATCCTAAGCCGTGAATGTGACATTATATACCCTGTCTAAGACCGGAATAACTATAAATTATAGCTCACATCTTAAATTAGGAATATTTAACGGGAAAAACAAATATTTAAGAAAGAACTATATAGCTTAATTTCTTTTGGAAACGTGTTCAAGTTACACGTATCTGTATTTCTTTGGAAAATATACGTTTTAAGTGAACGCATAATATTTAAAAAAAAGCATTTTAATTCATAGTTTTTTTAAACAAAATTACACTCGGGAATTGGTCAAATTACGTTATTATTAATAAAATCAAACTATATTCAATAAATATTACCCCTTGTAGCACCCCATCATTACTTTTATGACGCTTCGACGATCGAAGCCCATTGGGGATTTATAACCAAAGTTTATATAAAAACAAACTATATATTTGTTGAACATCAAATTAATAAAATTAAGAAAACAGTATTATATATTAAATAACAGCGAAAATCTATCCTTTTTAAGTGTAAATCATCTTCTGTTCAATAAATAACCCAATTGTATCCTTAAACTGGGAAGTGTCAAGGTAAAAGTTTGCGAAGCACCAAATTCAACATCGGTGGATCTTGTATTGGTTGATGTGGACGTTGATAAGTGAATTAAAATAAGAAAACTAGTAATTGACGGTAATGTCACTTTGATTTAAAATGAATATTATTGGATTTTGGGCGATGGAAATCAAAATGATATCAATGGATTTTGACGATGTCTTGACTGAAGAATGCACGATGATGCAGTTAGTGCAGGTACATGTTTATAACATTTAGTGCGCTTGAGAACACGTTTCTCGTTTGTTGTTTTGTGCATTGACACACTTTTATTGCGGACACAACAAAATCATACAGGATTTGTTACCTGTGACTAACATTGACTATTGAGCTAGAACCCCCCCCCCTTTTTTTTCGTGCGTTCTATCGCTGATGTTTGAGTAGTTTTGTTTCTTAATTTTACTTCCTTCTGTTATTTAAACAAATATATTACACATCATTTTATTTGCGTCGTTTAAAACATTAGACATTGTTACACTTTGTTAGTTTTTTAATCGAAGCGGAACGAAGGCGGCCATGATGATTTGGTTTTCCAGGGGCCCCATACGGGATAAAAATATGCTTTATGTATACGGCTGTAGACGTATACATAGCCTGATGTATACGGCTTGCTAACCAATCATAATGCAAGATTTTTATGTGAGCTATAATATATTTTTATGTGCTATACGAACGTTTTATGTTGCAGACCAACCTTAAAAGAATACCAATAATCATGAATCTAATTATTATGAATTATTATTAATGAATTTGTTGCATATCTTATAAGAAATATAGTTCAAAATCGGCGTTTATTTAACACCAGTCTTTGGTAGTCTATAGGCACTATAAACAATTTTTAATATTTAAATATATAAAACAGTTTGTATTTGATTTAGGCGTCTTGTGATTGTCCATTTAGCTGCCCACACTGCCGCAGAAGTTGGCTGGCGGAGATCTGGCCGCAAGAATACAAATTCCACAACTTGAAAAATTCCGCCGCTATGTGTTTCGTAGTGGATCTCTGCTGCCGACAAAGTTTGAATTCTGTACTCATTTTTGGTTTTGTTGATAGAAGAACAGCTTCTTCTTGTAGTTTTGGAACTAGCATATAGAAAGGCTTCTTCTCATCGCCGGATACCTTGTTATTGCAACGAATGCCAGCCCTCAACAGCTTTGTTCGTTCTGGTGGGTTGAGTGTAAACAGTCCATGACTCGATAGGACAAACATTATTGGTCAACCATGTGTCTTCTATGTACTGCAAAAGTTATTGTAGTGGATCTGTCTAAAGTCCTTTTGGCTTTAAATGCTGGACGAATATGTTCGGCTGGTAGGAATGGCAACGCCATCAGCTTTCTAATGTACTTGAAAATACTGTCATCTTGTCGGTAGGCTGGCTTTGGATTTTTTCAGTAAAAACTTGACATTGTTAAGTACACAATTTGCCGACAAGAGAAAAATAAGGGGTTGTTAATTGGATCCCTTTACTTTGAAATGAATTGTTGAAAAAACATAATCTATTCGCAACTCATATACCCAAGCCTTAAAAGAAAGTTGTTCATAACGGTTGTTGAAATTTTATCAGTTAATTTGAAATATAAATAAAATATGCATCATTGAATTTGTATTTTATTTCATAAACTGCAAAATAATTGTAAAAGGTTCGAATATTTTAATTTATTTTTATCTAATATACAGTATATATTTATATTTAGATATAATTTAGAACATTCTGTACAGAATGTACAGATTTACTATAATTAAAATGCATAGGTACGAGTTGGTAGGGTACGAGTTAGTCTAGGTTTTATCTGCACCCATTTTCCAAAACGCCCCCACCGTCTCTTAGAAACCCGAAAATGAATGGTGTGTTGCATACGATAAGATAAGACAAGTTTAGCTTTTCTAAAAAGCTAACCGTCTCTTAGCTGCAATTGCCATTTTATGGTATTATAATATTAAAGTATCCGTTGTTTGTAATTTATATGTAGGATAGGTATAAGCAATGTACCTTTTAAGGACATTGTTTGCGCTAAACTATTAACCAATGGTGCGTGAGAGATTTAAATAACTGTCGTCAGTTCACACGTGGTTTTTTTTTTAAATAAATAATTTAACAAAAATTGACTCCTGAACAAATTAATGTTCAAAATGAGCGGTAAAAATATGTGTTGTTCTATTTGCATCAATATCAGAACGAAAATAAAGATACAGAAAATATCAGTATTTTTCACACACAACTTTAAAAGTAGGGAGATTTTGGTGCAATGTTTACCTTTTAATAGTTAACTGACCAATGCACTGAAAGAAATAGAAGTCAATATGTAGAACGTAGCATTACTACACAAAAATACTTATTACAATCCCGATTCAACCCAAGAATATATCGAAATTTTGGTACACATACTAGTGCAATCCTGACGTAAACCAATGATATGACAAAGATATTTATAGATTTGGTGAACCACCCAATCAAGTAACAGATAGCCAATTACTCCGTATACTGTTCATCATTTGACTATGGGAGACGGTAATAAGATAAGAAAGCTTTATTTTCATTCGGCACAATATATAACAATATAACACAAGCTCTATAGAGCTTTTTACCGAATAAGAACACAAGAAACTATTCAAAGACACATAAGGCATACATAACAACACTAATATGCGTAATACATACATATACATATGACATGACTATGCAACAATAAGACATAAGACAATAAATATATATGACAACACAAAGACATACATTAATATTTTAGGCACATAAAAAGCAGATGCACAATAAAACTAGCAGAGATTAAAAGTGTTTATGACATATAAACTAAAAGCACAGATAAGAGAGCACTATGCAGGTAATAGCAACATGCTGTTAAAATTCTAAAATGCACCATGAGAGCATATATGTGATAGCATAAAACAATAAAATTATTTACTTGCAAATGGAACAGCGACACTCCGTTCCATTCCAGGACTGTATGAGAGACTTAAATTGAGAAAAACTGTTTTCAGTCCTGAAATGGTCTGGAAGGCTGTTGCACAATACAGCAGCAGCATAACGAAAACTTTTCTTACCATACGTAGTTGATTTTACATGAGGTATGTCCAAAATATTGTTATACCTGAAATTATATTTAGACTGTTTGACATTTACAAGATTGTGTAAGCACACTGGTGAAAGTTTGTTTATTATTTTAAAAGTTTCTAATGCCATAGCTCGCTGACGACGAATCTGTAAGGAAGGCATCTTTGCTCTTTTCCAAAGTTGGTCAAATGAGCTTAAATAGTCCTCATAAACAAAACGTAGTGCCATTTCTTGCACTTTTTCAATTTTTTTGGAATTCCTTTCTGTACAAAAATGCCATGCCAAAGGGCAGAAGTTAAAATTACTGAGAATGAAAGAATAAAAAATGGTGAGTTTGCTGAGTCTGTCCAAAAATTAGCCTAAACGTTTTAAAATGTTAAGTTGCTGTGATGCCTTCCTGCAGATAATGCCTATATGAACATCAAAGTTTAACTGATAATCAATATCTATGCCTAACAATTTGACAGTTGATTCACAAGATATGGTTGCACTTTGGATAGTTATGCATGGATTTTTTGAAAACGTTTTCTTTCCAACAGCTGACTTGAAATTTTTCTGTATTAGCTTGCATCTTATTTACTTTAAACCAAGTTATACGTTCTGCAGAATCTGTTTGGAAAGCAGAGATCAACTCATCATAATTTGGACTACTATAGGATTGAACACCTATAGGACTTTTATGATATGTTTGTGAGTGAGTTGGGTCTTGTTGATATACCGATAAATCCATTGAAAACGGTGTTTAATCCTTATAATTCTTTAAAACTGCATTTAGAAATTAATTTTCCTATTAAGGTATTCTCAATTCCATGTTTCTTTTTTATTTTGGTAGCAGCGATCGTCGATCAAACGTATGAATATTTTGTTGATTTTTACGTACCAAATGTTATTCATAAACCATCTTTTGATTTTAATAAATACAACTTAAATCTATAACTTTATTTTCTTTATCGAACACAAGAATAGTTTTAAATTTAACAAATCATTAACGTCAATTTATCATACAAATAATTTGTAACCACCGTCGATATTGAATGCCGCCATCTTTGTTTATATTGGTTACGCTAAAAATAGTTTGGTTAACGTCATTTATCCAAAATTCTAATATGACGTCCTGCTTTAGCTATGTAAACAAAGCCGTGTCAAAATTCCAATAAGTTTAGTTCGCACATGCGTAAATGCGTGTTAAGTGTAAATGTAAAAACTGACTTACAAATGCCGTTTGTTATGTGTTATCCATAATTATCGTTATTGTTAATAATTTAGTTACTTTTAGTCTGAATTCTGAGATTTATATGATTTAAACTACTCCCGATACATTATTTTTTTAACAATTCTACATTCGAATTAATATGACGTCACAATTAGAATTCCGACGTCATATTACGCTGAACTGAAAATTTCAAACTGGAACTATGCAATTTCATTAAGATTTCTCAATATTTTTGTTTAAAAGGTACGTACATTCAATAAAATGACGAGAAAATATGTTTATGTCAATTTTATTTGCTTTAACATACTGTTTTGGGATATATCGTATTAGTTTCAAAAAAAACAATATTACCACTGAAAGCGTCCTCTTAGAACCGCTTCGAAATTTTAAAACATTTGTTAGACATATTAGAATCGAAATAGATTATTGCGAGCGGGCTTTATGTGAATTAGAACATGGTCAGACCTTATATTTGTCTTCATTTTATACCTCGCTATCGCTCGGTATAAAATATTGACAAATATAAGGTCTGACCATGTTCTAATTCCCATAAAGCCCGCTCGCAATAATCTATTTCTTAAATAAATTGAGTCAACTTCATTTATCAAAAAATAAATTTCGTTAAAAACCTCAACCGGAAGTAATCTCGACCAATCAAATAAACGTATTTCTAAATATGCAAATCATATTAGGATTATAAAAAGATAAAGTATTGTCATTAGCATAGTTATAAAGGGATCCATGTTTAACAACTGAAAATATATCATTGATAAAAACATTAAATAGAAGGGGTCCCAATATAGATCCTAGGGGTACTCCCCTTATGGATATCAGCCCAGCTGCTAATAATGTTGTTTATTTTAATTTGTTGTTTTCGATTTGTAAGATATGATTTAAGGAGGGAAACTGAATGTGGCAAAACACCATATGCCGACAATTTGTCTAGCAGAATTTCATGGGGCAGACTGTCAAAAGTCTTAGACAGATCCATAAGAACAGCCACAATATATAGATTTTTGTCTAAAGAAGAGCGCCAATCTTCAAGAAGTCTTAGCAGTGTAGTTTGACATCCATGTTTCTTTTTAAAAGCACATAAATAAGGATTAAAAATACCATCAAAATCAGCAAGTTGAATTTCTAAAACTGTTTCAAAAATTTTTGAAAAAATTGACAGCACACTGACCGGCCTATAATTTGACATTTCCAAAGGATTATTTTTCTTATATAAAGGGGTAACTTGAGCTTCTTTAAGCCGATCAGGAAAAACAGAATGATTTAACAAAGTTAAATTTGGAATTATAGCCTCTCTACAGTTTTTTACAATCTTGGCAGGTATCAACTCCTGTTGCCTTTTTGATATTATTTTTTTTTTAATCTTTTCAACATCATAACCATTTACATTTGAAAAACTAAAGTTTTTGTATACATCCATTTGATTTTTTATTTCTAGTATACTTGGGTGTTGTACGGGGTCATAGACCACATCCTTTCCAATACTATTTGCACCAGTTGAGAAAAAACTATTAAAATGTTAACATGCATCTTTCGTATTATTCTACAATTTTGTAATCCTCTAATAAAACATAACATTTGTTTGAAAAATAAAAGATTTCATTGTTGTCCAAAAATTGTTATTTTTACATCCACCTGTACAACGTTCTAGATAATAGTATTTCATAGATTTTTTCTTTATTTTGTTCACACGACGTCTTTGTCGTCTATATTTTCCCCCAAGTTTTGTTGTTTTTGTTTTTGGTAAATTTTGAAAAATACATGTGTTTCATATGTATAGCAGACCCTGAGTTCACTGTTCATGCATGGAAATGTTTTTTTTTCCAGAGGTTTCCTAGTTTTGATGGGTGCATGTTTGTCTAGAACATTTTTAAACTCTGATTCATAGTTTTCATCTGGGGGAAAGTATATGTAAATTACTGTATTCTTACTACGGAATGGTTGTTACAGTATGCATGCAAATTAGCACGATTATACTAAAATTAGGTCACATTATCCATATACGAAAAAATGATCAACAGCATTTTCCACGTGCATTTTCAAAGACGAAAATGGAAATGTCTTCAACAAAGATCGTTTCCCGTTATTTTTGCAATGTCTGAAGCTTTAATAACGTAATGAAGATGAATATTATGTTCGAATTTTGTATAAATAGACCGAAGGTAGAATTTTTTATTTGCTATTTTACGAGCAATAGGACTAAATTCTGACGTTAATACGACAAATCACAAAATTAACTTCGGGTTATAACGGTAGTAAAATTCGGCCTAGTTATTGGGGTCCCTAAAAGTAACGTCATTTTAGCTTTTTGGTGTTACGTAAAAGGACGTATAGTACGTTTAAAGAGAGAGTGCACATTAAAAAGGAGTTCTTGTCTCTGGACATGTGTGTCTGCTTGTATGTTGAATGTTTGTATGTTGAATGTTTATATGTTAACTCGCTCGATGGCATGTATTTTGTTTTTATTGAAAGTTGATTATTCAACATGGACAGAAAGAAAGGTTTTTATCTATATAAGATAGTTTAATTTAGACAAAAAAATATTTTTCCTTGCGGCTGAGAAAAACTATTTTAAATGTCGCGCTTTGTTGAAACAAAATCTATCTTGGGTGAAACCAAGCCTCCTTTCAAAATAAATAGCCAGGCCATACTTTTTTTTAATTACAAAAATAACAGTTTAAAATTAAATACCGTCTCATTTAAAGTTTTAATACACAATAATTAAGTCATCATAAACATAGTTTAGTAGCAAGTTCAATTGGCCATTTTATGTTTATTTCATTTATTAATTCGCACACAAATCGATTTGCGCATATTTTCCTTATCGAATATATGTCTCTAATATTTTCATACTCAACTTTTTTGTTACAACATGGTTTGACGTCAGAGAAAAACGTTGAAAAAATGAGCGATAACGAAGACGATAAGACATGGAAAAACTCGTGTAAATCGGACAAAAATTTATGTAGTATCTTAAAATTTCTTGGAAAAAATATTAAGAAAAAACGCATATCTAAAATATATTGACATTTTTCAAAGTGTTAACTAAACATGGAAAAAATGAAAAATGTGTTCGTAACAAACGTGACTAGACATGGTGGAATGTATGAAAAATTTAACAAAATGGCAAAAAATTTAAATTAAGAACAAACCCATTCATAGACAAGTTTTTGTTTTTCAATTTACCCATTTTAAAGGAAGAACAAATATACAGCTTCCTTTGTTTCTGTCTTGATATTTACAGATATTCTGAGTTATGCTTACGTCATCATGCACCATGATTACGTAATATTTTGAGGCAGAAAACTGATGAGGTACACTTTTTTGAGTACCCAACACTGATCCCAAATTTCAGAAAAATAAGTGGCTCAGTAAAAAAGTTCAAACTACCTGGTTTGGCTTTTCCTGTTACAATTTACAACGCGATTTGTTGGAAAGTCAGTTCAACAAATTTGAGTTTAACGTAATTTGAGTATCTTAGTTGCCAAAAAGACAAATTGAGTTCGTTTTGATCGAAAACTAAAAAATGCCAGTTTATTGACACTTTCTTTATTTGTTAAAGGTCTCAAAACCAAGAAAATATTTTTCTTACAACAAAAATCCCCATCAACGCGCGCTAGGTCTTTTAAATTATTATTATTTCATTGAGCCAAAAAAGTGGCTCGATTTTTAAATTCTCTTCCAGTCTTGCAGAGATGTTAATTGATTTTTTTTTATGTAATAATCATTTCAAATGTGAAAAAAATGCAATAAACTCCAACTTCTTCCCAATAAAAAATGTACACCATAGTTAAGCTGAAAAATTGCTTATTAAAGAGCCGTAAAAACGATATTAACAAACAAACAAACAAACAAACCACCAATGTATTGTGAGTCGGACTCCAACCCGAAGTGACCATGATTGTCAATTTCCCTTGCCGAGTCTATAAGGTAATTGGTGTTATACATTAGACGTTGCCCAATTGTAGATGTTGTTAGACGGCATATTAAGAAAATGTGTAAAAGCTCGCAATCTAAATTAAAATTAAATCTTAAATTGTCGCCGCGTGGAAAAAGGTCCGTGAGGAGGTAAATGAAAGATTGAAGGGAAAGAGTATGTAAACATGTATGTATTTTTTTCAAACGGTGTAGAATAAATAAATATTCTATATATTGTGTATCGTAATTTTAGTGACAAACACTTTAAACAGACACATACAATATATATTGATCAAGAAACGTATGTTTTGTAATAAAAAACACTCTGCAATTCTATATAATTTTATAGCGACGTTTTATACTGTCACAGAATGCAAAAGTACGGAAGATTTAGCGGCATTTTTTAAGAGTAAATACCATGTTTTTCTTATACCTATGTATACCTACTGCAGTTATAGAAATGCTACCGTCACAAACAAATATTGTATTCCACAACATGTCTTAAACCAGAAAGGAGTACTAAATATCGTAAGAAGTGAGGGCAAGGGTACAAGGGGACTTTTTATTCACTAATAAAAATGAAAAAATAATAATAAATTTATCGGCTACCTTTATCGTACACCAATGTAATGATTGCAGTATAAAAACGAGTACTCACAAACTGCATCACCTGTTATCTGATAAATTTTATTACATTAATTTTGTTTCTGTTTAAGTATACAATTCCCAATATAATAGGAGTTTCTAAAAAGCATTCCATTTGAAAAACTTTTTTTATAAAAAATTAAGCATTCTTCATATACTCAACATTATATCATAATCAAAGCGATAGCTAATAAATTTTGATCTTTTGACAGACTCGAAGATTAATGCACTAAAGCACATCCTTCAAATTTAATCGTACAATACAGATTTAGAATCCGCTATCTATAATGCTTGAACAGACATGTAATTTAAAAGATAATTCGCAATAAACACGATTGTGTATTGATACCAATTAACCCAGAGAAAGGGTAATTCAGATCTCCAGCGTAGAATAACAGTTATAATACAAGACGCATTTGTATTCTTTAATTCTCTTTATTTTACTAATTATACTAAAACTAATTATACTGCTCTGTTTTTGTTTGTTACATACATTCTGTATGCGTACACTGCATTTTGTATGTTTATTCAACATGTTCAAAATTGAGGACGGAGCCCCAGACGTTGACCGACACAAGCGATGATTTTAACCCCTATAGGCCGTTACTACGAGTGAATCTTCGATAGGTAAAATTTACAAGAACCAGTTTTATACCTAGGGTTGATATTGGTGTCCCTGTATGATACAACATCCAGTATTATACCTAGGGTTGATATTGGTGTCCCTGTATGATATGACATCCAGTATTATACCTAAGCTGATATTGGTGTCCCTGTATGATACAACATTATGTATTATACCTAGGGCTGGTATTGGTTTCCCTGTATGATACACACCCAGTATTATACCTAAGCTGATATTGGTGTCCCTGTATGATACAACATCCAGTATTATACCTAGGGTTGATATTATTGTCCCTGTATGATAAAACATCCAGTATTACACCTAGGGCTGATATTGGTGTCCCTGTATGATTCAACATCCAGTATTATACCTAGGGCTGATTGTCCCTGTATGATACAACATCCAGGATGATACCTAGGGCTGATATTGGTGTCCCTGTATAATTGCGATGTTGTGTATTGTTCTCTATTTATTGTGTACTAGGGCTGATATTGGTGTCCTCTATGATACAACATTTTGTATTATACCTAGGGCTGATGTTGGTGTCCCTGTATGATGCAACATCCAGTATTATACCTAGGGTTGTTATTGGTGTCCCTGTATGATAAAACATCCAGTATTATACCTGGGGCTGATATTGGTGACCCTATATGATTCAACATCCAGTATTATACCTAGGGCTGATTGTCCCTGTATGATACAACATCCAGTATTATACCTAGGCTGATATCGGTTTCCCTGTATGATACAACATTCATTATTAACCAGTTGTGTAAAATACATGTGAAATTGTCCATATAATATGGATCTAGTTAAAAAGCCCAATACAGAAAAAACAGGGGAAATACAAAAAACAGGGCCAATACGGAAAAAAGTCTCAATAAGGAAAAACAGGGCCAATACAGGAATGTCACTTCTGGTAATTTATATATAAATATCTTTTTTAAAAACAAAAACATTCGTTTGAATTACGTAAATTACAGCAGAATTTTCAAGGAAAAAAAAATACATTTTAATACTGAGGGTTGTTAATATTAATCTTTTATTATATAATGATAAGCCGAATTGGATCGACTATAGCTGTATTGGTCTATGATAAAATGGTACTAAAATTTACTCAACTTGTTAATAAAAGTGTCATTAAATGGGTGTTTTCATATTCTACGTGTATTATGTCCTCGGAAAGCGGAATTGGTCCTCAAATAACTGTATTAGCCTCGGCGTTGCTTCGTGATAATACAGCTATCCTTGACCCAATACAGCTTCACTTGGACATAATACAGGTCAAATATGAAAACACCCATTTAATAACACTATATAGTATTATACCTAGGGCTGATATTGGTGTCCTCTATGATACAACATTCTGTATTATACCTAGGGCTGATATTGGTGTCACTGTATGATTAAACATCCAGTATTATACCTAGGGCTGATATTGGTGTCCCTGTATGATACAACATCTAGTATTATACCTAGGGCTGATAGTGGTGTCTCTGTATGATACAACATCCAGTATTATACCTAGGATTGATATTGGTGTCCATGTATGACACAACATTCAGTGTTATACCTAGGGCTGATATTGGTGTCCCTGTTTGATTCAACATCCAGTATTATACCTAGGGATGATATTGGTGTCACTGTATGATACAACATCCTTTATTATACCTAGGGCTGATATTGGTGTCCTCTATGATACAACATTCAGTATTATACATAGGGCTGATATGGTGTCCTCTATGATACAAAATTCTGCATTTAACCTTGGGTTGATATTGGTGTACTTGTATGATACAACTAGTATTATACCAAAGCTGATATTGGTGTCCCTGTATGATACAACATCCAGTATATACCTATGACTGATATTGGTGTCCCTGTATGATACAACATCCAATATTACATATGGTTTATGATTCTTACATTTTCATTGGATTATTTAGTCACGTGGTCCCCCAAAATATTCTGTGTATATATTCTATTTCTAAAGCATATTTAAGGCTTGTTACTATTTTTAAAGCATATTTAAGGCATGTTACTATTTATAAAGCATATTTAAGGCTTGTTTCTAAAAATAGATCCGGATATGTTACTATTTATAAAGCATATTTAAGGCTTGTTTCTAAAAATAGATCCGGATATACTCTTCCGACTCATTATTCTAAATTTAAATAAATAAAGAAAAATTCATATGTAATATAACAATTAAGGACTTTTTACCCTGTCAATACGTAGTTATATGGACCTGTAGAAAAATATTGACCTCGGACTTCGTCCTCGGTCAATATTTTCCTCCACGGTCCATATAACTACGTATTGACCTCGTAAAAAGTCCATATTTGATAAGTATATACCTATGACTGATATTGGTGTACCTGTATGATACAACATCCAGTATATACCTATGGCTGATATTGGTGTACCTGTATAATTGCGATGTTGTGTATTGTTCTCTATTTATTGTGTACTTATACATGTACTTGTATATAGTGAGATCATTACTGTAGAAGAAGGTATGATGCTAAGAAAATCTAAGTAGGCATTGAACGGAACAATCTAATTTTAATTGGACTAGACGTGATGTTGAACGCCGTAACTGGAATATACATTGTGGCACATGCAATTTTTGTGGAGGTTTTGGAGTATTAGTTAGAAGTTTGTCAATTTCTGCATTATATATTACACCTGACACTTTAGTTATTTTAAATTAAAATCATTCGTGGAAAAGCCAGCCATTTTCTTACTGATATTCGCAGTTAACAGCTATATTCCAGTGGTCAATATTATTACTAGAGAATTCAATTGGTTGTCGGGAAACGTGCCACCAACATGTAAAGAGTCTTAATTCAAAAAGGTGGAATTTTGTGTTTGTATAGCTGGAGATTCTGTACAACTAAACGGAAGGCGCGTAATGTGCTCTGTCGGACGGAAGAACGGAAGGAAAGTATTTCATTTAGGTACAGAAACGAAGACCAATTAATAGGGAAATTTTATTCCGCATTGTTGTTTAATTACTTCGGCGTCAATTTAATATCAATCAGTCTACTGTTATTCGATCATCAATCTACATGTACTTAGCTTTTTGGTCATCTGCAGTTACACAGAAATCGCTGCTTATCACGGACCATTTAAGTAATTCTGTCATTTTTGCAACAATTTAACGAAAAACATACGAGACGCAGAAAAGAAAAGCATTTAATAATGTAAGACTATACAAGTAATGTTGAGTTTGTCATGCAGACGAAGTGATTTTAAGAGAAAAACAATTACGGTCTTAGGATGAAAAATGTTCTAAGTCTACTGCCATAAATGCAATATTCCGAATTCTTAGACTGTGCACATTTGCATATAAAGGACTTTATATGGACTCAATATTATTATTAATTCTGAATCATGTGATAACAATTTATCGCAAGAGATAAAAAAGGAACTGAAATTAAAAAAAAAAAGAAAATGCCATTTGTAAAAATACTCCATCCCTTACATCTCTTCACTGCATGAAAGTATCAATCTTATTTTTATATCATTCAATTTCATTTTTTCAAATAATCGAAAAAAATCGCAGACAATACACTTATACAATGTCTAACATAAATAACCTTAGAAAAAATAGAGCACAGAAACAAACGACGAACTTTATTTAAGAACACAACATAAATCATATAATGTAAGTTAATACGGACACGTGATTTTGTTTAATTGAATGTTTTACGCATCAAAGCTTTCATTCCAAGGCTTAATTAAAGTGTCATTAATTGGCATAATTACAAACACTAAACAGGAAACAAATCCAGGTCTTTAACGTTTTGAATTTTTACAGTTTAATTAGTTGTTTTGTTTTTCCTTAATGTATTTTTAATTCCTGGAACGTACTGGTTATCAGATGTAAAACTGAATAAAACACAACAAAATGAGTAATGAGAGGAGTAAAGAGAAAATTGCATCAAAAATATTGGCAAATAAAACGACATTTGTTTGTCTTAAATAAACACCAATTCCACTAACTTACCAGAAAAAAAAGTTAATTTTTTACTTGCAAAATACAAGTGGTCTGTAAACACTGGGGTTGCGGGTTCGAGTCTCACAGCGGGCAGGATGTACTCGACTTCAATCTTAATAGACAATTTAGGATCGCTTTCTTACGTAAGTTTTGGCGTTCTGAGGTACACGGGCTTCCTCCCCCAATAAATAAGGGTCGCCATTATATAGCTTCAAAATTGATGAAAATGGCGTTAAACAACATTCAAACAAACAAACAAAATACCTGCAAAAAATTTTTAGTGAACAACGTTATCAAGTATACAGCTTTTGATATGTTAATTATATAACTTGTTTGTGGTGTACCAATTCGAAAATTTCTAAATTTGCATTGTTCCGCGGTTTCATTCGTTACTGTAAATTTTCCGCAGACTATAAAATTACACATATTTTCATCTATTCACTTTTAATGTAATAAAAATTCATTTAAATTATTTAATGCAAAAACCATTTTAAAAAGTCCTTGATCTTGACCATTGTCAAGGCCACTCCAATAAAGTCAATAAAGAAGCTTAGTATTTATGACAAACCATTTGAAATTTTAAGGTCTCACGTTTTGTGTTAACATTAAAGAATTATAACTCCTATAAAGTCGTCAAAATGTTTCAGTTGAAATGCAGTTGCGACATGTCTAAACGAACATTGATCTTTCTCCACCAGTTCATTATTGTGCATAGCAAGTTCAAGGCCATTTAATAAATGAAGCATTGACCTTTTACAAATGTACCAAGCTGAAAGGTCATATCGCAAAATGACTTGTGATAAAAACCCTGAACTCTTTCTAACGATTTAAGGCTTGCAAGTTCTCTACATTATCGGCTTGTTATACTTTCAAAAACAGATCATTCATGTGAGAAGGTCAAACATGTTTCTGGTGAAAATTAAAAGTACGCTAATTCTTGAAACATCTTAGGATCCTCCTTGGGCTTATTGTGTGGAAATTGGAAAGTTCATGTAAGTCTGCCTCAGTCATTCTCCGGCACTGAACCATACAACAATGTAAATGGCTCACAACTGTTGTACAGCTCGAGTTTGGAGCGCGTAGTGCAGCGGCCAGATTTCAAAACATTCTAAAGTTGTTAAACACATTTTCAAGTTAATGCAAAGACTTCATTTATTCGCAATCCGAAAAACAGACAAAAATGACTAATTGATTAAGTGCATGGGCCACACTTAGCTTTAACTATGATGTTTGCCTTGAAATGTCTTAAATGTTGATTCAGGTTTATTGCGCATAAAAGCACATTAATTTTATAAAGAACTATTTGTTGTCTTTTAGCGTCCACAACGAATCCATTTGGCTTAACTTTATATAATCTTTCATTTCCATTGGTATCAATCTTCCGTTAGTGACTGACACTATTTTACTGTTTACCTAGCTTTCAGTGTTAATGCATTTCTAGATGTATTCGACTTTGTTTGCAGTTTAGTTTTGTATGCTTCACCACCCATAGTCTACTCAATCATTAAGAGATGAAGTGATTCAATAGTGAGAGGATACAATTATACTGGTGCTAAGTAAGATAGAATTATAGGATAATTAATTGGGCGGAGTGAATATCCAAAATATGATCACGAGTGCCGCATAACGCATCTGATTAAACGAGTGCGCGGAACTTGTTCCGCGCACGAGTTTAATCTGATGCTTTATGCGGCACGAGTGATCATATTTTGGATATTCACGATGCCCAATTGATTATCCTATTTATTATATAGATCAAAATTGTTTTCGTAAAATTTTCATGCTAAATCTTAAATTTTATGAACGGCGGATGGTTATCTGTATAGCACAAAACCATTGTGACGTTTTGGCGGGAAAAAACCCGAGAGTGAAAATAAACGATAATTTTCACATGTGATTTACCGTGATTTCTGTCACTCGGAAAATTCGATATTTCATCTCTATCTATATAATAATCAAAAGTATTCTACTTGGAAATTTCAATTTTTGCACGTTTTCTTGTTATTATACACATTATTGATAACTTTTTTTTCAAATAAATTGTTTTATGGAAGAGCAAAAATAGTTTCCCATTATGGGTACCTCACTTGGTTAAAACCCTTAAATTCATTTCGATTCATGTCCGTAGACGCATGGTTGTAAATCTCATTTCAAAATATATATTATTGCATCGAGTAACACATGATATGGGTATTTATATAATCAAGATTGCTGAAACTTTGCAATTTATTTTAATCCGTAGATGTTTTCTATCTTGTGCGCATCTGTCTAAAGTCGTGTTATGTGCAGATATTTTCATTGCGATATTCCTTCACTTTCAAGATATCATTAGTAAAATTAAAAATAAATTGAGAATCATCTGGTATCACGAAATCGCGGATTACTGTAGTTCTGGCTTTAAGATCTTCGTATAATGCCATTTAACCTGATTTGTTGGATGCTTGACATTATCGTTTTGGTGACCACAGCAAATGCGTTTGTTCTAATTCACTTTACCTTGATTAAGTATTTTGCAAATTGGCAGATCCGCGTTGCCAATCAGAGGGCAGTATGGAACGCCATAGCTGTCTTTACATAAGGATTTTGTCTATATTCGGTGGTATCGACATTATATTCGGTAGAAACAAGTTTATATTGAGTGCATATGTCTTTATATTGAGTGCATATGTCTTTATATTGGGTGCTTATGTCTTTATATTGAGTGCATATGTCTTTATATTGAGTGCATATGTCTTTATATTGGGTGCATATATCTTTATATTGGGTGCTTATTTCTTTATATTGAGTGCTTATGTCTTTATATTAAGTGCATATGTCTTTATATTGAGTGCATATGTCTTTATATTAAGTGTATATGTTGTATCTATATTATATTGAGTGCTTATGTCTTTATATTGAGTGCTAATGTCTTTATATTGAGTGCTTATGTCTTTATATTGAGTGCATATCTCTTTATATTGAGTGCATATGTCTTTATATTGGGTGCTTATGTCTTTATATTGAGTGCATATGTCTTGATATTGAGTGCATAAGCCTTTATATTGAGTGGATACGTCTTTATATTAAGTGCATATGTCTTTATATTGGGTGCATATGTCTTTATATTGGGTGCTTATGTCTTTATATTAAGTGCATATGTCTTTATATTGGGTGCTTATGTCTTTATATTGAGTGCATATGTCTTTATATTAAGTGCATATGTTGTATCTATATTATATTGAGTGGTTATGTCTTTATATTGAGTGCTTATGTCTTTATATTGAGTGCATATCTCTTTATATTGAGTGCATATGTCTTTATATTGGGTGCTTATGTCTTTATATTGAGTGCATATGTCTTGATATTGAGTGCATAAGCCTTTATATTGAGTGCATACGTCTTTATATTAAGTGCATATGTCTTTATATTGGGTGCATATGTCTTTATATTGGGTGCTTATGTCTTTATATTAAGTGCATATGTCTTTATATTGGGTGCTTATGTCTTTATATTGAGTGCATATGTCTTTATATTAAGTGCATATGTTGTATCTATATTATATTGAGTGGTTATGTCTTTGTATTGAGTGCTTATGTCTTTATATTGAGTGCTTATGTATTTATATTAAGTGCTTATGTCTTTATATTGGGTGTAATTGTCATTATATTGAGTGGTTTTGACTGTATAGTCGGTACTCTTAACTCTATGTTGGGTGGGTTTTCCATTATATTCGGTGGTTTTGTCATTATATTATGTTGTATCTATATTATGTTGAGTGCTTTTGTCTATATGTTAAGCTCTTTCATTATTATATTCAGTAGACGTGTTTATATATTAAGTGTCTTCTTCAATATATTGTTTCGATTGCTGGATTATTGAGGCTTGTTTAGGGTATATTGGGATATGGGATATTCATATTTTGTTCATGGGATACGGGATATTTAAAGCAAAACTTACTGGGATATGGGATATTTAAATCTATTTTATTTACAGGGATATTGGATATTGGAAAACACTTTTTCGGATACGGGATATTTGATGAAAAATTTTAAGGATATATGGGATACTGGTACCCACCTCCACCCTTCCAATCAAGCCCCTTTTATGGATCTGCTAGTGGTCAACACCATGTTTAATATAAACTTTTAACATAGGTGTATTAAAATAGACGGCTAAATGCACATTTCCTTGTTTCCATCAATAGCAAATCTTGATTTTTAAATTATAAATTGTTTCAGGCGTATTGTAAATTGCAGTGCAAATAAGATATAGCGGTAATGTTTTCTCAGACTTCATTTTTGCAAATATAATTAGATCGATCCGTTACGTCTTTTTGCATATTTACATTAAGTGCAACCCTTAGCTGCATTCAATTTTAAAATAGCCTTTAATTATTTGTGATCATTTTCAAAAGCCTGAGCTAAGAAGATTTTAAAACATGTACTGCTTACTTGTATTTTCATTTTGATAACTAATAAGTGACTAAAAACGAAGCCTTCAAAATGCAGTAGAGAAAAAACTGAAAAAGGCAGGCACGCGAGAGTTGACAAACCGAATGACTAAGAATTTAAAAGAAAGCTCAAAAGAATTGAAAAATTCTGAAGATAGCCGAAGACTTTCAGTTTTCATAGACATTTATAAAAACGCAAATAATTTTACATTTCTGTAGGCATAGACAAAAGGTGCATTTGATGGATTTCATTGGACCAGAGTCAGCATAAAAATGACAATATAACTAAAAATTTATGATCTTGTCACAAAATGTAACATTAATTTTAGCAGGTGCCCCTGCAAATATCATCAATACGAATATACAAAAGACTCCGAAAAGGAGTTTTAACGTAAAAAAAGAAGATTTTGTAGTGTTAGATATTAATATATAGCGTTATTAATTCATTAGCGTTTTTTTTCAATAATTAAGTTGGAAAAAAAATTTTCAAACGCGAAATTTTTCTAGCAAAGATAAGATATTCTTAATTCCTAATCATAGTGGCCTTTATAGGGCATAACATATATGACACTCAATTGCACACAACATTACAATGCAAAAACAAATACAGTATTCTATCGGGGTTTCGGTTTCGTTTAAACAAAGCACCACTTAAATCAGGCCCTTAATCGATAGAAACTATATAATTTTGAGGATTTCTCTTTCAATGTAAAATTTAAAAAAATCCATTCAGCAATATTAATTTCAAATTAAAAATAAACTTTTCCATGTTCATGGCTTCTTTGGCAATCTCCCATACATAACCCATATAGTGTCGCTAGGCGTAAAACACCACACCCACACACTCCTTTTCAAGGAAAAAAAACCAATTAAATAAAAAAAAGTTTTCGTTTATACTTTTGAATAAAAACATGCTAAAGCAGTGGTGGATCTTAATGGGGTTGTTGTTCGGGGAAAGGAATACCTTTTCCTGATTCAATTTGTAATTTTCGTGCAGATTTTCCGCAATAAATTAATTTGCCTTCACCCCCTCAACTTTTTCCAAAATTCTGACCCCTTGGCAATCTCGCATCATCCAATTTTTAGGTGCGTCGACAAGGGCGTTAAAAACACTCACACACACAACTCTATATTATTGATTGATTTAATTATTTAATTTTATATTATGGGGTGGGATTAAACAAGAAGTTTGGAAGAAAACCTTGGCTCAGAGGCGGAGCTTGTTATAAAATGATACGCAAAAACCCCCAGTTCGAGCTATGGCATCGCAGCAACGTTGAGGGTAATAAGGAAGATAATTATTCTTTAAAAGATTTAAAGACTCAGAAGGTGTCAATCAAGTACGATTTTAACCCTAGTCGGTAACGTTTGTTCATGATAATCCTTTCAGCAAAAATCGTTCAGTAAAATTAAGATTTATGACATGTCAGATTAACTTTTGGTATATAAACTTATATATCGAACATCGGTATTACACACTCTGCAGATGTAAGACCTCCAAGACGGTCAGAGTGGGGAAACGCTTCTACCCATGTGGGGTACTGGAGTAGGCCAACGTTACATCGGAGCAGTCCGGCCGTTAGTAGGACATATGCTGCCAAGTTCTTCGACCAGGTATCCCGAAGGCCGGGCTTCGACAAAACCACCATGGTGGAGTCCATGGACAACTAACCCTAACAACCGTCCGAACGAGGGTATTAATTTATCAGTGTAGGACGTAAAAAACCCCCCATCATCATCATCATCATCATCATCATCATCATCGGCATTAATTTCACTCAGCCTTGAAGATGTGGCAAGACAAGTTCAAAGAGTTTATAAGGTATAACATACATGATAGTATTTTACAGAATATCCGTATACATTTTGTACAAAATATCCCTTCTAAAGAAATACACCTTTAGGAATTAAACTCTCTAAACTACATATAATTCACATTGGTGTGCATTTTTTAAAAAGTTCCCGAACTTTCCTTGGACAATGCTCAAACACTAAAGCTGTCATGTTATCCCAAGTTCTGCATAAGGTCATTACTAGAGAAGAGCTTGTTGAAATACCGGCACTATATCAGTAATAGTTTTTATTAATTTTTGAACCACCAGTATATAGCTTTAATACAACAGTCTATTACAAATTGGAATTCACCTTCAATGCCTGAGACACACACGCGCAAACTTCGGGCATGATTTAGTCTTTAAAGATATTTTAATATCTATCTATTTATTCATTTTTCCGTTTTCCGTTCCGTTATCCGTTATCTGTTTCCGTTCCGCGTTCCCTTTCCGCGTTTTAGTAACACCCGGTGGACCGGTGTTTCTAGTAAAAAAAGCCCGCCAATACTTTTTCCGTCCGATCAGTCAATGCCACTAACTCAACTAATTTCAAGCGAATATAAATCAATTACCACAAAAAAACACACCTAGCATAATGATAAATCAACCGAATATATAAATACATTTCAGCCTAATATAATGCAAAGTCAGACTAACATATAGTGAAGTCAACGTAATATAAATAATGGGGCTTGTTTATTTAGAGAGGGTACCAATATCCCATATCTCCGTAAATTTTTCATCAAATATCCCGTATCCGAAAAAGTGTTTTCCAATATCCTATCCTTGTAAATAGAATGGATTTAAATATACCATATCCCAGTAAGTTTTGCCTTAAATATCCCGTATCCCATGAACAAAATATGTGAATATCCTATATCCCAATATACCCTAAACAAGCCTCAATAATCCAGCAATCGATACAATATATTGAAGAAGACACTTAATAGCGAGCACAGCTCGCAGCGGGCAGCGAAGCTGCCCGCGAAGAGCGGTGAGCTCTACGGCAATTACGTGTCACGTGATCAAAATGAAATCACGTGATCAAAATCTGCTTAATGCTGATATTGATTTTTTTTCGTCCGGTAGACTGGTCCCACTGCCGTATTTATAACTCGTATTCGTAGATTCGCAAAGGATCACGGGAACCAGATTATTCGTCCGGAAGTTGATATCGTCAAAAAACTGGAACAAAGTGAATGAAGAAGGGCAAACATTAATTTTAAAGAAAGACTTAAAAATAAAGTTGAGATCGATAAAAAGTAAATGTTATATTTAAAGATAACAACAAAAATTTCATACTATTTTTTGGAATCTCTAAATCGATCTTTAAAAACTGACACTCAAAGACATTTCATGTGACGTCACCATTACAAAAGAAAGACGTCACGTGACCACTGGAATTTAGAGGCACTGTAATAGGGGAGCGACAAGTATTAAATGTGGTGTTAACATTATAAATTAAAAATTTAGAATTTGATGGAAACTAAAATAATATTGTGTTTCAAACAAAAATTTAGTTGCAAGCTGTTTGCCTTCTTGATTTATTTTAAAAAATAAAGTAGCGTGATAATACTACCCCCTTACACTACACAACGAGGAATTTTCATACATTTCAACGCAATTTTGACATTTGTATTTCATTATCTACCAAATATATAGTATTTGTCTCTATATATGCATCGACTACGGTTCATGCGCTTACTGATTTTCGCTTGGTACAGAATATCTATAAAAAGTAAATTGACATTAATTTCTTCCTGCTAATTCAACAATTTTGGTAAGAATAAGATTATGAATTATTTAATTGTATAAAACAGTGACTAACACATACAAATTCTTATGTGCATAAAAATTAAGGAAAAACTAACTTTTCCCAATTTATTTCTTCAATATTTATTACGTAATCGCCTGTTTATTACCTGTGGCACAAAACGGAACAAGAATAACAAGCTGCGAGTTCGTACCTTTTTAAGCCCGAAGAAGGTTATTTGATGTTTTAAATTTATTTCTTTAAGTCCTTAGCCGTTATTTAAAGTATGCTACAATGACTTAATAATTATAATATGGACTGCAAAATCAGAAAAATACAACACATATCATTGTGGGAAGGATAGTAACACTGACAAAAGCGGGATAACTCTTATCAAAAGTTAATGAAATATTCTGTCTTCTGAAATGGGAGTGGCTCGGAAAGTATGTCCGAAAATGGAAGAGTGAAATCTGTATAAATGGAACTATGCTTAATGTTCATTACAAAATATGACTTAATAAATAGATTAATAAATTGTTGGCATCTATTTGACTTAGTTACTTATTGTTGACGCTATAACTACATGTAGCGAAAAAGTGTACTATACTAAATGTTACACCCCGCTGCGCTAGGTGTTTTGCTTGCATTTTTTTAATTATTCCATATTGTACATTTGTAGTGTTATCCAATTTAAAACATTTCTACACAATAACACGTCCATATTTTATATTATGACATGTTCCAAATCGACCTTGGCATTTGCTACGGGAATTTTAATAGGAAGTCAGCCATTTGAATTTCTACAGGGACCTCGTGTTGTTTTCAAAAAAGATCGTCTGCTTTCGTAACGTTCAGTGGTATTCAGACAAACCGCAAGGATTTTCCCGCCTTAACTGCAGACGATATTACCCGAAGGATTTCGAACAGACGACAATTGACTCTTCCAAACATACACTTCCGTTGTACTTTACTATAGAAAATTGCTCTATCACATTGAAAAATACGCCACATTTCAAAACGCTAAATAACTGTGGAAAATAAAGTGATGAATTCAATTTACACAGTTATTATTCTACAAAATGAGCGTAAGCTGGACCATACGCGGAGTTTTCATTTGTCACGCAAAAACAATAACCAAAATACATCAACATTTAGTATAAGGTCCTCACAAAATTAAGGAACAAAGTAAAACAAGGAATTATGTGTAAAAGTTAGAAAAACATATTTGTCTGTGCTCGCATTTTGGCAATGCCTACTCCATATTATATAGACACGTCTACTGAATATAACAAGTTTGGACTGTGAGCACGCTCACAAAGGGATATCCCTCGCTTCGCTTTCAAGTCCAATTATCTCCCCTTAATGATATCCGATGTCAATAAAAATTCTTCATGCACATCTACATATAATGTACTTCTTGTATGCTAAGTTTCATTTAATTTCATGAAGCGGTTTAGGAGGAGTTGCGCTTACAAGTGATGTGGACAGACGACAGACAGACGGACAGACAGACAGGGTGATTCCTATATACTCCCCAAACAAGTTTGCGGTGGTTATAATAATGAAAGAGCTTAATATATAGACAAAAGCACTCAATATAATATAGATACAACATAATATAATGATAAAACCACCGAATATAATAGAAAACCCACCCAACATAGAGTTAAGAGTACCGACTATACAGTCAAAACCACTCAATATAATGACAATTACACCCAATATAAAGACATATGCACTCAATATAAAGATGTAAGCACTCAATATAAAGACATAAGCACCCATTATAAAGACGTATGCACTCAATATAAAGTCATATGCACTCAATATAAAGACATAAGCACTCAATATAAAGACATATGCACTCAATATAAAGACATAAGCACCCAATATAAAGACATATGCACTCAATATAAAGACATAAGCACTCAATATAAAGACATATGCACGCAATATAAAGACATAAGCACTCAATATAAAGACATAAGCACCCAATATAAAGACATAAGCACTCAATATAAAGAAATAAGCACCCAATATAAAGATATATGCACCCAATATAAAGACATATGCACTCAAAATAAAGACATAAGCACCCAATATAAAGACATATGCACTCAATATAAAGACATATGCACTCAATATAAAGACATATGCACTCAATATAAACTTGTTTCTACCGAATATAATGTCGATACCACCGAATATAGACAAAATCGTTATGTAAAGACAGCTACGGCGTTCCATAGGGCAGGTTAATAACAGGTTTGGAACTAGAAAATACATGTGTGTAAACCATGTACATCGATTTTCTGTTTAAGTATGCGACATCGAAACTTCCTCTTCAACTGCAATCGCTTTGTAATGTTCTTTCTCCATGAAGATAAGACGTTGCCTCGTTGGTTTTAATAACTCAATTTCAAACGCTGATATCTCTGTTTGCAAGTTTGCAAACATTCTTAAAATTAAAACTCCTTAACACTTCTTGTTGAAAGGGAACAAGATACTAAGACGTAATAAAACAGATCATAAAAGATTATGAAAAGACAATCACGTGGTTAAAAAAGAAGAAACCCACTTAGTCAAACAACGATAACAAGAACAGACTACCTGAGCAACACAAAACCCACTCATAACGGAAATAGCTCTTAAACAAGATAACGAGGGAAGAAATGATAATATATCTTCTTATCACCACCAATATAGATGTATCTGTACTATTTTTCGAAAATATGGTTTTTGTACGAGCCTTAGAAACCTTTTTGAAAAAAGGTGAAGCTCTTTCGAACATTTTGTCGTTTTCTTGCATATATATATATGGCCTTAGTCATTGAGTGTCAATATAAATAAATAACGTAAACAATCATAACATATTGATCTTAAACTTTCTCATTTCAACTAAACCCAACACTTTTTTATGGTTGCTTCTCAGTCCGCTAACCGCTAACCGCGGACGTGCCGTGCTTTTACTTGGCTTTGCTCAAATATTCCAATAAGCTGTAATAAAAATTATCAAGGTGACAAATTCATTACGCCAGACGCGCGTTTCGTCTACTTAAGATTCATCAGTGGCGTTTAACTCTAAATGTTTAAGATATTCTTCATTGGGAGATGGAATAATATAAGTCCTCTGGGATCGTGTAAATACACAATACAGGCAGTTCAAAATAAAGAGTCTAAAAGAAAGCTGCGAAACCAGTACACTTATACAGTATCGGATCGACAAACATGACGATACAGCATGAACAAAAAATAATAATATACAAGTCTAGAAGATTACCGTATAACTGGTAATTTTTGCTGTAATTTAATTTTTGCGTTATTTCGTGGTTGACACTCGACCGCAAAATTTAAAATCGCATAAAAAAGTATGAAGTATTCCTATCCGTAAAAAACGTTAATTTTATAACTTTGGTATCTTACATTTTATTTATGTATGGATTTCATCATATTTATAATGTGAACAGTTTTTCAGTTGATATATATAACATCTAATTTTTAGTTACCAGATAGCATCACATCACTTAGCTTTACATACCGAACAACGACACAATTATTATTACACGAAGAAATAATTCTAGAAAGAAAACGAAATAATGTCCTTTAAAATAATTAAAAAAACACTTGCCGAATTTCATATCAGACTTTTGTTTGAAAGCACTTGAACTAAAAATAATTTCGGCATCGAATTCAGTTTATTAATACAAAATAAATAATGGAGATGGACAATTTCAATATAAAAACTGATATCAAAAATGTGTCCTTGCAGCACATATGACTTCGTACTAATAACAAATAGTAACTGAACGTTCTGCCATTTGAATGAATTATGTACTACTCACAGCTATAATTGATAAAGGCCTCGGTGGACGAGTGGTTAAGGTAGTTCGTCTACTATTGATCTCGTGGTCTGTCAACACTGAGGTAGCGGGTTCGAGTCTCACTGCGGGCAGGGTGTACTCAACTCCAATCTTAAAGGATTGCCATTTTTCCTACCGCATGTCGGGGATTCTATCCGGGTACTCCCGCTTCCTCCCCCAATTAAAACTGGACGCCATCATATGGCTGAAAAATTGCTGAAAGTGGCGTTAAACGTCATTCAAACAAACAAACAAAATATAATTGAAAAAATACAACCTTTCTATGTTGAAAATGGAACATAAAGTAATGCCTTGCTTTGACTATTGACTCATTCAGGTTATAAATAAATAAATAAATAAATAAATAAATACCTTTTTTTTTAGAGTCGGCATATATTACACAACAAGAGAACATAAGCACTGATGTGCTTTTGACCAACATTGTGCATTTAAGACTACGTGGCATCAACAAAAATATTACATTCATGAATCACAAAAGCAAGTCAAAAGCTAATTTGATCTTCATACGAACTATATATATCTAATATGCAAAACGATAAAAGTTATAAGATATGTAAATAATCCGAAATAATAATAGAGTGCTTTTAGTACTTTCATTAGCTTATTAAAATGAAAGAGCGCTCCTACCATTTTTCTATAATTAAATGCATCAATCATCTGTAATAGCCAAAAACAAAAACAAAATATGAGTTATCAAGAAGCCCTTAATCACACTTTGAAGTGAAACAAGCTAATTTTGCCCATGAAGTAATGAAATTTTTTACACATGTGCACCAGGTGCTTTTATGTTTTCTTGTAAATAAAACAGAAAAGTTAATTAAATTATGCCATAAAACTGCTTTCCATGTTTACGTAATTTACATTATTGTGATATGAAATATTATCTTATGTCGCTTTCATTTGTTTTATGTTACAGTTTGTTGTGTGTTCTGGACACCAACGTCTGGCAAAAACAATAATAAACTTTATACGACGATTTTAATTGCGGAAGATGTAATTTGCAATAATGAGAGATTGCATTTCAAATTGTCTTAATTGTTTGTCGTGTTATCTGAGATCTCATTTCCCCCCACGAATGAATAATCCTAAAGGTCACTGAGTCTACATTGCGGGTTTGAGTCTCACTGCTGGTAGGCTGCGCAAGACTTCAATCAGAAATGACAAGAATTTGAAAAGGATACTCCGCGGATTCTTTCCCAATAAAAACTGGATGCCATGTAT
Organism: Limnoperna fortunei; assembly: GCA_944474755.1. Lineage (NCBI taxonomy): Eukaryota > Metazoa > Mollusca > Bivalvia > Mytilida > Modiolidae > Limnoperna > Limnoperna fortunei. The sequence continues at coordinate 34,138,449 of OX104124.1, read as the reverse complement.
AGGTGAAGAATTGCCGAAAGTGGCATTAAACAACATTCAAACAAACAAACATTTATTTGCCGAAACTAGCAATTCAGTCCTCTTCCATTCAATGCGAGAGAAAGAGAGAGAGAAAGAGATAGATAGAAACATACATTCAATAGACAATGCGACAAGACAAACAGAAATGAGAGAGATGAGATGGTATTACATTGTAAATACTTTAAGTAGTTACAGGTACAGTAATAACGCTGAATAAGCACACTGTATACTGACATGTAGAGTTAATAATTTCCCCGGATGTTAAGTAATGTCAAGCTCCATATCGGCATTTGTTGTTTCGGCTTTAACATAATCTTTTATGTTGGAATAAGTACACAAAAATGCGACATATATTCCTTTTGACGATGTTAGTACTGTAGCAAAGTACTGCACTACGATCCTGTGTTGTAAATTGTCTATCTGAATATGAGTTGGAATCAGAACCATGAGGAAAGACGTCAACATCAGTAAAAACAATATTCCAGTTGTAGTTAGATCATTGATTACTTTAGAGTCTTGAATTAATCTGTGTGATACGGTCTGGTAATGTCTATAAGACGACAACCATATCAGAACAATGATAGCCACAAAACAGAGAATCTTGGGTACTTCCACAATCCATATCGATGGCAAATTTATATGACCTTGCCAGCATGTGACCTTGTGACTCATTAACAATGTCATCGTCCATAGTAACGTTGGTATCATTGGTGTTCCCCAACCAATAATAATGTACGTCAAGTACCCGGATATGCACAAGAATCCAGATCGAGCTGTTATATGTATAAAATGGCAATCTATCACAACCCACATCAGTACTGTTGTTTCTAAATATTGATTTATTGTTGTGAGAAATTCACAAATAAACAATTGATTATACCAAATTGTCATGGAATAATTAACCGACAAATAAATGGAAACGTGAAACACAAGTTTCAACAACATTTCAAACGAAACGACAGCAAATAGATGTTTATGAATCTTTACGCGAAGAATATCATTCATGTATTTTGGCAGACCGCATTTGTAAATAACAATCGATATAATCACAGATATCAAAGACAAGGCAATGCACACTACCCCAAGAATACTGGTTTTTCTTATTACATCCTCTACTTGCGCTAAATGTTCGAGGTTGTCTGCTGGCATATTATTTGCAACTGCTTGAACGCATGCCTCGTAGTTGGTTTTTTCAATAACAACAAAACTGCTATTAAAATGTTCCCATAAACCATTTTGGTCACACTTCCGGTAGACGAATTTGCTAGTATCAAAACCTGCCAAACGAGGACAGTGTTGAGCAATTTTTATCCCAGGTGGTGTTGCCGGCCAACAAATTATTCCATCATGTACTGCATTACAATTTGGTCCACCATTGTTCGTACGATGAACGAAAGGCGATATATTTTCCGAACAATCAAACGAACTTAGTACCACAGTGTTGTTGTCCATGTTAACTGTAAAATATCAGCAATAGTAGTTGGTTATTATATATATTTTTACGTATCAGTCAGAACGTACATAAAAAGCAAACAGATCTCAAAAAAGAAACAGAAAGAACCTTTTTTTATCTTTCTTGTTTATAAGCGAAATCAATCAAATAATTCACGACTGACAATTCTACTAACACCATTATTAGTCTGATGTTACCGGACATTGCTAAAGACTACGTTACCCTATACCTCGCATTAAAACAACATGAATATTAAACGAATGCACCTTCGTAATTTGCTATACTAGTACAACAAAAAGCTTAACAGACTTGCTATGTATCCAATCCGGGCACTAAAAATATGCATACAAACCCATAAAAGAAACTATATTTTGTCAGAAAAAATATTATTGTACTTTAGGACAAATTACAAATGACAAGTGTATGAATTAACTTCTTGCCATCCTCGGTAACACGTGAGGGATTAAACAACGTTGTCTTGTTGCTAAACTCTAACACTTTCGTAAGGTAAAATTTGTATCTTCATCCATAACAACCCTATTTAGATTGCCAAACAGCCAATATAATACAAGCTCTGTTTGGTGATAATATATATATACAGTGTTTGGTGATAATATATATATACAGTGTTTGGTGATAATATATATATATACAGTGTTTGGTGATAATATATATATACAGTGTTTGGTGATAATATATATATACAGTGTTTGGTGATAATATATATATACAGTGTTTGGTGATAATATATATATACAGTGTTTGGTGATAATATATATATACAGTGTTTGGTGATAATATATATACAGTGTTTGGTGATAATATATATATACAGTGTTTGGTGATAATATATATACAGTGTTTGGTGATAATATATATATATACAGTGTTTGGTGATAATATATATATACAGTGTTTGGTGATAATATATATATACAGTGTTTGGTGATAATATATATATACAGTGTTTGGTGATAATATATATATACAGTGTTTGGTGATAATATATATATACAGTGTTTGGTGATAATATATATATACAGTGTTTGGTGATAATATATATATACAGTGTTTTGGTGATAATATATATATACAGTGTTTGGTGATAATATATATATACAGTGTTTGGTGATAATATATATATACAGTGTTTGGTGATAATATATATATACAGTGTTTGGTGATAATATATATATACAGTGTTTGGTGATAATATATATATATACAGTGTTTGGTGATAATATATATATACAGTGTTTGGTGATAATATATATATACAGTGTTTGGTGATAATATATATACAGTGTTTGGTGATAATATATATATACAGTGTTTGGTGATAATATATATATACAGTGTTTGGTGATAATATATATATACAGTGTTTGGTGATAATATATATACAGTGTTTGGTGATAATATATATATACAGTGTTTGGTGATAATATATATACAGTGTTTGGTGATAATATATATATACAGTGTTTGGTGATAATATATATACAGTGTTTGGTGATAATATATATACAGTGTTTGGTGATAATATATATATACAGTGTTTGGTGATAATATATATACAGTGTTTGGTGATAATATATATATACAGTGTTTGGTGATAATATATATATACAGTGTTTGGTGATAATATATATATACAGTGTTTGGTGATAATATATATATACAGTGTTTGGTGATAATATATATATACAGTGTTTGGTGATGATATATATACAGTGTTTGGTGATAATATATATATATGCAGTGTTTGGTGATAATATATATATATACAGTGTTTGGTGATAATATATATATATACAGTGTTTGGTGATAATATATATATATACAGTGTTTGGTGATAATATATATATATACAGTGTTTGGTGATAATATATATATATACAGTGTTTGGTGATAATATATATATATACAGTGTTTGGTGCTTTTTCTTATCAAAAATTTAATTGAAATCTCTTATTATGTTTGGTCTTAAGGCTAATCCGTCTAATATACAAAATATATAGTATAACTACATGTAACACAAAGAGCCAGCATGGCCAACACTCCTTAGTCATGTTAATTTCGGAAATTATTTATTAATAAATTTTCATATTTCACTTTTCTTATTTCGTATTATATTTCTTAAAAGTTCTTTGCTGAATACCGAATCAACTTATTCTTGTTTTATTTTAACAAATCAATATTTCAAACTTTTTGAAAGAAAATTAACATGTCAGACATAAAAGAATAATTCTATTTACAGTAAATTAGTAGTATATGATTAATATAAATAATTACGAAGATTGTTTGATTTTTTGTTGTTGTTGTTGTTGACCTCTTACCCTATACAAGTACACTTACATGTGAAACATATCGGATATTGATCTCTTGTATGACTAGAACTTTTAATTAAAATTTGGCAGGTGGTAGCCTAATTACACATTTACAGATAACAAGATGTTTGTTAGATTTTGTAACTTCTGTATCCACTCCAGAGAGAATTATTGTTTACCATTAGACTTTCTTTCATCACTTTCTTCTATTTTATTCTTGATAATTTTAGCAAACATTTTAATAAGCTAATTGTCTGTACAATACAATATGTTCATTTTCAGAAAATAAAATGTGGTAAGATCTGCATGGGGCGGGGCTGATTTGTTTTCTGGTTGTAAGATCTGCATGGGGTGGGGCTGATTTGTTTTCTGCCTGTAAGATCTGCATGGGGTGGGGCTGATTTGTTTTCTGGTTGTAAGATCTGCATGGGGCGGGGCTGATTTGTTTTCTGGTTGCAAGATCTGCATGTGGCGGGGCTGATTTGTTTTCTGGTTGTAAGATCTCTGCATGGGGTGGGGCTGATTTGTTTTCTGGTTGTAAGATCTGCATGGGGTGGGGCTGATTTGTTTTCTGGTTGTAAGATCTGCATGGGGCGGGGCTGATTTGTTTTCTGGTTGCAAGATCTGCATGTGGCGGGGCTGATTTGTTTTCTGGTTGTAAGATCTCTGCATGGGGTGGGGCTGATTTGTTTTCTGGTTGTAAGATCTGCATTTTGCGGGACTGATTTGTTTTCTGGTTGTAAGATATGCATGGGGTGGGGCTGATTTGTTTTCTGCTGGTAAGATCTGCGTGGGGTGGGGCTGATTTGTTTTCTGCTTGTAAGATCTGCATGGGGTGGGGCTGATTTGTTTTCTGCTTGTAAGATCTGCATGGGGTGGGGCTGATTTGTTTTCTGGTTGTAAGATCTGCATGGGGCGGGGCTAATTTGTTTTCTGGTTGTAAGAGCTGCATGGGGCGGGGCTGATTTGTTTTCTGCTTGTCAAAACAGTTTTGTACTAAATACTTTGTCTTCATATCTTGATTTATTCAAAACAAAAGCTATTTAAAAATCCGGTGAAATATTTTTCCCCGCTTAATTTCCAATCGGTTATATCGGCAACAATTTAACATCGCCTTATCATTATTAGGTCTCGCCAACAAAAGTTGTGGAACATATATATTTTCGGTCCTTTCTTTCGTTCCTTCATCCATTCGTTCGTTCGTTCCTTCGTTCATTCGTATGAATCTTTGTAGATGAATTCACAACTCCATGAAATTTGGTATACACAGGATTTTACAACACAATGATAAAGCGGCTCTGGCAAAATTCTGAAGCCCTTTCTCAAAATATTTTATGCTTGAGTTGACTTAGAACAGGGAAGTATTTACCAATATGTGCTCGCGGGACATCAGTGTCACCGAGACACATTTTCTTGTTTTTTATCAACATAATTTTTTAAAGTTATTCGAAAAATAACGGAGACGTAATTAATGAAACATATAAAATCTAAGAACGAAGACAAATATAAAGTACTACAAGCAACAAACGTTCAGAACATAAAGACTTGAGCATTATTAACAAAGAAGAGATATTAGGTGAACATATCCGGCTTCACTAGGGACACCCGTCATGTGACTATTTTTATATGTGTTAAAAAGGGTTTATTTGAAACCAAAAATCGTCAAAGTATACGTTTTGTTTAATATATAAGCTGACATAAGCAAAAATATCTTTCGCCGCCGTAGACGTCTCTTAATGTGGCTACAGCTAACGTTTGCACTGATTTTACAAACAAAAATGGCGTCATAGGGAATAATTAAATGTAAACGATCTATTAGTGAATGACGATGCAGTACTGGTAAATGCTCATCCTGTATTAACTCAGATCTGTTTAACTTAAAGAACATGAGCAATTTTAACCATATATCTTGTTAGCCATTGAACATTTTGCACATTTACAAAATGTTTAACGGGCTATTTTGAAAATTAAAGGGCGGTCATCTAACGGACGCACTTACGGATGAGCTTAACCAAAACGCTTGTATTACTGTTTACAATAATAATAAAAAAGTATAGAAAATGCAATAATGTTAACACGGGATTTGTCATCAAAATGAATAAAGGACTTTAATTAAAAGTAAAATTTTACGCATTATTATTTATTTCATGAGAGAAGCATTTCGGAGAATGTTTGGAGAAAAGGGGGAGGAGTATTTGTGCTTTTGAGTATTTAGGACCGTGAACATTTTAAAGCGACCAAATAGGAAACAGTTTGATGCCTAAAAAGACCTCACAGGCAAATATTGATTCGGTCCGGCAATACAGAATGTCTGACACAAACATGTTAAAACTGTGTAAGTGTCCGGCAAAAATTGGTTAGGCAGAAATTGTCGACTTTCAGGTTGTCCGGAATTTGTTCCAGAAATACAGATAAAACATGTAGATATGTTTAAAGTTAAATTCAGTGTCAATCCTTTTTTAAATAAAAAAAATAGCAAAAAAAAAAACACTCCGATGACCAAGAGTCGAAAGTCAAGGCATAATTACAAATCCGGATATAGACAAACAAATACAAGACAAAACAAAAACCAAAGAAATAACAGAAAGTGAGGAACCCAAACCCAATAAAAACCATGGATGCACTTAGGTGCTCCGGATGTGTAAGCAGTTCCCGCCTCTACTTAGACACCCGTCCAGTTACTCATTGTTATGTCTAGGAAAAAGTCAAATCAGGGAATAGAAAAGACTACATATGACTCAGCAAAAAGACAAAAAAACTAATCATCACTGGTGACGTTAAATAGATAAACCACTGTTTTGACTTTTCTAAAAAAGAGAGAGAGAGATAAAACAATAAGTAACGCATTAAAATGTTTGTCAAATTTATCAAACGATAATTATGTTTAAATACAAAAAAATATTAATTTAATGTAAAACATGCATATAGAGAATGCTTAAAAATACTTACGGCTACTGAACTATAATCTCCGTTAAATAAAATTAAACTCATTTCTCACTCTTATATAATCAAAGCCACGTGATAAAAATAAGCCAAGCAATTCATCATCTCATTAAAACATCAAAAACTAAGTGTCATTTTCCATTAGAACAACCACCGAACGCACTAAATCTCCTACAGTACTCAACAGAGTCCGTTATCAGAGAAGCACTCGGTATTATCAATAAGATGAATGTATTAGTGAAACGAGTTCATTTTCCCCAAGTATTACATTGTGTTTTGACCTCGCACAACTTTTTAACAGCGTTCGTTTTGATATAATAACTTTTTACTGAACTGTGGAATTAAGTAAAATTTAAGGCATGCCAAGAACTACATTGTCATGCTATTCGATTTATTTGCATTGGTTTAAACAAAACCTTCCTTTTCACAAGCACTGCTTCAATTCACCCTATTAAAATTTCCAAGTTGTATGTTGCACGTACTAACCATTTGACAGATGACTTATAATGTCTTAAAACGAAACTATCTTTATTTAGTTCGTATTTATTTCGGAAGTCACGAAATGTTTTGCATTTTGCGACAAAATTTTTGCAAGAGTTTCCTAAAGAGCAGTGTAATATTTTTTGAACATCAATCTAACTCTACTTTCTTAAGAAAATATTGTTGAAAGGTTTCATTTTCTAATAAAAAAATACCTTTGTAAACAAAGTATGCTTTCTGCGTCGATGGGGTTTTATAAAGACTCTTTATTACCGAAAATAATAGTGATTGTATTTTGGGTGACATGTACTTTTTAATTAAGAAAACGACACGAATATTTATTTATGTTTAAATAACAAGATTAAATATATAATGAGCCTGTGTCCAAAAGATATTTTTGTTACAATGACTTATTGGCTAAAATTTAAACTACAATATATTTATATTAAAAGGTATATAACTTCACAATTAACTAGGGATTTAATTTCACGCACCTGATACAACTATTAAGGTAGATTTGATGAAAAAAAATTGGCCTTTGACGGAAACGACCGGGAGATATTTCGATTACAATATTTTTTTTATAAACATACGACTGTTTGTGCACTTGAAAAATAAATAAGTTAGACAATATAGAATACAGAATAGAAGTATCTTCAACTAGACCTCACGTGCTACTGCACTTTTGATCAATTACCCGCAACGGTATAACTCGTTGACACATTGACATTTGTGATATATAAATCATAGAGTCAAAGAAGTCTGTTGAATTGGAGTCCATTAAAAGTTCTTGAACTGCAGGGTATAACTCGCACAGTTAATGACAACCACCAACAAGGTTTTTTTTCCTGACAACTAAATGACTCATAATAGACAATTAGTTATTCCGTGAACTTTGTAGTAATATTCCTGCAGAACGCGCTAATGGGGTATATATCTAAAATATTAATGGGTCTACATGGCCTCCAGTTATTCCTGGGTCTGTATGCCCCCAAAATTATTCCTGGGTCTGCATGCACTCCAGTTATTCCTGGGTCTGCATGACTCCAGTTATTCCTGGGTCTACATGGCCTCCAGTTATTCCTGGGTCTGCATGACCTCCAGTTATTCCTGGGTCTGCATGACCTCCAGTTATTCCTGGGTCTCCATCCCCCAAAGTTATTCCTGGGTCTGCATGCCCTCCAGTTATTCCTGGGTCTGCATGTCCTCCAGTTATTCCTGGGTCTGCATGACCTCCAGTTATTCATGGGTCTCCATCCCCCCAAAGTTATTCCTGGGTCTGCATGCCCTCCAGTTATTCCTGGGTCTGCATGTCCTCCAGTTATTCCTGGGTCTGCATTACTTCCAGTTATTCCTGGGTCTCCAAGCCCCCAAAGTTATTCCTGGGTCTGCATGCCCTCCAGTTATTCCTGGGTCTGCATGTCCTCCAGTTATTCCTGGGTCTGCATGCCCTCCAGTTATTCCTGGGTCTGCATGACCTCCAGGTATTCCTGGGTCTCCATGCCCCCAAAGTTATTCCTGGGTCTGCATGCCCTCCAGTAATTCCTGGGTCTGCATGCCCTCCAGTTATTCCTGGGTCTGCATGTCCTCCAGTTATTCCTGGGTCTGCATGCCCCCAAAGTTATTCCTGGGTCTGCATGTCCTCCAGTTATTCTTGGGTCTGCATGCCCTCCAGTTATTCCTGGGTCTGCATGACTCAAGTTATTCCTGGGTCTGTACCGTTATTTTTCCATGTAAATCAATGGAAAAGGTATCATTTAATAGATTTTACCGTCTTCCATCCAAAACAAATGACGCTGGTCACTTTTAAAATGCCAATTTTTCACAAAAACTATCAAAAGATCGGGTGGCGAGAATTACTTGCCGGCGAGAACTACTCCGTGACCATACAGTGTATCAGGCAGCCAAACAAAAACGTATAAATGCCGGATGTTACCGCAGTGCTCATCGAACGGTAATTAGGTTGATTGATTGAATGTTAGCTTAACGTCTAGCTAGCAATATTTCAGCTATATTCAGGACGAACAATAAGAATTTTAATTTAGAAAAAAAACCATTTACGTTCATGGCACATTACAGTGTCGGCAGGTAACGTTTGTTTCAGTCGACGAGAACTCGAAGGTTGTAGAATTTTTTTTTGTCAGTTTTCTTGCACTGCAAACATATGACATTTAATTATGCGGCATTTCGTCTTAAAATCATTTTAATCGACATATCATGCAATGTAGGCTGTTTCCTTCTATTGCGGAAAGGCAAAACATAAAGAACAATAAATTTAAACAAGCACATGTAGATTACAGAAATAGCGGTTACTGCCCCTTATTAAATCAATCCTAATTATGCCCATGCATGTCTTCGGATTTGTTCGTTCATTTAATAAAGGGTATTGCCTTCTGATAATGAGTGCACTTTACCGATTGGGTGTTCATCTAAACGTGTATGTCCATTGATTTCTATTACTGGTCACTAAATGGAATAATTGACATAAAAAATTAAAAATATAATTATACTTCAGTTTAAGATCAAAAATGATTTCGTGCCCATGCAAAACACTCTCTCATTCATTTTTGAGCGTTCATAACTGCAGCGGAATCTTCATTTTCGGAATCGGAATGTTCTGGATTCACCCTTGTGAACACTGTAGATACTTTATGTTTTCCGCTAATCTCATGCATTAGATTTGTGCTGACAATTTAAATATGCCTAAACAAAAAAAAAAACGTGATAATGTATCGTTCGTATCCAACCAGCATTTAAAAGACCGTGTTTAATATTAATAAAAATCAGTTAAGCATAAATAATGTCGAAACAACTTTATCATTCCTAACAAACCATACACCCAATAAAACAAAAAAGAATTCTGTGTGTTTGCAGATTATATCTTTGAAATAATACAAAGAGTTTGCTTTATCAGATTTCTTTACGTTAACAAAACAGGGCTCTAAGATTAACAAGGTTCGCTGCAGCTTAAAAGTTTTTGCTGTCATCACGGTTTTGACAAATTAACACGAATTTTTTAGATGTAAACTTGCCAAATAGCAACTCGACACACAAATAACAAAACTAAAACAAGTTTAACAGTTTTGTTCGTAAATTGACTCGCTCTTCACGGCCGGGGGAGAGGAAGCTCTGAATTATTTGCCGCAAAAAACTGCAATCTAGCAATATCCTGTGACAGATAATTGAAGTTGAAAAAAGTCACATTTTACACTACTTTATATCTACTTTTGTGATTATTTAAAAAAAAAATTCATAAAATAATAACCTTGATGAGACCTTATTTCTTAAACATAACTAGAATGCCGACTTTAATAGTGCTTAATCGTTGTCAAGGAGGGTTCGTCCGAACCCCTCGAACCCCGCCTGGGTACGGGTATGCGGAACGTAGACAATTAAGTCATTCTATAGTGTTACATCACATGTAAAATTTCAACATCAACATATGTACTTTAAATACTTCTACCAAAATAAACATATACTGAATATGTGCAACGAAGCACTAGCTTAAATGTAAAAGATGTGTAAATGACAGTGAAAGTTAATAAATTTTAAATAAATCATTCTGGAAAAAAAACTTTGTAAACAGTTACTGTTTCGTCTTTTATACAGCAAACAAATATTGAAATTCATTCACGAATAAAACATTAGATTGGACACATGGTGTTCAATTCATAATTATACAAAGGTCCACAGATATTAAAATATAGAATATAAAATTATTTTTCACTTAAACATGGACTATAGAGTATATTATCATTTATATACGTTTCCTCTCTGAAGCATAAATCCATAGCAACATCTCGGGGTTTTGTATGTTCGGACTTCCGAATGGTCGATGTATCTTTCACTGTTACACATCTGGCATACCCAGAGTTCGTACCGTTTCACATTTCTCTTGAAATCGTCGGCAGGCTCCAAAGGTGTTTCTCGTCCCTTCTTTTCATTTTCATAAAACAACCTTCCGAGAAGCGTTTGAATGTTAGTAAATGCCGAATTTCCTTTAATGTAAGAAAAATCGCAGGGCAAGACAACTTCCGGAATATGAGATGTCATATCTTTCTGGAAATTCTGCAAGGAAATTAGCATTGTCGTATCATTTTTTAGCTTTAATGCTTTGCTGATATGCTTTTCCATCTCGCTCCCATTCTTCAATTGGGTTTTCAATCCTGCTATGACTTTGGTAATTTTATTCAATTCTTCCTCTTCTTTCTCGCGAATTTCTTTAACCATCAACAGCACCGTCTTGTCGATCTCGGCTTTTAATTTCTCGCCCTCTTTTTCAATTTCCTTTATTGTCCTGTACACTTTCTGCCGGTATCCATGGAGACTACTTTCCATGTTTTCGACACTTTTTCGTGCACCTTCAAGTTTGCGAAAATACATTTCCCATGTTGCAGATAGCTCTTTTCTTTTTTTCAGAACAATTTCGGAAATGTCAGACATATTGTGTCCTTTATGTGTTGTGAAAATACAAACTTTGCAAGTTGGAACTTCGCACTTTTCGCAGTAATACATAAATTCTTCGTTGTGAAGTTCGCAAATTGGCAGATCATTTTCTCTTCGTAAAAAATCGTTATTTCTAAAAGTGTGAAAGCGATTAGATTTTGTTCTCATGTGCAATATTTTGCAATTTCTGCAAAATACTTGTTCGCATTCATTGCAAAAGTCACTCCCTGGAGTCTGTGTACAAATGTCGCAAATTCTATTTGGCCTTTGCGTCAATTTGGATGACATTTTATAAGCTCTCTTTCGAATCCCGATATATATATTTGACAGTTTAACAACATGTATTTCTCAATACACAACTTTAAAAGAAATGATAAATAATACATCTTGACAACCTTACAAATGACACCTATATTTTTATTTATCTAGATACGCATCAGGATTTAAAATTCTACACATTTGTCCACTATCTTCAGATCAATGCTCACAATAATCAACTTTTATGGCACGCCAAATTAGTATTAATCCAAAAATAAATACACCATATTATATTCCTCGGCAATGTGATTGGCCTAAGGTTTAAACATATATGCTTCAGATGCGATAGCTTCTTTCGCTATTTTTATTTAGGGCCGAAAATAAAATATTCTGTAGGAACTACATTATTGTAGCTACAGTTACCGAGTGCAAATATTTTATAAATCAATGCAAATTCAATATTTAACTAACATTTTCTGTTTTTAAGCAGCGAAATGTGATGTAATAATTGAATAAGTCCATCGCTTCGTAGGATTTAATCAGCGTAAGTGATATGAAAATTTTCATTATGAAACAATTCCGCGCTTTTTTACAAAATGTGTCAACTTAACCAACAAAAACACAAAAAAACTCGATTCCGGTTCTGAAAGAAAACTAAGGAAGTCAAAGGAGACATATAACCATCGTACTAACGTTCATCATGTAAGATGGAGTACTTGATTATAGCTAGTTGAAATTCAGTATAATACAAGAATGTGTTTGTGTTGCGATATGTTCATTCTGATAACAATTGCGAGTCTAATACTTATTCGAGTACAATTATTGTAGGTGATCCGATTTATTGCTGTGAAAAATGTATAACGTATCCATAACACTGAATTATATCTTTTATCCTGCCATCAGTGCTGATATTCATATAATAACAAGGGGTCAATAGTATACACTTATTGACTGGGTATCAGGGCAATAGAACGTTTGTTGTCCTTGAGGTGCCAACTATATCCCGAGTACATTATATGTCACTTTACTCTTCTGGATAGCTTTTATTGTTACCGTGTACATTAAATTAACATACCACATTTCATTTATGAATTTCATTATCTCAGTTATACAGGCATATTACACTAAAAATAAAAGCAAAGAAATTACAAATACCAATGGTGTTGTGTTTGAATATCTATTCTGAATTCATCATCATTGGGAACGCTTTTAGACTGTATAAATTTGCAAGCCACTCAAAAAATTCAAATAAGTGGAGAATCAATTCTGAAGCAGGTCATATGTATGTCCCTCTGTCCTTCTCTTTACACAGATTCCAATATTTACTTGTTTTACCTATCGTTTTGCTTGTATATACACTTAAAAGTTCAATTTAACGACAATTAAACACACGTGTATAGCATAAATTAAAAACATTTAACATTTGAAAGCGCTAAGCACAAAATAACAAAATCAAAAAGTCAATGTCAAATTTGAAGGCACTTAGAACAAGAATATATCACAAATCAACAATAAAAGTTCAGAATACACGAATGTTCACTCCAGATGTAAGAAATAGAAAGCCATCTCAGCACACTGGTCTTCTAACCATTCTGTAGTATTACAGCGCATGAAAGTACTTTTTTCGTCCGTAAACCAGTAACGCGATATCCTATAGACTCTGTTTACGACTCCATTGTTTCCTTATACAATCAAAACGCCTGACACAAGAACGTTTTTGTTTCATGCGTTTTGATTAGATGGCGCAGCGAGTACAGATGAGTGTGCTTGAGCTTGTCTGTACTTAGTAATCTGTACCAGAAATCGGCCATTTAAGGAATAAATTGGAGTCTGTTTTTAATCTTAGTGTAACTTTTATATTGGTTGGTCTTACTCCTCCGGCTTTGTACTGTAACAGGGTGATCTTGTTGGCTGCTCACTCTTCCTTAAGTATTTCAATAAGGTGTAGATGTTTGAATGTGTTCTTAATGCTGCAGAGTCATCCTTCTTAACCAGACGTCCTCTACTGATAATGATAGAACAAGTTGTAGAACATCTGTCCCGCGTATTAGTTGGTGAATGGTTGGTTCTTCTATGTGGTTGGTAACAAGTCCTGCCTTGAATTTTGTTATATATACTATTTGCTAGATGGAACAGGCTTTGTTCCAACTCGACACCTTTTCTTGATATTCTGTACTACTTTATTGACTTCTAACTTTGCTGCACTTGCTGGATGGTTGTGTATTTTTGAAGACAACGGCATACACTCGGCAATGAGTTATTAATAATTCTATGGTATATTTATACTCTGTAACAAAATGGACACATTTTGTTTTCAAAAATAAAATTCTGAAATCTTTTATTTTTAATTAACTTTTGGCTGTTCAGGGTAATTTGTTCCATACGGGTATCCTGGCTTGTCCAGAGTCATCTTTTACATACAGGTGTGCTGGCATGTCCTGAGTCATCTGTGCCATACAAGTGTTCTGGCATGTCTTGTGTCATCTGTTCCATACAGGTGTGCTGGCATGTCCACATTCATCTGTTCCATACAGGTGTGTTGACATGTCCAGTGTCATCTGTTCCATGCAGGTGTGCTGTCTTGACCAAAGTCATCTGTTCCATACAGGTGTGCTGGCATATCCATAGTCATCTGTTCCATGCAGGTGTGCTGGCTTGCCCATTTGTTCCATACAGGTGTGCTTGCTTGTCCATTTGTTCCATACAGGTGTACTGGCTTACCCAAAGTCATCTGTGACATACAGATGTGATGGCGTGTCGATGGTCATCTGTTCCATACATGTGTGCTGGCGTGTACAGGGTCATCTGTTCCATACATGTGTGCTGGCATGTCCAGGGTCATCTGTTCCATACATGTGTGCTGGCATGTCCAGGGTCATCTGTTCCATACATGTGTGCTGGCATGTCCAGGGTAATCTGTTCCATGCATGTGTGCTGGCATGTCCAGGGTCATCTGTTCCATACATGTGTGCTGGCATGTCCAGGGTCATCTGTTCCATACATGTGTGCTGGCATGTCCAGGGTCATCTGTTCCATACATGTGTGCTGGCATGTCCAGGGTAATCTGTTCCATGCATGTGTGCTGGCATGTCCAGGGTCATCTGTTCCATACATGTGTGCTGGCATGTCCAGGGTCATCTGTTCCATACATGTGTGCTGGCATGTCCAGGGTCATCTGTTCCATACATGTGTGCTGGCATGTCCAGGGTCATCTGTTCCATACATGTGTGCTGGCTTGTCCAGAGTCATCTGTTCCATACATGTGTGCTGGCATGTCCAGGGTCATCTGTTCCATACATGTGTGCTGGCATGTCCAGGGTCATCTGTTCCATACATGTGTGCTGGCATGTCCAGGGTCATCTGTTCCATACTTGTGTGCTGGCATGTCCAGGGTCATCTGTTCCATACATGTGTGCTGGCATGTCCAGGGTCATCTGTTCCATACATGTGTGCTGGCATGTCCAGGGTCATCTGTTCCATACATGTGTGCTGGCATGTCCAGGGTCATCTGTTCCATACATGTGTGCTGGCATGTCCAGGGTCATCTGTTCCATACATGTGTGCTGGCATGTCCAGGGTCATCTGTTCCATACATGTGTGCTGGCATGTCCAGGGTCATCTGTTCCATACATGTGTGCTGGCATGTCAAGAGTCACCTGTTCCATACATGTGTGCTGGCATGTCCAGGGTCGTCTGTTCCATACATGTGTGCTGGCATGTCCAGGGTCATCTGTTCCATACATGTGTGCTGGCATGTCCAGAGTCATCTGTTCCATACATGTGTGCTGGCATGTCCAGGGTCATCTGTTCCATACATGTGTGCTGGCATGTCCAGAGTCATCTGTTCCATACATGTGTGCTGGCATGTCCAGGGTCATCTGTTCCATACATGTGTGCTGGCATGTCCAGAGTCATCTGTTCCATACATGTGTGCTGGCATGTCCAGGGTCATCTGTTCCATACATGTGTGCTGGCATGTCCAGAGTCATCTGTTCCATACATGTGTGCTGGCATGTCCAGGGTCATCTGTTCCATACATGTGTGCTGGCATGTCCAGGGTCATCTGTTCCATACATGTGTGCTGGCATGTCCAGGGTCATCTGATCCATACATGTGTGCTGGCATGTCCAGAGTCATCTGTTCCATACATGTGTGCTGGCATGTCCAGAATCATCTGTTCCATACATGTGTGCTGGCATGTCCAGAGTCATCTGTTCCATACATGTGTGCTGGCATGTCCAGAGTCATCTGTTCCATACATGTGTGCTGGCATGTCCAGAGTCATCTGTTCCATACATGTGTGCTGGCATGTCCAGAGTCATCTGTTCCATACATGTGTGCTGGCATGTCCAGGGTCATCTGTTCCATACATGTGTGCTGGCATGTCCAGGGTCATCTGTTCCATACATGTGTGCTGGCATGTCCATAGTTATCTGTTTCATGTAGGCGTTGTCCATTTGTTCCATACAGGTGAGCTGGCTTACCCAAAGTCATCTGTGACATACAGATGCGTTGGCGTGTACAGGGTCATCTGTTCCATACATGTGTGCTGGCTTGTCCAGAGTCATCTATTCCTTACAGGTGTGTTGACATGTCCAGAGTCATATGTTCCATCCAGGTGTGTTGACATATCCAGAGTTATCTATTCTATACAGGTGTGAAGGCTTGTCCAGGGTCATCTGTTCTAAGATTGATGAATGAACATTTCTAATTTTTAATATAAACAATAATCAGATTGGTTATTTGACAACTATAAATGCACATAATCATGGTGGACAATCAGAACTTTGATGGCGGACAATCAGTACTTTGATGGTGGACAATCAGTACTTTGATGGCGGACAATCAGAACTTTGATGGCGGACAATCAGAACTTTGATGGCGGACAATCAGTACTTTGATGGTGGACAATCAGAACTTTGATGGCGGACAATCAGAACTTTGATGGCGGACAATCAGAATTTTGATGGCGGACAATCAGTACTTTGAAGGTGGACAATCAGAACTTTGATGGCGGACAATCAGAACTTTAATGGCGGACAATCAGAATTTTGATGGCGGACAATCAGAACTTTGATGGCGGACAATCAGAACTTTGAGGGTGGACAATCAGAATTTTGATGGCGGACAATCAGAACTTTGATGGCGGACAATCAGAACTTTTATGGTGGACAATCAGAACTTTGATGGCGGACAATCAGTACTTTGATGGTGGACAATCAGAACTTTGATGGCGGACAATCAAAACTTTGATGGCGGACAATCAGAAACGAACCAGTTTTGTTGGAACTAACACACTAGGTGATGAGCATTCACTATTTAAAATGGCAGATGCTCGGGGTCTTGTAATATTGACTTTTGAATGATATCGGGTCGAATTTGTTAAAGTGTTGGATAATAGAGGGTCAAATTAGTTATATTGTGGGAGTCGATATTACAGGTCCCCGCAACCGATGTCAAACTTGTATTTTACTATATTTGCTATAGGAAGACGCTTATATTTACACAATACTTATTAATACCGTAGGTGTGATGGATATTTGGTTTTTTGTCAATAGCAGAACTTTATATGCTGCCTTAAAATTAAGAGTAGATGTCGGCAAGAACCTTTATAAATCAAGTAAGTTATACTAGTCCCAGATGTCGGTAACGTGTGAACTAAAAAATAAATAGTTATATCCTATTTTTCATGTGATTTGTTTCAAAAATACATTTCTTGTGAAGTTCAACAAAATGGACCAGTATTCATCATGGAATACTCAAATCAAGATATACTATGTCATTTATAATAAATATATTATTGTATGATATAATAACAATAGTCTACTGGCGAGACGAATATGTTCAGAAGAAGCATGGTTGATTTGTTTGTGCTGTTTGAATGGTTATAAAGCCACTTTAAGCAATGTTTCAGCTTTATCATGGCGTCCAGTTTTTATTGGGGGGGGGGGGGGGAGTGTACCCGGTGAAAACCCCGACCTTAATTTGGAAAACTGGCAATCCTTGTCAACTAAGCTTGGAGTCGTGCGCACCCTGCCTGCAGCGAGACTCGAACCCGCAATCTCAGTGTTGACAGACCATGTGATCAATAGTAGACAAACTACTTAACCACTCGGCCAACGAGGCTCCAGAAGCATGGTTGAAGAACTTTTGCAAATACAAGTTTATTATACCACAGTTACCTAACAAATTGTTTGACACCTTTTTCTTGAGTAACAAAGCAGATGTCACGTGCCGAGCAGGAGGAACTTACTTACCCTCCTCTTAATTTACTTACTAGTGTTGTTTATACAATTTAATTGACTGTGTATTATACGCACCCAATCAAAATGTTACATAGTTTAACATTAACCTATGTCTTCTTGTGTATAATACTCTCCAATCCAAAACAAATAAACTTTTACGAAAAAGGTAGTTATTATACTCAACTTTTTGCAGTACTTAGTTTTATGTGTTTGTTCAAGATTGTTATTTATTTATTTAGTTTTGTTTGTTTGTTTTTACAGTGGCTACATGTTTGTCTTGCCATGTTTACACCCGATTTTTACCACACTTGGCATCTCCTGCCTTTCTTGACATATTTAACTCGATCGAGTTTTACACATATAATTGTGAAATGGATCTCTCCGTGTTTATAAGAAAGTCTGAAGAAGTGCAAATGAGACAGATGGAATAGGATTAAAGTCATGCTGGTTTTAAGTTTAGTATAGAAAATGCAAGATGTTAATGCACAGCTGTGAACTCATCCTTGTGATTTGCATTTAAAAAAAATCATTTTCTTATTTTGTTAAAATTAGTAACAAAAAACCACATTTGTCTCCGTTTTAGTCATTTGACATTTTTTAATCTTTTATGCTGTTTACAGTTTCTGTCTATTATAGTTTCCAAGTTAATACCAATAATATTAACAACCAAAAAAAAAAAAACACACACAGAAAAATAGTAGGACAACAACTACTTCGATTAACCTAAGGCCAATATTAGTCATGTCAGACTTGAAGTAGATCTTGCCTTGCTGTTCCTTTCCCTGTTTACAGTTTCTCTACTTATAGATAATTAATTAGAGGGCAATAACTCTTATTAAATGTAGTAGTCTATTGACAATTTCAATCAAGTTAACTCATTTGTTAATCTTTTCTTGCTATACTTTTATTACATTTTCCCTCTAGTTTTTAAAACAAAAAACAAAACAAAAAACAAGAAAAACAAAACCAAAAATAAAAGAAAAGAACAGAACAGAAAACAAAACAAAACAAAATATAACAAAACAAAACAAAATAATAAAATAATGCAAAATTTCAAATTTAACAAAATCATCATTAAAGATAGAAAACTCGTATCAAGGGTAGCTAGATGTTTTTTTATGAAGACGTTAATTGTAGATATTTGCTTATTGTTAATTCTGCAAATCAGTTTTTATGGCAAAATTTTATGGCATAAACTTACATTTTATTCTACAATAGTCATTAAGGAGCAATAACTGCTACAAGATTCAAACTGATAGGTTTATTTGTAGAATCATGATTTGCAGAACTTCGTGAGGAAACAATTTTTTACTAGCTTTTATAATTTCAAAGATATAAGCTAAAAAAGTGCCAAAGTGCCACAAAATGTAAAAAATTTTGGTAAATGGTTGAAAAGTTTGACAGAAAGGTGTGTAAATATATTAAGTTGCAGGAATCCTTATAACCCAAATGAATTTGATAACCAGCCAATTTAATACCAAAGAATTATGGGTTATTTGCAGAGGTGTCAATTATATAACAGGAACCATGTAGTAGATTTGATAACCAGCCACATTAATAGTAAGTTACATGGCACCATATTACCATAATGAACTTGATAACCAGCAAATTTAATACGACTTATACACCTACGATTTTCACACATTCATGAAGATCAACGAACAATTATTTTAATAGAGCAGAGATCCATTTGTCATGTTTTGTAAAAATTGAGAGCCACATCTCTGAAGTGTGTAGGGTGATTTTGCTGGTTATCAAACTTGGTCAAGATATTATGCCCATAAACATTTTCCCCAAGTTTCATGAAGATGGACAACAACTGTTTGATTTAGAGCAGACAAGGTGAATTTGCCATTTTTTGTATAAAGGCCGTAACGCTGAATGCCTGAAGCAATTTGGCTGGGTATTGAACTTTGTCGAGATATTATGCCCATAAACATTTCCCCCCAAAGTTTAATGAAGATCGGACAACAACTGTTTGAGTAAATGAGTGGACACTGTGGACGGCGCCTGCCATGGGTGTTCCCATAATATAACCCGTCTTTAATGGTCATATAAAAAAATGAATTGACCCCATTGTTATTAATGTAGTAAAAAGGCATGTTTGTTCTATTAAATACAGCAATAGTTACTAAAAAAACGGGCATAAAACTAATGCATGGGGGTCTCTACAGCAGGCCTGATTTGTCTAAAGCAAAATACAAAGCTACCATACATTTTATGTTTTATTTTATCACAGATATATCACAATTTATGCTAACATGCTCAACATGAATATTGCACATAATTCAATTGGTCAACAGTTACATAGAAGTAAATGAAAAAAAAAACAGCTGTAACACAATATTTTAGTTTTTCTTAATTGATTGGTTTGCTGGTTGGAAGTGTTTTATGTCACTTTCAGTAATTTTTTTAGTTTTTATTGGGCTAGAAGTTTAAGCCAAAGTATCAAGTCAGTTCCCTGATTGTCAGCAGTAACAATGGCATTGCACTTGAACAATATCAACTGGAATTCACAATCCCTGTGTGTTGACACATCTGTGATCAAATGCAGATAGCCATTTACCTTCAATCCGCAGTTGCAGCATTAGAACCCCTACCCCGCCCCATTCCTTATTTAATTGGAGTTAATCGGAACCCTTTAAACACTGAGCATTACTAAAAGTCATATTGAAATATATTTATTTTCCTTTTATTTTTAATTAAATATCTACAATAAAAATATGCTGGCTTTCTTTTAATATATCATCTAATCTGAGGTTGAAGGATGGACTGTTGCCGAAGTACAAACAAGCAGACGTATTATAATGATGATGCAAGGGAGAAAAGAACCAAAGATTTTAATACAGTTTTTTAATTGCACACACAAAAAAAAGACAACTGGAGAAATGTTTGTGTTATCTTTGTAAGAGATCTTTTAACATAACAGGAAATTGTATTGCCAATTTATGTGTGACGACAGTAAATTATGATGCCAAATATATTCTAATTCTAAAAAATTGTCTTTTTTTATTTACCACGAATCTCCCCTGCCTGCTTCTTAGAAATACCCATTCTTTATAAAGATTGCTACAAGCTCATAGGCACCATAAATAATTTTGGAATGCAGACAAATAAACATTTCTGGCACAAAATCTTGTCAAAATTACTGGTTTGTAATTTTTTAATCAGCTTATTCAATATATGTTGACATCGGCCAATGTCAATTTTTGTCACATGGTTGTGAGATAGTTTTAAATTTTGTGTCGGAGCAAAATAGTAAAAGATGTCTTGTAGTCCAGAAGAAAAATTCATTATAAAAAGTCATTCAAATTATAAATACAAGCCTATTTTAAAAAATTAGTAGACTTTGTATAAGTTTACATGCATTTTTATATACACAAAAGTAGTTGTGAAATTGCCCTTAAACTTAGTATCTACCTTTGAGCACTTATACAGCATGGTGTCCTTCATGATTCTGTACAGAAGAGAAGCCGAAATGGGAGCACTGAGGACACAGAGGCAGTAGATATTTCCTGTAATAACTCAGAAAATTTCCTTGATGCCTTCTACTAAAACCTATCTTTTTTTTTACATTAATATTTACTTCAAAGAAAAGAAAGGAATAATTGGGCATGTATGAAATACTATATAAGTGTTTTTTTTGCATGGGGAAAATTAAGCGCTTTTATTAAGAAACTGATTTTTTTTTTTTTGCATAAAGTAATTTTCGTGGTCATTAATCAGAATCAATTATCATTTTCCTAATATTTTGGGTGTTTTCATTTTTGTTTTCCAACATTTATGGCGAATATAGTGAAAATTTAATCACCTAGAAAAAATACTTATAGGGTAATACATAAAAAATTACAAGATGTATGATGCTTTTATACATGGAACATTGTGATTACCATCAGAGATAGAAAATTGCAGAAGTGACTGTAAAGTCCCAACTTTCTTATTACCATATATCTTCGCCTATAAGAAAACTTTTTGGGAGGAATTTAAGCATTCCTGGTATTGCAGGTAAGGGTAAAATAACAATTTGTTTTAGAATATTGTTGCTGTTCTTGGTCCTGGGTCAAACATCCCATGATACATTTTAATAGAATAGTTCTTGGCTGTTTTAATTGTAACATAAAATGGGTAATTGTTTATAGTACAATGTGTATGATGAACATATGTGGATGGAATGTATTTTCTCCACTTCATTTCATTCTGGAATACAGTCTACTCCTAATTCAGAGGGCAGAATGAGGCCAACTCCTAAAGCTTCTCTCTCTAATGAGGCCAGCTGTCTGCAATAAGAATTCAAATGCATAATAACAAGTCCTTTTTCAATTGTGTCATCTCCATTTCTTTACTATTCTGTATTATACCATGAAACGTGACTTGTATAACTTTAGTCAAGTCAACAGCATAACACTGGCTTGCTTGTTTGAAGTTTTCTGCTATATCATGCCCATTTTATTTGGGAGGTAGCAGGAGTATATCATGAGAACCACCAAAATTTGACACCAACATTCATTGGCAATAATTGTCAAATAATATAGGAGTTTATCAATTCCAAGTTAAGCTTCAACTTATATCCCCAATCAATTGCATGTATTTGGACCACTCAGCCATCAAGGCCACATTTGTTAATGGACAAGGAAAAATTCAAAGCGAACCAAATGTAAGTGATATATGTATATGTATATTTTGGACAGGTCATACAGATGAAATTTTACATCACATAAAGCAGTTGAATTACCTATTCATGCCATAATCGATCATGGTCAAAACAAGGCTTGGATGAATATATCTAGAGATTATTTACACGATTATAACAATGTCAGTATTACATCCAATATGAACATAGTCGTAACCTAAAAGCAAGCACCACATATTTTATGGTTCATAACTTTACTTCAGAGCACCCTAATATTGCCTCTGCATGGGCGACATGATGTCTTTCTCTAATGTGTTTGTGACCTCACAAAAGCTCAGCTACCATCTAAAATGGGTTTGTTCATATGAATCATGTGACATTTTTTACACACACGGATGTAACCATATAGCTTGCATCTGCGATACTCAGTAATACCAGGAAACTTCATTTATAACAGAAATATAGATTAGAAACACCAAAATGTTATACACTTATCATTTAACTACATGTACTTGTAAATACAGAAACAAACATTTGTTAACATAGCAGTCTTTGTTTTTTTTACACAAGACTCTTAGCACCAACATTTTTGGGGTTATTTTTTATTTGATAGTCATCTTATAGTTACAGGAGGTTCAGGTCAAGAATGAGTGCATAAATCTGTTTTACTGTTATCTAAATTACCTTCTTAATTTTGTGACCTTTGACCTCAACTCTTTGTCATACTCTCTGATTTTACTGACTTCCTGCCACATTTCTTTCTGTTTTGTTGGGTCAATTATAGATCTCTGGTACAAACCACACCACAATATCTAAAATGGTAGAAAAAAATCATGAGAAAACTGAAAAAAGCTAATTAAGTTTTTACAGAAAGCAATGGAAGTTTTGTTTGTCTGAATTTTGTTGAACCCTACTTTCAGCAATTTTTTAGCTATATCATGGCAGGGGTCACCACACTGGGCGAAGTGGCCGACAAAGTTGCCCTAAGGTGCCTTAAAAGCGAAGTCGAAGTCGCCCTGTCATATCCATCAAGTCGCCCGATGGATCACATAAGATACTTGTAAATCTGGTCCAAATACTTCACCCAGACTACCAATTTAGCAGTAAATGTGTAATTCCAATAAAAAAAGGCAAACAATATGCATATTTAACATATTTTCAAACGATTTAAGTCTTTCAAATGTATTACGCACCATTTGTTTATTTACCGGATGTGACCATTTACCGGAAGTGAACAACCAAGAAAAGTAATGTACAATGGCCCATAATGAAAAATCGTAATTTTTTTAAAAACAAACAATTTTAATTGGTTTCAAACTTCAGTTCTTTCAAAGAGTATTGTACTTTAACAATTTTCTTTGATAAGTATATGAGCTCCACTTGAAAGAATAAAGATGTATAGTAATTATTGACATCATGATAAGTTCTGTAGATGGGTGTCCCATAAAGCAATTTGGATCAGCACAACTTTGTCCAAGTGGAAGTGTGCTGAACAGAAGAATTATTTCTGGGTTTAATGTAATGTTATTCTATCTATCTTCTTTGGAAATTTGCTAAGATAAAGATGGCATGTTCATAACAAACTGTTAGGAATATTATGATACAAGAACTCATGAATGAAGTTTATGTCTACACATATACAAATATTTTTGTTGATCTTTTTTTATTGTGAATACCTTGTACGGCTACAAGTACTGAAGTAGATAGAAAAATAGTTCCTATATCTGGTGTTTTTTTTTTATTGATTAATTATAAAGGTTATGTGCTGTTTGATATTGCATACCATGAATAATAATGAAAAGGAAAGAAAAAAAACTGAATCTAAGTGTCTTATGGTTTTAAAACATGAGAGAAACAATCATGGAAATAGATGTAAATAATGAAAAATGTATGTAACTACTGCGAAATTAATTATTTGTACGGTCCCCCCTGACTTCTCCCTAGTGTCTCCTGAAGTCTCCCTATCAGGGCCTGACTTCTCCCTGTTTGGCTGCCAGGGAGAAGTCACTTCTCCCTACTTTTTTACAGTGTGGTGACCCCTGTCATGGTGTCAAGTTTTTATTGGGGGGAGGAAGAATTATTACCCAGAGACAACTCCCAACCTTCAGTACGAAAACTGGAAATCCTTGTCCATATCTACATTTTATTGACACCTAAAATTTTGTTTTGTTTACTAATTAATGGTTATCAAGAAAAATAGCACAGGAAACTGACCGAACAAATTAGCCAAAAGTCAAGGGACAATTGCAAATCCAGATATTGACAAACATATATTCAAAAATGGCCACCACCGCAGGACTCAAAACAACAACCAAAACACAAAAACATAAAGTGAGTAACCTGAACCCAATAAAAACCATGGGTGTTCATGAATTGTTTGCTAGTTGCTCTGGAGTACAGATTTTGGTTTTTCTTTGAATAAGGTTTAACGCCACATTCAGCAGTTTCTCAGCTGTATCCTGGTATTCAGTTTTATTGTTGGGGAGGAAGCCAAAAACCTCTATAAATAATAGAATGTCTAAAAATTATGCAGGAGGTGATTAATGCTTGGAAAAAAGGTTTAAACAGGGTTCTGTATTTTTCCCATGGACAATTATCACAATCAATTCTAGTTCTTAAGGCAGTCTTGACAGAAATAAATTGAATGAAATGCAGAAAATTAAAAATGTCAAAAAGGGAGATAATTCAAGAAAATAGCAACAGAATCTATATTATTAAAGACCATATTTCATGCAAAGTTCAGTTTTGTAAAAGTATAGACATGCAGTTTTCATATCCATTTCTCTCTCGATAAACTGCTTTCCTCAATCAAAATACAATTACACCTAGTCAACAAAATGGCAATGTTACAAATGAACTGCACCTTTAAAACTTCATACTTACCAAGCTCTGTGGAGCAACAGAGGGCCATATAACTCGAGGATTAGGATCGTACATGGGATTCAAATATTGTTGTAACACTTCTGGTCTAGCTAAGTAAGTCCTGAAGTGAAATATATAGATGGTACAAAAAAATATGGATATAGTTCTTATTTATAACCTTTCTATGTTTTGCTCCTTCATTCTACAAGCAGGCCATCAAGGTAGTCACAGAAGTTCCAAGATACATGTACATGATGATAGATTTACTTCAGTCTTAAAGGGTAATTAATAGCAAAAATGGCACAATAAGATCATGTCCAGAAATAAATTCAAACTTGTCAATTTTGCTTCAGTTATGATGATGATGGAATCCTTGACCTAGGTATGCTTGTTGCACATTCCTGTTAGAAAGTTTATTTATAATCAGTGTTCAATAATTTGCATATAAAAGAAAAAAATAATTGTGTTGAATTATATTGAATTGATTGCATATATCATTATGCAATCTTTTTTCTTGCAAAAGCTTGATTTTGCTGACAATCCTGCATACCAATCAATTATCATTGTGGATTTTTATCCAAATCAACTTGATTGAATAATGCTAACATTATATTAAATAATTAGAAGTACCATTTGCTAGAACAATACTAACCATAATGAAACTGTTCTATTTGATAATTTGCATTCTTTTCTCTCTTTTTCATTATTGCACAAAAATGTTCCTGCAAAGAGAGTTCATGTCATTAGAAAGAGAGTTACCTCCCATTACCAATTATAACATACTTAAAAATAATAATAACAGTACAACTTTTGACCTTTCATAGCTTCAATACAATAGCTAGTTTAAACCACTTTGATTTCAGATTTAATTAGGTAAAGAAAGTTATAAATTAACTTGGGTCAATCTAATAATCCTATTTAAGTTGTGATCAATAGGAGATGAACTACTTTAACTACTCAGCTATTGAGGCCCTGTTAGTATGAGAGGGCATTTATTTATATTTAATAAGTTACAAATACCTATATATATTAAGGAGAAATAACTAATACCAGGACAAAGCATAAAAAATATCAGATAATAAACGTCTATTAGCTTTTGTGGGAAGGCAGTATGAAAAAACAATTGGTCAATTTATTAAATTTATCAAACATAAAATTAAAAATCCTTCAAAGACAGAAATGGCCGTATTTCGTTAAACAGGAAGTAGGTAAGCGACAGACCTGAAATCAACTACCATGTTATGGGAGGCCATGCTGATGCTGCATACCAAATTTCAAAAGAATGTGATTAGTAGCTGCTGAGAAAACTGTTACAAAATAGTTTTCCCCACTCGCCCGACATTCACCATATTATAACCCGGATTTTCACTCTGTGAAATCCGGCCAAAAACAAATTATAATTATATATATTGTCATGAATGAATTACTTTGATACATATTGTTTCTCTTACCAAACTGTGATGAGTAGGCATGCTCAAACAACAGAATGAGAAAATCTTCATTGAACTCGAATGAACAAGGAAACTGTTGCCATATCTACCAAAAAAGAAACAAAATACAAGGTCGGCAGGTTTTATAATCTGGTCTCATTATTTATAATTAAAAAATATGCAATGCAATCTCCGGAAATATCCTCTCCGTTACATACTCCGTAACACTATTTCCATATTTTAGAAATACTAAGAAATTTCAGTCTTGCACGCTGAACACTATTTCTAACCATAGTTCAGTGAAATTTGAATTTGAAAAGTAAATTAGGTTGAAAGATATTTTTATTCCAGAAAATTGCAGACAATAAACAATTGAGAAAATCTCGAAATAAACATAAACAATATCTATTTTTATAATTTAGTTAACGTATATCAGTGTATTCAAGAAGAATGAAATACTATTTAAATTTAAAATCAATCGATTAATCAGTTTGTTTTGTTTAGTCCTTATGTATAGGGTCAAGCAAATCAATAAATATAGAGTTAAATTCCTGGTGTGGCAGAGGTAAATTTTGATGAAGGAATATATGTAGCCTCTGTTTTGGAGATTTGTATGTATTGCACACTACATAAATAAATGAGCAATGTTTGGAACTATTTTTTCTTTATGTAAAAATGTTATGTCTTGTTTCTCTTAATTGTCGCTTGAGATCAAGTAGGTGCACATTATTTTAACTTATGACTTCAATGAAATCTTCAATTTTTTTTTATAGCTAATTACAATGCCACCTTATTTCACTCTCGACATCTTTTATATTTGTTGTCTAAAAATAGCTATAATTTTATCCTGCCAAGCGAGTTTCATTTATGTCACACAAAATAACATATCTAAGTTTCCTTGTCAACTGAACAAATTCAAGAACCAATAAAATAGACGGACTTACCTGCCAGACACAGTCTAAAAATAACAGGAAAACCGGAGATTCGCTCCTTTGTTTAGTGATTGCAAATGCTGACTTAGAACACCTGTCAGCAAATGGATGACCTCCCTGTAGCCATTCACGTTCTACCAAGGCTTCAAATCTAAAAATAAACAAATCTTACTGTATTCTGTTTCAATAATGACAGGTCAAAATATTGTTTGGAAATGGTCTGTCTTGATTTTCAGTATGTTTTGTATAGAGAAGTGTCATATATCAAAAGCCATTGAGAAACTAGAATTTTGCTATGTTTTGTCTGTGTTTAAGATGCAATGGAATTATAAATAAGGTCAATGAGCAAACAGAATGCCGGCAACAAATTAAACAAAGGAGTCAAAATATGGTTTGTTTGTTTGTTTGATGGTGTTTTAACGCCATTTTCAGCAATTTTTCAGCTATATCATGGCGTCTAATTTTTTTTTGGGGAGGAAGCCGGAGTACCCAGAGAAAACCCCAGACCTGCGGTAGGAAAACTGGCAATCCTTGTCAATTAAGATTGGAGTCGAGTACACCCTGCCTGCAGTGAGAATCGAACCCGCAATCTAAGTGTTGACAGACCATGTGATCAATAGTAGACGAACTACCTTAACCACTCAGCCACCGAGGCTCCTCAAAATATGGTACAATAGGATACAGCAATATGTAAAATATCAGGCTTCTGCATCCTATAGTTGCTAAGAGAACTGCAACAGAAATTTTTGTTCTGGATGAAGGAACGAACAGACGGAGGGACAAACAGCAAGACAACGGTAAAACAGTAGACCCCCTCTTCTTCGAGGCGGGGAAAAATTATTTAAATTAGTCTATAGCCATGATAGCAGAGATTTTAATATACTGATTATCAATTCTGAATCAAATAGCAATTCAAAAAAGAAATATGTGTGCGTTAATTATTTTATCTCGATTATTGGTTTTCAGCTGCATCATAAGATCACTGAATGCAGAAAATAGTATTAGGAATCAATGTGTGGCATAAATAAGTTCTTCTAAGTTGGCAAGAGATTAATTACAGAAATGTTATTCCAGTATTCATTTTCATGATCTGACTCATTCATTATATCACTAAAATAATATCTAAAATCCTTATGAATTTGTCAATACATCACCAAACTTCTCAAAGTGCAAACAATCCAGAATTAGAAAAATACAGAGTTCAGACTAGTTTACAAAAATCACAAAAGTCTGAAATGGCCAGGGTTGCATAGCAAGTGCCTTAATAAATAGGGAATAATTTTGGGTCTGTGTAAAAAAATGTAGGAGGAGTTGATTAAATAATCACATCTTCAATAAATGTGCAATCTTTCTGCGAAGTTTTTGAGATCTTGGTTGTTGAAATCTGTAGAAGGAGTTGATTACACAAAATAGGTACTGTCCTCTGCAAATGTTCTCGAAAATGACTAAGTTCCCAAGTCTGGAAAATTAAGAAAAAATCCTGAAACACTTCCATAATAGTAAGTGCACATATTCAATAAATGTGCAATCTTTCTGTAAGGTTTTAGAGATCTGGGTTGAAAACTAGGAGGATTTGATTACACAAAATTGGTACCCTATTTTCCCTGCCCGCAGTCCCGCCTGCCCAACTTCACCATACTATACCCCGAGTTTGCACTTTGTGCAACCCACCAAAAATCATTTTTACCTCGTTTAGGGGTAAATCATAATAGCATGACGGTCAAAATTGTACAAAGTCCACCTAAATCGTACCAGTTAGCAGGTATAACTTACCCATTTATAGTTCTGCAGTCATGATCAAGTATAAGTTGCACAAGTGAAGTAACTTGTAAAGTTGCATCATAACCGTCTGTCCCATGGACTAAAACTGATGCACCTGTAATAATAAATTTAGACATACTAAACTACATGTATTATTTTGTCCATATGGTCAGCGGTCCAGCTTTTAGTATTGTAATCTGACAACACTTGATGATTAAGTTTTTTAAATTTCCTTGCAAGTCACATGTAACTGTATATTTGCATGAATAAAACTGATATCTGCTGAGGTCCAATGGTTAAAAAAAGGCCTACATAGTCCCAATTCAGTTCTGCCTTGGTGATGTTCAGATACGAAAAACTAAGCCAACCAAGGAAGGTGATTTATAGCAGGTCATTCTGATTGATTTGTATTAATACTGGAACACAGAAAAACATAAATGTCTTCATGGTTTGATACCCTATTAAAAATTGCACTATCTGGGTGTTTTTATATGTTTTATTGCAAAAAATCTTGTTGATGTTAGAAGGAAAAATTCTGGTTTGTGTGCAGTGATAGGGATTGCTGAAAATGAGGCATTATCCAATAGCATATTTTTAATGAAACTTTCTTTAATGGTATTTTGTAAAAATATTTTCATTTCAATAGAACATGTGATAAAAAGACAATGGGCATCTCTAAAGTCAATGATGACTGTGGCAATACATATTCAGTACGTAAGTTAGTTTGTTTGAATGTGGTTATCAATTATGCTACATTCAGCATTTGTTCATTTATGTTATAAAAAATGGTTTTTTACTGAGAATTGGAGGTTAGAGTACCTACCAGCAATGTTTTTCACAAGTCGTACAGTACAACCCAGAGAGGAGAGGATTGTCAATTTATTGGCAAAACCAAAATAAATTTGGTTAATATTTCGGCAAAAAACATAATGAAATCAGTACGATAAAAACAACAATCATCAGTATACCTGTACAATTATTTGCAACATAAACCCATCGATGTTATTTTTATATCTGAATAGAGGTCAAGAACGGTCTAAAAAAATTATGACACTAACTTTTTATGTGGGCACAAATTCTGGTTTTTAAATGAAACTTATAATTTTCTATTTCTATTATATTGAAGAGAAAGATGTTAATGTACATTTTTCATCTTTGACCCAGATTACTTTCTGCTGACCATGTGGTTAAACAGTTGTGTATTTATTTATGTCACATGTACCTTGTCTAGAGAAAACAAACATTTGTGTATTGTCAAAAAACGAATTGAAATAGTGTATTAGCATGAAATAATGAGGACAAAACACATCATCATCGCTGGTATAATGGTTGCAGTTACTTGAACCAAGGACTGTATATAGCCTTTTTTAAAATTATATCAAGTTGTTCTGAAAAAAAATCTGTTCTAGTGCAAGTTTTACCAGTATTGATGCTGCTGGTAATTCACTATTGAAATTTGTGGTAGAGATAACATGTGGGTGATTTCAAGTGTTTCAAAATTTTCGGAGTAACACCGTGAAACACTCTACACCGTGAAGAGTTTTGGAGTTACCATACTCTATGGGCGTACTGTAAGTGTAAAATACATCGTAAGTGCTATGTCACTTTGATCTTCCAACAATTACAATGAATTTAACTCTTCAACTTTTTGTGAAATTGACTGCAGGTCTGAGAGAACCTGTGATTGTCACCAGGAAACTACAGATACTTATCAAATAGAGTTTGTATACATACCTTCCAAATCTATACACTGGGCTATAGTACAACCACATGTCAATATGTCCTTTACATGAGACAGCCAGTTACTGGATTCTAGTTTTGACAGCCATTTGTCCATACTGCAGCTGTTGTCAAATGAAGCTGAAATACAAAAACATGTACATATTGAAACTTATATCATTTTGTATATTAACATGTCTTACATGCATGATGAATGTTGGTATTCTGATGATTAAATTCAATAGATCTTTGGCACAAATCAAGAACTCGAGTATATAAATTTTTCACAAAATGAGAAGCTTCTTCTTTCAAAATTTATGGCATGCATGTTTTAGCTGTCAAAAACATGGCCCGAATCCAAGTCACTATATTAAATAATTTCTTCTCATGCCTGTCACTCAGAATAACAATGATTTGTAGTTTTTTTCTCAACAATTCTAAACATTTTCATGATTGTTTCATGAGATATGTCACAGTTATCAATTCTGACTTGTATATTATTTTGGGTATTAAAGGAATAGGCCATATAGTTTTACAAATTTCGAAGACATTATCAATTACTATGTCTGCTTTAAATAAAAGGGGATTTTTTGGTTTTGAAGTTTAAATTTCCAATTAAAGTGGGATCCAAGATGTCATGGTAACTATGACCTTGTAACTAAAAGAAGGGTACAATTTCTTACGGCATTTTGTTAAACTACTGAATAGGTCACACATGTGCTAAAGATATCATAGCATTTTTAAAGGTTTGGTCCTGAGGAAATATTGTTTCACATACAATCCTTTTATATTACCATGACAGTAGCCACACATGGTCCCTGAAGGCCTTACTTTGGCCCTAACAATTCAATGTTTTATTAAACCAAGAAATCTCCTAAGCACAGTTAATGATCTTAACCTTGTTTTTACTACTCTTTCATTTCCACTAATAATTTAGTGTTCAAAACAGAGATTAAATAGCATTTTTATCAAAAATGTCATTTTTGTGCTGTTTTAGCTGTTACTTCTTCCTGCAAATATTAGCCACATCTCTTGGTAAAAATTTTTTGAATAAATCACTACTCACATTCCATTAGTTTGATAAGAGAGTCGTGGAATGTCTGTCTTCTCTCTACAGACTGGTGAATCCTTCTCCACTGTGGATAATGAACCTCAGGTTCATAGCCTCCTCCTGTAAAGAAATAGTATTCTGATGTTATTGAAGATTGTTTTCTAGTCTGTTTGAATGGTTTAACTCCAGATACCTTCAGCAATTTTTCAGCTATATCATGGCATCTGGTTTATATTGGGGAGAAGCTGGAGTACCTGGAGATAGCCACTGACCTTCAGTAACCATTGGTAGGAAAACTGGAAATCCAGTCAACCAATATTAGATTCAAGAACATTCTGCTGCAGTGAGACTCCAAGCCCCTTCTCCAAGCTCAGTGTTGACAGGAACATGATTAATTATTTACCGGTACTAGTTTACCGGTATGTGTCTGCATGTTTGTTGATTCAACTAGTTTGTATTGTTGGGCACACATACAAAGAGAAAGGGTTGGGATCACTTCAATCAGTCAACTCTGCCAATAATGTTTCATGTGACTATTTCCAGCCAGTAATTTTTGCCCTAAGACTTGACCTTTGTGTTAATAGTTTTTGTTACATTGTTGTTTAGAAATTAATTGAATTTTCAGGTTTGTGTTTAGCCTTGCAGCTGTCCAGATTATGTTTGTTTGTTTGATGGTGTTTAATGCTACTTTCAGCAATTTTTCAGCTATATCATGGCGTCCAGTTTTTATTGGGGGAGGAAGCCGGAGTACCCAGAGAAAACCCCCGACCTGCGGTAGGAAAACTGGCAATCCTTGTCAATTAAGATTGCAGATTATGAAGCCCACCAATGTACTATCTGCTTGAACATCTTATTTTTTAATAATAAGTGAACTGCTTACATTTGAGTCCTGAGATAAAAGAAATAGCATGTACACTCCCAAAGCAGCCAGGGAGAAAAGCTTTCAGATTTGTCTTAACATCCACGTTCAGCAGGTGAAAAAGCAAAATTACTCCAAGGTGAAGTGTATCTTACCTTTATTTTGGGCAGCCTTTGCCGCAGCTGGTGACCTCATGTCTATGATGTAACCTTTGTTGCCCCGCCCCATCACAGAATTGACCAATCTTTCATCTTCTTTACATCTTCTGTTATTCATTCCAATCAGTGGCTGGCTTGATCTCATCATTACTGCCTTCATATTTAAAAGATGCAAGACATTATCAGAACAATTGGGTTTTGATATTCCAGCAGGAATATGAAATAATGAAACTGGAAATTTGATCTGATAGTGTAATCATTATCATAAATTGTTTGGAGTTATTATGGCTCTTTCACTCATCTTTTTTCAGTTATTTCTAGGCATCTAGTTTTTATATGTAAAGAAAGCCAGAGTACCCATGAATGAGAACCACAGACCTACTGCAAGAAGATCAATATATAAAGATTGGAGTTAAGCATACCTTAAAACAGGTCAGACTCGAATTTCCAACCCTTGTCCTGACATGCTGGTGATCTACTGTCAGTGACTACCTAGACCACAATGTCAATAGGGTCCCATACTAAAATGGGATACAGCAGCCATGTGGTCTAAGTAATTCATCTTCCATAACACAATTAAATAAACCTATTTTGCCCTCAAAACAAAACAAAATGTGGACAAACATGTCAGTGATCAATAGTAAATGACTAACCACTTCTAACAAGATGGTCACAGAGGCACTCATACTTTAATACCTTGCTCTGTCTGTGATAGTAACTGAGCACAGGAAATCTGCCATTCTGTCTAAACTGTGAAGCCTTTACAACTGTGTCATCATCTATGGATTTAGGTACAATAACAGCATGGGGGTAGGAGGCACACACCTACAAACATGAAAATTAATACATTTCAAAAATCTGCATAAATTTGTGTTAATGTGGTATGACTAAATTATTTTGTAAAAAAGAGTACTTGGATAAATTGCTTTGTACAAAATGAGTAAATTATTAAATTTCTTTGTAAAAATTAGTTAAATAAATAAATTATGTCAAAAAATTTGTAAAAAAATTAATCATTATGTAAAACTTAATTATTTATAACTTTAGAAAACTAGAGGCTCCCAAGAACCTGAAACCAAACAACCCTTTTTTATACAGCTTTTCTTTGCTATAAGGAATTGCCCAACACTTCTGCAAAGTCATTAATTTTGACCTTTTAATGGAAATAACTCCTATAAGGAGGAGCTTTTGATGCTTAGAGGGAGAAGGGAGGTTCACTTCAAATTTGCTGTACCTGTTATACTTTTTTAACTATCAGTCGAAAACTCTCTCTACTTTCAATTTTAAGCCAACGTAGCTATGTAGGTAGTCAGGTGTCATGATTTGCACTATTTTGTCCTAAAGATGATGTGTGCAATGTTTCAAAGCAATCCTTTAATTGGTTAAAGAGGAGAAGATTTTTTAAAATCAAGTAAAATTGATTTAAAAATGTTCAAGGAGAATTATTCCTAAACGGTTCATCAGACAATCTTGACTCTTAAGTCATGTTTGTAGCCCTCATAGAGCAGAACAATTAAGCAATGCTAACTTTTTTCTAGTTCTAATATTGTCAAGATTTTGAGGCAAAAATGTCAAAAATAATAAATTTTGACAATTAAAGGGCAATAACTCCTATAAGGAGTCATCATAGAACTTCAACCAAATGGAGTGTTTCGCAGAGCTTTTGATGCAGATGAAGGTATGTCTCTTCGGTTTTCCTGCATCTGTTACACTTTTTTAAATATAAGCCAAAAACTGTATTTTACCTCCACCCCCCTCCATTCTATTTTTAGCCATGGTGGCCATGTTGGTTAATCTGCAGCCATGGTTGATGCAAACATGGTTGAGGACGTTTGACGGATGATGTGTACAAAGTTTCAAAGCAGTACTTTCAATGGTTTCAGAGGAGAAGATTTTTAAAAAAAACAGTTCCAGAAAAATAACTCTTAAACAGTTAATCAGACAATCTTGACCCTTAAGTCATTTTTGTAGCCCTCATAGAGCAGAACAATTAGGCAATGCTAACTTTTTCTCTAGTTCTAATAATTTTCAAGATTTTGAGGCAAAAATGTCAAAAATCATCAATTTTGACAATTAAAGGGCAATAACTCCTTCAAGGAGTCATCATACAACTTTCACCCAATGGAGTGTTTTGTAGAGATTTAGATGCTGAAGACGGCAGGTCTCTTCGGTTTTCCTGTATCTGTTAAACTTTTTGAACTATAAGCTAAAAACAGTATTTTGACCCCCCTGTTCTATTTTTAGCCATGGTGGCCATGTTGGTTGGTCTAAGGCCATGATTTGTGCAAACTTGGTAGAGGACATTTTACTGATGATGTGTGCAAAGTTTCAAAGCAATCCTTTCAGTGGTTTTGGAGGAGAAGATTTTTGAAGAAAAGTTAACGACGACGACGGAGGCCAAGTGATGGCAATAGCTCACATGACCCTTCAGGTCAGGTGAGCTAAAAATGAGTTATAATGGATACTTACTTTGTAATCCTTGTTGACATAACTCAGCCTCCACTCATCAGAACAATCTTTGAAACGTGAATATTCATTTTCTGGAAGAAAAGCTTGCCAGCCATCTTCTAAAGGTTCAAACATAGCCCGGTAGAAAAACGGATACTTAAGGCTTATGTCGTCTACAAAAAGAAACGAACAGTCTAATTATTGTGACTGACTGAAATAGACATCACTGTAATAATCAGCAACCTATATACCAAATATTGTCATCCTACCATGCATGGTTACAGAGGAACTGTCGTAACCCAAAAACTTTAATGTAGTTGCTGGACCGTGAAATTGATGTCAAGGTCAGGTGATACCTACCAGACAGTCATGTACTATTCATCAGCAAAATATATACCAAATATTGTCATCCTACCATAAGTGGTTACAGAGGAACTGCCGTAACCCAAAAACTTTAACGTTGTCGCTGGACCGTGAAATTGAGGTCAAGTTCAGGTGTCAGGTGACTGACTGGCAAGTACTCATCATAAGCTACCACTATACCAAATTTGATGGACCTAGGGCTTAGGCTTACAAAGATATGAATCAAGATGTCCAAGTGTTTACGCCACCGCCGCCGGTTTCCCATACATATATCTCGCCTACAGCGACTATCATCGCAGGCGAGACAACCCCATTTCAAAACCCCAATAACCTGTGGAAACTTATTGTTGAATTCAATTTGCTCATTTTTGGATCTACAAATAGGAGCATAACCTGGATCAAATGCAGTAAGCAGTTTTAATTTGTCAGGCATAAAACTGCCAAACAGACACGGTGACTTGTAGTATAGCTTCCAATTTATCTATTTAAAGGTTATTATATACTATGCCAATTAACTGGAAAACCATATGCTCCTTAAAGCCTTTCATTGTAGTCAAACGGAGTACATGTGAATTAAAAAGTGCAGGTTTTATGTATTTGCAGCCATCTGCATTAGAGGGTAGGTTTATTAGTCAAACTTTCCAAGCTAATATCGTGCTTAAAATATCAGACTTAAATTCAGAGCTTTTTAATGCAATATGCAGAATTCTGAGGAAAAAAGCTTCAATAATGCTTAAAATTGGACCTGTGGTTTCAGTAAAGAAAATGTTTTATTTATTTTTTATTTAAATAAACATACTAATAATTTGCATACTTATCAGTCAGTTTTCATTAAAACAAACATGACAAAATAAATAGTTTAAACTACTCCCTTCCACACTGCTACAATTCCAATTTGAGATGGTTATGCTCTAAAATGGAAGTAGATAAAATCATTTACAGATTTTTTTTAGACATGGTGGCCATTTTATTGGAAGGACTTACCAGATTTAGTTTTGATAAGGGATCTTCCAAAAATCATCCATCCCAATTTTGTTCCAGTCTTTTTTTGAGAAGTTTAAAATGAGGGATAACAGACAAAAGAGGAAAGATATAATGCGCTAAAAATATGTCTAGTAAAAGTGTACAGTCTGGGTGCCAAGTATGTTTTAATAAAACAGCCTTTACCATGTGAGTTCTATGGAAGAAGCTACAATCTGGGTGCCAAGTAAGTTTTAATAAAATAGCCTTTACCATATGTGAGTTAGTTCTATGGAAGAAGCTACAGTCTGGGTGCCAAGTAAGTTTTAATAAAATAGCCTTTGCCTATGTGAGAAAGGTTCTCTATGGAAGAAGCTACAGTCTGGGGGCCAAGTATGTTTTAATAAAATAGCCTTTACCTATGTGAGAAAGGTTCTCTATGGAAGAAGCTACATCTATACATTCTTCACTATTATTGAATTCTAATTCTAACACCTGCAGGTCTTTACATCGTAATATTAGTGTATATTTGCCATTGGCCTGCGTCATCTTCTTCTCAGTACTATCTATAGCACTGTGTAACAACTACATGTACAAATAGAAATGCATTGTTTAGATAATAAAACATAATTATTATACATACAACTCCATTACATAAACAGTATATTCTAAGCATAGCTATAAAGAACCACCCTGTATACCATCTGTCTACAGTAATAAATGGGAAGATACTGCTAAGATATGTACATGAATGAAAACTAAATCTAGTGTCACATGTAGAACAGGTATGATAACTCTTCAAAGCCACCTGATTTTTACCCACAATTCTTAGTTTTCTGTGTTTTATTTCTTATTGATTGTTGGTTGTCTCTGTCAGTTTTTTTTTAAGACGTGTTTGTCGTTCCGTATTGATTTTTTAAATTTTATATGACATCTTAATATCTTTGGCTTTTCTTACATCTATCAAAATTAACACTTAAATCTTGTTTGTTGTTTGATGATAAATTAAAGTTTGAATTTGGCTTTTTCCTCTGTAAATTACAGTTGTGAATATGTGCACTTTCCAAATTATTTACCCACAATTCTTCATGTTGTTCTGATCTTGATGATAATATCACATGATGACCTGTGATGCAAAGAGTGCCAGTGATTGGCTTTGTGAAAGGTCTCGTCATGGAAACATTCTCAACTGTAGGGGTCTTGATAAATTCTGCAAACTCCATTTTTGGTAGTTTACCACTATTGTGCTACAAAATAAACAACACAGGTCAACAACAAAACTTTTTTTGTATTTAAAGACTGCATAATGAAGGATTGATGGCATTTATTTTTCAGTTCATGAAGAAATAAAGTGAACAAATAACCATAATCAATACTAAAAATGTAATTATTCAACAATTTTCTGTAAATAAAAAAGAAAAACACTTTAAGTTGGAAAAGATTAATGGATCATTTTCCCATTTGGTGCCACTGGCTTGCCCTTTTCACAGACTACTAAAATTTTGGCTTAAACACAAAATATAAATTTGTAAACTTATTCATAAAGTTTTACATCAAAAATTGAATTACATGTATTGGACTATGCCTAAATTGCCTTAACCTGTTATCTAAAAGAAGTCAGGAATAAAAAAACAAAAGACAATAAGTATTTCAAAAAAATTGTTCAAGAATTTTTTCCTGAAATCTAAAACTTTTTTCTAGTTTGAATAGAATTGCACTGACAAGTTACAATTTAATTGAATTTGAATTTTTCCTACAACAACTGGACCTCCCTTCAAGCACACTCCATTAATGCTAACTTACACACCCCCACTGTTTGCTCGATTACAAGTGACATATATTAAACACATGCACTTGGGGTCAGGATAATTTTTTTATGGAATAATATGATAATAAATGAGTTAACAGTGTGTATTCACTCATTTGGTACCAGTCTGCAATGTTTTTTTTGCGAAATATTGACCTCAGAAAAATAATAAATGGTTTATCTTTATTATACAAAAATTCAATTCAATTAAATTGTAACTTTTCAGTACAATAGCATTCAAAATAGAAATAAGTTTTAGATTTCAGGAAAAAGTCTTGAACACATTTTTTTAAATACTTATTACATGTATTTTTATTCCTGACTCAATTTAGATTTGTACTAGTATACAGGTAATAACGATAAAATTTATGATTTTTCTTAGGGTATTAGATCCATATATTTTACAATTGAGACATGTAAGACTGGTCACCAAACAAGTGAATACACATTGTAAAGTCATGTATTAACATTTTAATCCATAAAAAATTATCCTGACCCCAAGTGCATGTGATATTAAAAACCTACTTTAACAAATGTTTAAATTATGCCAACAGCAATTGGAATAAGATGCAACTCGGATCTGGAATCAACACAAATTCAAAAACTCAGTCAATTAGAAAGTGGTCTGACCCTCACACAGGGACCTGTAAAAATCGATATATTTGTTTGTTTGTTTGAATGGTGTTTTAACACCACTTTCAGCAATTTTAAGCTATATATATCTCATGGCATCCAGTTTTTATTGGGGGAGGAAGCCGGAGTACACGTAAAGAACCCCGACCTGCGGTAGGAAAACTGGCAATCCTTGTCAATTAAGATTGGAGTCGAGTACACCCTGCCTGTAGTGAGAATCAAACCCGCAATCTCAGTGTTGACAGACCACGTAATCAATAGTATACGAACTACCTTGACCACTCGACCACAGAGGCCCCAAAAATCGATATACTTGTGCTTTCAAATGATACTGGGTCAATTTTGTAATAGTGTGGGTGAAGCGTTAAATGCAATCGTTCATTTGATATGCATGAGAAATGACTATATTACTATACACTATAACAAAATTGACCCAGTATCATTCGAAAATGTAAGTAAATCTATTTTTACGGGTCCCTGTGACCCTTACCTCAAAAGTCAATATACAAATTTGAAAAGAAGTGTCATGGATTTGGCTTAATTTTAAATTCTGCCTTCTGCGGATGGGGTTCTGCCAATCGTAAAGCAAATTGCTTTGCCAGTCCCTTACTAATATTGTGCCACAGGGACTTGTACAAATAGATTTACATGCGCTTTCGAATAATACTGGTTCGAATTTGATATAGTGAACTGTAACAAAATCGACCCAGTATCATTCGAAAGCGCTTGTAAATCGACCTGTATTAGCTGTAATGGTCCCTGTAAGTTACTATACAGTACAGTAGACTAACAAGTATGAAATCACAAATAGTATTTATGTAGACAGCCGAAATAATTGTCACAAAACTTTGTCTGTTTTATAAACCACACTTAAGGGATTTTACAGAGGCATTTATTCGTAACTTACACACTCTCGCTAGATCTATTTGCTTTCAGATATTTATTATAATTATTAAACACCGGAAGTTGCAGACTACTCTTTCGATTCGCAGTGAATGATATTTCTATTATTTATTATCTGACAATTATGCGCAAACTAACCAAAACGAATACGTTTGCTATTTGAAATTACAAATAAAACCAATAATGTGGTTCAATCTAGCTTTAAGTAATTTTTCATGATATTCTCTGCTGATCATTGTTGCTGGATATTTGGAAGATGGCGGATTACGATGGTAAACAACTTTGGTTGCCCACGACAATATAACACTCATTTTCAATTTGGCAGCTCCGTCCACTTGACCTTTGCCAGAGAATATAAAAATTTCTATAAAAACGGTCTATTTCTAGTGGTTTGCTTAAAAATTCTTTCCACAGACTGAATGTAGTCCCCTTACCAGTCAAACCTACACCGGCCACTACTGCAGTACTGAGTACTGGCACTATAGTATAGGTACTACTGCAGTATATCAGAATTTTTTATAGAGCCGCTGTTTGTCATGTTGAAAACTTTTGAAATGGACAATTGATTTTGACAAATTTTCATGCTTCATGTGAATGACAGGTGTCAATTTCTGAGTGGGGATGTTATTAAAACCTCCTGCTGTGTAAATGTGATTGCTAATTAATTAACAGATGTTTATCCCTCCATTTACCTGATGCTAATCTCAGGTAGAACCCCAGCTGTTTTATAGCTTGATAAAACAAGCTTACCAGTGATACCCCTGTTTTAATATTCAAACTCACCTGTTGCCTATGGCTATAGTGGTATCAGGTCACTTCGGTACACGGTCACTTCGGTACTGACATAATATTAGTCACTTCGGTACTCGGTACTGGTCACTTCGGTACTCGGTACTGGACACTTCGGTACCTGTTTAATTTTCGGTACTTTGAAGTACGTGTTTATATGTTTTATCAATAAAACAAGAAAATGAGTTGTGTATACAGACGAATTAATAACTAATTATGTTTTGATACGAATGTTTAACAGTTTCACCATTTATAATCAACTATTAATGGCATTTATTTAATTATCATTATGTTTAATGATTGGTTTTGTTTGTAAGATCATCAAAGTTAATTAACAAAACTTATTTCTTTTAATCATAAATCTCTTTTGTCACGACTACAAAGAAAAAAATTAGTAATTGCAAGCCAAAATTATTTTGAGAAATATTGCAAAAATATATGCCAAGCTAAGAGGAGGCAAAAATAATGGGACGACCTCAATCCAAATTCAAACCACAATGAGCGAGTTTCCGTGTAGCCAGTGTAAAAAAAAGTGCGACCTAGACAAGAGGCTGTCCAGTGTGAACAGTGTTCCCACTGGCAGCACAGGACCTGTGACACAGGTATTTCTAGAGCGGATTACAGACAAGCTGTAAAAGGCAATCTAGGTTTGCAGTGGCGATGTTCTCCGTGTACACAGCCAGAAGAACCAAAACCTGAGCTCCAGATTGCCCAAGAAGAGCCCACACAGAATGCTGTGGAAGAGAACTCTATAGTCATTGAAAACTCGTTCCACATTCCCAACCCAAAGACCACGAGACAGACTCAGTGTCAAGTTTTCCAGCTTTGGCGAAAATACATA
This sequence comes from Limnoperna fortunei, assembly GCA_944474755.1. NCBI lineage: Eukaryota > Metazoa > Mollusca > Bivalvia > Mytilida > Modiolidae > Limnoperna > Limnoperna fortunei. The sequence goes on along the minus strand of OX104124.1, from coordinate 34,096,127 downwards.
GAAAGGGAAATATCAACCAGCCGCCTGTTATCCAGATGTGCCGCCGTCTACGGACCACCAGCAGCAGAATGAGTGACTTAATTAAAAAAGTGATGTAAAGTATATATTGGCACATTTTGTTTTTGTTGTTGTTTTCAGTGCTGAAACATACTATTTGTAGTGCTGTAATAAATATAGAGTACTGCTCTTAGTGCTCTAATATATCGTAATGCTTCATAGTGTTGTCTGTATACATTTATTATTATTATGTTTAAATACATTATTAGTTGTATCAATAAGTTGTATACAAACAGTGAATTCTTTGTTGTCAAGAAGCCAATAAAATATGGAAGAAGAAATAACTACACACATGTTTATAAATGTCAATTTATTTCAAACACATTTATCATCTTACACATGACAATATACAAATATAAATATACCAACTAAGACAATATTATGCAAAATTTAAACAATATAATACAAAATTCAATTAATACAATTGAAAAATCTTCTCAGTACCGAAGTGACCAACACCTAGTACCGAACTGTCCGGTACCGAGTACCGAAGTGTCCAGGTCAGTACCGAGGTGTCCTTGTACCGACGTGACCAGGTACCGAAGTGACTAGCATTCGCTATAGTTACATCTACTTATGAGGTTAATTAAATAAAAATTTAATTGACATAGACAAACGATACAAAAACCATGCAAAATCTTTATTTCAGTATCAAAGTCTTTAAGTGATGATAGCCCTAGTTTTTTAACTAGAAGAAAAAGGGGCAATAATTCATGTAAAACTGGAAATGGGTCAATAATTTCCATCATGTTTACTAGTCAGAGAGAAGTTCTCGCAATTTAAGTGATAGAAGCAATTCTTGCCATTCTGGGGATTGCATGGTTATTTTCTCATTAAAATCGATGGCAAAATCTTGATTGGATAGACTTCACCGTCTTCCATCAGAAACAAGGAACACTTATTTTTTTTAAAATGCTGATTTTTTACAAAAATTATAGAAAGATTGGGTGGTGAGAATTACTTGCCAGCAAAACTACTCTGTGAACAGGAGCATAGTTTAAAGAAAATTTAACAAACGAGAAATTTAGCTCAACAGATTTATAGACATATCCTACTATCCCAGCAAACAATTTTACGTCGTAGAAACGTCGTTAAAATGTATGTTTTTGGTTGCAGTAACGTTACTATATAACGTTATTTTTACGAAAAAATGGATGGTTTTCTTAACGTCGCTTTAACGTTTTTTTCAACCAATTTACGACGTTTAACAGACATTCCACAAACGTTACGAAAAAATCGCGACGTACACCCGACATTTAGACTACGTTTGATTTTGACGAAGATGTTCTGTAAACGTTGTCACAACATTAAAAATAATACATTACACGTTCCACAGACGTTTGTCTAACGTAACTGAAAGAAGCAATTGTTGTATATATGAAAAAATGTCTACCTGAAAATTACTTTTCCGTTTTTCCCTCGAAAGAAATATGGTCATAACCGTATTTATTAACCACAAAATACATCTCTAATAGCCAACGTAAAGCAAATGCAAGATACCAACTGGTGAACATTTCAAGAATTCAAGGAACATATAACTGCCTTTATGTCTCGAAAAGCTCTGCTGCAGGCTCCACAAAATACATAGTAGGGTGAAATACAAAAGACGATTTTCAAAGGAAAAACGATAAAAATTATTTGTATAATTAAAATAGAAAAATAAATTAGTTTCCTATTTTTTATTGTGTAAATATTACAAGACAGTTTATTAAGCCTCTGACACACAGGTGTAAAAGAGAACACAAAGAAAATATAAACAGTAGTCGGTTTAAGACATTAATACATACAGACACAAATACAGCTACATTAATTAAAACACACAAAGGCAATACATATATGTTCAACAATTACTTACAGTCAATACACAAAGTAAATAAATAACAATAAGTGTTGTAGAGAGAGCAAAAAATACAACAGCAGTTTATTCACAACACAGATCTATATGACATCGGATCTTAGGATTTTGTAAATATACAATCAATACATTAACTTTTTAAACGTTTTTGCAGAGTTCTGCAATACAGTTACAACTGGTTGCTGTCTGGATTCTGGCACCTAAAAATAAATAAATAAATAAATAAATAAATAAATAAATAAATAAATAAATAAATAAATAAATAAATAAATAAATAAATAAAAATAAATAAATAAATAAATAAATAAATAAATAAATAAATAAATAAATAAAATGTCTTTCATCTTCCTATATTTTTCAAAAGAATTAGGCATATAATTTCTTTATCTGATAGACTCTTTTTAACCATTTGTTACATTATTTAATATATTGAGTTCATTAAAGCAATCTTTATACGCACGGTATCAGTGGTCAAGTTTGAAGTGTGTGTAAAAGCCTACAAAAAAAAATGTTAAAAATATACTGTAATTTCATGAATTTTTGTCCCAGGATAAAAGTTTTTATATCAGTGAGTCTCTGTACGCGGATATTTTGAAACGAGGGCGTCGGTGGCCACGTGGTTATGGTAGTTAGTCATCTTCTATTGACCACGTGTCTGTTAATTAACGCTGCGGTCGCGGGATCGCGACTTACGACCAGCAGGGTGTGCTCGAATACAAAACTTAATTGACAAGGATTGAGGGTTGTTCGGGATTTTTACCGTTTATTACCCCCGCAATAAAACCCGGACGTCATGATACAGCTAAAAATTGCTGAAAGTTGCGTCAAATACAATTTAAAAAAAACTAACATAATCTGAAAATGTTTTGAGACAATCTGTGTTCCGAATACAGTATTATTTGGTTATCTCTAAGTTAGCAATTATTAAACTTACCTTATATCAGGATCCCTTGCCTATTAGGGGCATGTTTGAGGTATTCCGTTATAATCTCCTCCGCGTCCATTTCTGTGGCTGACGGATGATTTTTTCTGTATGCTCCTGAAGAAGAAGAAAATTAATAAATCTTTCGGTATTTTTTTGTCATCTGGTTAACAGTAATAATAATTATTTAAAAGCGTTGACAAAAACATTTTTGCTCTTCCTTTCATATAAGCATCTCTGTATACAATCATGTAACACGTAACAATCTTGTGTTGTTGATTGATTATTATTTATTATACAATGATTTAGCAAAATAACTTACGTATCATCATCTGACAACACACAGAAAGATTCAGTAATGGCAGCTTTCCTTTTTTTCCTCTTAAACTGTAGTCAGACCATAATGCATTGCTTCCAATTGTCAAACTCATCATTCGCCGTATGGAGTCCCAACCAGAGCTACCTCCCAGAGCAGTAAGCAGCTTGAGCTGTACGATATAAAAACAATAAATGATTGTACTATACATATAATCTTAATCCTACTGAAATATTTGCAAAAATGAAAGAAGAATAATAGGAACCTGATTATTTCCTGTATAAGCGATGTTTACAAAATATTTCAGTTTGGGGTCCAAAAGCACAAAGACAATATCGGTGGCTGAAATGCGTTAAGGATATATTTCACGAAATCAGATCCATAAATGCGTTCTAAGACCCAAATGAATAGGTCTTCTTCTTGTTGGGGGTTTTTAACGTCCTACATTGATAAATAAACACCCTCGGTCGGACGGTTGTTAGTTGTTAGTAGTCCATGGACTCCACCATGGTGGGTTTGTCGAAGCACGGCCTTCGGGATACCTAGTCGAAGAACTAAGCAGCATATGTCCTACTAGCGGCCGGGCTGCTCCGATGTAACGTTGGCCTACTCCAGTACCCCACATGGGTAGGAGCGTTTCCGCACTCTGACCTATCGTCGAGGTCTTACATCTGCAGAGTGAGCAGCCTCTGACATTTATGACATGAATAGGTCTAAAATATTACTGCATTCTATACACGCAGTCCTATTCATTCTTGTTTTCAATTAAACGATAGGCGCTTACAGGACTCAAGTGCATGTGGTAAAACTTTAAATATTCGAACGTGATTTTGTGGAAAAAGAATTAAATTGCGAATGTTTCAACGAAACATATATATTCAAATTCGTGCCCTTAAAGAATTAAAAGAAGAACTATTACATTTCAAAAATATGTTTTAAACGTTTTCTTATGAAATTTGTCTATTTTATCTTATTATAGTACTTACTTTTGAGCTGTGTCTTTTCTTTCCATGTGGCGAATGACCCAGTTTTCTTTGTTTCAATAGCAAACACTCACAAGATATCAAATTACGCGTGCAAGTGTGGTTTTACAACCCTTGTGTAATTTCATGACCCCTGCTATTTACATTCGATCGGCAAGAACAAAACACCAAACTGTTAAGAGATATACAGAGAAAAAAAGCGAATGAAACTAACCGGGAAATGTTAATTAAATTCTGGTAGAAATTCGTAAAATTTGATACAATGTAAAGTATCTATGTTGCAATCCCCCACCCCCGTAAATCACCAGGGAACAAAAACCACTGTAAGAGACATAATTCGAATTAAAGATTGAGGAGGAACATGCTAATTAAATTCTTGTGGGAATTCATTTATTTATTAAAATGTAAAGTATCTATTATGTCGAAACCCTCCCACCCTCCTCAATCCAGGAAAGATTTTTAAACAGAAAGAAAAATTGTTTAATATCATTTATTTTAAATATTTCAGATATTTAAACTACATGTATATTCTTTATTTTAAAACATACGTGTTAAACTGTAAAATATTTATATCTTATCCCCATCTACCCCTACCCAACACAATTTTTTCCAAAAATCATATATGGGTTCTTAATAAGTCGAACACTAATAAACGTTACAAGGACGTTGCAAATATGTTCGCTATAAAGTTTATTGTAACGTAAAAAACACGTTGAATTAACGTTATGTTTTACGTGATTTAACAACGTCTACACAATGTTATACAAATGTTGCTATTTTTGACAACGTTTTAACAACGTCAGTTAAACGTGCTTAATTACGTTACGAATTAAAGACGTAAACGCGTAACAACAACGTTGCATTTTCGTTGTAGATAAGTAACGTCAGGTCCGACATTCTCACAACTTATAACCAACGTTAGATTTACGTCATGTGTTTGCTGGGATTGTTTCTGAGCATTTTGATTTTAAACGTTATTGTTTTGTAATTCGTTTATGACGTTGTCATCATCAAAATTCAGCGAAATTTCCATTTCAGTACGTTTTATGGAGCTACTAAAATGTTACTTTATAAGTAAAAAAACAATACAGTCTAGTAAAAATTAGGAAAAAAACCAAAACTAATCAAATTGCAATTTAACAAACATACACAAAAAGAACTATTGAACTTTTGTGATTGTATTCTGCGATACAAATCTAGAAAATATATTGCAGTTTGTATGAAGAAAAATGTGCCTTTCCTTTTCACCAATTCTGGCCTATACATATGTTTCACAAATATTTTTTCCCCTGATTCGGTGACCATATATTTTTCATGTTTTTATTTCTTCAATTTGGAGAGTATTCATCCTCTATCTTCTGTGAAAATATAGTTTTATATCATAGGTCAATTTTTTGGGATCTGTGATTTTGTGTATTCTGAGTCCAGAACATAAAATGGCAGAACTATTAATTCCACATTTATGCTCGAAACTTACATATTTTTAAATAGATTATAGCATAGTTGTCTTCTACTTGCCATATTAAGCCTTCAAAACAATCTAAGTTGATTCTAACAAGAAACTATGGGAAGTATATAAGTAAAATTTAACACATAATCCTAGTACCATAAAAACAGGTAATAAAGATGACATCATAACCTTTTAATAAAGTCGATGACCACTAATTTTTTTTTAGCTTTATTTAAAGATTTTGTCATAAGGAAAGTTAAGATAAAATATTAAGAAAACACCATATATTAAATAGTAGGATATGTCCTTAAGAAATGAGTGGTTTAAAATTAATGACCATTTAGTTACTACAATTTGATGTTTTCTGCTATTTTACCAAAAATACAAAAATTTCCAAGTATTTGGAGTTGAATTATTTTGATGCTTAAACATGTAAACAATTTTTTGTTTAATTCATGCTGTAATATTGTAAACTCTTCATCTTTTTAAAAATAGGATAATGTGTATAAAAAATTGACAGATTGTCAAATTGACCTTAGATTTGGTTTTTATTTGTGTGTCAATGGCCAAATATGCAGACAAATTATAATTTCCATTGAATTATTTTGACAGTTTGAGTAATTCAAATTGTTGCAAAAGATTTGCAATAACATGTATTCCAAACATCAAACTAACATTCATGTGCATAAACATTGTTAAGAAGTAAATAATATTTTCAGAATTTAAAATCTTTAATTAAATACAAATCCATATCTTTTGTGACTTTCTTTTTTCTTCCTATTTTCAATTGCTTTTTGTAACTGATTTAAACATTTTATGTATACATGTAACCTACTTGTTTTAATAATCTAATTTTTGTATTAAAATCATAATCTAAATTTACATTTTCATGGCTGATTATGCCACTTTTTATTTGTCTTTCATTTGTAACTTGTATCAAAGTTCAGTATCACTGTATAATTTAATAAATAAGCAACTAACAAATAAGCAAGGCATCTTCATCTAATATACAGTTACATCACAGAAATCTCCTACCTTCCACTCCTGGTTCTCTTAGAATCTGGTGCGCAAGAATTTTAGATTTCGAAATTGTCAATACACATTTTTTTATTAACATATAATTTTAATAAAAATTTGTTATTTGTAATTAACTTTTTGGTTATTATACCCATCAGGTTAAAAGAAATATTGAAATTTTCCAAAAACTGTTCATAATAAAATTAATGGTTTTGTTAAAACTTTTTTCTAGATTAATTACTGAATATTTGAATGTCTTAAAAAACTATTTGTTTAGAATACATATGTAACTTCTAATTCTATCAATACAATTTTTGATAAAGGAATATTCATATTTTTATGCCCCCCCCGACGACATGTCCGTGGGCATTAAGTTTTACTCATGTCTGTCCATCCGTACGAATTTCTGTCAAGCTTTTCTCAGAAACTGTACATTAGAACAATTTGAAATTTGGCAGGGTGGTTCAGTATCACAAGTTGTATGTTCTAAGCAATTTTCAGACCTGTCAGACAACTACTTCATGTTTTGGACTTCATTTAGTGGGGGCATCTGTGTCCCATGGACACATTCTTCAATTTTTTATTTATGTGTATGTAAATATTCGTATTGATCCATGATTGAACAAGGAAAACAGTGAATTGTTAATATAGGGATATATTATATGATTATTTGAAAGTGCAAACAAGCTGGCTTATACTATAGTCAAGTGTGGTGAACATGGTGAAGTTGGGCGAGTGGTGGGGAAAATATGGTATCTATTTTGTGTAATCAACTCCTTCTACAGTTTTCAACCTATACTAGTAGCTCTGAAACTTCACAGAAAGATTACACATGTATTGATTTGATTGGATGTTTGGATGTTTGCTTTACATCCAGTGAGCAGTATTTCAGCTATATTCAGCACAGGAACAAGTTAACAAACAATACATCAATTAAAAAGGGATGGGATGGGACACGGGGTACAAAATTTTGACTGCCACTGGAAAAACACAGAGTATTGTGAAAGGTCAGATAATTTAGCCTTTTGTAGCAGCTACAATGAGCCTACTCTTTTTTTAAATCTACAAAAGGGATCTTTATTGTGCAAGGAGCGTGGCACTCTCCAAACACCGTTACCCACTATGGTTCGTGGCCAGGCTTTCCGTATTATGACCTGACAAACCCCCAACAAGAGCGTCTCACCTATCAGCCACGCGGGAATGCGCTAGGCTGCTCTGTGGGTCGAGCACTGGGAACTGTCCCAGTATGGTCCCAGCACATGTATATGCAGCTGTTATTATGGAATTGTTTGAGGATTTTTTTCCTATATAATTTTCCAGACTTGGAAAATTTCCCTACCTCAACAAAAACTGGACACCATATGGTATAGCTGAAAAATTGCTGAAAGTAGCGTTAAATCCTATCTAAACAAACAAATATGTCTACTCCACAGGGTTTGGTGAAACTTTGGTGAAACAGCAAATCCATTTTTTATATACTAAGTCTAAAAGGTTTAAACATGTTTAAAAAAAACTTCTTAAAAAGTTTTGTTCCTGCTCAATTGAGTTTTAATAGTTTTAATGTCATTTTTCAGGCCATTAAATGAAATGAACAAAAGGGAGATGAATGAATTGCAAAATTGAATACCTGTTTTTGTTTAAAACTGAACATTTTTATTGAAACTTTGTTCATGGTCAATTGTGTTTTAATAGTTTTAATGTCATTTGACAGGTCAATTAATGGAATGAACAAAAGGGAGACAAATAGGTTTGCAAAATTGAACACCTCTTTCTCCTGGTACACATTTGAAATGTTTGGTTCTTTTATTCATTTAAAATACAAGTTTATCAAATAATATAATATAATGTCATAGGTTGTTGACTCTAAACTTGATAATTTACCCTACCAAAATATTTACACGGAGATAACTTTATACCACCCAACAACAGGGATACAGTCATTTAAAGTGAACTTTGTAGCAGTACTATTTCATTATTTGTAACAAAATTTAAATCTCCTTTAGCCTTTCAAAAATTATACACCATAAATATGATGTATGAGTTTTGTAATGAGTCATTTTCAGATTTAATAAAGTTATAATTACATACTACATGTATATCAGTATGTATACATTACTTATACTGTAAAAGGTCCCAATGGGATAGTTTTGTAATTTTTAATTTATTTTAAGGAACACTTTTTAATTTGTTTGAAACTTATTTTATTTCTTATGTTTTTTTTGAGTTAGATTTGACTCATCAGTACATTCATGTACCTGTACATAATTTCTATACATGTCATGTATATTTTTAATCTTATTTACTTACAATTATGGCCCCTAGCTCAACCAAGTGGTGGATACCCTATAAATGATCAGTCTGTCTGTCCACAATCATCTCCGCCGGAGAATCCTGGCTATAAATTTTTAATATTTGAGATAGGCTTTTGATATTTAGTATGTGGGTAGATGTATACTAGTATCAAGGCAATTTGTTGCATACCATGGTTGATGACCTTTGATCTCAAGGTCAGTGGGACCCGCAGAGATGGATACCATCTCACTGACAAGTTTATTTTAAGATCAGCTTAACACCTAGAGTTCCTAAGTCGAATTGCATACTTAATTTCCTTTTTTTCAACTATTATAGTGCAGTACTAGTATTTATATAAAAATTCTGAAGCTCTGGTTGTCTAAAACTGGAATTTACATGTGTACATGTACATGTAGCAGAAATTTTGTCATCATTAACAGGTTTTGTTTCATGGCCATCTATTACCAGGTGAGGAATACAGGCTCACTGAAGCCTCTAGTTACCGGTAAAAAAAAAAAATTTGTATTATTGGTCCATCAATTATAATCTTTTTTTTTTTATTGCAACGTTTCAAATTTAAAACAGAAATAGTTAAAATGTACATACATGATCGTAGTTCATTTTACATGAATCAGAAAAGAAGCATCTTTTGGTAAAAAATGTGCACAAATATTATTTTGATGATTCATGAAATAAAATCACATCTGTGATACATTAATATTGTATTTTATTGTTAAATCAATAATCACACATTGAAGAGAGAATTCATTGTGTTTTCATTAATAACAGAGAAAAATTGATGTCTGATTTTAATTCTTCAGGTAGGATATGCAAATTATGGGGAGAATTATGTTTTGTGAATTGACATTTGTGTTGCAGGTTTTTAATTCAGTGAATGCTATAAATAACTTTTTGACCTATAATGCATCTTCTGATAAAATATGATCAAAACCAATTTTCTTTCGTCTTCTGAGGAAGTTGTAAAATAGTGTTAACAGGAAGACGAAATGTGGTATATTCATAAACATTTATTGGGAATTCATTTTTTTAAACTCGGCAGTACATTTAGTGATCAAGAGTATTAATTTACTACTGGTCTACCTTGCTGCCAAAAACGCCTAACGGCACAGGAGGATCTAAGTCTAAGTCTGTAACTCAAGTTTGATGTTGAATACTTTTTGGATTCCATAACAACTCAAGTGAAATTGTAAATTGCAAAAACGATCAGTAAGGCAAGGCCTACAGATCATTAGTTCAAAATTGTCAGATGACTCTTCCAATCAAATTTCACTAGCTCCCCCTTTTTGTTAGTGTCACTGTGAAGAGATCTTCACAGGGACTATAACAAAAATGGGGAGGTAGTGAAAGATTTAATTTTAATTAGATTGATGACTCTTTATAGGAGTTATAGCCCTTAATTACAATTGTATACAAAATAATCAATATTTGTGTTTTTGATTAAAGTCTATAAATGCTAGAGTAAAACTGTAAATAATTACTAAATTAACCTGAAGGACAAGCCCTACAAATCATTTAATTTTTCAGAAATTGTCTATTGGCAAATTATAGGAGTTATTGCCCTTGATCAAATTCAATGTCTTTGAAGATATTTTCAGTTTTTGCCCAGTAACTGAAACAGTTAGACTGAAACTTTAACTTGCAAAAATTTAAAGACAGCTCTATGTCATTTGTGTTCCAGGTGAGTGATTACTGGCTCCTGGAAGCCTTTAGTTTATCTAATGAGGTACATGTACTGTAAATTATACATTATGATAAATACATGTAGTTTCACACTATAATATGTTTTTTATAATGAAATAATCAATTCCTTTTCATTTTTCTACAGTTGGTGTTAGGAAACCATGTAGAATTTGTGGCAGACAGTTTGTGCCAGAATCTCTAGTAAGTACCTTTTTTAGTAATAAGTATAGGGCAAAGCCTAGCTTTCCTATCTGTATTTTGCACTTGTACAAAAACAATTCTTTATCAGCGTACATTACATACATGTATATTAATTGGACTAGCACAATATGTGTATATATAATTAAGTATATTTCAAAAAAGTATATTAACTGTTTTTATTATAATCCTACTTGTACATGTATGTGAAAAATGCTTAAGTTTCAGAAAATTATGAAAATTTATATTTTTATTTGTTTAGGCCAAGCATGAGCCCATTTGTAAGAAAACAGCAGCAAAGAAGCCTAAAGTGTTTGACTCAGCCAAACAGAGAGCTGAGGGCACAGAAGTCTCGTATAAACAAATCAAGCAAGCTCAGAAACAGGTACTTATACAATGTTAAAATGAATTTACAATCATTTTTGTTTTGTGTTTGTATTAAACAAGGCAATCATTTAAAAAATGTTCAGTTTGCTGTTTCCTGCCCCACAATTTAAGAACAGATCCCAATTTTTCAACAGTTGTTTTTTGAGTTTGAGCCAGAACTTAAGAATTTTTATGTTGATATGGTAGTTGAGAAAAGGCTTAAGAAAAAGATTTGATTTAAGTTTATTTTGAGAAATTGCAGCATCTTAAAAATAAATGTATACCATGTTCACAATTATTATGGCAACTTAAGTTTTGTTTGGCTTAAAATTAATAAGAAAATTCTCTGCTTAGACTTTTTATAGTCAATACTATGACCTGTCAGATATTTTCTCCCTTTTGCTCAATCAGTTTCAAAAATAGATAACAGCTGTTTAGAAAACTGCTTCAGTCCATTTTCTTAAAAGCTCCTAATTAGAAAGAGCTGGACATATAAATTGCAACTGTTCATGCATGACTCAGGTAACTTGAAATTTCTAATCTGGAAGATATTGTCATTGGGTATAATGTAGTTGGAACTTGAGTTTGAGGGTTTACAGTTACCTAAGTCACACATGAGTAGCTGCAATTTAAATGTCCAAGCTTTCACTGATGAAGAGCTTTACAGAAAACAGAATGAAGCGGTTTTCTAAACAGCTGTTATCTGTATTAAGAATTGGTTGACCAATAGGTAAAAAATACCTGACAGGTCATTGTATTTTGATACAATTATCTTATTATTATATAAGAAAATTCTCTGCTTAGACTTTTGAATAGACCCGGGGACAGGCATGGGTAGGTTCCAAAGAAACATTTGTGTAGTTAAATAGTACATTCTAAAAATAGCAAACAAAATTCTTTAAAAAACCTTATATAATATTTTGGGACAGGTCTTATTTTGTGGGTTTATAAGGTAACAACAAACCAACAATTTTTTACAACTCAAGGAAAAATTTTCTTGTGAACTCTTTTCAACTCTTATCATCTGTATTCTACTTGGAGATTGATACAGTACAGTTATAGTGTATTTTCAATTCTCCGCTTGTGAAGGTTAAGACAGTTTAATTTAGCATATCTTCAGTACCACTGTTCCATCATTATTTTAATAGTACAAATGTACACTATAGTCCGTGTGGGTTTTGCCTTTTTCCCCCTCCACAGAGTGGGCAGCTGTGTAAGTGCAACTCCTCCTAAACTGCTTGATGAAATTTAATGAAACTTAGCATAAAGAAAGTACATTATATGTAGATGTGCATGAAGGATTTTTATTGACCTCGATAATCATTAAGGGGAGATAATTGGACTTGAAGACGAAGCAGGGTGGGGGGGGGGGGATTTTGTGAGCGTCCACACTTGTTTTTGTTTGTTTGTTTTTTCTTGTTTATTGTTATTTGTCTAATATCAACAGCTTTCAGGCAATTGGTTCATTCTGATATTAATGATATTCTTACTGAGAACTAGTGCATGTGTTTAGTTTGCCCTAAATAAATATGTATACAAACAAATATTAACACATGCAATAATTACAGGCTAAGGCTGAAGTAAGTATGAATTTACATGTGTTGTACTGCCAATTTCCATACTCAAATGAATAAAATATTGAATATAAGATAATCATAATGCTAATGTTGGTAAATTAAATTGTTTAACTACATGTTTATATTATATGTGTTGTTGTTATAGGCATTATATACTACTTGTATGTTCATTAAATTTACTTTTCATACAGATCCCCCTGCCCCATCATCCATGGGGAAATAAAGTCTTTATTTTAAATAAACTGTTCATTGGTTAATATTACAATGTGGCATATATATTTTAACCAATAAGAAGACTGCTCATGAGACTAAATACAAAATGTCGATGGCGAATGCAATTATAATTTTTACTTCCAAACATTGGTAATAAGTCTTTTGATTGGACAATAAGATCATGTAAGATTTTGTGGCAAATTAGAACCTACACTAATAGATTTAATCAGGTTAACCTTCAGAGATTATACTGACCTCATTTTTGAAAGGCATAATATACCACCCTTGGAGCCATTTCCATTTACTTATTTATTTATTTTTAAATGCTTATGCACCATTTTGAGCAGACTCATCCATTTTAGATTTTATGGGATCGATCGTTCAAGCTAAAATACCCTATGTAAATCTCTTTCATTTTGGCTAAAAACCACACTGGTATACAAATTTATTGTTTAAGTCTGTTTGAGTGATTTTAACACCACTTTCAGAATTTTTGAAGTTTTATCATGACATCCACTTTTGATTGGGGAGGAAGCGGGAGAAACCCAAGACCTACAGTAGGATAACTGGCAATCCTTGTCAATTAAGACAAGTCAGGTACACCCTGCTTACAGGGAAAGTCGAACCTACATGTACAATCTGTTCACTGACCAAATGATTGATAGTAGACAAACTACCCTAACAACTCGGCCACTGAGGCCCCCCCTGTATACAATTGTATCATAACATTTGATGTAAAGTACATGTGTATTTTATTATTTTATAGATACAGAAAAAGGTCAGATTTAATGCGTCCAAAATTTATCAATCTGATTTATTTTAATAAGTTGAATATTTCAGTGTTGGTCCATTCTTTATAGGGTGATATATTTTTGTCCGTTCTGTTTAAGTGGTGCTTTATTTAGTTCCATTCTGTTTTGGGGGTGCTTTATTTTGGTCTATTCTCTTATAAGGCTGATATATTTTTGGTCCAAGTAGTAGTACAAGTGTTGGGTCCATTATCTATATGCTACAAAATACTCCCTTTTTTTGCTTGTAAAATGCTGTAGCTTTGACAGCAATGAATTTCCTATTTTTATACTACTTTAATGAAAGAAAATATTTGGAAAAGAAAAACGGGACATATTATGTATGTAGACACTGGAACCAAAGGCCTGTGAACTTGAGGTCTTTTGGGTAAAGTTTAGTTAAAATTAACTCATCTGCAATAAGTGTTCCCCATGTGTTTATGAATAAGGAAGGTAATGAATAACTTATCTTCAAATACTTATGTTCTTTATGAAGGTATGGGCTATATATATATTCTGTAAAAAAGTAAATAATTTTAACAGATTGATCATTTTTAAAACAATATAAATTTGTAGTGTACTTCATTAGTCCATTATTTTTGTTGACAGCTTGGGTGGATATTTTCTTTTTATACTCTGTCTACAAGGGTAGTGGTCACAGGGTGGGCAAAGCTTACAGCTTATGTCTACCCTGCCCACCCCTCAGTGTGAACATAACTCATTGTTATGTCTACCCTGCCCACCCCTCTGTGTGGACAAAACTCATTGTTATGTCTACCCTGCCCACCACACTGTGTGAACATAACTCATTGTTATGTCTACCCTGCCCACCACACTGTGTGGACAAAACTCATTGTTTATGTCTACCCTGCCCACCCCTCGGTCATTGCTTATGTCTACCCTGCCCACCCCTCTGTGTGGACATAATTCATTGTTATGTCTACCCTGCCCACCCCTCTGTTTGGACATGTCTACCCTGCTCACCCCTCAGTATGGACATAACTTATTGTTATGTCTTACCTGCCCACCCCTCTTTTGGACATAGCTCATTCTGCTACCCTGCCCACCCCTCTGTGTGGACATACTGTTTTTTTAGCTTTACCTGAAGAGTAGTAAGTATAATACATTGAAAAAAGCAGATAAGCATTTATGTCAACAACAGATCATAAGTGGATTTAATGGGTGGAATGTGGAAGAGTGGAAAATTCAGAATCCACCTGAGCTGTATTCCCGCTTTTAGCAGAATTTCTTGCACTCACAAACTTAAGTCATTATTTTCAGTCCTATAATTTATTAGCATAATAGACATTTTTTAAAAACAGCATGGATGTGCATGTTACATTTGTTAAATATTTGACCTTTTGACCTTCTTTTAATTAGTGTAAGGGTAAGAAATGTTTGTATTTATTTTGCAGATTCTGCTATACGTCCCTATTGATTATGAGTTTTATCTGCTATAATTTTTTCATTTTAAAAGTTTGCGAAAAGTTCAATTTAATGTCCCCGGGACGACATGTGGGGGGCATTAAAGCTTGACGGAAATAGTTCGGACGGAGGTACGTACGGACGGACATGAGACAAACTTAATGCCCCCCACATGTCGTATGACTTATTAATTATGTTTCTGTAACTCATTCTGACCCATCTGATAACATTTTGATACAGCGCGCACACCTTATGTAATTGGATTTCCAACTGAACCCATTAACACTACTTGTGATACTGAACCACCCTGCCAAATTTCAAATTGTTCTCATGTAATTTGAAATTTGGCAGGGTGGTTCAGTATCACAAGTTGTACGTCCTAAGCATCTTTCAGACCTGTGGGACAACTACTTCCTGTTTGGGACTTCATTTAGCGGGGGCATCTGTGTCCCATGGACACATTCTTGGATTTTTTTATAATGGGTTCAGTTGGAAATCCAATTACATAAGGTGTGCGCGCTGTATCAAAATGTTATCAGACGGGTCAGAATGAGTTACAGAAACATAATTAATAAGTAAGCATAGGTTTTTAAAGATTTAGAGATTAAATTATGTTTTCAATCAATCTTTTTTAATATAAATGAATTTTGTTTTCTATGCACACACATACTTTCCTAACATTTTACATGACTAAAATCAAATGGTGGAGTTCAGCACATAATAATTATTATTTATCTTTTACAATTCACTGGATATTTCTAAGCATGAAAAAAACGTTAAATCTTAAAAAAAATTGATGGAAATTTTAAAATCTGAATAATTGGGGTATTGTAAAACTGAGAAATATGGTTTTTAAAAAACTGTATAAATCTGTTTTCTGTTAACATTTATAGGGAAAATATTATTTCTGTTTTTATGACACTTACATATGTTATTAAATTACACATACATTTTGTGATTTATATGTTGACTTTCTGAATTCAGGTTGAAAAAATAATATTTACAACTTGTAATTTTGTGAAAATGCAAGTTAAATTATTATCTTCAGTTTTCGTATTGACACCCCCAAAGTTCGGATCTTACTAAGCTGAACTTTCCTGCAGTCCTAATGCAGCGGTTTAGGTTATTAATAAAAGCTATAGGTTTGCTGTTTCACAACCAACCTTTAAAAAGCAGACCTTAACCCAAAACTTTATTACTATTGTTAAGAAAAACACGTATTATGATCTTTTTTTTTCACATGTTTTTATTTAGGAAATGTGGCTTTTGGATAACAATCTAAATTTCCTACCTACTTACCAACTTCCTAAAAAGTGTGGGTAATAAATCAGACAAACCAATGTTTTTCAAACCATAAGCTTAATTTGTATCATGTGTACAAGTGGAGGAGATTTATGTATAGTTATATTAAAATTAATGAAATAAGGGTTGTTTTGTAGACAGTTAAACCTCCCAAAAGTAACTGGAGAGCTCAACATCAGGATTTTATAAACACAGTACGTGCTGCCAGAGGTGTGTCCCAGGCCTTGGAGAGGGGAGAACCTTTACCCCCACCTCCTCCTCCCTCCATTAATCCAGGTAAACATTTAGCAGTTATAAAACTTTACTTAAAATAAATAAATTTGGATTCTAAATTATTATTGTTAAACCTTGATTAAATTTTTATGTACAATTCGGCCATAGATTTCTAATTGCAGTATATTTTAGCCATAAGATTATCATGATTATATAAGTAATTGCAATTATCCAATGGTAAGCATGGTCACATTCTAATAAAAATAGCAAGGAAACTGACCGAACAACAAGAGCCGAAAGTTAACAGACAATAACAAATCCAGATATCGACAAACATATACAACACAAAACAAAAACACAAAGAGAGAAAGTGAGTAACCCAAACCTAATAAAAACCTAACATTACATGTAAAGCTAAGAATCTCACAGAGACAGCAAATCACCAAAAATTCCCCAAACAAATAACCGAAGAACAAATACCTTGGAACAGACACATAAAACATTAATACACTGATCAAGGGAATCCCAACCCTACCAATATTAATGCTGCCTCAACAATAAAGGCATATATTGTATATCGTAAAATGTGATTGTTAATATGATGCTCATTCAAGGGAATCCCAACCCTACCAATATTAATGCTGCCTCAACAATAAAGGCATGTATTGTATATCGTAAAATGTTATTGATAATATTATGCTCATTCAAGGGAATCCCAACCCTACCAATATTAATGCTGCCTCAACAATAAAGGCATGTATTGTACATCGTAAAATGTGATTGTTAATATGATGCTCATTCAAGGGAATCCCAACTCTACCAATATTATTGCTGCCTCAACAATAAAGACATGTATTGTATATCGTAAAATGTTATTGTAATATGATGCTCATAATAGCTTGTACATATAACTGCTTGTGAATTCTTCACCTAATTGCACCCAAACATCTGTAAACAATTGTACTGTGCTGTTTTTTGCAGACTATGTGCAATGTCCTTACTGTGAAAGACGATTCAACCAGAAGGCTGCTGAGAGACATATAAACTTCTGTAAAGAACAACAGTCTAGGATTCCTAACAAACCACTGAGACAGGACCCAGCAGCTAAAGCTAAAATGCAAGCCCGTAATTCTGTAAGATTTATTTTGACAGTATTTATAATTTGGGCATTTTACATGTATGTTATACTGTTTACCAACTTCATGTTACAATCTACTAATTATTGCATATCTGCTTATTACCTTGCAATTTATTTTCCTGATTTTAAATGCATAACAACTGCAGATGTGTTGTTTGGGACTTGTGAAACTCTGACTATTGAAAAACAAATAGTCAAAACAATAACAAACTAAAAATTCAAAGATTACCGTAATTAGGGTCGTATTGTCCACAGTTTTTTTCTTTTAATTTTCGTTGGATAGGAATGGTACGGATTATACATAAATACAGACTCGATCAGGTTTTTTTCGTCCCGTTGATTGTTGTCAATGGCGGTCGCCATTTTGTTGTAGTGTCATTCGCGGTATTTTCCTTAACATAATTCTTTTACAAACTTCCATATGTATACGTTGTTATGATATTAATTTGTACTTAAATTATTTTTAGTAATATTATATTAATTCTATAGGACGAATAAAAATTAAAACAGATACGAAAATAGCAGATGTGTAACCTGTATAGCGTAAAATGCAAATGGCGTCGTTATGTACCCTCAATTGTTTGAAGATCGATGTTTTGATTGCAATCATTCAGGGATTAAAATAAAACGTGTTATCTTTTTGTTTTCTTTGTTTGGTTGATGAATTAAAGTTGACAAATTGTTTTGGTTTCTAAATGTGTGATTTTCCGTTTTAACAACGATCAAAATAGACGATATGAGAATGCTCTATTTTTAATTTAATTTACTACAATCACTAGAAATTAATAAAATTATAAACATAAATGATATTTAAAAAGAGAATAAATTACATATTAAAGTAAAAACTTGTTAAGAAGCGCGGCCAAGTCAGACTTGGATGTCTTCATCTTGAGACGTTTTGTGAAAACTTGTACGTGCGGATCGTACATGCATATAAGAATTTTTCCGCAATTTTCTGGTCCAAGAAAGGGGTGCGGACAATATGTAAATGCGGACTATACACACCGTTTTACCGTACATTAAAAAATTGTCATACTCCTGCTTGTGAAGTATGTATATATATATTAATGGCAGTGTCCATCCATCTGCCCATTACACTTTGGGGTAATCATCGATTACCCACAATTCATCCAATGCCACTGGATTGGATTTCTTTGTCTCATAGTGTGATGATTGTGCACTAGATATTTTTCATTTTGATAAAAAAATTGAGGTTCCAAAAGGGGGGGTTAGAGGGGCTAATCAACTAATGAGCATTGCTCAAGATTTTTATAGTTTTAATAGTTTTAATCAGTGTAATAAGTAAGTTGATATTTTGTACAGATATAATTTTAAAACTATTTTGAATCTTTTTTTTGTTGATGCAGTTTCAGCCACCAAAACCTAAAGTTAAATCTAGCCCAGCTGGAGGAGACAGTCCAGGGTATGGCCGAGTACCAGCTGCACAGCCAGGTACAGTTGTCTCAGCATGCTAGTGTGATATAATTTTTATGTTTTTTTCAGTCACTACTTACAGACCAGTAGCATACCTTAATGTCATTAAAATGGTCTCCCCCCTCTACTCGTCAGGATCGAATAAGGATGGGTGGGAGGTGTACCGGAAAAGATTCTTTGAATATTTCTAAACAACCTCTGGTTAGGGAAGCCCTTCTGATGCATCATACATGTGTATTAAGACTTATCATATTGACCCCTTCTTGATTCTTCTTACATGGGTATCAATGTCCAGTATTTCTGGTCCCAACTTCATTTCTCCAGGATGTGTTTATATAGGTCTGTACCTGTTTTCTCACATATGTGCACAACTTTATTTACAAAATAAGTAGCAGGTACGAAAAAAAAATTTTGAAATGACAAGACACAAAATTTCTAGTATGTAGTACTGACCTTCTATCAAAATCAGTACTAGCTGTGTACCAGTTATCTCCAGTTTGCACAAGTTTTTTCATTAATGTTCTCTTACGTTGAAATAAGTACCAAAGCTGGCCCCTCAGTATAAAGATGACCCCAAGACACACCTATAAGCATGTGGGTTAATAATTGCAGTGCTCATGCGTATTTAAATTCCGTCAATGAAAAAAACAGATTTTTGTGTGTTATTTGTACCAGCTATTTTATTTTGTTTACAAACAATTTCTGATTGCCAAAGATTAAGGGTTGCAAATTTTAGTCATTATCAAACACTTCTTGCCCACAGTTTTCTTGTTAATCTGTAGAATCAAATGTTCATGTACACTCATGTCCTATAACTTTGTTTATAGAATGCTCTATCGCTGTATTTCTTCAATAAATTTTTTAATAAAATAAGTAAGCATAACAATAAATTTGTCATAAAATTTTCTATTTTCTAATTTACTTTCCACCTGAACAATTTTATCAGTTTTGATTTATTTACTTGAAACTTGGCTTGATATCCCTTTAAGACAAGATTAATTTATTTCTTTAGGCCGAAAAATGAAAACACCTCGTTCCAAAAAATCTGAGAAAGGAACAACAAAGTCTAAGTCATGTTGTCTCTTGTGACAAGGTATTTGAGATGTGTTTTTCCAATATTAGTTTGCTACATATCAGGGGTGGGGGGGGGGAGCATTGCTGGCAATTTTAAAAAACATACCTGTCAACTTACAAAACAATTTTAATGCACTACATATCTTAAAGCTGACTCGTATTTTGGGTAGTTGGCATGACCCACAAAGCAGCCCTGCATGGGGTATAGGGATGCCCTCTTGTTGATGGGTCATTAGGTTATACTATAGAAGTCCCACAACAGATCATAGGCCTGGAATTTTTTTTTTTCTCCTTGCATGATAAAATGATAAAGACCTTTTTTGTATATTTATAAAAACAATACCTTTGTTGTAATTGCTACAATAGGCAAAATATTATCCATTGCTACCAAACTGTCCATACTTTTTCAACAGCAAAATTGTCTTCCCGTTTTTGCAGCTCATTTCACCAGTTGACTTATTTTATGCTTAGTTGTTCTTGGCCTGCAATATTGCAGAAATACTGCTGTGCTGAACAAACAGAAAAAAAAACCATCAATACGTAAAGCGTATTTTTTGTATCATTTTTTATTAGGCTGAATTTTACTGCCGTTATAATCCGAAGTTAGTTTTGTGGTTTGTCGGATTAACGGCAGAATTTAGTTCTATTGCTCGTAATATAGCAAATAAAAAATTCTAACTTCGGTCTATTTATACAAAATTCAAACATAATATTCCTCTTCTTTACGTTATTACAGCTTCAGACATTGTGAAAATAACAGGAAACGATCTTCATTGAAGAAATTTCCTTTTTCATCTTTGAAGATGCACATGGAAAATGCTTTGTTGATCATTTTTCCGTATATGGATAATGTGACCTAGTTTTAGTATAATCGTGCTAATTTGCATACTGTAACAACCATTCCGTAGTAAGAATCTAGTAATTTACATATACCTTCCCAAGATGCAACACACCATTCAGTTTTGGGTTTGTCAATGTTTTTCGTGTTTAATAAGTTGACAGGTATGTCATTCAAAATGTAAAAAAAAATCTTCAGTCAAAGTTCATACTGCAGTATAGATTATGGGGGCTAGTTTTAGTGTTCTTAAAGCCAGCAAGTCTTATTCTAAATTAAGGTATTATTAAGCCGGAAAAATTAAAGGAAAGTTTTGGCCACCAATTCAATATCCTAAGTGTTTTTATAAAGCACTCAGATCTGTGAACTTTATTAACTAAACAACATTTTAATAAAAGGAAATAATTAATTCTGGATTTTGTTAGTCACATTTCACAGAAAAAGCTTTAACTAACCAGAATCTTTATCTGCCTAGCCTCAAACTACAAGTGGCCACCATTACAAAAATTTGGTAACAAATAATTTTTAATCTCATCAAACAAATGTGTTCATAAACCATTAATAAAAATCGGAAAAAAAACATCCTGTATGTCATCAAATTTGAAACATTGTAATCAGCATACGGGAAATTTACCAATATGTGTAGGTTTTTGTTATTTAGAACATTTTTGGAAACCCACGTCATGTTGCGTTCTCGCTTTGCTACCATGCACTTACCGACCGTGGGCACACTTGTAGATATTTTCTTATTTTCATGAATATTCATAAAATTTAATAAGCCACCGTTGGTAAGTGGTTTTTGACTATGTATTTATCAATATATGTAGGTTTTTGTTTTTTAGAACATCTTTGGAAACCCATGTCATATTATTAGAATTATATCCAATAAACCAACTCAAAAACTATGAATGCTGTGATTTATTATGCTAATTATACAAGATTATTACAGAAATACTTACTTCCTAAAATTGAATACATGTACAGCTAAAAAAAGATCTTCCATATGCTGTAGGAAATCTGCCAAATTTAGTTTTGCAAAAAAAACCAAACAAATTATAAGGTATTGAAAAATTTTCTTTAGAATATTCTTTCAAATCTAAACTCATAGCAGGAACCAAAATTTTCAAGAAGTTAATGAGGTCATTCAGTGTAAACATTGTTTTATAATGTCACCTAACTTAATGGCAGAGATAGCCAAGGCCCTTTGGTTTGGAGAATTTTCAGGTTATAACACGGAGATCCTTACTATTGGAACAATGTGGGTAACATGTTTAGAAAGTGCCAAGTTCCATGCAGGATAGATGCACTTTGCAGTTATCAAAATAAAGTTTATGCATTGCAGCCACAAAAGGCAAAATTTTTAGTCCCAGCTCAATACTCCATATTTTACTTATTTGCACTCAAAATGTTGTCTGTACATCTGATTTAACTAGTTGATTGTTGTTTTTAACTTGTTTTCATACTAAATATAACTGAAATGTTGTTTGCTGAATGTTAAGGTGTAGGACCACAATTTACCACGTGATCATATTTGGTGTCCCGGATGTCCATTGTTTTTTTAATGGGACAGACCTCGGTAATGTCAAACATTGGAAATTCTATTTGAGTAACTAATTTTTTTTCTAGCAACTTTTAACATTGACTCAAAGTAAAACAATATATTTAATTTGTATCAATAATTTGCTATAATTAGATTTAATAAAACTGTAATTCTTGGTCGAAAAATAAACTGAACTTAAGCAACCATTCAAGATGACAGCCATTATAAATGTACAGTTATTTAGTACCAGAAAAACATAGAACTTCAAGGGTACTGAAAATATGTAGTGATGACAAAAATTGTAATCTTAACAATACTTCTGTCTGTTGACTGTTTGAAATGCTTATATTGTTTTGTTTGTTGAATGGTCATTTTAATCATTTTTTCCACTATATGGTGTCATCCAGTTTTACATTGGGAGGAAGCCGGAAAAACCCCTCGCTTTCTGTAGAAAAACTGGCAATCCTTGTCAACTATGATTGGGAGTCGAGCACATCCTGTCTGCAGCGAGACTCAAACCAGCTGCCGATGCTTATATGAATCTTCACTACATGTATAGTATACTACTATGTTGTATGATGTCTGTTCAGGAAATAAAAAAAACTCTAAATGATGAACAGGGATAAGCTGTAAGTTCTGTCTACCCTTTGCATATACTCACAGTCGATGAATGGAAAAAGCAAATAATCCGATCTGTGGTGCACATTGTTTTTTAATGTCTATTTTGTTTATCCAAAATTGTCTTTTAAATTTTTAGCAAAAATGGATTTATATTTTTTTTTAGGTGTTGGTAGAACACCCCCTGGTGCCAGTAATGGAATCGGTAGAGGAGGGCCCAGCACTAGAGGGCGTTCTACTGGTAGCACTACTACTCAGGTAAAATACCGGTACCAGTATTGTTGTTTAAGAAAATATTAATATTAATATGAAATCTTGGCTATTTACCTATTTTTGCAATACACATGTTTTCAGGTAGATTTGTTTGTGTACTCGGTGTGTTTGTGTTTTTGAAGACACGTTATTTCGTCACATTTGGTTATCACATAAATCTAGATTTGTTGATTTCTGTGTAGCACCAACTTTATGCCTGCTTATATTTTTTTTCTTTGGCACACAACTTGTTTTTATCCTGCAATCATAATTTTCTTTACAATAAAGTTAGCGGAATAAATACTAGTTTTATTCTGAATAAATATTTGTTTTATTCTGCATTGCTGAATAATGTCTCCTAGTACCTATGTACTAACATCTGACGGTATTTAGTATTCTGTTGTGGGTTGCAACATGTCAAATACATAATGTGTTTTTGACGTCACAACTAGTAACAATTCAAATCAAAAATCAGAAACAAGTTCACTTCTTCATGTTTATGACATGTAATATCACATAATGTGGTTTATAACACTGACACTGTTATACTTCAACTCGGATTGAGTGTTCTAACTTGGTCAACTGTTTTACCAACATCCAAGTTTTACCATCTTCCTTTGAGCATCATGAAAGCTACCATAATCAGCTGCATGTAGCATGCATCGATGTATTGTATGGACCCGATTCAGTGTACAAGTATTCAAGTACTTAACTTTAACTTTGAGTTCTTGTGTATAACACTCACCTAGGCTAATCTGATGATTTTTAAAACAAAAAATACACTGGTTAATACACTAGTTTATTGTTGTCATCAGGAAGTCCATGAGGAACAGGCAGTTGATCCACACTCGTTGAAACCATGGGCTAAGCATGTATCATATCGTCCGATGGATTTTAAAACTTGCCTTGAACCCGTTGATGAGTTTGTTCACACGGTAAAATGCTGCTTGTAATCGAATGACTGCAATCGATGTTTTAATTAATATTTGCTTGAATAAATATTATCTGAAAGAAATTAATATTATATTCAGGTTGGTTTGTCAGAAAGTAATACTGCATGAGTACTTAGGTTCATTGTTGCTAAGAATCTGAGATCATCCAAAAACATTGCTTTATAAATTAACCTATAGATAATTTTGATGTCAGATCAATAATAATTTGTTCGCTGTGAATCAATAAATAATTGCAAGTTTCCAGGTACATCCCACAATAATCTATGACATAATATTACATATGAATTTTGTCTCGCCTGCGACGAAAGTCGCTGGAGGCGAGACATATGTATGGGAATCCGGCGGCGGCGGCGGCGGCGGCGGCGTAAACACTTGACATCTTGCTTCATATCTTTGTAAGCCCAAGCCCTAGGTCCATCAAATTTGGTCCAGAGGTAGCTTATGATGAGTACTTGCCAGTCAGTCACCTGTCACCTGACCTTGACCTCAATTTCACGGTCCAGTGACTACGTTAAAGTTTTTGGGTTACGACAGTTCCTCGGTAACTACGCATGGTAGGATGACAATATTTGGTGTATAGGTTGCTGATGACTAGTACATGACTGTCTGGTAGGTGTCACCTGACCTTGACCTCAATTTCACGGTCCAGTGACTACGTTAAAGTTTTTGTGTTACGACAGTTCCTCTGTAACTACGAATGGTAGGATGACAATATTTGGTGTATAGGTTGCTGATGACTAGTACATGACTGTCTGGTAGGTGTCACCTGACCTTGACCTCAATTTCACGGTCCAGTGACTACGTTAAAGTTTTTGGGTTACGACAGTTCCTCTGTAACTACGCATGGTAGGATGACAATATTTGGTGTATAGGTTGCTGATGACTAGTACATGACTGTCTGGTAGGTGTCACCTGACCTTGACCTCAATTTCACGGTCCAGCGACTACGTTAAAGTTTTTGGGTTACGACAGTTCCTCTGTAACTACGCATGGTAGGATGACAATATTTGGTGTATAGGTTGCTGATGACTAGTACATGACTGTCTGGTAGGTGTCACCTGACCTTGACCTCAATTTCACGGTCCAGCGACTACGTTAAAGTTTTTGGGTTACGACAGTTCCTCTGTAACTATGCATGGTAGGATGACAATATTTGGTGTATAGGTTGCTGATGACTATTACATGACTGTCTGGTAAGTGTCACCTGACCTTGACCTCAATTTCACCGTCCAGCGACTACGTTAAAGTTTTTGGGTTACGACAGTTCCTCTGTAACTACGAATGGTAGGATGACAATATTTGGTGTATAGGTTGCTGATGACTAGTACATGACTGTCTGGTAGGTGTCACCTGACCTTGACCTCAATTTCACGGTCCAGTGACTACGTTAAAGTTTTTGGGTTACGACAGTTCCTCTGTAACTACGCATGGTAGGATGACAATATTTGGTGTATAGGTTGCTGATGACTAGTACATGACTGTCTGGTAGGTGTCACCTGACCTTGACCTCAATTTCACGGTCCAGCGACTACGTTAAAGTTTTTGGGTTACGACAGTTCCTCTGTAACTACGCATGGTAGGATGACAATATTTGGTGTATAGGTTGCTGATGACTAGTACATGACTGTCTGGTAGGTGTCACCTGACCTTGACCTCAATTTCACGGTCCAGCGACTACGTTAAAGTTTTTGGGTTACGACAGTTCCTCTGTAACTATGCATGGTAGGATGACAATATTTGGTGTATAGGTTGCTGATGACTATTACATGACTGTCTGGTAAGTGTCACCTGACCTTGACCTCAATTTCACCGTCCAGCGACTACGTTAAAGTTTTTGGGTTACGACAGTTCCTCTGTAACTACACATGGTAGGATGACAATATTTGGTGTATAGGTTGCTGATGAATAGTACATGACTGTCTGGTAGGTTCCACCTGACCTTGACCTCAATTTCACGGTCCAGCGACTACGTTAAAGTTTTTGGGTTACGGCTGTTCCCCTGTAACTATGCAGGGTATGGTGACAATATTTTGTATACAGGCTGCTGCTGATATTTAATGCTATTTACGTAATGCTTATGACGAAATTTATTTTCCTTACTGATGCGGAATGCAGGCGAGACGTTTTTCTGTGTCCACACTTGTTTGTATTATGATTCTGATTGGCTAATTATATAAGCCAATCGTGTGATATACAGGATATTCTGTATATTTACAACCAAATGCCTTGTTTCTATTTTTAACCACTATGGACACTGTTTTTATTTTTATGTATGTTAGCTCTACACATCTAAATATAGATTAGGATATTTGTTAAGGATTTATTTTATTATGATATGGATATAAACAATACAGTGGATATACAGACAAAAAATATATAAAGTTATTGCGTTTTTCATATGTTCAATAGTTCAATAGAACTATTAAGGACTTTTAATTCCATTTGATACTGTTTATATTGACCTATTTAAAAATTGCATAATTGATAATTATTTCATTTATACTTTGCTGCTAATGGGCGAAAAATAATTGTATGCAAATGTTTTGGGAAAGTGGATGTTTTTATAAAGTGCCCAATTTAGAAAATTAGCGAAAGAAGTTATTTTGAGAGTATTTTTCTGGACCATTAAAAAATTTCCAAAAGTAAATATGCATCTGACAAGCCCTATCTATACACAGTTTTTATAATGGCTGCATGAAATTTCTGATTAATTTCAAACTAAAAGATCTATCTAATAGCATGCTAAGATACTAAACACTGCTATAGCATTTTGATTTCTGTGTTGATGCAGCCTTATGTTTAGATGTTCTGTGTATATTGACTTGGCCTTCTTAACAAAGAGAAGCTTGAATGCATGTAGCTGGAAAAAATAAAAGGATATAGAGTCAAACTTGTAATAAGTGACCACCCAAGGGGGAGCAATTAAATGTAAAGGTGGTCTTTAACGGGTTCAATTAATGTAAAAATTCACCCACAGAGGAATGTATTTACTGATGATCTTATAAGACGGATTGTTAACAATTAGGTGATCTTATGAGCAGATTTGACAGTCTGCTGGAAAACAGGCCCAGAATTCTTTGCAGTCTATAGCCTTATAATATTTTTTACTCTTCTTACTCCAACCAAAGTCTTCAAAGCAGAAAATTTCCAGATAAGCTGGATAATCAATCCAAATCTTTTCTCTTTTTTTTTGTAAATCTACACACAATCATAATGACCTCATTTAACCATGGCATCCATGTAACATAATAATTCCACAGGAAATTGTTACATTTCCCAGAAATTGATTGCTGATTGACATTTCTCTCCAGCTTTGTTCTGCATGGCTTTCTTATAAAAGACATGTTTGCAGTTAAAGAACTACCAATTATTGTGCCTTGATATTCTAGGAAAGTCAAGATGTAGAGGTAAAATACTTTGAACAAAGGTAGATAACAATTAGAATTTATTATTATTAACAAAATGGAGAAAAGAGGTTTAAATAAACTATTTTGGTAAATGGTGTTTTGTTTGTTTATATTTGGGAAGTTGTTAGTACAGTTTTATTTAATATAACATCTATGGTATATAAAATGTGTATTGTTCTAATATCTAAATACAAGAAGAATTGTATGGGGCCAGCAGAATTCATGTAAAATCATTTTTATTAGGACCTCAAGGTCAGCGGGGCCCACAGTGATGGGTACCATCTCACTGATATCCGTTTTGTGTTTCAATTTTGCCAAGAACTTTAACTCTTACCCACTGTCCATTTACAAAAATTCTACTAACCGTGTATTGAAATTATGGGGTCATCATGAATACAGATTCTTACAGGAGGTAGTATATTGTTGGAGTTTTAACATGAAGTATTTGGTTTGTTTTTTGTTTTGAAGCAAACTATAAGAAATGCTTGAAAAAAAATTTCAGAATAAAGTAAATGTTGGTCTACCCATAATTGTTAACAGAATCTTAAACTTTATGGATCTTGTCTGAAATTTTATTTTCTGTGGTTTTTTTTTCATAACTGGTGTTTAATTGATTGTATTAACAGGTTTAGTCAAATAGACTAAATACATTGATGAAAATATTGTATAAAAATAAGGAAACCTCAGGCTGATTGTAAAAAACAATGGCTGTTACCTTTTTTCATTTTGACTGCTGGCAAATCCTATTCTAACAAGGGCTCTGTGGAATGGGGAATTAAAATCTTGAGTTATTAGTCCAGTATTCACTGTATGATCTAAAAAAACTCTAAAAACAAGCTCTTTAAGTGTTGTTTTTTAATTGACGAGATGCCTCTTATTGAACCCTTCTTATCATGTGGCTTTCATGATTCAATCGTGATGTTTTGTCTATCTCGTGGTACCATTCATTGGGCACAACTGTTAATTTTTACAAATGTTTTGCTGTTCACAGTGGGGGTGTAATGCTCTCTGTCTGGTAAAGAACCAGTGCAGCAAACTCATTAAGAGTGGTCCGTAATTGACCAGACATGAAACCCTATTATCCAACACTTTCG
Organism: Limnoperna fortunei; assembly: GCA_944474755.1. NCBI lineage: Eukaryota > Metazoa > Mollusca > Bivalvia > Mytilida > Modiolidae > Limnoperna > Limnoperna fortunei. Next base: position 34,067,107 of record OX104124.1, on the reverse strand, counting down.
GTTGTAGCCTCTTTTTCCAGGACCTTTCACAATTTTATGACTTTTATGTGCCCCTCCCATTTCACATTTTTGTCATAACTATAAAATTGTGTTATTGTTTTTCAACTTTTTCTAATCTTGGCTACTTTTTTATGATGCTAGCTGAAAATCAACCAATAACACTCAGTTGATCTAATACAATAATGTGAGATGTATACATAATTTTAAAAAAGCTGTAATGTAGTTAATTTGCGTGTACACATGTACACAATCATATAGAGTAATTGTGGATTTTTACTTCTCCTCTCATCCTGGTGGATAATTTTTTATCTATAGCATTAGTCACTCCACTGTTTTAACATAATTAATGATTTGTTTGTTGCTGTATATTGCTCATGTTGTCACAGTGGAGTGCCGATAGATACTAAAAGGGGGGGGGGATTTTTTCCACCAGCACAAGTGGAGAATCGAAAATCCACCTTGGTGTACTGTAAATGAATAGGCTTATAAATAGATTTGTGAATGAAAGATATGGTTTACTTCATTAATAAGATATGTAAATTTAATTAATATTTATATTTAATTCAGTTCTTGCAAAATCATTATTGTCAAATGTAAATGAAGGTGATAAAAGCAACTGTATTTTGTTATAAAATTTAAAATTTGTTTTAGTTTCATTGTCAATTTATGAATTTTACACACAAAAAAAGAATCAGTAATTTAAATATTTATTCTTGTAGACAATTTTGACTTGCTCTTATTGCATGCTTTTACATTTTAGATTTATAGATGCATTGCTTGTATTATAGATGTTTCATTTAAAGCTTGCCTAGACCATATATCTGTGTGAGCTCATGACCATCACATGGCTGTCAGTCGTATTGTTTTTCCAGTAAATTTCAGCTTTTTCTCTGAAACTGCTGGGTCAATTTTAATTTGATCTAAACCTGGCATGCATGATCCCTTAATTTTCCCCTTCATAAAATTCTTCAAATGGCCAAAATCACTTTACTGTTAAGATGTAAAATAAGAAAACATTTTGTGACAAATAAAGCTTATATTAACACTATGACACAGTTTCAAATATAGAAAATGTAAAATCTTGTATGAAATTTCAGAAAAATCAGCATCAAACCTAATATCAAATATTATTATTATTATTGGATTGTCCAGTTTCCAAATTTTATTTAGAGCTCCATATAGTTACAAATGTTTATAACAGCTGTACCTCTGTGCTTATTTTTGGGACCTAAAGAGTAACATTTAAGGTTAATTTTTAAAAAAAGGCTCATCAAAAGTTAAGAAAGAAGTAATTATGTTTTCATAAATATGTGGACTAGGTTAATTTTGACATAAATAAGTTGAAAATGAAGGATAAAACATTACTTTTCATGGTATTTTGTCATAAGATGGCCCAATTGAGCACATACAGACCCCAGGGTGCCACTAGTTTACTTTCACGTTACTTCAGATGCATGTATTTAGAATTTTAATTTGCTTGAGATTTTATTCTATATTTATCACAATCTTTAGGCACAAGACTATTCAGACACACAAAGCAATGGCTTTGACAATGGCATAGGGACGGGGAAGGCTTTACGAACTGGTAGAGGTGGGCGCATTTACCAGGAAGCAAAACGTGACATAAAATCTGCCAGTAAACTGGGTTCCTCCAATTCTTTATTAAGGTACCAGTTTTGTTATGCTGCATGAACCCTAACCTTTTATGTTGGTGTTTTACTTTGATTAGTATATTATGTTTGCTTCTTTACTTTCCTTTTAATTCACATATATCAGTTTCAACAACTGTATGCTGATGAACAAAAGTCAGCAACAATATGTAGTCATTGGGTACTGTATGGTAGTTAGATTTGATTGGGCAGTTGTATAGGTCAAAGGTTAACTGTGTAGTCAGTTCAGACAAGAATGCTGGGAAACATAGCATTCTGGGTAAATAGCAGTTAGGTTAGATTGGGCAGTTGTAGAGGTCAAAGATTAACTCTGTCGAGTTCAGACAAGAATGCTGGGAAACATAGCATTATGGGTAAATAGCAGTTAGGTTAGATTGGGCAGTTGTAGAAGTCAAAGATTAACTCTGTCGAGTTCAGACAAGAATGCTGGGAAACATAGCATTATGGGTAAATAACAGGTTTGATTTGTAGTTGTAGAGCACAAATGGAATTTCTGAATGTTGAAATTTAGGCTGTTTACCAAGAATGCTGGGAAACTCACTGCTGTAATTGGAGGTTCCCTGATCAATATTCAAAGTATTTTAGTTCAAAGAATCAGATTGGTCTAAGAGAATGTTATTGTTTCAGTTAAATTTCGATCTAGGATTTTAGATGCTATATAAAGGAGAAATTAATGGCACAGAAAAAACTCAGTCAGTTGTGTCTAAAATAATGATAGTCAAATTCATATTAAAATGTTTCAGTTATTTGCAAATTGTATTTTGGAACACAATTGGTATTTTGATTCTGTTACGACCACATATTTCCTAGATTTTTCTAACACCCCTGGTAATGACAGATGACAAACCAACTAGTATTGTTCTATATTAATAGGGCCTCTGGCCCTAATGGTTAAGGTAGAACTATTGATCAAGTGGTCTGTCAACACTGAGGTTGCTGGTTCGAGTCTCACTGTGGGCAGGTAGTACTCAACTCCAATCATAATTAATAAGGATTGCTAGTTTTCCTACCAAAGGTGTGGGGTTTTCTCCAGGTACTCCAGCTTCTTGACCTAATAAAATCTGGACACCATGATATAGCTGAAAAATTCCTGATATTGGCATTAAACACCATTCAAAACAATCAATAATCTATATTGATATCTTTTCTAAGGGCAAAAATATGTGGTTAATGGATTTTTTGTATTGCTGCTGCAGTGCAGAAGAGAATAATTAACAGAAAAGATACAAAGGCATTTATTTAACAACACACATTAACATTTAATACTCGTTCTATTAATATCTCCATTATCTTAACATCCTGTGTTTTAGCTTTAGCTGTGCTTCATTGTTGTGCTTGCTGTAGAAAATTTTGTTTTTGTGAAAAAAAAACTGAAGATATTTAACCACAAATTTCTAAACAATTAGCAGGCTTTTATAGAAGAATTATCACAGTAGTTGGTCGTCTCCTGTTAATCATCATCATGTCAACAAGGGTTGTTAGTTCAACCCGAATATCAACTAGTGTTCTTGACGTTAACCTAAATGGATGGGTTCTCCATACTCCAGTTTCCTTGAAAATAAAACTTTTGATAAATAATATTAGCTGTAAAACTGACAGAGTAATTTTAAACAAACAACCTAAACAATGACAATCATAGAATATTACCAGAGATTAGAACACATGTACCAATAAAATTACTGGATTTTTTATCAGACCTATGTGTGATATGAATGGAAAACATTGTTGTTTTCGTATAATTGTCTGTAGTCACAATCTAAAGAGAGAACATAATTTGATCTGTACAGGAGAACTCACAGTGCCTTGTACAAGACAGGTAGTTGTATATTTGCTGGAAAAGTTCTTAGTGAGAACACCTACCTTTGACAGGAAATATGGAAGTATATGTTATCTAAACTTGATCAAGGCCCAATACACATTTAGGGTGTAAAATATAAAAATAAAGATGGATCAGTATCAAGATCTGTGTCTGATGATCAAAGTTATGAATCAGTTTACCTCTCAATAAGTGGTACATGTCATGTGATCTTAATGTCTCAATAACTGGTACATGTCATGTAATCTTATTGTCTCAATAAAGGGTACATGTCATGTGATCTTAATGTCTCAATAAGGGGTACATGTCATGTGATCTAAATGTCTCAATAAGGGGTACATGTCATGTGATCTTAATGTCTCAATAAAAGGTACATTTCATGTGATCTTAATGTCTCAATAAGTGATACATGTCATGTGATCTTAATGTCTCAATAACAGGTACCTGTCATGTGATCTTAATGTCTCAATAACTGGTGCTTGTCATGTGATCTTTTTGTGTTATTTTCAGTTTATCACCATCAAGTTTATTGTATGAAGGGTATGTGATTTGTGTTACATGTTCTGTTACAGTTAATTCACATTTAAAAGGCTCATTTATTATGTTTCAAAATAGTTCTATGGTATAAATTTGATCCATTAAGTTTTATTGATGAGTTTTTGTGTATTTTCAATACATGTGTAAATTTAACTCAGTAGATAAATAGAAAATAAGAGAATTTTAATTCATCCAATTCAAAATTGAATTCAAAATTTCCAAAATTTGTTAAAGATAAAAAAAATAACATGTTTGTGGTGGTTTTAAGGCAGAAATTTGCACATTTAAATAAAAAATTAATGCTAATAAACATTTGGAAACAATTAAGTTTGACAAATATTGTACAGTTCATCATAAATTGGGAAAAATATTGAAATGTATTCACTTTTCATGAATATATGACAATTCCTCGAAATTCTTGTTTGAACATAAATACTGGTAACTATTTTTAATTATTTACTTGATCTTGTGTAAAAAGATTATATTTTAAATACATATATATACATGTTTATTGGAGGAAATTTGAGTGAATAGAAGAAATAGTGAAGTAGGGTTTTCTGATTAAGTAACTATATTTGTTTGAATTTACAGATAAATGAGCCTGTATTGAATTTGGTTCACCTTATTTCTAATCTTGTACTCGGTAGTCAATTTACAGATTTTTACAGACAGATGAGAATATGTACATATACAGGGCAGTAATGGAGATACAAACACCCCAAAGAAAACTGACGTTAAACTGATAGGATATTTCAGGATTAAAATACAAAAAATATATTTTTCTCCATCCAGTGATAACAGAATTTCTATTTTGCACATTGTATAATCCGTGCAGGGAATTATATTAAATGCATGTGCATAGTGGAAATTTTGCTATCCCTCAAAGAAAAAAATATCTTTTGTTTTTAATTACATTAAATAATTTAATTTTAGTTGTGTTGTTTTCATGGTAAATATACCCTTATGTTTGGTTAGATGCAATGTCCCTTTGACAATGATGCTTTGACGTTGCTAATGAGATTTCTTCCCACATGCCTCCATTTAATTTTTTAACAAATTTAAATTTTATTTAATGAATTTTTTAATAAGAAATATTAAAATTGTTGGAAATTTACTCTGAAACCTGATTTTGGAAGAGTTAGCATTGTTTTATAAAAAATATTATTGATATAATATAAATTGTTATACAAATATATACATATATAATGACTGGTTTCACATAAATGTAGGGCACCAGGCTTGATTACAACTGTAAGTTACCAGTCATAATGATCTCATTACAAATATATAATCATCATACAAATTTATTTTTTTACTTAAATGGGAGGATAGAATAATTGTCTCTGACTGGAAAGGTATGGATGGAAAATCTAGACTTTTGTGCCTATTCAGCTGTAAATTGCAGATTTCATGTTAAGATGAGTTCATGTGCACTCATCTCATGTTGCTTCATCCAATCAAAGAGCATGAAACAAGAACATTGCAATGGTAACATAACAATGTTTTTGTTTAGCACTCTTGTGTCCTGATAAGATACATGCATCAGAATATGTTACATAAATGGTTTAAAAATAACAAAGTTAATTTCAAAATTAAAATCAACCTAAATTGTTCTGTTCAAAAGCATATTAAGTTAACATCACACATTATGTTTGCATACATGCTTCTAAAATAACGAGCTTCTGATAACTTTATTTCAATTAAATCTAAGGTATTTTTGTTAATTCAAAGGTTTGTTATTCAACTGTGTTTTATCCCCCTCTCTCTCTCTCTCTCTCTCTCTCTCTCTCTCTCTCTCTCTTTGTGTCTTTCTCTCTGGGGTAGAGATAAAGCGGGTTACATAAGTTATCCCAACATATGGTAAGTAATTTATACAATTTTCAAGAGGGTGTTTGTTGAACGACTTTTGGTGGTCGATTTTTCATTCATGCTGTTTTGAAAACATAAGATTTTTTTTTAATTTGAAAAATGTTTTTTTTTTAGAATGATCTCCCTTATAATATAAATAGGAATTAATCTTTGTGTACCGTGTCCACAGTGGAAATGGATAAAGGGTGTTTTAGCTTGCCTGCCAGGAATAACTGCAGAGAAAGTACTTCTTCTTTGGCTTGTTTTTTCTCCAAAGTATTTATATTAAAAATAAAACTGGTAACTAGTAATCATCACTTTGACTTGTGAATTGTACAATATAACATTTCAAATGAGAGTGAAAATTTGTTGACTGCGAGTGGCCGTAGAAACCGAATCAACATAAGCCTTGTGAACATGTGTAAATCTATTTATATGTGTACGTTAATGGAGCCTTTGTTCTTCTTTCTGCCATTAAAGTGGCTGTTTAGCTGACATTGAGTTAATATATTTGTATGATATATGATTTTCACAACTTACAGTCGAAGAATAAAGTCAGCGTAAGTTCGACAAATGCACTTAATACAGATATGCATGAATATAATTTTCCATAATAATTTGTATCAATTTATCTTTTATTTGCTACGTAACTGCTTGTGGTGTTGTGCATAGTCTTTAAGTTTGGTAATATTTGATTTAATGTAGCTCATTAATCAAAATAAATATCTAAATTTTAATAAACGCATCAAATATATATATAAAGTGTTGCAACAATATCAGTTGGGTAGGATGATTTCGAGACTTCTTCTCTCAAAAATGTCAAAATCAGCTAAATTTGTTACTGGGCTTTAATTTGTTAACAAATTTTAATCATATTTAAATTTAAACAATCAGAATTGTATCTATGTCCAGCGTAAAAGGTTAATAAATAGAACAGGTTGACCACGAGAGACATAGTTTGGTTGACATCCTGAAATGTGCCTGATCACATGACCTCACAGGCAAATTTTCCATTGGTCAAGCAGTTTTGATGGAATGACTTGCATTAGCCTTAATAAAATTGTATAAATGTAATGCACACATTCATTAGTGATGCAAATTTTGTTCATAATTGCTTGACATAATGTCAGTCTTATCTTTATGAACATCCAGTTTGGTGCTGTAACAACATGTTTGCTCGTTCATTTTCTAGTGAAATTTAAATGGCTGTGTCATCTTTTTATTAGCTCACCTGATCCGAAGGGTCATGTGAGCTATTGCCATCACTTGGCGTCCGTCGTCTTAGTCCGTCGTCATTGTCGTCGTTAACTTTTCTTCAAAAATCTTCTCCTCCAAAACCACTGAAGGGATTGCTTTGAAACTTTGCACACATCACCAGTAAAATGTCCTCTACCCAGTTTGCACAAATCATGGCCTCAGACCAACCAACATGCCGCCATGGCTAAAAATAGAACAGGGTGGTCAAAATACAGTTTTTTGCTTATAGTTCAAAAAGTATAACAGATACAGGAAAACTGAAGAGACCTTCCTTCTTCAGCATCTAAAGCTCTACAAAACACTCGATTGGGTCAAAGTTGTATGAGGACTCCTTGTAGGAGTTATTGCCCTTTAATTGTAAAAATTGTTGTTTTTTGCCATTTTTTCCTCAAAATCTTGAAAATTATTAGAACTAGAGAAAAAGTTAGCATTGCTTAATTGTTCTGCTCTATGAGGGCTACAAAAATGACTTAAGGGTCAAGATTGTCTGATTAACCGTTTAAGAGTTATTCCCCTTGAACTGTTTTTTTTAATCGGTTTTAATTGATTTTTTAAAATCTTCTCCTCTGAAATAACTGAAAGTACTGCTTTGAAACTTTGTACACATCATCCGTCAAATGTCCTCAACCAAATTTGCACCAACCATGGCTGCAGATTAACCAACATGGCCACCATGGCTAAAAATAGGATGGAGGTTGGGGGGGATGGGGGGGTAAAATACAGTTTTTGGCTTATATTTAAAAAAGTGTAACAGATACAGGAAACCGAAGAGATATGCCTTCATCTGCATCAAAAGCTCTACGAAACACTCCATTGGGTTGAAGTTGTATGATGACTCCTTATAGGAGTTATTGCCCTTTAATTGTCGAAATTGATTATTTTTGACATTTTTGCCTCAAAATCTTAAAAATTATTAGAACTAGAGAAAAAGTTAGCATTGCTTAATTGTTCTGCTCTATGAGGGCTACAAAAATGACTTAAGGGTCAAGATTGTCTGATTGAACCGTTTAGGAATTATTCTCCTTGAACATTTTTTTAATCAATTTTACTAGATTTTAAAAAATCTTCTCCTCTTTAACCAATGAAAGGACTGCTTTGAAACATTGCACATCATCTTTAGGACGTCCTCTACCAAAATTGTGCAAATCATGACACCTGACTACCTACATAGCTACGTTGGCTGAAAATAGAAAAAATGAAAAAAAGGGGGGGGGGGTGGGAGTCGAGAGAGTTTTCGACTGATAGTTAAAAAAGTATAACAGGTACAGCAAATTTGAAGTGAACCTCCCTTCTCCCTCTAAGCATCAAAAGCTCCTCCTTATAGCAGTTATTTCCCTTCAAAGGTCAAAATTAATGATTTTTGCAGAAGTGTTGGGCAATTCCTTATAGCAAAGAAAAGCTGTATAAAAAAGGATTGTTTGGTTTCAGGTTCAGGTGAGCGATACAGGCTCTAGTTTCAGGTCATTTTGGATTGTAAAATTGGGGAGATTCTGAAAATATTTCAGCTTGCCTTAAACTTTGAAATGAGAGTTATCTCTCTTACATGCCATAATATTATTGCACCCTGCATGCATTGTATGTATAGTACAGAAGTGCCTATGTTACTTTTGACTCAGTACAGTATGGAAATCTGAATATTAACTGCATGTTATATTTAAACATAGTAATTTTTGCATGAATGAAGTAAATAAAACCATTGTATTGTATGGCAATTTCTAACTGCAAGAAGTTTTGTGTTAAGAAAGTTTGTGTTATTACAAGTAAAATATTGACTTGTCACATTTGAAATAAGGCTGTCGATTTTTTGTTTTGTTGCCTCTTATAAAAGATTCATTGAGCAAATTGTTGTTTTGTGAAAATTATTCATTATATTTAATGTTGCTCTGTGAATTATTATTTAGGATGCATGCCTACCTCATTTATATTAGGTTACAGTAAAAAGAACTTCATAAAAACATCTAGGTGACTATGTTAAACTTTTTAAAAAATTCCCGTATAAGCAGATTGGTCCATTCGTTGGTAATATTTACCAAAATAAAAAATATTTTTAGCCATTTTTTTGCTAAAAAAACATTTTAGCTAAACCATTTATGGATATAATATCAGACGGATTACAGCATTTGTTTCTGAAATTTTTGCTTTTTGTTCTTTTTTCAGGGACGTTATGGGAGGTAATAGGTATACACAGAATGGTGGGGGAGGAAAAATTTCTTATGGTGGTGGAAATCTTAAAGAATCAGAATCTGGTTACTATAGCAGCAGCTCAGAGACGGAACATGTCAACTTACAATTTCAGCGTCGAATATCTAGTGCTAGTTCATCATCTTCAGCTCATCAGTATTCACATCCTCAGAACTTACCAAAATTTTGTCACGAATGTGGAAACAAATATCCTATATCAAATGCTAAATTCTGCTGTGACTGTGGAGTGAGAAGGATTGGTGTGTCCTGATGGCTCTTGCTTTCACATATCTTATAGTTATTTTTTATTAAACTATTATTAACTTAATTTACTGCCCAGGTTAATATTTGAGGATGTTCTCTGGTCATGATTCTTGACATTTTTGTCACATTTACAGTTATTTCATGTTGTATCCATATTTTTAGCCTTTTGTGTCCCACTATCGTTTTCTTTACAATATTTTATACAGCCCAATGAGGAATTATTAGGAAATTAAAAATATTTCTTTATTGCATTTGAGAGACAAAATCTTACAAAACCTATAAAGATTCAAAACAGTACTATTTCCTGCCAAATTTTCAACCTGTTATATCGAAAAAAACATCATTTTTGCTTATTTTGTTCATTTATCTGATTTTTTGTAATTGAAACAACCTATTAAATACTTTTTTATTTTGAAAATGACCCGTCAACATCCTTGGTACTAATTTAGGGAACATAAAATCTCATTTTGTAGAAAAACAAAGTAAATAATTTTAATTCTATACGAAAAACGAGAATTATAGTTCATTTATTAATGTTTTATTTTGCCTTTGGTACTTGCCATTTTGTATTCAGTTTGTTTTTAGCAAAGCTCAAGGTACATCTGCTGTTACAGTTTGATAAATGTTATACATTTATAAATTGTTACGCAAGTATTTGCCATGCTATTTTAATTTTTTTATTTTATAAAAACTAAAAAAAATGAAGCATTACAACTTCTTCTGTTTTTCTGAAATTGTTTAAGATGAGTCAGTTTTACAAAACAGATTGGCAGATCCATAGTTTCCCAAAAAGAAAGTCAGGAATAAAAAATTGGCACAAATTCCAATATTATTTTCAAATTAATGGTCACAGCCATTAAATTGGTCTCGGAAACATCAACACACCTGGGGGCTGCTGCTTTCATTTTAAAAGAAACATTGAGTTTTGTGTGTGTGTTTGTAGCAATTAGTTTTGTAATATATTCAGACATTGCACTGTGATATTATATACATTATTTATTTATTTTTTCTAATTATTTTGTTACATGGCCAAACATAAATGTATTTTATACGAAACAATTTATGTTATTAGCTAACTTAACATTCATCGTAATTTTTCTTTTAACATTTTCTGATTTACTGCTAGATCAAATACGAACAGCAACAAGACAGAGAGTGCTTTAATTTATATGGAATTTGTTTATGTTTGTTGAACTTGCTTTGATTCTCCATGAATTGAAAGAAATTGTTACAATGCTTCTTACAAAGGACATTCCATGATAATAGTATTATCTCATTTGCCAAATACTACTTAAATAAAATAAAGCTTGCTTCAAAGAAATCTGCTTGATTGTATTGTCCTGATTGTTATGTATTGGGCATTAATTTATAATTATTACATTAAAAGTTTTGCTTGTTAAAGACATTACCGTATAAGGCTGTGTATAATACTCACTGATGTATTATACTCAACCAAACCCCTGTTCTTACAATTAGAGATTCAATTTATTTTTCATTAACCGATGTGACTTCTCATTTATAATACTCACACAGACTGGTAAAAACGATATGTTAAGCAAAGCAGTGTGTATTATACAAAACTTGTCATAATAGTTATAGTAAGTGACAACTGATAGATTTCAATATATGTGAATGTTTGTACATTTAGGTACTGCCAGTTGTACATTTTTTGTAAATTGTTTAAGAGAGAATCCATTTTGAATTGAGACATTCCGTTTAAACAATATTGTCTCTTCTGTCTGGTGCAAAAGTTTACCTTCAATATCTACCTTTTTCTTCACACATCCTTTATTCATTTTTGGAAAGTATGGCATATGTTTACTCCGAGATGAAGACTAAAAAATCCAGGCTCTATCTCGGATCAGAAAATGGTTAGTAACCATAGTAACTAATTAAAATTATCTTAAATTATTAAGTTCATTTATTGGTCCCATGTCATTTCCAATGAAGACAATTATCTTATATACTTGTTTATAAGTCTATAAATTCTAAATGACAATCTTCAAGATAAGATTTTACAATGATTTCTATTAGGACAATCTTTCTATAAATACTGGTAACATCAGAATGGGTTAATTTAAAACAATAAAGATGTGCACAAAAGAGTGATGATATATTATCATATACTCTGCACGGTGTAGTTCTCCAATATCTTCAGTGTTATAATAACACATAGCTGATAACACCTGATCCTAATAGAATGCTTTGTATCTTGTTTTTTCTTAGTCATTTTTTAATGTTGAATAAAAATTTAGTAAGATTGGAATTAATACTAACACAATTTTATTTTAACTGTTTGTTAATGTATAATTTTTAATAATAACTCTACTCTTGTGATATGGATATACCATGGTCAGTTTTTAACAACAATATGGTGTCAAATTGTTACAAAACAGCGATTAACATATTACTGTTTGTTTTATTTTCTCTATCTCATTATCTAGTTTTCCACAAGCGACACGATGGATAATTTAAATCTTCGAGATATAACCAATATTAATCAACGTATATTTTTGGTAATTAATGAAATTTAATGATAAATAGTATGCACAAAAGCCCTATTTAGACTTTGCATTCAGTGTTTTGTTTGTGATGAATAATCCGTCCTGTTTTTATTCATTATGTCGGTTGTGTACAAAAGTTTTAAGTGACCTTGTTTATGCATGAAGATAATTTTTCCTGGTTTACATCCAATGGGTATGTTATTAAAGGTTGCCTTTTAAAAAAAAAGTAATAGCATTCTTAAATGCAGGTTCCTACGTCTACGTCTATGACCTCTTTCAGTTTTGTCAATGAACTAATTAAAAATAGTCCTTTTAGAAGTTGGGGTGGGGAGTTTAATGGATAATCTTTGCAATAGGTGTCAAGAAATAAATGTCATGTAATACCTAAAGCACCGTTTTCTTAGGAAAAGAGGAACTAGATGAAAAGTTCAGTTTTAGACCTTGTTGAGTTATAAATTTTTCTTTTATTCATTTAAAAAAAAATTGGTTTGACAAATTGTGCATGCTCCGAAGTTTTTACATATACTGAGAGCTTGTAGAAACGTTGCAAGTGTCTCATAAAGGAGTCATGTGGCAGTTTTATCAACTTTGGTATCTATTTATACATGTATTGCTTCTTGCACACAATTGTCTATGCATCTGCTTTATCTTGTTCATTCCAGAAGATATATATATATATATTCTTGCACAACAATTGAATACTGCTACTTGCTACACATTTGTTAAAAATAAAAGTACACTAATCATTATTATATTAAGTATTTTTCTGTTACTAAATTTGCTGATACATGTTGGTGGGAGCTATTGTTTGTCTGCATCATCTACCTTGGGCATTTTTATAAAGAATTCTTATACACAAAGAAAGGTACTTTTGCTGATCTGTCACAAATACTGCACCATAGTAACGCATCACATAAGTATTACAAGGATATGTATTAACTGAAGTGTTAATAAATTGATATATGCTTCTGGATAAGTCTGACACTCCAATCTTAATTGACAATGATTGGCAGGTTTCCCACTGAAAGTCGTGAGTTTTCTCAGGGTACTTCAGCTTCCTCCACAATAAAAAGGTGTACGGCATGATATTGCTGAAAAATGCTGAAAGTCAAGTTAAACAACATTCAAATAAACAAACTCTACACTGGCCTAGGTTATTTTACGTAGTTTGTTTTGTTAAGTTCTAAATTGTCGTTAAGTAATTGTTTCCCATCTTGTATTTTGGCTCTTAAATTATGAAATAACAAAAAAGCAACAGTATACCAGCATACTAAACGTCTGTTTACAACATTTGCAATTCCAAGTTGTCTTAATTCGCTAACGTTATTGCAAACTCGGCTAGACGTTTTAGACAGGCAATTTTTATCCCAAACGTATGTCATGTAGACTGCTTTTATATGGTACCACTTCCAAAAGTAGTTATAAATGAAAGGTCATTTGTTCAAAGAACAAATGTAGAGGTCTTTCCCTGTATGGTATATAGTCATTAAATATGTAGATGCTATAGACTCTATGTCTGTTGCTAATACCAAAATGTAAACCATGGTTGCTATGGATTTTTCTGATCGTTGCTAGGGACAAAATGTCACTTCCGGTTGTAAAATAACTTATTTTACTTCAGTACTTCATGATTCTAAAAATATATGGTTACTAAGGACTTTTTTATAATGGTTGCTATGGTGTGACCTTGAGCCATGACCTTTGACCTTAAGCTCAAATTGAAGCTCTTTTCCTACTGATCGACTGATATACATGTCTACTATAGTATCGCTAACCGTTTTCAAGTTACAAGTCAAAAACCAATGAACCGAAACACGTTAAGGGCATTAACAACAAAACTGTTCATCGAACAGTTTCGGATTTATAAAAAATAAATGTAGGTCTCGATGAGAGGAGTATTTTTCCAATTTATTGTCTGCTTCTATCTTTTATGGTTTTCGAGAAATAATGATAACAAGATTGGAAGCCTCAGGTCGAGGTCACTTCTAAACTGACATTGAGATTTTCTTGAAGGTCATGTAACAGAACAATAGTTGGTGAAGATCCAATGTGTTTTCGAGCTACGGTTTGTGAGTTTTGGTGAACAGCATAGTCCTCGAAACATTCAAGGTATACCGCTTTTCCTCCGCTCGTCACAATTTTTTGGACAAATTATGACGCAAAGTTGTCTCAAAAGTTCCTTAACATTTCGCACTTTTATGTTTTCTTGCATCTCTTATGGTTCTGGACTTATTTCGAAAACAATGTTTTCGGTGTTTTGTCAGATAACTCTGTCAAGAAAAAGTATTTGGCTTGCCAAACGCAGTCTCGAACACACAATATATTCCAGGTCCATAATCCAAAGTTTCGTAATGATATGTCGTGAACACTCAAATTGATGGGATTTCAAAAAGTGGTTGAACAAAAAGAAAAAAAATAATAATGAAAGGTTATTTGTTCAAAGAACAAATGAAAAGGTCTTTCCCAGTATGGTATAAAGTCATTAAATATGTGGATGGTATAGACTTTTTGTCTGTTGCTCATTACAAAATGTCACTTCTAGTTATAAAAATTAGTTATTTGAGTAAAGCAAGTAATCCCCAGTCAAACAATATATAGTTGTGAAGGACTTTTGTTACCGTTGCTAGGGACAAAATTCCACTTCCGGTTGGAAAATGAAATTAATTAGAAAACTACATTCTGATTCTTAAAATATATGTTGCTAATGACTTTTTATAGCGGTTACCTTGCTATGGTGTGACCTTGACCCATGACCTTTGACCTTGGGCTCAAATTGAAGCTCTTTTTCTACTGATCACTTTAAGTATACATGTTTACTATATTATCTCTAACTGTTGTCAAGTTATTAGTCAAAAACCAATTAATCGAACCACGTCAAAGGCATAAACCCCAAAACGGTTCATCAAACAGTTTCGCACTTACAGAAAAAATGAAGGTTTGAAGATTGGATGACTCAGGTTGAGGTCACTTCTGAACTTTGACCTTGAGATTTTTGTTAAAGGTCATGTATCAGGATGACCAATGGTGAAGACCTAAGGTGTTTTCGACTTACGGTTTGTGAGTTTTCATGATCAGCGGAGCCCTTGAAACATTCAAGGTATACCACTCGCCTCCCCTCGTCAAATATTTTGGACAAATTATGAAAAAAGTTCCTCAACATTCCTTACTTTTCAGTTTCCTTGTATCTCTTATTTCGATGACAAGGTTTTTGGTGTTTGGGCAGATAACTCTGTATGAAACATGTTTTCCGCTTGCAAAACGCTGTCTGGGATAAAAGATATAGTCCAGGTTCATAATCCAAAGTTTCAAAATGATATGTCCCGAACTCTCAAATTGATGGGCTGTCGAAAAGTGGCGGAAGAAAAAGAAAGAATAATAATAATCAGAAGAAATACAATAAGGTCTTTCCCTTGGAAAGGTGAAAGACCTTAATAATTAAACTAAGAAATGCAATAATATCTTTCCCTTAGAAAAGGGAAAAGCCCTTATTAATATGTAAAAAACAAATACTTCAATTTATGATACTACACGTGGATAACTACGGAAGCGTATTAGTGCCACATTTATTTATTTTTATTTTTTAATTTGTCGACTTTAATCTTGGAAATTCCAACTTTATTCTTGGAAATATCAACTTTATTCTTGGAATTATCAACTTTAATCTTGGAATTATCGACTTTAATCTTGGAAATTCCAACTTTAATCTTGGAATTATCGACTTTTATCTTGGAAATTCCAACTTTAATCTTGGAATTATCGACTTTTATCTTGGAAATTCCAACTTTAATCTTGGAATTATCGACTTTTATCTTGTAAATTCCAACCTTATTCTTGGAATTATCATCTTTAATCTTGGAAATTCCAACTTTATTCTTGGAATTATCGACTTAAATCTCGGAAATTCCAACTTTATTCTTGGAATTATCAACTTTAATCTTGGAAATTCCAACTTTATTCTTGGAATTATAAACTTTAATCTGGGAAATTCCAACTTTATTCTTGGAATTATCAACTTTAATCTGGGAAATTCCAACTTTAATCTTTAAATTATCAACTCAATAAAACTTATCAATCAACTTACAAAATATTGGTATTTCAAGACATTTTATGTGACATTTGTATAAGGTTTTTAAATTATTAATCGATTAAAGTGTCTACGTTCCTCCTTAACCCTATCAAAAAGAAAAACAGTTATAAAAATATTATTGAATTTCATTACTATTGCATGACTTTTGTTTTTTTAAGATAAACAAAAAATTATAATATGAGCGAAGAACAGTTTTCTTTTACTTTATTTAAGAAAGAAATGAATATTTGGTATGGTAACACCATAGTACGGAAGCGTATTAGTGCCACATTTATTTATTTTTATTTTTTAATTTGTCGACTTTAATCTTGGAAATTCCAACTTTATTCTTGGAAATATCAACTTTATTCTTGGAATTATCAACTTTAATCTTGGAATTATCGACTTTAATCTTGGAAATTCCAACTTTAATCTTGGAATTATCGACTTTTATCTTGGAAATTCCAACTTTAATCTTGGAATTATCGACTTTTATCTTGGAAATTCCAACTTTAATCTTGGAATTATCGACTTTTATCTTGTAAATTCCAACCTTATTCTTGGAATTATCATCTTTAATCTTGGAAATTCCAACTTTATTCTTGGAATTATCGACTTAAATCTCGGAAATTCCAACTTTATTCTTGGAATTATCAACTTTAATCTTGGAAATTCCAACTTTATTCTTGGAATTATAAACTTTAATCTGGGAAATTCCAACTTTATTCTTGGAATTATCAACTTTAATCTGGGAAATTCCAACTTTAATCTTTAAATTATCAACTCAATAAAACTTATCAATCAACTTACAAAATATTGGTATTTCAAGACATTTTATGTGACATTTGTATAAGGTTTTTAAATTATTAATCGATTAAAGTGTCTACGTTCCTCCTTAACCCTATCAAAAAGAAAAACAGTTATAAAAATATTATTGAATTTCATTACTATTGCATGACTTTTGTTTTTTTAAGATAAACAAAAAATTATAATATGAGCGAAGAACAGTTTTCTTTTACTTTATTTAAGAAAGAAATGAATATTTGGTATGGTAACACCATAGACAAAGGTGACACCACATACTAAAAAAGTAACACCAACAAATAACAGAAAGAAATTATTATTTTTTATTCCAGAAATAAAGTTGGAATTACCGAGATTAAACTTGGAATTTCCAAGATTAAAGTTGATTATTCCAAGAATAAAGTTGGAATTTCCAAGAATAAAGTTGGAATTTCCAAGATTAAAGTTGGAATTTCCAAGATTAAAGTTGATAATTCCAAGTTTAAAGTTGGAATTTCCATGATTAAAGTTGATAATTCCAAGAATAAAGTTGATAATTCCAAGAATAAAGTTGGAATTTCCAAGATTAAAGTTGGAATTTCCAAGATTAAAGTCGACAAATTAAAAAAATAAAAAAATTAATGTGGCCCTAAAACGCTTCCGTACCATAGACAAAGGTGACACCACATACTAAAAAAGTAACACCAACAAATAACAGAAAGAAATTATTATTTTTTATTCCAGAAATAAAGTTGGAATTACCGAGATTAAACTTGGAATTTCCAAGATTAAAGTTGATTATTCCAAGAATAAAGTTGGAATTTCCAAGAATAAAGTTGGAATTTCCAAGATTAAAGTTGGAATTTCCAAGATTAAAGTTGATAATTCCAAGTTTAAAGTTGGAATTTCCATGATTAAAGTTGATAATTCCAAGAATAAAGTTGATAATTCCAAGAATAAAGTTGGAATTTCCAAGATTAAAGTTGGAATTTCCAAGATTAAAGTCGACAAATTAAAAAAATAAAAAAATTAATGTGGCCCTAAAACGCTTCCGTAGATAACAGACCAAGCTGAATTTAATCTTACACAAGATAACATATTGAAAAGAAAAGCATCATTTGAAAAAATTTTATTTGAAGCTTAATAAACTGCTCGTTGGACGTTAAACAACCATTTAATCAATCATGATTTTCACAGGTCTAATATATAGCTTAAATACTGCTAGTTGTACGTTAAATCAAACACCTAATAAATCAATTTTCCAAGTAAATTAAAGTCTTTGTTTTATTTTTCATATAGGTTTTTTTTAATAAAAATAATTAACCAAAGAAATGAATTTAAGAAAATTAAAAGAACAGTGAAAGCCGTATTGGTTTATCTAAGCTTTTCATACGATGTTTGTCTCGCCTGCGACGATGTTCGCTGGAGGCGAGAATATATATGAGAATCCGGTGGCGGCAGTGTAACACTTGACATTATACTTGATGTCTTTGTAAGCATAAGCCATAGATCCACCAAATTTGGTCCAGTGGTTACTTAAGATGAGGACTTGTGATCTCCACCTGACCTAGACCTAAATTTTGCGATCCAGTGACTGTTGTTTCTTGGGTTTAGTCACTCCCTCAGTAACAATAGAAGTTAGGATGACAATATTTGATATGTCTCTTAGGTTCTTGATAAATGGTACATGAGTCTAGTAGGTGTCACCTGACCTTGACCTCCAGTGACTATGTTAAAGATATTGGATTAAGTCAGTTCCTCAGTAGCCATGCAAGGTATGATGACACTATTTGTTGTATAGGCTGCTGCCGAAAGGTGTCACTTGACCGTGAACATTATTTCATGGTGAAATGACTACATAAATGTTGTAGGATTCAGTCAGTTCCTCAGTAACCATGCATGGCAGGATCACGCTATTTGGTGTATAGGCTGCTGATGAAACCTGACCTTGACCTCAATTTTATGGTCAAGTTAATACGTTTTTGAAATCGGTCAGTGTATGTAGCCATGCATTATACATTTTATATGGTGACAATATAATCATGTTGCAAATGAAATAATTATATTTTCAATACTGATGCTGAATGCATTCGAGAATTTTTCGTTGTCCAATCTTTTAAGAAACCTCATTTATTCGTCAGGTTCTATCCGATTACCATGTGCACAAACTAATATGGTCTCCAAGGTAATGCTTCGTAAACAAAATGTTTGAAAAATTCACTCTTGGAAAGTATGTGACATCAATTAGGCATCTTTTGCGAGGGAAAATGGGGTGGTATGAACTAAAGTTGATTTTGCCAACAGATAATCTTGTAATCTCGTATGTGGTAACCTCGAAAGCAACAAAATGGAGACCGGCTAATTATATGAAATACACAAAACGTCATGCTCCAGAAGTAGCATCTTTTACATCAACAAAAAAAAGAAAAAACTTCACAAAAATTATTTAATACACTTGTACTATTAAAGTGATTCGGGCACACGGATTATCAAATTAAACATCGAGCAAATAAAAAGTAAAATAAAATGTCATCGAAGATATTCGCAAATATATAGTTTGCTATTGACTTTTTTCGTTTAATAAGACTCATCATGTAGCTCAAGCCAGTAATCCGGTGTTAGCATCAAAAGTAATTGAATGACTCATAGATGTAATCATTGTTTCAATATACTGCCTTGAGATTGCAAGATTGTTTTTAAATTCTAACGTTTTTCCAGTTCCTTGGTATAAATAGTCGGATATTCCATAACTCTTGAAATGTTAGCGATATAGCTCTTTAACATCTTAATTGTTTGGCCTTTTAGTTATTTTAATCAAGCAAAACTGCTTAGTTTTGATCTTACTACACGCGCGTAAAGCTTATGCATTTTTAAACCTTTTAAACCTTTGTATCTTTGCTAACACCTTGTTGATTTTTTTCTGCTGATTTATTGCTAGTCCTTAGTGGTATTATACTGCGATTCTGGCATGAAATATCATTGATTCATTTACGGATGATTAAAACGCCTTGAAAGTACGAACATGTTTTTAAATTGTAGAGGTTTTCTATTCACAAGGTGTTGATATCTCAGTCTGATATATTTTAAAATGTTTATGATTTTGCGTTTTTTTTCAATTTACAGTTTGCTTGTTAATAGATGGTTGGTTTAGAATCTTATGTGCCAATAACTTGAGGTTTGCGAGTTTTATGTATAACCTGAATTTGTTAATTTAAAACTAATGAAAATGAACAACGAACCGGTAAAATGGAATCTAATGTAATATATCGGGTACTTTGAAACTAATACATATGTTATGCGTCGATTTGCATTAGTTTTCCTGTAAGGAAGTCTTGATAAACCATCTACGTTGGGCATTTTTACTCGACGATTTATATTTCATTGATAAACAACATTGATGAATAGCCCATCTCTCTATTCTTGCATTGGCTAGCATTGAAATTGCAGTTTTCAGTCCACAGAATAATGAAAGCGGCTTGTTATCTGTTACTAATGCGAACTTTATACAAATACTGGTGGAAACGAGTAACAAAAAAAAAAATTCTCAGCGCTTCACGTTCAATTTAAGAGTAATTTCTTTCAGAACAAGTTATCGTATGTGATGCGTGTCGGTCATTCTTCTCCATTTCATACACATGGGAAATAATAGCACCTAAGCCATATGGACAGCAAGTTGAACCTTTTCCTCGGGATCATAGTGAACGAGAATTAATTTCGAACTTAACATTTCTCAAACCTGCTTTAATGAATTTTCACAATTCGATTGCCATTTTACTTTGTTGCGTAATCCAGCATGAAGCGGTTGCTGCGCTGTTGACATATATGGGCAAAACCTCCGGTTATAGTTTACACATCCAAGCCAGATTGTAATTCGTTCAAATTTGTCGATTTTGGAAAATTTATCATTAATTCGACCTTTCTCGGTGATGCATGGATATCATCCTTATTCACAATGAATGCTTAGTATTACACTTCGGGTTTCATAAGAGAAGATTTAGATCCGTATATTTCAGATTGGTTATCGTATTTCACTTCGACAGATAGTTCTCCCATTACAGCAATTGAATAAATTGTCAGATACTCTTTATGGAGATGGCGTACTTTAATGACGATTTCTGACAAAACTATTAGTTTTTATGTCATAAATTAACATCTGTAACAGCTAGAGTAAAACTTAAATTGCTAAATTCCTGAAACACAATGCCTACAAATCATTTTATTTTGCAAAAGAAGTCTAATGACTCCTTATAGAAGTTATTGCCCTTTAATGACAATTTTTATATCCCGCCACAAAAAGTGGAAGGGTAGCATGTGATAACCTCCGTTTCACTCTCCATATCCTGGTTGCTTCTTGAAGATGTCACGTCGCCACCACAGAGGTTATATCCTAAGTGAGGTGTCCTCATGTACCTTTATTCCGTAGCGCACCTCATGTGGCGACAACGGCACATCAAATGTATGTATTGGGATACTACTTAGGATTCTATCCCTAAGTCCCGATCTTACTAAAGTATACCGAATAAAAAGGGAACAAGAAAATAAGTTTACACCCTGTTTATTAAGTGTATTATTTCAACATACGGAAATAACAAACACAAAGTCAACATTTATAAACTACAGTGAATATGAATGAAAATGAATAAATAGTAGATATTGTTCCCTGTTTGTCCACTAACTAAAAAAACCAATTTACAAGGCTCGGTGCATTGCACCTGGTGCACGTCGGTGCAAAGAACGAATCTGGTGCACATTGGTGCAAAGACCCAATCTGGTGCACATTGGTGCAGAGACCGTCTAAACGGATTCTTTATAAAGAAAAACTCTTAATATTAACTTAACTTCTAGTTATATCAAAAAGTATAATAAATAAAATACTTGTTTTATTTTCAACATGGTTAAATAAGTTGGGTGCAATGAACACCGTAAAATTAAACTGCACCCGGTGCAGACACAGGTAATAATTTAACAAAGAAAGCTCTAAATCGTCAAAATCAAATTAAATCCAACATTAAAGTATCGAGTAATTTTAATTAATTAATTAAAATTACCATCGCGATTTGAGATTTCAAATTAATCTGCGCTTGAGACATAGCGAAAGTTATTCTGCAAAACAAAAAGCTGCCGACGTTGGCTATGAGCTTGACGGTTGTGCGTTTCTAGTGACGTCACTGACGCTAAACGTGAGCTGATTTTAAACCAATCAGAAAATTAGAAAATCGAGTTCCGGGCACAACAATCAGCTGGACGAATATGTACGTGTACATGCTCGTGGACATACTGCGAAAATACGTGAAATATAACATCAACAGGTATTTAGTAAAGTTGACAACAATATTAAATATTACAAACAGATAAATGGAAAACATGCCTGTGTCTGAAATGTAAAAATAACAATGTTGGTAGATAAAAATAGCATTCGAAATTGATAGCATGGCTGTCGCACATGCGAGAGCCCCTATCTTTAAAAATACAATAAATTAACCTTAACCGTGATAATAAGGACATGAAATTTACTTTAATAAAATGAATAAGAAGAGTCCATATCACCAAAACAATCGTATAGGTCTCATTACATAGAATTACGGGTGATAAACAAATTTGCATATTATGGCTTCCGGTTCACATATATTCCTAAAATGTACTTTTAACAAGTGCTTGGGGAATGTAAACATAGACAGTTGGCTATAAATAGATTATTATGTTTAATGGATATTTGACCACTTTAACATCAATAACAATACATTAACATATTTGACAATGAAATAACCCATATTTTTACATGAAATATAAGTTGATATGATAGATAAAATCTGGAAACCGTCCAGTTACCATTTTCTATTAACAAACAAATTAGACAACAACAACTATAGGTTGGTGGCATTACAAAGATAACTTGAAACTGCGTTTTGTTGACATCTGGTACAGCTGTTTTCAGCACAATCAGTGGCGGATCGGGGGGGGGGGGGCGTAGGGGCGTACGCCCCTTTTAAAAAAGGGAAAGGAAATAAAAGAGAACAGGGAGGGTAACAACCAGCAAAAATGAAATACCCGCTCGTCCTCGCCATAAATTAATGCATTAACGTTACTAATTCGTTTATTATGATATCTCTGTTGTATATACTTTACCAAATAAAGGTTACTGAACACTATAAAAACCTTGTTCGTGCCCTTCCTTTTCCGATATCCCGGTTTTACGCCCCCCCCCCCCCCTTTTCGAAAATCCTGTATCCGCCCCTGACAATCCTGGATCTTCTATATGTTTTATGTATTCTGGAGCGTAACCGTAAAGGACAATGTCATTAATAACGTTTGAATTTCCAAACTTTTTGTAAAGGATTTAAATACGAGATAAAAACAAAAAAAAACCGTGTTTATAAGTTTTTCACCTTTTAAAACCGAGCTTTAGGTTATATATTCTTCAAATTAAAAACAAGAAATAATCTATCTTTTGTACAGAGCGGATGGTTCTGAATATATACTACTTATCTGCCAATTGAAAGTTTATTAAACATATCAAGAATGAGTTTAGATATATTGCATTTTTATTTGCTGGCAGGTTGATTTGGTTTTATTTCTCCAATTTCGATAGTTAAATTATGGATCCAAGGCTCGGACTGAAAAATCCCACAATTTAGCTATATCTTGATTGAACGATCCTTAATTTCCCTTTTTGATAGTCTCGATCACCCAGACGCATATATAATAGCGTCTGGGATCACCTTATTTTAATTTCGCTACCAATAGGTGGAGACAAACAATGATTCTATTTTTAGAGCCCTATTTTTAAACCAGGAAAACTATGCAAACATATCTATACTTATAATATGACGTCACAGTAAGATTCACTCTTGATTATGCATAACAATAATATTTGTTTAATTAATTGATAAAGTAATATTTTATAAAAATATTCAAATGTAAACTTTGGTACAATTTGTTGTAAATTCTTGATATGAACGGAAGTAATTTTTTAGACAATAAAAATATCATCCAATCAAAAATTACGCCCAGTTTTGGGCGTAATGATAACGAGTTTAATATAGAGCTGAATCCAGACGCACAAATGTAATTAAGCGTCTGGATGGTCGAGACTACCTTTTTGATAGTTTTCCTACTGAAAGTCGGGGGTTTTCTCAAAAAAGAAACATGATCTAGTAAGTACAGAAAGCTTTTACTGTCATAAAAATGCATATAATTGCATTAACGGTGAAAGGAAACCATAATCAGAATTAGAGCTAGGAACAACCTCTTTCCGCGAAAGTCAGGTAGAAATAGACATAACCTTTTTATCAAACTTTTAGTTCCTTTACATTATGTCGTAAGAGAGATGTTGTTATTGCATAAAGCTGTTTGATAAAACGAGTAGATTTTTCAGTCTATTAGAGGAATAGAGGGGTATTCATCTTTAAATCATTTGTACAACAAATGGTCGACCTATCAGGTTCAGATCGTCAACAACTGAGGAATGACAAATCCAAAGTTGACGAGACCAAAATATTGCATATTATTTGAATAAACAAAATTTGTTAAAAAGCAACATTTTTTGCAAGGGGCGGGGGGGGGAATAGACCTGTAATAATTTAAAATCACAATCAACGTGTTTGAAGTGCAGTCATTTAAAGATATAAGGAATTTATTTATTTTGCAATATCTTTATTTCAATCGATCATTTCAGTTATTTTATACTTCTTTTGATAAGAAATGGAAACGATATTGTATATGTACATGTAAGTGCTATTGGCAAACTTTGTTTTGCAATGATGAAAATTCCCATTAGCAATCTCTTACTCTTAAAAGTATGACAAATCATAACATTCATTTATTTCTTAAGAAATGGAACGGAGCCTAATTATATTTAGCTTTAACAAAGACGTATTTCTAATACATCTATAATTAATAAAAGACACATAACACATAGAAGAAACGCAGGTAGGTAAAGGCACTTTAATGTATTATGCCAAAGGAAATCGTGCATATTATTCCATAACATGATTCGTCGCTTTTTTTGTAACACACTCATTTTAAGGAGTTTTCAACTAAATGTACCTTTTAGATAAATTGTCAACAAAAATGTATCTGTTACAAGCGTTTCATGTGTTGTCACGTGACATTGAAATAGTTATAAGTACAGGTCATGTTTTGTTGTCAAAAAAAAATGACACTTTTTCAGTATATGTAAAAAGTTATTGAAACCAAAAGAAAATTTCTTAAATATAACGAAAAGCAGCACGCGCGGAAGATTTATTAAACAAAAATTTTAATTTTGTGTTTTTCCGTTATGCTAGCTGTAAAAACTGAATTTTGTTCTGATTATCGGAATATTGGTACATATCATTGCACTGTTTAATTAATCGCGTAGCACTTTTCTAAAGAGTTACAGTTTCTTGTATTAGGTCAGCTTGTGTAACTAATATTGTACAGCAACTTACAGTAAGGATTCGGAAATATATTTGAACATTCAAGTATTAAAACAAATAAGTTACTATCGCCTCATAAAGTCACACTTTGACTAACAAAGCAGTGAAAAAGTCCATAAAAACAAATAACAGTATGGATGCAAAAGAAAACGGAGAATATTTTTGTCAAAATGTCTGCAGCAACTTAAAGGGGGGGGGGGCTTCACATCTGTGCAATTAAATGTATGTTCTTTGCATAGTTAAAGTCAAGTTCGGGTTGGATGGTGGGGCTGTCAAATTATAATTCTGAAGCCTGACAGCAAACCATATTGGGTAACGTATTTGAAGAGTTTCAAGATCATTGTGCAAAATAGACCCTTTTCTAGATTTCAAAAGTATCTCTGTTATTGGAAAATAGGAGATGTAACAATAGCGTTTATCAATATCGCAATACCAAGCAATGTACACGTCTTAATTTGTTTTAAATAATTCAAAAACAGTTCTACCAGCGGTCCCAACCAACAAACTGCCTACACATAAACACATTATCGGGGTCCAAGGTCGTTTTTATCTCTTCTAGACGGTTGTAATTATTTCCCAAGAAGTCTGCTTTCCGAGTAGAACTGTTTCCTGTTGATTCATTACTGTAACTTACATCTCCAAAAGTTCTAAGAGTTTGACCAAATTAATTGCAAACTCCGAAAATTCATCGTCTGTTGAACCATCACCACCCCCATCTTGTTCCAGCATCTAGCGACACTAAAGCACGTCTGAATCCCTGATGAACTCAAGTTGCTGTAGTTGAAGCGTTTATCATAGTTCCTGAAATATTTAACACAAATGATTGTTGATGCAATTACATTATGCCTAGCAATATTAGTGCAGTTTATATTAGCGCATATTTAAAAATTTTAAATATTGGCATGGTTTAATAAGTACCTAAACAACGAATGGAATTAGAGGTAATTGTGTGGTTTTAAGCCATAGCCATCACATAGTCAGCAACATGCTCTAGCATAATCAGAAATTTACCATTGGAAAGTTAAAAAAGTAACGATTGTTTTACCACAGTATGGTCATGCATGTCGCATTATTTTATCCCAAGCAACAGCAAGGGAAAATGAACAACAAATTATGGCCGGTCCGTGGTACATTTGGGATATTTGAGGTACCTATGCATAAACTGGCTGTTTCGTCAATTTAACAAACATTTTATTGCAACCCATAGTTATAGTGCGTTGAAGGTTTATTTTAAATTATTTTGTGTTATAACTGTGAAATATTCGAATATAAGATTTTTCATACCTTTTTGTTTAAGTAACGCTAATAGGAGCTTACAATATGTGTCGATAATGCTTGTTGACACGTATCCAGTACACGTGCAAGACAGTCAAGTTTTCCGGATCAAAATGAGCGGTATTTAGTTAATGATCGAAAAAATGAAAAAAATGATCAAAGGAATTGGTCGATTGAAAAAAGGCTGGCTTGTTCACAGAGATACAGCGGGCAGCGTATGAGTGACACGTACAATTTTTTAGATCAGGATGTTTTACTATATTTTAAACCGTTTTCTTTCCATAATCTTTTAGTTTTTGAACCTTAAAAGTTATAAGTAGCAACTACATTTTCCGCATTTTGTTATTTACATATCGCTATTTATGAGATTATTACGTCACGAGCATCCGCTTGATCTTTTTTCCGACGCAGTCGGTATATATATTTTCAAATTGCGACCTTGAACTAAAACGCTAACCCATGGTAACAAAGGACTATTGAAGACAAACGTGCATTCTGATTGGACAAAGATAGTAAAAATATTACG
The DNA here is from genome assembly GCA_944474755.1 of Limnoperna fortunei. Lineage (NCBI taxonomy): Eukaryota > Metazoa > Mollusca > Bivalvia > Mytilida > Modiolidae > Limnoperna > Limnoperna fortunei. The sequence goes on along the minus strand of OX104124.1, from coordinate 34,039,963 downwards.
TTCGAACAATTTACTATTTTATACTCTGAACAGAATCCCTATTTGCATTTCTCAATAATTGTTCCGCCAGACTGATTTTTAAAAACAATTAGTGTTCTTAATTAAATTATAAAATCCCAAGAATGCGATTACATAATTAAACCATATGTCGTTCAATTTTTGCTCATTTCATTTCGTCTGGGGTAACATTATGTTTTCTTTGTTGACTATTTTATCTGTAGACAACACTCACGCCGCCTATGTATATACGCCATATTTTTTAATGGACTACCTGACACACACACACAGACACACACACCCCACTCTCTCTCTCTTTCTCTCTCTTTCTCTCTCTCTCTCTCTCTCTCTCTCTCTCTCTCTCTCTCTCTCTCTCTCTCTCTCTCTCTCTCTCTCTCTCTCTCTCTCTCTCTCTCTCTCTCTCATGGAAATGATCCTACACAAACTTAAGGTATTTAAGTGATTGGTAATAATGATTTGTAAGAGCCAAAGAGGTTCGATAACACATTTCTAACTGTACACGCACAGCCAATAGAGTTAAGAGTAAAATTCATTTATGGTTCCGTTACAATTTATTATTTATTGGGACCTCCATTACCCATACAATATATTCAGTGCCTCTTCCCCCCTTATTTGTGGGATAGCCTACAACTAAACACATTAAAGAGTTCAACTTCACATTTAATTTGCATTGCATTTTATGTTCCTCTGAGCACAACACAATTCTAATACAAATATTGTACTTATAAATTCCAATATTAAAAGATAGTCAAATTAATAAAACAGCAAATTGTAATGATTTATACTTGATACATGTAAGTACATATGAAATTTAAAAAAAAAATGCTGGTTTGAAATTATTTAATGTTAACTTTGTTTTCGAGTTAGTATACGATACATCGCATGAAAATAAAGTTAAAATGTCATGACTTCCAGATATACCCAGAAAAGTTATTTACCATTGTGGTCTTCAACTGCTGAAAAAGCTTTTATTGTGGATATTTAAAAAAAAATTTTAGCTCTGAGTTTTAGAGCAATAAATGCTTATCTTCTTTCTTTGCGTCCGTCGTCATTCATGTTCAGAAAGGCCAATGAAGCTCTAATTGCAGTCTCTTTTTGATAATACATGATCGCTTAAAAACAAGTTTGAAAAGTCCGTGACGAAAACAAGAAGCAGAAACTTCTTATATTATAGCATAATATTATTTTGATTGGATTCATTTTGTAGCACTGTAATAATTTACCTTCCCCCTACATTAATGGAGGAAAACGTCAATCTTTCATTTCCCTTTCCTTCTTAGTGTTGTTAGTTTTTAGTTCCTGTTCTACTTTATAGATATCTCTTAATGAGTCGAATTATATCGACAATTTTTTTTAAAGGTAATACTTGTTTAACATAATTGTGGTCTCAAATTGTTTGAAGCAGTCCTAAATTTAAAGATTTTGTAAATACAGAGATATAATTTAATTTGTACACACACACACAATTTTAAAGCGCACCATTTCTTAGTTGTATTTTGCAAATCACTTTTATTTTAAATTATAAAAGGATTGTTATTAAAAAGTTTAATCTATACATGCACTTTGATTAAATGTCTAGCACTTACCACCAAGCAGTGTTCCTGCAATGGCGGTTATGCCTCCTTGTTTTGGAAAGGTAATTAACTTAATCAAAAAGTCCGGAAGTGCCGAATTGTTCAAACTCTCTTTGTTTAAAAGGGTACCAACAACATAGTTCCTGTTCAAATAAAGATTATATTATGAGCGTTAAAGAAGAGGAGAAAATCTTTTAATATACACTTTTAAGACTAGAAAACGAATCAACAGAAAGGATTAAAACGATGCATAAGACACTGGCTTTGAACAGCCACTCCATTATGTATCGGTTGCAAGAATTCCAAATCTGCTCTTTATTGTGATACATTTACAATTACAGAAATGCAGAAAAGTATTACTCTAACAACAAAACAAAGAAAAACAATTGCATAATAGGGAACCAGAAGCGACCCTTCAAAATATGACGAACCTGTAAACACAATACAAATGCCAATGCATAAACTAAAGGAATAAAAACAAAAGAAAATAGCAATAAAATAAAATATAAAGAAGAGAGCATGCAAAATTCAATTACTAGTACCACGAGGCGATTTAGGATCGTGATCTTCACACACATTTTTACTATTTAAACAATTATCAACCATCCAGCTATCATGTTAGGACAGCGATTATGTATAGTAGAAAGGCAATTGACGTACCAAATTGAAGGGCAAAAACCTACTGAATTAGTTAATTTCGTGTCGTAATTGGTCGAATTAGTGTTTGTTTTTTAGAAAGTACTGAATAAAAACGGTTTTAAAGATTTTATAAAATAATTATTTCTTATCTAAATCTGCAAGTATAAATGCGGACATATTGTACTATCTATAATATATAAACATCATATGGTGCAAGTTGTGCGTCACTGTCTAAAAGGCCTAAGTATGAGTAAGAAAGAACAGAAAAGTCGTGAGTCATTTTTTGACGTTAATCTTGTTAAATGAATATCTAAATAGTAGCTTTATATAGGTTTAGTTTTATTGTATATGTCATCTTAATAAGGTGAGTTTGTATTAAAAATATTACAATATGTAGTTGACTATTTCCGCCTTTTTGAATTATATTAGAAGCATACTCATCGTTTTCTAAAGATCAAAATTATATTTCAGCATCACGACTGCGCGTGCATGTACATTTTCGAAATAAGAAAAAAGATTTGAAGATACCTAGTACTGATTTAAGAACAGACAAAACCGTGACTAAACAAAAAGAGTGGACAACAACAAACCAAACAGTCATATTACAAATACAAAAACAAAGTAACACGAAGCCAACTATAACCTTGGTGAGTCCATGTGCTCCAGAAGGGTAAGTAACTACTGATCCATACATTGCACCCGCTGTATTACGCAAGTTAAAACCCGATAACTAGTCAGATCTAGAGGTAGTAATAATTCAAAAAGAAGGCGAAAAAGTTGTTATGACAAACGAAACAAATCAATGTAAATATGTGACACAGACGTTCCGTAACGATCAACTTTGTCACGAAGCCGAATGTAACAAATATGTACTTTGTAATTATTGCTTTTCTTGTCATGACAATTTTTAATTATGTTAGTAAATAGGTGATACGAAAGTACCACAATTTTGAACGTCTGATCTTGTTTTTCACCTAACATCGTTTAATGCCAATTTACAATCAACAATATGTTAATGAAATTCCCAAATTTAATTTTAAAATACGTTGCTTTCTTGTAAAAATATTTAAAAATATTTCATTTAGACCATGATTCCTGAAAAACATGCGCAACCATAGCAACGAGAGTAAGAAGATCATATTGTTGCTTGTAGTTGCTTACCTATAATATAATGGATCGTGTGAGTACTTTTCATAATCCCAGAAAGAAGATGCATTTTGATAAAAACAATAGCGCTGAAGGTCAGGCATGAAGTCTTTCAGCTGGTCCATAGACATCCTAGATGGGCTTATATAGTCGCCAAAATGGTTAAAATACATCGAGATATTGCCTATGTTTGGCGTAGTTTGCAAAGGAATGATCGACATGAAGAAGTAGCTGAAAACACAAATACTACATGATGACACTGGTGTTTCATACAGAAAGGTTGTATTCGTCCTTACTATAATTACATTAAGTACATAAAATTCCAATTCGTAATGCAATTGTTCTTGCTAAACTTTTTATGCGAGATTATCAAACATGACGTCTTTATGCTATTTGGGAATTACAATTGCTTCCTAATATGCTACGAATATATAAAAACAAGGTTTTTAAAAATAAGTTTCTTTTAATTAATCTCTAATATTTTCCTTATGCAATGAATTGTAGGGACAAACAATACTTTCTGGTTTCTTTAATGAACTTAATGACATAATTTTGCATATAGACCTCGATTAATGGATTGAACTTGCTTATATAATGTAAAGATGTAATTACAGAATAATGTTCAATTACAAATATAGATATGGCAAAGTCATATCTTGCAATACTGTCCAGCTCCCTACCTTGAAATACACATGTTTCCACATGACACCACTGTCAAGCGTTAAAATCGTGGCCTGATGATTGAACGACTACATGAATAGATATTGAACGTGCCCACTGTACAGACTTCTGAACATCAAATGGTGATCTGACAACAGCAATCATGGCTGGATATCGCGTTACTCGTAAATTCTTCATAAGTGTCGAATTGCTGTATAATTCATCTTGTGGCAACAGCAGACTCTCTTCAATCGTATCTCCAAACTTTACAATATCAGTTCTGACAATGATGGCCAACAGTTTTTCCAAAGGATGGCAGTGAACGCTACTTTGTTCTCTACATTTTTGTTCATTTTATTTCGTACTAGTAGATTGTCCGTTGGAACTTCTAATACGAGTTCAGATCCCGCGTCATAACTTAGGAAAAACAGTTGCAATTACAGTCTAAAAATTAATTTCAAATATTTAAACCGTGTAGACATAAATGATCAATCAAAAAGATAGTTAGATTGTAACGTATGTTCATGCAACCGTGTGTTTCATTCTGATATAATTACAGGATTTGGAACGTTTCATTAATCAATATTTAATATACATATGTAAAAAAGACCATTATCCTAACTACCTTTACGTATGTTTCTCCGTAATTGGACGCTGAAAAAACATCAGATTTAGGACGTTAATATTGGATCAATTATATAAGTGAGCCCGTGAAAGAATGGGGAATATTAAACTTGCAAAAAATACATTTCAATCCTATTAACCCACTTGAAGCGTAGAAACAGTCGGAGAGTAGATTTTTCTTGTCTACCATTGATACATTAATACAATCTGGTTGAAATACATTTTGCATCAATCATTTACCATGAACCAGAAGTGAATAATCAGATGAATAAAAAAATAAAAACAATGAATAAAACCATGCATTTTTGCAAAATGACAGTAACGAATTTCGCAAAAAGTGAGCAATATGGAAACTAATTGTCTTTGTGTAAACTGCATCCATTCTATTAAATATTGTTCCCTGTCAGATATTTGAACAGTTTAAAAGAAAACAATTAATTAACTAATTTACACTGTTTAATTAGATTGAGTTATAAAGATTTCCTTATTCATAATCTAGTTTGTCGCTCCTTCTTTTTTAATTGTAAAAATCCTTGCAATGCAACAACCATTTACCTGTCTGATGAAAAATGAACTACATTATAACTACGGGTTAATGCAAACATCGTTATTATTTACATAATATTTATCTCATATGGATTGTAAACAAAACAGGGCATTCGGTAACTGAGTGGTTAAGGTAATTACGTTACTATTTCTTCTCTATCGCCAATTTCTTTTACTACATATTACGTACTATCGACATTGAAGTTAAGTTAAGGACATGTGTACTCGATACCTGTAATATAGCCAGTGTACTTGCCAAAGGTCAGTGAATTTTATAGGTTACTTGGGCTTCCTACTCCAAAAAACTAGATCTGGACGTCTCGATGTAGCTGAAATAGCTACAGGGGCGTTAATCCGGATTTAAACAAAACAAAAAATAAAAAAACACAGACACTATCACACTTATTTTCATCCTTTTTTCTTATAACATAAAATGTTTTAATAATTAACTGGAACATACGTCAAATTATTTAACAATTTTAGAACAAATACGGTAATATCTCTAAAGTGCAGTTTTGCATGTATATATTGAGTAAACCGTGCACTGATTTCTATATTATTGCACTTTTGCAATGTTAATAAACTGTAGCTTGTTTGTAACCCTTTCCAAACTTTTATGTATATAGTAACCCAGATAAAATTGACGTCAAGTAACCCTGTGATAAACAATCACCTTAGAACGTTTTTGAATCCGCATATGTGTTTCTACTGTTTTTGTATACCACCAATTGTATTAAAGTGAAAGTTTTTTTTATTGCAACGAAACTTAGTCCCATTGAATGGTTGTTTTTCATAATACTGGATGTTACTTAACAGAACTTCTAGACCAGGCAATGACAAAAGGGTATTTCCTTTTGAATGCAAGTAAACGTAATTTATTTATTATTTAGGCTTTCCGCACAATTTGAAAGGACATTGTTACAACATATTCATTGATACATCACAACACTTTCTTACAAATTGCTCAAAGGATTTTGAAGACTTCTTATAGGAGGTTTTCCCCTTCTTCTTTTGCAAGTTGAAAGTGTAACTTCGTAACTAATGAATCAGATCTAATAAAGACGTTTTAAACTTTTAATCATCATTGACCTTCAAGTTAAAAATCCCTCACGGTCAAAGTTCATGTTTACAGTATAACTTTTAACCATACAAGATACAAACTGAAGCTTTACAAATGTAGATGTTGTTATGGTCTTCGTTCGTCGTGTATTTTGATTGAACTTTGTGTAAGAATTAGCTTTCATGCACCATTGAAATTTATTGCAAATAACAATATTTGATAAAATATGACAGATATTGTGTATCTTCAAAAGTCATCGTAATTGACTGCGACCTTTTTCAAGATCTAACTTCAAGGTCACATATTAATTTTGTTCTTTTTTTCGTCATTTTGTTTTTGTGCAGCAGATGCAGGATTGAAACGATGAACAATAAAGTAGACACGATTAAGGTGTTTAAGTGCCACAAATTTGAAAATGACTTTCTATGAATTAGCTCCCCTGAATAGATGTTTATTTAAAAAATTGTCATAAGTCATGAACTATAACAGACATTGACGTAGGATCTTTACCGTTTTTAATTGCTGGTTTTAACCATTGTCAAGGACACGTGTATCTGTTTTGAACATGGAATAAACTTATATTTATAAGGGGTTTACCGTATCATCATCGGATATTAGGAAATAAACAGCAGTTGGCAGTAACAATCTTTTGGAAGCTGTTTTGATGGATTTAGATATGCTAAAAATAATAATGTGGATTAATACCAAACATTTATGTTTGATAGATTGTTAATTTCCTTGAAACCCATCCACATTTAACCTATCTACAATATCAAACTCTATGCCATCATTACAGGTGCATTTTTTCTACGTCTTATACACGAAATCCTTAACGCGTACTGATAGCATCATGTAGTAATAATAAAATTTGACATAATTTGCCAGTTAACGCGAAGGCAGTTAGAAAATAGTCCACTATATTAAAAGTACTTAATATTTATTAGGTGGTCATATCATAGTAAAGTGATATGTGTCTAGTGTGGCATGGATCAACCTATAAATCTACTGCTGCCACTGAATGGCTTATTTTTAAGTGAAAATGAGCGTCGAATGCAGTGCTTAAATCCTTTCCACGACTTTCGGTAGGAAAACTGGCGTTCTTGTCTATTGAGATGAGAGCCGAATGCACCTTTCCCGCATTGAGACACGAACCTCAGTTTTGACAGATTTAGGACGTTAATATTGGATCAATTATATAAGTGAGCCCGTGAAAGAATGGGGAATATTAAACTTGCAAAAAATACATTTCAATCCTATTAACCCACTTGAAGCGTAGAAACAGTCGGAGAGTAGATTTTTCTTGTCTACCATTGATACATTAATACAATCTGGTTGAAATACATTTTGCATCAATCATTTACCATGAACCAGAAGTGAATAATCAGATGAATAAAAAAATAAAAACAATGAATAAAACCATGCATTTTTGCAAAATGACAGTAACGAATTTCGCAAAAAGTGAGCAATATGGAAACTAATTGTCTTTGTGTAAACTGCATCCATTCTATTAAATATTGTTCCCTGTCAGATATTTGAACAGTTTAAAAGAAAACAATTAATTAACTAATTTACACTGTTTAATTAGATTGAGTTATAAAGATTTCCTTATTCATAATCTAGTTTGTCGCTCCTTCTTTTTTAATTGTAAAAATCCTTGCAATGCAACAACCATTTACCTGTCTGATGAAAAATGAACTACATTATAACTACGGGTTAATGCAAACATCGTTATTATTTACATAATATTTATCTCATATGGATTGTAAACAAAACAGGGCATTCGGTAACTGAGTGGTTAAGGTAATTACGTTACTATTTCTTCTCTATCGCCAATTTCTTTTACTACATATTACGTACTATCGACATTGAAGTTAAGTTAAGGACATGTGTACTCGATACCTGTAATATAGCCAGTGTACTTGCCAAAGGTCAGTGAATTTTATAGGTTACTTGGGCTTCCTACTCCAAAAAACTAGATCTGGACGTCTCGATGTAGCTGAAATAGCTACAGGGGCGTTAATCCGGATTTAAACAAAACAAAAAATAAAAAAACACAGACACTATCACACTTATTTTCATCCTTTTTTCTTATAACATAAAATGTTTTAATAATTAACTGGAACATACGTCAAATTATTTAACAATTTTAGAACAAATACGGTAATATCTCTAAAGTGCAGTTTTGCATGTATATATTGAGTAAACCGTGCACTGATTTCTATATTATTGCACTTTTGCAATGTTAATAAACTGTAGCTTGTTTGTAACCCTTTCCAAACTTTTATGTATATAGTAACCCAGATAAAATTGACGTCAAGTAACCCTGTGATAAACAATCACCTTAGAACGTTTTTGAATCCGCATTACCAATAGCTGAACTACATTTCGTCATAAGACCTAGATTCGAAATTTGCAAGATTGGTCATTAAGTGGCAATGTATGAACACATAATATGGCTTGGAGTTGTTGTTTTCTAATTTTAAAACTAACAGTTGTTTCATAAATTAGATAAGTTTCTCAGCATCATTTATATACATTGTTAGAAAGAAATTCTTTGTGTGATTTCGCTTTATTGTTTTATAAGTTAAAGATTATGATGCTTAAACTCTTGATATATTGAACAGAATATTTGTTTCCACCCGATTGTGTCACCTTTTGCTAAATTATAATAAGCCAATGAATTAATTGCTCAAAAATATTGCACCAAATACATGAATTGTTTTTGTATTTCTTATATATGCTTTTATCAGATGAAATATAACATTTAGTTCTGAAACATATTATCAACGTCGATGTTAGATCGGGGTTATCATAGCTGTAAAATAGTAATATTGTCGTGTATTCATATGTTGTATAAATACTATACACACCTCCTTTAATACTTCTTATTTCATACATTTACTGGACAAATTATTATACAATTATTTAAAACATATCATCGGATTTTAAGATAGCTATTATCAACGTAAACGTAAGATCGGACTTAAACATAATAATGTTAACGTGTTTTGATATATCATCTATATTATATACATATTAGTGTGCAAACGGTCTGAAGTATAAGACATTTTAAGATTATTGGATAATTTAATGTGCAATTATTAGATTGTTGGTTATAACAGAATCCAATAAACAGGCAATCTCAAGAAACAACAACCGAAAAAGCAGCATTTTAACACAAAACATAATTTATCTTAATAATGACCTTGTATAAAATAAGTTTAAATGATTGTAAATTTATTATTATAGAAATTATGATAATCGTAAATAAAAATAATGAATTACAGTTGGTTTAATTGGTCTTTATAGTAAAGGCAAGAACATTACTCCCTACCAGTGGCAGGTTTTATACAACTGATCATGTATCAAACAGGTAGTGTGCTTATCCTCCACAACGTAATCCGTACATCATCTGTGACAACTTCGGAATTTCTACAAACCGAACGATTTATGTTGTAATACCTCATTAAAAAACTCGAGATCAACTTGTAAGAAATGTTATGGTCTATACAGGAGACTGTCAATAAAATTGTTGTTTATAGTGAATCAGTGCAATCATGGTTGATCTCTCTTAAACTTCAATGACTATCTTTCCATTTCATTTTTGTTTCATTGCATTGACTTATTTACCAGAAAGTTGACGTTGATGATGATTTAAACTGTTTACGTCATAGAAGCAACTCCTGTGTCTTTGCGTTTTTTATTACAAGTTTCGTCTGCTTTTTGTCGCTGCATGCAATAAAACTGAGGTACAAAAGCTTATAGACCGAAGCATTTGTTACAAACAAGCAAGCAATCATATGTCTCTTAGTCTCAACTAGGCATCGCATGCAGTTGCATATCACGTGACTACGGGTAAATACAATGTACAACAGATAAAATCATAAATCATATTGTCATAATCAAACAGTGTAAACGGTACCATACACAGTTCTAAAGTCTGAAATGTATAAGTCTTACGTGTTTTGTTGCGTTATGCATAATTCGCTAAGTTTGATTTTAGATCGTTTATGTTTGAAATGTTTAAAATCATTTATATTTTGTTTGAAATAAGAAAAGGTCATTGAAGTTCAGCAATGGATCTACGTTTAGGCAATAATTTCAAATCTCTAATGGTTAAAGAGATCTGCAAAGATCATAATACCAAAAATATGAATTTGACTTTGACTTTAACCTTGGGACAAGTTTAGTGATGAGCATTAAGGAAGATTCTATCTCAATAACTCTTGTGCAAAGATATTACTATTTGCAATAAATGTCATCGATACATGGGAGATAACTCTCACAAAGTGTATTTCAAAATATATGAGAATTCAAGATCTTACCAATATCTTCATTTTGGTGAAGGGTTAACTATATCTTATGATCAAAGAGAGTAACCGCACAAAACGCAATGTCATAAAGGCAGAAGCCAAAGTTAGTCGAACATTTCTCATTTGTTTCACGGGTTGTACAAAAAGCTAGATATACAAATATTGCTTTTATCCTGCAATCATACAAAATAATTTACTCTGCAAAAACAGTTAAAATGTTTATTTTTATATTTAATTTCCGATTTGTGGCGCGAATTTTACAAAATTAACAAACAAGTGTCGCATTTTACATCATGTCGTCAACAAGAATATATTTGTTTTTACTAAATATTGTAATAAGTGAGGACAGGGGTGCCAGGAGACTTTATGTCACGGCCGAACAAGGCAAAATTTATTCCTATACATTAATTGGACAGCAAATGTCATGATTGCTTCAAAACAAAGTTTATGATCACAAAAGAAAATCTTTCCGGACAGTAAGGAATAGGAAACAATGCGCATTTCACTGGAAGTTAAAGGCCTTAATAAGTAACATACCATTTACATTAGGAATGAACATATGTGTTTCTACTGTTTTTGTATACCACCAATTGTATTAAAGTGAAAGTTTTTTTTATTGCAACGAAACTTAGTCCCATTGAATGGTTGTTTTTCATAATACTGGATGTTACTTAACAGAACTTCTAGACCAGGCAATGACAAAAGGGTATTTCCTTTTGAATGCAAGTAAACGTAATTTATTTATTATTTAGGCTTTCCGCACAATTTGAAAGGACATTGTTACAACATATTCATTGATACATCACAACACTTTCTTACAAATTGCTCAAAGGATTTTGAAGACTTCTTATAGGAGGTTTTCCCCTTCTTCTTTTGCAAGTTGAAAGTGTAACTTCGTAACTAATGAATCAGATCTAATAAAGACGTTTTAAACTTTTAATCATCATTGACCTTCAAGTTAAAAATCCCTCACGGTCAAAGTTCATGTTTACAGTATAACTTTTAACCATACAAGATACAAACTGAAGCTTTACAAATGTAGATGTTGTTATGGTCTTCGTTCGTCGTGTATTTTGATTGAACTTTGTGTAAGAATTAGCTTTCATGCACCATTGAAATTTATTGCAAATAACAATATTTGATAAAATATGACAGATATTGTGTATCTTCAAAAGTCATCGTAATTGACTGCGACCTTTTTCAAGATCTAACTTCAAGGTCACATATTAATTTTGTTCTTTTTTTCGTCATTTTGTTTTTGTGCAGCAGATGCAGGATTGAAACGATGAACAATAAAGTAGACACGATTAAGGTGTTTAAGTGCCACAAATTTGAAAATGACTTTCTATGAATTAGCTCCCCTGAATAGATGTTTATTTAAAAAATTGTCATAAGTCATGAACTATAACAGACATTGACGTAGGATCTTTACCGTTTTTAATTGCTGGTTTTAACCATTGTCAAGGACACGTGTATCTGTTTTGAACATGGAATAAACTTATATTTATAAGGGGTTTACCGTATCATCATCGGATATTAGGAAATAAACAGCAGTTGGCAGTAACAATCTTTTGGAAGCTGTTTTGATGGATTTAGATATGCTAAAAATAATAATGTGGATTAATACCAAACATTTATGTTTGATAGATTGTTAATTTCCTTGAAACCCATCCACATTTAACCTATCTACAATATCAAACTCTATGCCATCATTACAGGTGCATTTTTTCTACGTCTTATACACGAAATCCTTAACGCGTACTGATAGCATCATGTAGTAATAATAAAATTTGACATAATTTGCCAGTTAACGCGAAGGCAGTTAGAAAATAGTCCACTATATTAAAAGTACTTAATATTTATTAGGTGGTCATATCATAGTAAAGTGATATGTGTCTAGTGTGGCATGGATCAACCTATAAATCTACTGCTGCCACTGAATGGCTTATTTTTAAGTGAAAATGAGCGTCGAATGCAGTGCTTAAATCCTTTCCACGACTTTCGGTAGGAAAACTGGCGTTCTTGTCTATTGAGATGAGAGCCGAATGCACCTTTCCCGCATTGAGACACGAACCTCAGTTTTGACAGACAAAGTGATCAATAGCAGAGAAAATACCTTATCTACTCGACTCGAATCAAAAAAGGCACTAAGAGATGTCCTGCCCTAAAAATCTTTAACCTGCTGCAGCAACGGGATAAATAGTCTCATGATCTTGTTAGCTACTTAATAAAGTCAAAGGAGATCGAAGATGGAAGAAAATGAGACAGACAATGCCTTAGAGCGGAACTCTATCCAGTCAGCCCTTCCAACATGTCTTGGCGTGTACCTACATGATGATTTTAAGCGAGAGTGGCGAGAGAGTAAATCAAGTGACTGCTATAATTAGTTAGTACTTTAAAACAACCTACACGCAGGTATTGCAACATTAAAATCATTCGGTTTTTAAAAGCAGTAATTTTTTAGTTCAATACAAAATTAGAACCGAAGAAATCCAGCAAATTTTCACAAATAATGTACGCATTACGTAGTGGTGGATGAATAAAAAAACTTTTTTGATATATGGGCCGTTGTATAGAACCTTTCACCGCGTTTGTATAATAGTAATATGTATAATATATATAACATATACACGTTAACATAATTTTATCATAACTGTGATCTTACGTTCAGGATTGATAGTAGCTGTTCTACAATCGGGTCTTAAATTTACAATAATCATTTTTCCAGTAAATGTATGAGAATTAGCAGTAAATAACGTGTGTATAGTATTTATACAAAATATGAAAAAAGCCATCTTCATTGGTATTTGTAGATTTGCTATTCAAACAATCTTTTCGCAAAATAATATTTTTAATGCGAAAAAAAATTAAAATATTTAAGATAATTTATATATTTGATGCAATCGACTACTTTTAGAGCAATTAATGAATTCATTCATTGGCTAATTACAAGTAACGGAGAGGCTGACAAAATGAGGCAGAACATAAGATTCTGTGCAATATATCAAGTGGTTAGGCATCATAAACTTTAACATATCAAACAATAATGCAAAGGAATTTTTCTAACTATGTATATTACTCATCTCATTTATTCCACTACTGTTAGCTTTTTATTAAAAAAAAACAACTGCAAGCCATAGTGTGTGTTTATTGTCACTATCTTAGCATTCTTAACGACCGATATTGCAAATTTCAAAACGAGGGAATAAGCTAATCGTATCCGCTGCAAGAGGTCAAATTCTCCGTCCTACCCAACTCTCTAAAAGTCTTTATTGTTCATTTAATCAATCTAAAGCCTTGATATCCTTGATATTGTTTTTCCTTCACACTCCACTTAACAGGTATTTTAATTATTACAGTTCTCACGACATCGTAACTGTCAAAAAAGTATAAGTTATGTAAGACGTTCATATCAAAATTTATCAAACTGGATCGCGGCCGTATGAAGAAATGTTTTCCAGCTATTGGTAATGCGGATGCAAATACTTCAAAGGGAAATCTTTATCACGGGAATTGTAATTGACGTCAATTTTATCAGGGTTGCTATACATCATCTTCAGCAGTAATGGGAGAGTCGGGAAGGCATCCACTTTTCACTTATATATTAACATGTTTTAGTACTTGCAACGTTCATGCTCTTCTAATGACATTTTACTTACAAATGCATATGAAGAATCAGTAAATCTACATAATTCCGGTAGGAAAGTTAGTATAGTTGCATGGACTCTATCATGAAATACCTAAATATTAATCTTAATATCTGCATAACATCCAAGAATAACGTTAAATCACTTATTGTCCCATGGTTTTTATTGGGTTCGGGTTACTCTCTTTCTGTTTTTTTGTGTTTTTTCGTTTCTGCGTTGCGTTTGTCTATATTCGCAATTGTAACTGTCCCAGCGTTTGAAAAGGGTCACAAACTAGCTAGCGTCAAAGTATTATCATAGCACAAGTTTAAATACTAGTGAAACTGGTACAATATACAGTTTTCCTACCTCAGGTCGGGTGTTCTCTCCGGGTACTCCGGCTTCCTCCCCCAATAAAAACTGGACGCCATGAAATAGCTGAAAAATTGCTGAAAGTGGCGTTAAAACACCATCAAACAAACAAACAAACAAACAATATTCTACTCCCTTTATTTAAGCGCGTATTACTCAATATACATACAAAACAGTCATGTACTTAGAGATATAATAGTGGTTGTTTTGAAACTTAAATTGTTTGAGGTATCATCTAGTTAATGAAACATGTTATCTTATTAAATATATAAGATGACAATCTCCAGGTTTATCCTCGACAACTTAGACACGTAGTGTTATTGACATTCTCTATGTGACCTTCGTTATTTTGAAATCACCAAAATGTCTATATAACATAAATACATTAGTTTTTTTTTAAAGTCACAAGAAGAATGTTGATTCTCAAGTAAGTAGAACTTAAAATAACACATTTCTTGCTTGAACTTTTCTAAATGCATTGTACAATTTAATAGATATTTCCTCGAAGTAGGTAACATCAGCATTTCGCTAGATTTTTGAAGAAAAACATCACATACAAACTTACATTGTATAAATAATACAGGGGTTTGTAAAAGTGTATTTAATTTTGTTTCTTAAAATCAGCTTTATCTATTACATTATGTTATAATATGGGTCAGAAAAAAATGAATTTATTTGTACAGATTTTAGAAATGAAATTAATGAATGGCTTTGAGTATTTTTTGTAATACTCGGCAAAGTACAAATGAAAGAAAATCAAACCTGCAATATTATTATAACGATACTTAGAATAACGATAGGAATGTGAAAAAAGTCAATAAAAACCATTAAAAGCCTTCACTACTCAATCCTCTAAACAGTTATCGTTTTAATAAGGGTTGGATTCCAAAACGTACACAAAAAAGTAAATAGTTTATTCTTAGGGACAGGCCATTTAACTTGAATGGGGGCCTTGCTTTTTTGTTTTGGTAAGAAAAAAATATTTATTTTTTGAAAGCGTCGCGACAGAATATTTTTATCATTATTAGCATTATTTTATATAGCAGAAGTCCTTCTTCAGAATATTTTTTGTACCTCTCTGCTTCCAAAATAGTTTTTCATCAAAAATCTTTTTCAAAATATTTTTTTAGGAAAAAACCAAGCCCCACCCACCCCACCCCCCCCCCCCCCCCCCCGGTTGCAAGTTAAATGGTCAGTCCCTTACTATACCGCAAAATGTAACGGCTGTGAGATAAGGGTATATTTACCTTTATACATGTACTTTTATTAATGAAATTATGCCTATTATACTTATAAACGAACATCTTAAAAGCAAACAACGTGGCTAAGTGATGCATAGACCTCGAAACAGTGAAGGCTTTCAAGTATCATAATGTCTTTATTTCATATTATGTTTCGTTTAAATAGGGATTAACGCCCACAAGCTATTTCAGCTAATCAAGATATCCTGTTTTATTGGAGTTGGAAGCCGAAGTATCCAGTAAAATTCTCTGACTTTCATCAAGTACACTAGCTATCCTTGTCAATTAAGGTTGCTTGATGTTGAGTACAATTGTCCTCAATGTAACCTCAATATCGATAGGCACGTAATCTGTAATAGAAGTAGTTGATGATAAAGAAGAAATGGTAATGTTTAATTCGTAAATATATATGAATATTTGGTATAACCGGTAGTTCTAATGCAGTTCACAACCCGCTAGACAGGTGTATCGTTGTAGCAATGATTTTACAATTTAAAATGAAGGCTGGACAAATTAGATTACGAATACAACAAATGTGGATACACCCAATCTAAATAAAACCGTGTAAATGTGGATATACAATAAGTATGGAACGCCAAATTAACATATATTCAATTAATTGTACCTATCTTCAAATATTGAAGATATCTTCAATTGAATTATACCTATCTTCAATTCAATTATAGATATCTTCAATTCAATTATACCTATCTTCAATTCAATTGTACCTAGGTACAATTCAGCACAATTGAAGATATCTTCAATTCAATTGTACCTATCTTCAATTCAATTATAGATATCTTCAATTGAATTGAACCTATCTTCAATCGATTTGAACCTATCTTCAATTGAATTAAACCTATCTTCAATTCAATTGTGCCTAGGTATCTTCAATTGCACTTAATCAAATTTGTATTATAATATAATTCAATTGAAGATAGGTGTAATTCAATTGAAGATAGGTGTAATTGAATTGAAGATATCTTCAAATGAATTGAAGATATCTTCAAATGAATTGGAGATATCTCCAAATGAATTATGGAGATGTTGGAATTAGACCTATCTTCAAGTGAATTAAAGATATCTTCAATTCAATTGAAGATAGGTGTAATTGAATTGAAGATATCTTCAAATGAATTGAAGATATCTTCAAATGAATCAATTAAATTGCACCTAGGTATAATTCATTTGAAGATAGGTTCAATTGATATGAAGATATCTTTAATTATTTGAAGATAGGTACAATTGAATTGAAGATATCTTCAATTTATTTGAAGATATCTTCAAATGATTGAAGATATCTTCAATTATTTGAAGATAGGTACAATTAATTGAATATATGTTAATTTGGCGTTCCATAAATAAGTGTTTTCTTCAACTCTGTTCAAATATATTAGGGAATCGTCTGACAGGGAATCGTATATATGTATTAGTATGGACGCAATTCCCACAAAAGCAATATGTATCCTTTATTTGTTCATTTCTTATTATTTTGTACTAATCTGATTATTCACTTCCTGGTTCTATGGTACATGATTGATGACAAATGTATTTATTATCATTGACGTCTCAAGATTAAAGAAGCTTCCTCCAAGCTTAATATTCAAACTTATTTCACGGGCTCACCGATAAAATGTGTTCAATATTTGTTAAACAATCTGTTTTCGTTACAGCGTTAAGTTAATTAATACATGTATATGGTTACTGCTTTTTAAGTTTTTTTACATCTGTTTGTTAGATATTGATAAAATTTTTGAAACCTATCTGTAATAATATAAGAATGAAAAAAAAGTTGCAGGAACATATCTCGTCCCTAAATGCCATTTAATGCCTATACGTCTTAAATATTTTTAGACTGTCATTCCAGCTGTTTTTCCTAAGTTATGTTGCGGGCTTTTTGCTCGTACCAGAAGTCCCAAACGGACAATCTACTACTACGATACAGAATGAACAAAAATGTAGAGAACAAATTAGCGGTCATTGCTATCCTGGGGAACTCTGTTGGCCAACATTGTCAGATATTGTAAAGTTTGGAGATACGCTTGATGGGAGTCTGCTGTTGCCACAAGATGAATTATACAGAAATTTGACAATAATGAAGAATTTACGAGTAACTAAATATCCCGCCATGATTGCTGTTGTCAGGTCAGCGCGTGATGTTCAGAAGTCTGTACAATGGGCACGTTCAAGATCACTTCATTTAGTCGTTCAATCTTCAGGCCACGATTTTCAGGGGCGATCAACTGCAGACGGCGCATTAATGATTTATTTGGGCAACATGACAGATATTCACGTTAACATAAATTCAAAAAGGAGTGACTGTCCGTACGGGGAAATAACTCTTGACAGTGGTGTCCAGTGGAAAAAGGTGTATTTAGAGGTAGGGAGCTACAGTACTGCAAAAAGAAAGTGTTAAATCTGTTTTTGTATATGAACAGTGTTCTGTAATTACAAATTCACTTTATAGAAGCTAAGTATTTGTGAATAATTTATAAAGTAGGCATAATCCAGATATGTTGGACTTGATTTAATGATATATTTCTTTATGCATAAGTAGGCTTGGTGGCCGAATGGTTAGGGTATTTCGTCTACTATTGATCACGTGGTTTGTCAACACTGTGATTGTGGGTTCGACTCTCACTGCCAGCAGTGTGTACTCGAATCCAATCTTAATTGACAATTATTGCCAGTTGTCCTACCGAATGTCGGTGTTTTCTCCGGTATTCCGATTTCCTCCCCAATAAAAGCTGGATGCCAAGATATCGCTTACAAATTGCTGAAAGTGGTGTTAAACAACATTCAAACAAGCAAACAACAATTTCTTCATTCAAGAACTGAATTATCTTATTTATACGTAGATGTACAATTTCTGTATAATACATTTTTCCTCTAAATGTATTATCTACATTTACGTACCAATGTTGCTGCAGTTGAACAAAACCTAGTTGAATAAAACTCTAGACTTTCAATATAACATTTTTTTAGACATTTCAAAAAACAAATATTAACAACTCGCACTGTAAAAACGCAAACTATACTATTGAAATAAGGCGCAAACAACAGCATATACGAACTCAAAGTCATGCTACAAATCAGGAATTTGATAGTTCTATTCAAAGTTTAAACGGGATCTTGTTCCTGTCCAGAATAACAGACTACATAAAAATACCAAAGTTTCTGTAACTTTTATGTGTAATGCCCTTTTTCTCTAATGTTTTGCGTTATATTCAAATTGCTTGACCGGTGTGGAAAAAAATAGTCCTCGTCACTAGTTAAAAAGTGCGGCTCTCAGCAGTTGATTGGTTTAAAATCATAACGTCATAGTAAATAATACTGACGTCATAAACAAAACAACTTCCATTTGCAGGGTATTCAAGTCGAGAACGTCAAATACAAATTTATATTCCGGAGAATTTGTACTTCATTTCGCAAATTTACTATCTTTTAAAATTAGAGAAACAGAATCTTACATAAGGACTCTTTGATTATCGAATTATTGAATTTCAAGTTCTCGTCAAGGCTAGACCTTAAAATTACATATTAATTTAACTATCTCGATTGGAGAAATCCGACAATCCACTCGTACCAATGTTAGTTCCTTTATATTATTGTATACAGCTGGATAAAGTAGATCGTGCCATGATTGGTGGAAGTGCTCATACTGTGGCAGTAGGAGGATACACCCTAGGCGGAGGTCACAGTCCGATTTCAAGGATGTACGGGCTGGCTGTGGACAATCTGTTGGAGGTAAAAATGGTTACAGCAGATGCCATGATTGTAGTAGCAAATGATAACGGCACAACTACAATGAATTTAGACGGAACAACTTCTCACTCATCTAACACGGATCTAATTTGGGCACTTCGTGGTGGCGGTGGAGGAACATTCGGTATTGTCGTTAGTTTTAAATTTCGTCTGCACGAAGCACCAAAACAGATGGTCAAGTTTTCCTGTAATTTTGCTATGTATCATTATGGAACCCCAGTTGCTGGGGACGTTTTAGGTAAATTAGCTGGAATGCTGGAGAACATGCCAAAACAGTGGGGAGGGTAAGATATTTTTGCCAAAATGTTAATGTTGTAGATATGTTAATTGTGTTGATTGTGTTTACATGTATACCAGTTAATTATGAATGCTCAATTTTGACAAATTCACTCGTCTGTAATGAGGAAAATTACTAGTCGGGTCAACCAGAATAAAATACAATTTTTGTGAAGATGTAACGTGTACTAAACGATCTTTAATGTACTGTTTTACTTACTGTTTGCGGTTAAATGACGTGAACTTTAGACAGTTGTACCGTATTAGCTATGGTAAAACTTACGCATCGCGTTTAGCTAAACAACATAAAACCAAGCATAGCACTTTTGCTGCCGGTTTGACATGTAATAGCTAAAACCCGTTTATTTTGCGTTAAACAAGCATATATATTAAAACTTCAGATTGAACAGATAACATTTTGCGTTGTGCCGGAAAAAGTCCTTTAATCAATTTCACGGCATACGTATTTTGAAGTAGAAATCCCTTTTAACGCAATTTTTTTTAAACAATCTTTAAACTATCTGTTTATTATGTTCCTGCATTCCTACACAGACAATTAACCGCATTTACACTTTAAAAAATTCTTTTTTAAAACTGACCAGCAAACTTTCGTAATTCGTATATTGTCTTGGTGTAACATATTTACATGAATCGATGTATGGCGCTACAATAGTTAACTTTTTTTATGTCCACAAACCTATTTAAAATAACTCCATGACAACATAATATTATTATCTTTTGACGTGTTTAGCCAAACTCTAAATTATGCAAAATTAAGCATTTTATATATATGGCGTAGTGAAAACATGAGCACACATGGGTTCTAAATCTTCCGTTGAATTTTAAAAGAAACACATATTATTATTAACCTTGTTTAAACATATTTTAGACAAAATTGGAAAGCTGTGGCGATTTCCTAATATCATGAAGACGTCATCATCGATAAACGTACATAAAAAATATGTTTCTCAATTGCATTATAAATTTTTCTGTGAGAAACATCAGTGTCAGCGTGTAGTATTTTTGCTTTCAGCTACTTCTTCATGTCGATCATTCCTTATCAAAATACACCGAACATAGGTACCATCTCGATGTATTTTAACCATTTTGGCGACTGGAGCAGTCCATCTAGGATGTATATGGACCATCTGAAAGACTTCAAGCCTGACCTTCAGCGCTATTGTTTTTATCAAAATGCATCTTCTTTCTGGGATTATGAAAAGGACTCTCACGATGAATTGTATTATAGGTAAGCAACTACAAGCAACAATATAATCTTACTCTCGTTAATATGGTTGCGTATGTTATCATGGTCTAAATTAGACATGTTTAAATGTTTTTTTAAAGAAACGACATTTTTTAAATCTCCGTTGCCATGAAATATGCATGCCATTTTTGAAAATAAGATCGCATTTGTTTACTGGATATTAATAAAAATAGTGTAGAACTTATATTGTCATTACACGATGGTAAATTGAAAACAAGATCAGACTTTAGAAAATTGTGGTACTTTCGTACCTATTAACTTAAATAATTTTAAAAATGTCATGAAAAGAAAAGCAATAATTACAAAATATCTGACTTTTTTATGGCCGGCATCATGACAGGTTACCGTTACGGAATATTTGTGTACCAATTGATAATTGATTTGTCTAACCACTTTCCGCCTATGACTAGTTATCTTTATGCATTGGCATTTGATTCTGTATATTGTGTTTACAGCTTCGTCATATTCTGAAATAAGGGTCACATCTGGCTCCGTGTTGTGTAAGGATCTTTTTCCTTTGTTTCTATTTAGTGTAATACGTGCAGTTGCATTTTTTGTAATTGATAAAGGGGAGGAAATCTCTGCAAAACGATTCAACGTAATAATCTGGCTGTTCAAAGCCAGTGTCTTGTGCATCGTTTTGTGCCTTCTTCTGTTTAGTTGTCTGGGCATTAAGTACCGTTAAATATTGAATTTAATGTTTATACGTTTCGATTTTCTTTTTAAACGCTCATAATATAATCTTCATTTGAACAGGAATTATGTTGTTGGTACCCTTCTACAGAAAGAGAGTTTGAACAATTCGGCACTTCCAGACTTTTTAATTAAGTTAATTACCTATCCAAAACAAGGAGGCATAACCGGCGTTACTGGAATACTGCTTGGTGGTAAGGGCTCAAAATGAAATCAATGCGAAATACACTAATGTATAGATTGTCATATTTAATAACAGTACTTGTATCTCAAACAATAAATAAAAGTTGATTTGCTAAATACACAGCTAGATAAACATCCTAGTAAAACATCCTGATTATACGTTGACCCAGCGAAACACACATGTGCTGTTTCTCAGTACACAAGTCGGTCTCTGAAGTGTCACGAAATTATCGTGAGACTTGCGCCAATTCCTTTGACATGTTTGATCTGTTCTGTTTTGATTTTCTCAAAATTCAGCGCATTTTGATCCGCAAAATTGACTGTGTTTCACAAGTACTGGATACGTGTCAACAAGAATTATTAAGCTGTTACATGAACTAATATGCATGAAACAGCTGAAATTCGAATATTTTCACAATTAATAAAACCAAATAATACAATTATTTAAAGCGATTCTTCAAAGCGCTATAATTATCTGAACTTTTTGCAATAAATTGTTTTTTTAAATTGACGGAAGAACCTGTACATGCAGAAATAGTTGCATTAAATATCCCAAATGTATTGCAATTGTCATATAAGAATCGAAATAATTCACGGCCGCGTGAATATAAATGTTTAACACCGGCTGATCATGATACGTTAATCATTTGTCCCTTGCTGTCGGTGGGGATAAAATAATGGCATACATACCTATAGTGTGGTAAAACCGTTAATTACTTTTTGTATTATCCAGTGGTATATTTCTAATTATGTTAAAGCTTGTTGCTAACTATGCGAAGGCTATGGCTTAAAACCACACAATTATCGCGCGAAATAGATTTCCAATTCCATACTGGAATCAAAATTCTTTGTTAAGGTACGTTTAAAGAAACGCTTTATATAAACAGCATTACTATAGCTATGCCTAATGTAATTGCAGTATCAATAAAATTTTATGTGTTTAATTTTTGCAGGAACTATGATGAATGTTTCAACTACAGCAACTTCTGTTCATCCGGGTTTCAGACGTGCTTTAGTGTCGCTTGCTGCTGGAACAAGTTGGGGTGGTGATGGTTCAACAGACGACGAATTTTCGGAGTTTGCGATTGGCTTGGGTCAAACTCTAAGAACATTTGGAGATGGAAGTTACCCCAATGAGTCAACAGGAAATAGTTCTACGTGGAAAGCAGACTTTTGGGGAAGTAATTACAACCGTCTAGAACAGATAAAAAAGACCTGGGACCCCGACAATGTGTTTATGTGTAGGCAGTGTGTTGGTTGGGACCGCTGGTAGAACTGTTTTTGAATTTTATATTAAGCAGAATAAAGCGTTTACATATTAAATTAATATGTACCTGACATAGTTCTTATATACGTTTTTTTTATTTGTTTGCCATCTTCGTTTGATTCTATTTTAGCATTTTAATTTAGTCATGTATTCATGATATTGTTATAGCTCTTATTTACAATTAATAGCGATACTTTTGAAATCTTCAAAAGGGTCTTTTTACACAAGGATCATTGCACTCTTCAAATGCGTTACCCAATATGGTTTGAGGTCAGGCCTTCGATATTATAACTTGACTGTTCCACCACCCAACCCGAACTGAGACTTTAAGGATGCAAAGGACATAAATTCTTTTGCACAGATGTGATATATCTAAACTCCTATCTTGATACGTTTAATAAACATTGGCTTTAGTTATAAGTATTTATTATGAATTCAAAACCATCTGTTCAGTAAAAACATAGATTATTTCTTGTTGTAATTGGTAGACAATATAGCTTAAGCTCGGTTTTAACAGTGAAAATGTTATACACTCGTTTGTTTTTTGTTTTCTCATATTTGGATTTTTTTTTAATTTTGGAACTTCAAAAACAAGTCACATTGTCTTTTATGTTTACTATCTAGAATACATAAAACATATAGAAGATCGTGGCATTAAACACCATTCAAACAACAAAAAAATATTAAGCGAGAAACGAATGCAAGATAATATGAACAATTTAAAACAACAACATCATAGATCGTCTATATGTTTTATGTATTCTTTATAGCAATTTCTCGGCTTTATAGTGGCGTCCAGTTTTTATTGGATAAGAAACCGAAGTACCAAAAAAAACACCGACCGGTAGGAAAACTGAACAATGAAGATTTGGGGCTTTGGTGACTGAGTGGTTCAAGTATTTAGCTACCTTATATTGGGTTATTTTGGCTGTTGGAAATTTTGGTGATTTTCCTGTTTTTTAGCAGGTTTTATTTTGGCGTTTTTTATTTTGGTGTTTTTCAAATTTTACCACCAATACAAGAACACGAAACGGTGTTTTAGTTTCAATATTTCCATATTTATAGCAAATAAAGATATTTAAATAAAAATATTTATCGGTATTTATTGACAATTACGTATTTAAATACAAATCCTTTATGCCCTTAAGTAGTACATGTTGATTTAATGACAATGAAGGTGTTAATTTTATGATCGATAACAGCGGCTAATTAACAATTGATAAGACTTGCATATTTATATGTGAATAGAAATTCATACATTGTGTTTTAAAACCTATTCAGGTAATCAATTCAAGACAAACTTCCTAAATTATAGTTTGTTTACTTAACAATCGATGAATGTAATGACAGTGTTTTTAGTGTATTATTCAGGTAGATGTAAACATGTAAATTGAAATACTATTCAATTAAGTTGTAACAACAACATGTGAATCCCTCGGTAGAAACTTCAAAATCGACATTTTTTGTCCAAAGCTGTACTCAAACTGAACATGTAAATATTTAATTTGATTCGTGGTCAGTTTTACACGCATCGTCTCACAACAACAAATTGATAATAAGTGTAGTGTCAAGTATTAGTCGTTCAGTTTTCATATTTAAATTTCTAAATATCGGTAATTATCGTCTGGAAAAATTTGTCGTTTTAGTTTTGGCGAATTTTTCTTGCACGCCAATATAGTCAAAATAACCATCACGCCAACATTACCCGATATACGGTATCTACTATTGATCACGTGCCGGTCATACAGATGTTGTGCGTTCGAGTCTCACCCGGCCACAGTTCCTTTTTAATATCAATGAACACATTTTACTGCATTACAAAATAGCTATATGAATAGCTGGGCATGATAACAGTCCATCTCGGAAGACAAATTTGTACCTTGACTTAAACATTTTTATTGGCCTAACTCAAAAACTACGAATGGGATTGTGCTGAAAATTCGACTCAATCTTCATTGATATATAGTACTTAACAGCTGTGTAAAGTTGTAAGAAAATTCGTTTTTCAAGTAATCTCGTACTACCCTGAAAACAGCCAATTTTCGACAATTTTTTATTGGCCTTATTCAAAAACAACAAATCGTATTATGCTGAAAATTGAACTTTATCTTCTTATTGTTGTCATTAACAGCTGTATATCATTTAAACAAAATCTGTTTACGTGTTTTAAAATTATTATTCGGGACCTGCCAATTGATGACCAAAAAATAATTGGCAAGTCCTAAAATTAAAAAAAAGTTTGATTGTGCTGAAAAATGGACTTGATCTTCATTTTATAGATCTTAACAGATGTACCAAGTTTAAACAAACGCGGTTTCAAGTTATCATCTAGAAACTACCAGTACACTTTGTGTAGCAGGGTATTATTTGATAATTAATGGGCAATAACTTTAAAAGGGTCATCATACAATTTTCAGACAATCAAAAGTTTTATAGGTTTTGTCCTTCTTATTATTTTTGCTATTTAGTTTTACTCTAGGCAGTACAGTTGCTACGTTTGTCATTTACGAACAATAAATAATTTGCAATGTCAATCTGGCTCTGACTTATAGTTTTCAAATTATATTGTAAAAACTAAAAATAATTGTCAAAAAGGGTAATAACTCCTACAACAAATCAATATATAACTTCAAACTAATAGGAAAATTTGTAGAGCTTAATGAGCTGATCAATTTGAGGTACACTTTTTTTCTTTAGCTATTATTATATTTAAGGTATTGACCAAAAACAGCACCCAACTTTGTGTATTGATCAACACTCCCGATGCAAATTTGAAAGTGATATCCTAAGGATAATCGTGGCCGTGTTTGAAAAAAATTGGCCAAGAGGTTATAGAGATAAAGATTTTTTTTAAAGATTATGATGAATGACGACAGACGACTGACAAAGGATGCGAGGTGATGAGAAGAAGAGCTCACATGGACCTCCAAGTGAGCTAATAAAAATGGTAGTTTACATTATTCACTTTCTTATAAGACCTTATAACAATGCAAAAGAGGAAGATGGCTCTGACATATACGGAAAATACAAATTCATAAGTACAGTTGATAATAAAATAGAAAAAAAATGCTTTATGTAATGCTTATCTTAAATTGATGTGAATAAGAGCCCAAAATCATGAGTCACAGAAAACACAAAACGCCCAATTGTTAAATATGAAAGTGATCCAAGACATGCTTCTAATACTAAAATGGCCGAAAAAGTCTAAAAATTCTTAAATTGCCGGTTTGCGAAGTAAGTGCCTTAATAAATAGGGAATTGTTTACAATTTGTTGAAGTAGGTTTTGGGTTTGTGTACAAATAGGCATGATAGGCACCGTCTCTGCAAATGTTCTCAAAAATGACTAAATTGCAAAGACTGGAAAATTAAGGAATAAATCCACCAACAAGTCCAGAATAGCAAGTGCACAACTTCAATATATGTGCAATCTTTCTGTGAAGTTTTAGAGATCTGGGTTGAAAACTGTGGGACGAGTTGATTACACAATATAGGTACCTTCTTCTGAAAATGTTCTGAAAAATGATTAAGTTCCTAAATCTGAAAAATTTGGAAAAAATTTCCGGAACACTTCCATAATAACAGGTGCATAACTTCAATACATGTACAATTTTTGTGAAATTTTAGAAATCTGGGTTGAAAACTGTAGGAGTTGATTACACAACATAGGTACCGTCTTCTGCAGATGTTCTGAAAAATGACGAAGTTCCCAAGTCTGGAAAATTTGAAAAAAATTCTGGAACACTTCCATAATTGCAGGTAAAGAACTTCAATAAATGTACCATCTTCCTGTTAAGTTTCAGAGATTTGGGTTGAAAACTTTAGGAGGGGATGATTACACAAATTGATACTATATTTTCCCCGCCCGATTTCACCATACTTTAACCCACGTTTGCACTTCTTGCAACCCTGGCCAAAAATGCTTATTTGTCTTTATAGTAATTTTAATTTTGCTCTAAAATATTTTAAATGTTTTCCAAATTTAAGTGCCATGTTCAGCTTCCAAATAAATACTTGAATAGTTGAGTTTCAGTCCCAGCAAGAATATTTTCACAGCAACATTGTACATAATTTTTTACTTCTTTCTTGTGGTTTTGGAGCTTCGTAAGTTGTGGGTCACAAATTGATATCAGAAAATATTCTCAAAACTAACGACACCTAACACAAATAACATGTTAAACTATAACTTTTTGTACCAACTGGTTAAATTTCAGCTGATGCCGCTAAACCATGATGTTTGTTTAATGGTTTTTTTACACTAGATTACATGATATGTCAGCTATATCATGGTGTAAATTAATTCCAGAAAGATGAATTTCCTACAAATTTGGCAAAATCCTTGTCGGTTTTAGTTTGTATCGCGTACCCACTGCTTAAACTTGTGTCTTTGTTATCAATTTCTATCATGAATCTCAAGTGAGGATGTCAAGACACAAATATCTGAAATGTTTACATAAAAATTCAATCTAATCTAACCAATATGTTAAATTTTGGTCTATAAATTCAAAGGTTTTCAACAAAAGTTAGACTTGTATGCATAATGAAGTACCCAATTATTTTTGTTTGTTTTTATTCGAGTGTTTTTTTAACAATTTCAGCAATTTTACAGCTACATAATTGTGTCCATTTTTTATTGGGGGGAACCATAGTACCGAGAGAAAGCCCCAGACCTTCGATAGCAACAACTAGATATCAGTGAGATGGTACCCATCTCTGTAGGCCCCACCGACCTTGATGTCAAGGTCAAAGGTCATCTACCATGGTATGTGACACATCGCCTTGATATTTTCTACCAACATTCCAAATATTAAAAGCCTACCACAAAAGATAAAAAGTTACAACTCGGACATAATTTTTTCATTCAGAAAGCAATAATCTGACCTTAAGGTCAAAGCTCAAGGTCACAGGTCAACAACCACTGTATGCGACATAATGCCTTGATATTATCTACCCACATTCCAAATGTCAAAAGCCTACCTCAAAAGATAAAAAAAGTTAAAGCCCGGACATGTATTTGTCATTCAGAAAGCAATAATGTGACCTTATGGTCACACATCGCCTTGATATTATCTACCCACATTCCAAATATCAAAAGCGTATCTCAGAAGATAACCAGAGGCTCTTAAATGGCATTTCCCTGATGTTAAACTAAGTCCTGTAATTTTCAATAAACTTTAAAGAGGAACATCCAAGCAATATTGCTAGAAAGTTTTGTTTCCATAGGTTAACCTCTTTTATAGACAAGTTTTTTTTTTAATTTGCCCATAGGGTCCTATGTTAAACTAGGTCAAGCATTGGTGGTCATTTAGAATTTCCAATTGGCAATAAAAAACATAAACTTAAAAGAAGACCATCCAAACAATATTGTCAGTAAGTTTTGTTTCCATTGTTTAATCAGTTTGAGAGAAGAAAACTTTTTAAACTTTTCCCATAGGGTCCACTGTTAATATATGTAATGCTGTGGTGGCCATTTTGATTTTACTATTGGCATAAAAAACATAAACTTCAAAGAGGACCATCCAAACAATATTGCTAGTAAGTTTTGTTTCCATTGGTTAACCGGTTTCAGAGAAGAAGCCTTTATACATTTTTCCCAACTGGCCCTATGTTAAACTAAGTCCTGCTGTGGCGGCCATTTTAATTTTACAATTGGCAAAAAAACACAAAATTTGTAAAGGTCCATCCAAAATAATATTGGTAGTAAGCTTTGTTTCCATTGGTTAATCGGTTTCAGAGAAGAAGCCTTTTATAACTTTTTCCCATAGGGTCCAATGTTAAACTAAGTCCTGCGGTGGCGGCCATTTTGAATTTCTGATTGGGATAAAAAAACATAAACTTTATAAAGGACCATCCAAATAATATTGTTAGTAAGTTTTGTTTCAATTGGTTACTCGGTTTCAGAGAAGAAGCCTTTTAAACTTTTTTCCCATAGGGCCATTTTGAATTTCCAGTTGGCATAGAAATCATAAACTTTATAAAGGACCATCCAAACAATATTGCTAGTAAGTTTTGTTTACATTGGTTAACCGGTTTCAGAGAAGAAGCATTTTTTCACTTTTCCCCATAGGGTCCAATGTTAAGTCCTGCAGTGGTGACCATTTTGATTTTCCAATTGGCATCAAAAACATAACTTTATAAAGGACCATCCAAACAATATTGGTAGTAAGTTTTGATTCAATTGGTTAACCAGTTTGGGGGAAGAAGCCATTTTTAACTTTTTTCTTATAAGGTCCAATGTTTAACAAAGTCTTGCAGT
Source organism: Limnoperna fortunei (assembly GCA_944474755.1). Taxonomy (NCBI): domain Eukaryota; kingdom Metazoa; phylum Mollusca; class Bivalvia; order Mytilida; family Modiolidae; genus Limnoperna; species Limnoperna fortunei. The sequence continues at coordinate 34,010,439 of OX104124.1, read as the reverse complement.
GGTGGCCATTTTTGAATTTCCCATTGGGATAGAAAATAAAAACTTTATAGAGGACCATCCAAACAATATTGCTAGTAAGTTTTGTTTCCATTAGTTAACTGGTTTCAGTGAATAAGCCTTTTAAACTTTTTCCCATAGGGTCCAATGTTTAAACTAAGTCCTGTGTTGGTGGCCATTTTGAATTTCCAATTTTCATAAAAAACACAAACTTTATAAAGGACTATCCAAACAATATTGCTAGTAAGTTTTGTTTTTATTGGTTAACTGGTTTCAGAGAAGAAGCCCTTTTACACTTTTTTCCCATAGGGTCCTATGTTAAACTAAGTCTTGCGGTGACGGCCATATTGGTTTTCAAATCCAAATAAAAAACACAAACTTTGTAAAGGTCCATCCAATGAACATTATGGCCAAGTTTGGTTCCGATTGGCCAAGTGGCTTCATTGAAGAAGAGTAAAATGTAAAAAGTTTACAGACGCCGACGCAACAATGACAACGACGAGGACAATGACGCCGACGGACGTAAACTGATAAAAATAGCTCACCTGACCTAAAAAAGTTACAGCCCAGACATTAATTTATAATACAGAAAGCAATAATGTGACCTTGAGGTCAAAGTTCAAGGTCAAATGTTATCAACCACAGTATGTGACATCGCCTTGATAATATCTACCTTCATTCCAAATATCAAAAGCCTACCTCAAAAGATAAAAAAGTTACAGGCCGACAGGACTAGTTTCGGACAGACGGACGGACGCACGGAAAGGATGATCACTATAGGGTGTCTGCCATGAAGTGCGGGCCTTAATTAGTTTTGTCAACCCAAGTGAGAGACGGTTAAAATGTAAATTATCCAATGAAATGAAGGAAACCACCAGATGTCAATACATCTAGATCACATCGCTGACGTAATTAAAAATGTTGATTCCATTTCTTGTTTTTAATTTTAGTTCTGAAAATTTTACATTTCACATAATCATTATATAAAATATATAAAAGACCTAAACGAAACACTTCCCATACAATACATCACACAAATCTTTGAATGTCATGTTTATTCATTTTAAATTCCTTTGATGCTCTCATACTACCAATAAATACTAGGTTACAAATGAATGTTCCACTTTCCATGTGTTTAGATTGTTCTGTACATATCTACTTGCAGGGTTCCCACAAAGATTTTTATTTAAATTTCAAGGACTTCTTTTATATGGTCTGAATTTGTCAGTTTCAATAATTAAAATGAAATATTATTTTAAAATACTAAAAAATCTACAAAAAAGATGTATCCTGATTCGAAGCTTAGATGTTAAATTATCTGGCCCCTTGAAAAGCAGAAATTAGACTGCATAACTTTGTTATTTAAATGGGTAAAGTAAACATGAAATATGGATCACTACTTAATATAAAAAAATTCCAGTCATTTCCGGATTTCCAAAGATTTTTATTAAATTACTTGACTTTTCCTGACCGGAAAAGTATAAACATAATTCTTGGTCCTTTCCCATATTGAAGGTCGTGTGTGAACCCTGCTACTGAATATTCATACCATATGAAGATAGCTCTTGAACCTCACTTGGGCTTCATGTGACAAAAGATAATGTACTGAGGAAATTTCTATGCCATGTTGGTTAGATGGTAGAGCCAATGGAAAAATTTTGATAAAAGCTTTTCTAGGATCATCAATATATTTTTAACATTTTTTGCAAGTTTCCTAAATTTCGTTTTAGTCATTTTTTTCTGGCCGACAAGAAATTAGAACACTTAAATTTTCTATTCAATTTTAAGAAAAACCGAGAATATGTGTTATACTTGGTTGCTGAAAAAGGAATCTTAATATAACAGCCATCAGATACAATATTAGATAGGGACTGTCAAAGGATCCTCCATACCAAGTTTAATTTAATTGTGCCAGGTGGTTTTAACAAGATATTTTTTAATTATTTTTGTAATAATAAGATTACTTTGCATTATTCATTAAAAGTATCATTTTTTAGAAAAAAAATTAAATATGTTTGACAACACAACTTTAAAAGCTTACATTCTACATGTGGACAAAACAGTGATGACAATATTCCACCCTAACCTTGGGTGATGTTAGCTAATGAAATGTAAATGGTTGGTGCCCATTTTATTAGCCATGTGACGACTTCTAATAATAGCAGCACATAAAGTACACATGTTTCATATGCAGCCGTGTTGTTTTAATAAAAATAATCTGTTTAAAGTACCAATGATTCATTTTTATAAAATATATGACAATCATGACAATGAATACAAAATAAATAATAAACATATCATATCCACCAAACAAAAACTTGTATACATGTGGAAATAGGACTATGATAGGTTATAGACTACCTCATCTACCTGCAAAAAATAATAAGCCCAAAGCAGCAAAAAGTAGCCAGTTTTGTAAGTAAATAAACAAAATTTTGCAGGCATTTTTAAAAATACACTGTCATTTACTGATTAGAATATCAACCAACGTGTCTTCCATGTTTTTGATGCCACATCAATAATTTTACTGATTAAATTATGCTAATTAACATAAGAAACTTATTCAACTATATCTTTACAAGTCTTTGGCAGTATTTTACAGCGTGGATCAAACTTTTCTATACAGCCTAACAAAATACTACACTTTTAAATGTATGAGAACCCACTTCGAATGCTGCAAGTCGCTGTTGTGCACAGATCTGAGGATGAATGTGGCCAACTCATAGAATTCAAATATTGGTTCTGTTACTGAACAACATACGAAATAAAGATAATTTGGATGCCCTTAGAAATGGACATCTGGGATCACCACCCCCTCTGCTCCTCTATCTGCTTACCACTGGTAAAAGTCCAAACAGAACCTTGATAACAGGAATTAATGAAATCCCAATTTCATTACAATAAAATTCTTTATACAATTACAAACAATGTACAAAATGTTTGCTATGATAATTTAACTGCAGTCAACTGTTTTTCTTTTCTGATTCCTCTTGATGAGTCTCTTTCTTGTTTTTTTCTTTGCTCTCGATATAATCTTTCTTGCCTTCGTTTTTCACGTAATTCTGCATCGGCTTGACCTGAGAGATCTTCTATAGCTTCACCTTCCCATCCCGTCTGAGAATCGTCCCATGTTCCCAGTTCAGGTCCCTAAAAATTTTCAATAAAACTTACATCACCAACGAGCCACTGCCTATGAAGCAATTGAAATGACTGTAACAAGTTGACAAATTAAATGCTGAAATGCTGTAGGTCAAATAATATTTCACTTTATCATTATTTTGTTAAATTTTCATTTGATCACGCAAGCTGAGAATAGCCCATATCACTATAACTTTGTGATACCAATATATTATCGTCAGTTTCTAATAACAATGTGATGTGACAGTAACAAAAACAGTGATAAACAGATAAATGTTGGTTTAATGTCCTCAAATTCATTAGCCATCTTGTCGCAGGCGGCTCAATGGATATTTTGACCTTGGAACCAACATTAATTTATATACACTACAGATCGCATGGATTCTCCCATTCCCACCTGCGCACCATGTCCACCCCATGTCTGCGACCACAGTGGGCCTCATGCTATCGCCTGGTGCCATGTACATGTTTGCCAATTTATACATGTAGGCTGATTTTATACAGTCATCTGAGTATGGATTGAGGAATTTAGAAACGTCTTAAACCACAATTGTTATCCAATTTAACAATGGGAGGTATTCTTCAAACATTTCCTTCAGCCAAAAAATTTATGAAAGTTTGAAAGTACAAGTATACACCACATGAACTCTAAACAAAACCAGAGGCTCCCATGAGCTTGTCGTGAATAAAAAACAGCATGCAACAAGTCAGCATATATGTAAGTAATGTAGTAGTTAGTCTATAAATTTTTCAAATGAAGTTCAGAATACCTGGAAATTATACAATAATGTTACAAACAGTAATGTTTTTGTGACATTAAATAGGTTTAATGGGAGTTAATACATATAGTTAATATAAATATGCAAAATATATTAAAATAATTATTATTGTCAGTAATACAGTAATGCAACTCCATTAAAGATGGGTTTTAATTTCTTCATAAAGTTTTTTTCTGTTATTTCTTGTAAAACATTACTAGATGTCTTCATTGTATAAAATGGAAATATTCTAAAATGACCCTCACTGAACATATCTAAAAGTTAGCTAAATAACCACAAAAAGAATAATAATTGAACATTTTAGAAGCAAAAGTTCGGTGATTGGGATCTGTGTGGATTTTTAAATGGCATTTTTCATAAGGTTAATTGATATCCTAGTTTTAATAACAACTCCTTCAACTCTGTGGCCAAGTGGTCAATGTAATTAATCTACTATATCATGTGGTCTGTCAACACTGAGATTGCAGGTTCGATTCTCACTGCAGGCAGGGAGTAATCGATTACGATATTAATTGACAAGGATTGCCAGTTTTCCTATCGCAGGTCAGGAGTTTTCTCCTGGTACTTCGGCTCCTCACCCCCCCCCCCCACCCCCCCCCAAAAAAAATAAAACCAGAGGCTCTTAAGAGCCTGTATCGCTTACCTGATTTTATAGGCAATGAAGATGGCATTTCCCTAATGTAAAAGTAAGTCCTGTAATTTTCAATAAACTTTAAATAGGACCATCCAAACAATATTACTAGAAAGCTTTGTTTCATTGGTTAACCAGTTGTATAGAGAAGATTTTTTTTATTTGCCCATAGGGTCCTATGTTAAACTAAGTCCTGCGGGGGAGGTGGCCATTTTGAATTTCCAATTGCCATAAAAAAACATAAACTTTATAAAGGACCATCCAAACAATATTGCTAGTAAGTTTTTGTTTCCATTGATTAACTGGTTTCAGAGAAGAAGCCTTTTAAAACTTTTTCCCATAGGGTCCTATGTTAAACTAAGTCCTGCGGTAGCGGCCATTTTGAATTTCCAGTTGGCATAAAAATCATAAACTTTATAAAGGACCATCCAAACAATATTGCTAGTAAGTTTTGTTTTGATTGGTTAACCGGTTTCAGAGAAGAAGCCCTTTTTAACCTTTTTCCCATAGGGTCCAATGTTAAACTAAGTCCTGTGGTGGCGGCCATTTTGAATATCAGATTGGGATAAAAAACATTAACTTTATAGAGGACCATCCAAACAATATTGCTAGTAAGTTTTGTTTCCATTGGTTGGCTGGTTTCAGAAAAGTAGCCTTTCAAACTTTTTCCCATAGGGTCGTATGTTAAACTATGTCCTGCGGTAGCAGCCATTTTGAATTTCCAATTGCCATAAAAAACATAAACTTTATAGAGGACCATCCAAACAATATTGCTAGTAAGTTTTTGTTTCCATTGATTAACCGGTTTCAGAGAAGAAGCCTTTAAAAACTTTTTCCCATAGGGTCCTATGTAAAACTAAGTCCTGCGGTAGCGGCCATTTTGAATTTCCAGTTGGCATAGAAATCATAAACTTTATAAAGGACCATCCAAACAATATTGCTAGTAAGTTTTGTTTTGATTGGTTAACCGGTTTCAGAGAAGAAGCCCTTTTTAACCTTTTTCCCATAGGGTCCAATGTTAAACTAAGTCCTGCAGTGGCGGCCATTTTGAATATCAGATTGGCAGGGGCTGCTCTGGCTTCTAAAAAGCTAGCGCCAAAAAAATCGCCAACTGCAATTTTCCGTCGCCAGTTTTGTAAAAGTGTCGCCATATTAGAAATCGCTAGAATACTATATGACATGACGAAATTGTTTAACACTATGTAGTATGTGTGACATATTCTGTAACGTCGGACGAAATCCAAAGTTTGCCGGACTCTTAATTCAATTTTTCAAAAGTTTGGTCTCGAGCAGCCCGTACACTAGTTGTATTTTAATCATGAAAAGATGTGTGAGTGATTTCTTGTTGGCAGAAAACCAAAATTTTACAGTAATTTATTAGAAACATCTATTCCCGTGAATGAACTTAAAACCGGAAATACTGAAAATAAAACTACGCATGTGTAAGAGTTTTCTTATTACGAAATTAAGACGGACATCCGGTCCGGAAATCACTCAACAACGACGTCAGTTTTCATACCTGTATTTTATTAATTACATTATAAAAAAAATATTACTACAAAAATATGTTTGTTTATTTTTATAAATTAATTAACAGCATCAATTGTTTTATTACACTTCTACTCAATGTGATGCATGTAAAGCTGCTTTTCATCAGACAACTTTGTTGATTCATTTATTGCCGATTTCCGTTTAATAACTCCAAATAACACACATGTCACTGGATACTACACAATACACGTGTATTTACGACCATAGAAGCCGACAAAGATCTTTAATGATGCAATCGCCGATTACCGATAAATTTAAAACGTGCATGCATCGTTTAACGCTATAAAACCTTGGCGCCAAAAAATCGCCAGACGCAATATTTTGTCGCCAAATGAAAAAAAAATCGCAATTGGCGACATTGGCGAAGCCCAGCGCGACCCCTGGATTGGGATAAAAAACATTAACTTTATAGAGGACCATCCAAACAATATTGCTAGTAGTTTTGTTTCCATTGGTTGGCCGGTTTCAGAAAAGAAGCCTTTCAAACTTTTTCCCTTAGGGTCCTATGTTAAATTAAGTCCTGCTGTGGCAGCCATTTTTCATTTCCAATTGCCATAAAAAACACAAACTTTATAGAGGACCATCCAAACAATATTGCTAGTAAGTTTTTGTTTCCATTGATTAACCAGTTTCAGAGAAGAAGCCTTCTAAAACTTTTTCCCATAGGGTTCTATGTTAAACTAAGTCCTGCAGTGGCGGCCATTTTGAATTTCCAATTCCCATCTAAACCACAAACTTTATAGAGGACCATCTAAACAATATTGCTAGTAAGTTTTGTTTTGATTGGTTAAACACTTTCAGAGAAGAAGTCCTTTTTAACTTTTTTCCCATATGGTCCTATATTAAACTAAGTCTTGAGGTGGCGGCCATATTGGTTTACCAATCAAAATAAAAAACAAACTTTGTAAAGGTCCATCCAATGAACATTATGGCCAAGTTTGGTTTCAATTGGCCAAGTGGTTTCAGAGAAGAAAATTAAAATGTAAAAAGTTTACAGACCCCGCTGACGACGACGACGACGCCGACGCAGACGGACGCAAAGTGATAACAATAGCTCACATGACCCTTTGGGTCAGGTGAGCTAATAAAAACTGAATACATGATATAGCTGAAAAATTGCTGAAAATGGCATTAAAATGACTTAAAATGAATTAAAATTCAATTCTGCAAGTCTGAGTATTCCGTATTCTGTTTTGTCTATTACTGTGCATTGTTTTCGTGTTAAACAATATGGAATATTCTGTTCTGTAAGTGTTAGGTGGCAGAATTTTAAATTTAAATATTGATGAGTGTCCATATAGTTGTAGTAAATATTGGTTATAATTTCTGGTTCATATATTATTTAAAAAAAAATTCCAGAAATGGTATTTGTTGATTGCTGGTTTCCGAAGTATAATCAATGTCTTGGTACATGTCATTTGTAATTTTACTAAATGTTTTCAAGATATGATCATTTTTGTTCAGATTATTTAACAATCATCTATAAATATATGTAAATCTACAAAAAATCATTTGTACATATATAAACACTTGCTTTTTTAGAAAATTATATTTTTTAAATGTTTGAAAAGCAGAAAAAAAATGATTAAAAGAAGATGCTAACTGGACAACTTGGTCACTGAGACCCTGAATATTTTTCACTGTAGTATGATACATGTATGTATGGAAAAAAAATATTAACAAACCGTTGATATCAGTACATCATTACTGACAGCAAAGAGATTGGAAGATCTGTTCTGGTTCTGGTTTTGGTTTCCTCCAATAAAAACCTGTACAAAACAAAAACATAAATATACCAGTATAAATAAACTCTTCATTTTGATGAATGAAGCAATAATAGCCAAGTTAGACCTCTTGTTTCTCAACGATTTGTGGGACTACTCATTTATTTCTTTTATGTAGACAAAAGGATCATTATCTTTGGTTTTGAAGTTTTTGAAGATAAATATAAATATTTCATGGACTATATGATATGTGGGCTTTAGAATAATACGGTACATATTATATATATAGCTCAATCATATTTTTCACAAGTAAGTAAAAATGACATTTGCAAACAGGCAACAATCTTAATTTACATTCACTAAATTATTTGAAAGGCTAAAAATAAAAGTACTTTTTTCTGCTTCTTGATTTTTGGAGTCATATCTTGAAAATAGTCAGGTTCAGGTTCCTCCTCATGAGAGATCTGTCTCTGACTAACAACGCCTCGTCCATTCTGACTGTACTTCCGTTTATTATCCTCACCCTCCCAGCTATCCCAAGACTGAAGCTCTGGCTGAAAAAGTTTAATTGATGCTGTAAAATGTAGTTTCTAAACTTGATGATGATCAAGTCTACTCTTACCCTGTACAACTTGTAGCATTGATTCTTGTTAAGTCCCACTGATTGCCGGTAAAAGTAATGTTGGTAATACGTTTTTTCGGTAATTTCCTGGGGAATCTTGCAGACGATGGTATGTAAAGTTTAATTACTAATTGATATAACATGAAATTAAATAAAATATATAGTGCAAACAGATCTAAATGCATCTCTGTATATTTGACATTTACTAGTAACCATCTGTGTACAAAAAGCATTGTCTGAATGGTGAACGTTTCTTTAAACGTTTAGGAAAACAGCTTGCTTGGGCAGATATAACTAATGCAGAGTGAAAAGCTATGTTTCTAAATCTGATTGCACTATATATTTTAATAGACCATAACTTAATTATGAAACTCTAGAGAACCCTGTATATCTCACCTGATATGTTAGAAAATCAGAAAAAAGGATTTCTCATAAAAGTTATATTTGAAGACAAGTCCCATAAATTTCAGTCTGATGCATTTCAGAATTAGTTTTCATATTTAAGTTAAAAGTTCTGTTACAGCATTATATTAAGAAAAGAGCTTTCATTTCTCCACTAATGAGTTTATTATAAAGAAACCATAATACTGGTTAAAATACCACACACACAAATATATACATTTATACCTGTATATAATTATTCTATATCAGCCAGATCCTTATACAACTGATCCTACATATATAAAGAGACAATGAAAAATAATATTTGGAGCATTACATGTACCTGAGTACTTGGTCCGGGTATTGTAGTAAAATCCTCTGGTATAGTGTAATGATTAGCCAATGGTAAAATGGTATCTGAATCACGTCTCTTTCTTCTGCAGTATAATCTTTTCAGTGGAGAGAAAATACGAAAGATAAAACTAAAAATAGATTTGATAACGTTCCATATGACTTTGATCATCTCGAATCTTTACACCTGAAATAGAAAAGAATGATTGATGTTAGATGTCCAGTTTTTATACCCTGCCACAAAAAGCGATAATATATGTGATACCCTCAGTTTGGATATAGATTGTCCGTCTGTCTGTCCATGCCTGCTGGTTTCCAGATGATACTTTGAAAATTGTCAAAATATTTTGTTTAAACTTTGCAAAGCTGTTAACTGAGCACTATAAAATGAAGATTATGTTCAATTTTCATCACAATCCAATTTGAAGTTTTCAACTAAGCCAATTCAAATTTTTTTTTGGTCTACTGTTGGGGGTTTTCAGATGATAACAGATTTTGTGAAAACATTGCACAGCTCTTTTGTCATGTTTGTACATGCACTATATATATATAAAATGAAGATAAAGTTCAATGCTCATCACAAGCCATCTGTAATTTTTTATAAGGCAAATTAGAAAAAAAATGGGCGAAAATTGGCAGTGTTCAAAAGACAGATTTTCTTTAAACTTTGCACAGCTGTTAATACTATAAAATGAAGATAAAGGTTAATACTATAAAATGAAGATGAAGTTGAATTTTCAGAACAATCCCATTTATAAATTTTGAGTTAGGCCAATTAAGTATTTAAATATACTTCACACCCATTTTTTCAGCTGTACATTTCTAACAGAATTGATTTAATTTATGGATACCCATTGTAGAATGAGGCAATACAGGATAGACAGAAGTGAACCCCCAGTAGCAAACACTCAAATGATGATGTACACCCATTAATTCTCAAATTCCTTAATCTTTTAACAGTATATGATTATCACAGACTGAACTTGTTTTATACTTCATATGAAGGTAATTTTTTTTTTAATATTGTTTCACACCACTTTCAGCAATTTTTCAGCTATATATCATGGCGTCAAGTTTTATTGGGGGAGGAAGCCAAAAGAGCCGAAGAAAACCCCTGACCTTTGGTAGGAAAACTGGCAATCCTTGTCAATTAAGATTGGAGTCAACCAAATTTGTGTCTGCAGTGAGAATTGAACCTGCAATCTCAGTGTTAACAGACCATGTGATCAATAATACACAAACTACCTTAACCACTCTCACACTGAGGCCCATACAGGAAAGTAATAATGCGCATGACAAGCAGAAAGTTCTACAAACTTATAAAAAACCAGTTATCAAAAACACCTTATATTGTTTGTTTGTTTGATGATGTTTAACGCCACTTTCAGCAATTTTTCAGCTATATCATGGCGTCCAGTTTTTATTGGGGGAGGAAGCCGGAGTACCCGGTGAAAACCCCCCGACCTGCGGTAGGAAAACTGGCAATCCTTGTCAATTAAGATTGTAGTCGAGTACACCCTGCCTGCAGTGAGAACCGAACCCGTAATCTCAGTGTTGACAGACCACGTGATCAATAGTAGACGAACTACCTTGACCACTCGGCCACCGAGGCCCCAAAACACCTTATAAGACCATACATGTACTAGTACTTGGCTATGTATTATACACTTTAAACTATGACAATGTTTAATGTCTATGTTAGTTTTAAAAGCTCTCTTAATGTTGCTTATTGCAATATTGCTTTAACATGTTTAATTGCTTAAAATAATATCTAGTTGGTTTGACCTGAATTATTATCGACTATTTTTAATATAAGGAAATACGAAGAGTTTGAAACATTCCAAACTTCTTAAAACATTAAATAACTTATTGATATATTGCATATTTTTATGTATGTGTAAGTAGCGATTTGAACCCCAAAATGGACATAGACTTGTCATCTTTCAGTAATTTGAAATATCAAAGATTCATAAACATGATACATGTACCTGTCAAGTCTCATGCTTTGAGCACAAGAATCACGCTTTTAAGCATGAAACCATGCTCTCACGCTCACCACCATGAATGTCACGCTTATTTTATAATTGACCCATTTCCAGTTTTACATGATTTATCTCCCTTTTGAATTCAAGTTAAAAAACTATGGCTATCATCACTAAAAGACTATGATATTGAAATAAAGATTCTGCACTGTTTTTGTATTGTTTGTCTCTGCCAATTAAATTATCATCTACCTAATTAACCTCATTAGTAGATGTTACTATAGCCATAGGCAACAGGTGAGTTTGAATATTGGAACACTGATGTCACCGGTAAGATTGTTTAATCAAGCTATAAAACAGCTGGTGTTCTACCTTAGATTAGCATCAGATTAATGGTAATAAACATCAGTTAATTAATTAACAATCGTGTTTACACAGCAGGGAGATTTAATAACATCCTCACTCAGATTTTGACACCCGTCATTAACATGTAGCGCTAAAATTTATCAAAGACAATTGTCCATTTCAAAAGTTTTCAACAGGACTTGGTGGCGTTTTTTAAATTAGAAAGTTGTCAATTAATTATAAAAAAAAATTTAATACTGTTTTTATGTTTAAAACCGGAATACCAGTAGCCTGAGTAGTTCCAAAAATTCTTATTATTCAACTGTCAACTATTTTCGTGTATTTTAACTCGGACCAAACAAAAAAATATGTGTGTTTCCAGTTACATAGACTTAAAAAATAGGTAGGTAGGTCTTTTTTTTTTGGGGGGGGGGGGGGGAATCATGAATCGTGTTGGTTAAATTAGTAATTTAATTTTGACCTTTATCTTTTATACCTTTGTAAGTGTAAAGCTTGTAAGTTTCAAGAATTTACTATAAAGGCTTTAAAAGTCTAGACTAATACAGTCATTAAATGAGCTATCAATTTCGTTACAAGCCTACATGTTTACATTTAGCCGCCATGTTGGCGCAGAAGTATGAAAATAGAACTAAAACCCGGAACAATACCGGGAGTTTTTCTATTCGAAGTAACCTCCGTTAAAAACGCAAAATAAAACTTTAGGGTCGGCTTCAAAAAAATAGGTAGGGTCGGGTAACCAGAAACACACATATTTTTTTTTGGCCTCAAAGGACCAGTGTTAGCAAAGGCCCGCTAAATTTTCCTGAGTCATGCGGGACATTTTACCGGTCATCATACAAAAGTACAAAGTACTTTAAAAAAGGCAGGCTACGTAAGGTTTAGCATTAATACTTACTTTTTATTGTGTTTGCTTAAGCTGGGATGTTTATGTGCTTTTCCTTAAAGTTCATAATTAAGGTCTTTTTAATTTTTTTCAAGACCGAGGTAGATATTAGTTGATGTTTTGTGATGGGTTCCTATGATATATGCATCGTGCAAGAAAGAAAATATACGTAGGAAAACATTCTGCTTCCTCAAATTTTTTTATTATAAAATGACATGTTGTCTATTCAACAAAGTAATGGTAAACAACGTTTTTTTATGAACATTTGTGGGACATTTTCATTAACCAGAAGTAGGAAGTCGTTACAAAATTACAACAAGTTCGGAACAGAATTGAATTTATACAATACTCTGCGATGGACCACGTTTTTTTACAAGTTATTATTTATGGAATTAAATATTCATTTTTGTTCTCATCATTTCAATAGAATTTAATTTGAATTTTGATTTTCCCAAGATTTATGTACGTAACGTCAGGTACATTGGTGCATGCGTGATGTACAATTTCCACCACATGTTTTTCCATCAAGTTATCATATTTTCTAAGCAATATAACAAACAACCAATTCATTCCTATTGTTTCAAAATACTTTTGCAATAACATATTCTACGAAATGGATGAAACAGATCTGTACTCATAATTAGGCTATCATCTGTTGTGTTAACCATATTACGTAATTAACACTTGACTGGAGTGAATGATAACTCAATAAACACATGTGTCAGTGACGGGAAATAGCCTTAGGGTTGATTTTTTAATAAAATATTTATATCTAGTGGAAATTAAAGGTATTAAAATTAACTAAAAGATATTTATATTATTGACCAAGTAAAATATCAATTTTTTAAATGTCCGATTTGACTAAACCTTAGTTGGACATTTTAATGTAAATGTCGGACATGTCTGGCAAATATGACTGTTTCCAGACCCTTGGTTTTAGTGCATGTAAGCATATACGTTTACTATTACTAACTTATAAAAAAGTTATTAAAAAGAACAGTCTTGTACTCTTTTTCTAAACTATCATTATAGGTGCTTCATAGGTACTTCACATTTCTAAAGGATATACATATTTGCTGTTTCTACAGTTAATTAATTAAAGATATATTTTTTGTCCACGAAATTGCTCGGAATCAAAATAAATCTTGTTTTGATTGTATTAAACCTTTCTAAAGAAACATTTGAAAGACCTAGTAATACTTGTAGACGGAAACGCCGGTGTGGGCTAAAACGAGGAAATGGAAACCGGAAACATAAAAACACATATATTTTTATTCATAACTTTTTAACGGATTAACGTAGAATAAAAATTAAAAATGCCTCTGGAAGATATTTCAAAGATCTTTATGGAGATATATAGTTTTATGCAATTAAATATTAATAAAGTACCTAAAAGTTGACCGGAAATGTTTTTTTGCGAGTTTGCATAGATCAAATTTTCAGATTAGAACCCAGATTTCTCCAAAATGTTTTACCCCGGTCAAATAAGTCTTAGTGTTTGATAAAGGTTATTCATTTAGGCCTTATTCATATTTTGACCGGGTTGTAAGGTCTTTGAGAAATTATAGTTCAAATTTGAAAGTTCGAACTTTTACTTTTCATACCAGTCATTTTTCCGGCGAATTTTTCTATACTTTCCTTCCAGTAATATTTTATAAACTATATATCATTTTGAAGCTAAATGAATAACCTTTGTCAAACACTAAGACTTATTTGACCGGGGTAAAACATTTTGGAGAAATCTGGGTTCTAATCTGAAAATTTGATCTATGCAAACTCGCAAAAAACATTTCCGGTCAACTTTTAGGTACTTTATTAATAATTAATTGCATTAAACTATATATCTCCATAAAGATCTTTGAAATATCTTCCAGAGGCATTTACATTTTTATTCTGTGTTAACCTGTTAAAAAGTTATGAACAAAAATACATGTGTTTTTATGTTTCCGGTTTTTCCATTTCCGCGTTTTAGCCCAACCCAAGACGTTTCCTTTTATCGCCGATAGACGGCGGGTAAGTTGCTAGACAACAGACAACAAGATGGCCGGCTTTTAGTAGCACCAACATATTAAACAAATAACAATGTAGATTTAACAGTATCTTTTTATGCCATAGACTTTTCATAGTACTCCAAAATGCCGGTAAGAGTTCAAAAACTTCATATAAAATCCTATTTCAGGAGATAAAAATGTATGTCATTCATGACATTGCAAAACATTTTCTTACGAATACGAAACTCGAAAGCTTTATTGATTTTCGGTGCATGTAATACAACTATAGCATTCTCTGTTGAGCTTTTAACCGAATACAATTCCCTTTGATGCTTCCCACAAAAATTTCTTTCTTTCAAACTACTTCATAACAAACTGATCAATGCACAGGTACTTGGACTGAGAAATGACCTTAATGAGTAATGTCAGTATGGCGTTCTATGGACGAAATGACCATGGCCGAATTGGCTATGGCCGTAATAGCACTTTGGCCGAGACGTCCCGAAACCCTTGGTACCTCAATGAATCACCCCTAACTAATGTTGCAATAAGTTTTTGTTAATCTTGGCTTCTAATGCCCCAGTAATGGTCATATTTAAGACATAACACATATTTCCCTGAAATTACATGTATGAGTTTTCTGATATGTGAAATCTCAACAGACAGAGTGGAATGAAAGCCAAGGCACTCAGATTTGTTTACATTAAGTTACCCGGCAGAATAAATTTTCTACTTGCAATATAATTTGTACGCACCTTAATGCATGTCATTTTCTTCCAGAGATGCAGAGTGAGCAGCATGGTTTTTTTTATTTTATGTCATGCTGTCAATTTTTTTATTTGTCTGACTAGGTTGGGAGCAAATAAAAAAATTTGTCAACCTGTACGAAAAGGACCAGCTGTACTCCAACTGGACAAGACATGGATTCCTGCAGGAAAATAGCATAATCCTGTCTATAGCACAAGACATGGACTCCAACTGGAAAAATGAACCGTAATATTTAAATGAGGAGAACAGGATTCCTGCTCTTGAGACCAGGAATCCTGCTTCAATTATAAACAAGATTCCTACTGGTTTAAGTAATGAAAAATCCTGCTCTTGGACCAGGAATCCTGCTCCCTGACCAGGTATCCTGCTCCCAGACCAGGAATCCTGCTCCCAGACTAGGAATTCTATTCGAGACCAGGGATCCTGCTCTTAATACACCTTGAATTCTGGAATCTGGAATCCCAAAATCTTTCTAAATGGCTCCCAAAAAAAACGTCTCTTACCCGAAACCAATAAACTTAGCTGTTCTAATCAGTGCCTAAAATATATTTTTCTCAGGTCGGACACAATTTTAGTAAAAAGATTGATGTCTTTATTTTAAGTTGCGCATATTGACACATTGTTTTCAATTTTGTCTATGTTTTGTAAAAAAAAATTCATTTTTGTTCTGGCATATGGAACACATTCTGTTGGTCCTTCATTCCACTACTCTACTGCCATCTTTTCTGTACTATGACACAGAATAACCTGCAAAAACACAAACTTCATTATTAAGATGGACCTGAATGAATTTTTCTTTGGAATTTAATTAAGGCTTTGAATATAATGCCAGTCCAGAAAAGCTGACAAATGTTGTTACCAGTTACATGTCAGCGAGGTAAAGCACAATTTACATCTCGTTAATTTTGCAAAGCATATGCTGCTATTTAAAAATGGATTTTGTTGGTTTTTATTTGTATTTTTTCATTTCTGCCTGACAAAGATTATCAACATAGGAAATTTAAATTTATCAGCATTAAAATGTTATATTTGGTGAAACTGACATAGAAAATAGGTAAAACTTGTTCAATAAATACACTGTATAAATTGTCATGTTATAGGTTGAACTTACCTTTAGTAGTTCAATAATTGGTCTTGATTCAGTTCTGATAACAGGCAATTTTTTTGTTTTAGAAATCAGTCCCTTTCTTTTAGATGCATCCATGGTTTCTATGTAGGAAAAAAACCTTCATTGTATTAGCTTAAAAAGTGGCCTGATGGTTTGCAGCATTCCCTGGGGTTTTTTGGGGTTTTTTTTTTGTCTTTTTGAGAATTCAAAAAAATAAAAATAATATCAGATAGACTTTTTTAAAGGCTCAATATACATTATAAAAATAAAACAAAAGTCCACAATGACCTGCTAAATTAAAACATTACAAAATAAAATAAACAAAATCATATTGATATTGATATTTACTTGTGTTAACAGACACTATATATAACTTTAATAATACTTACCATCTGCTCTGATGATGACAACTGAATTCTTTGTTGTTACAATCCCCTTCTTTATTAAATCTCATTTATCCTCTGACATCTTTCTTAGAAAGCACAAAAAGTGATGCATCTTAAAAGATATGCACCCAAACATCTCCTCCATCTTGTAGCAAATAAGCGGTAAAGTTTGAATTTTGAAATGGGGGCCCTCTGCAGATGTTGGAAATTAAGTCAAAAATAGATTAACAGTTCTGAGGTTATAAGAATTAAGCTGTTTAGTTCAAAATGTAAGATAATACATAGAAGAACAAGTTTTTTAATAACTGTAATTTATATGACACAAATATTGGTCTTTTGCAATTCTTTTATTTTCCAATAGACCTTTGATAACCTCATAATGAAATTTGTTTTATCAGCTTCAACAGGTTCCATAACACTGGTGGGTCAAGTTACAATAATATACACATACAAGATGTGCTTCTTAGTAAAACAATCAAATCTTAAATTAATAAAGATAAAGAGACATATTTATAAATAATCATTTAAGTAAAAATGAAACACATTAAAAAATATAAATTTAAAGTCAAATAAATTTAAGCTGGATTTATGACCTTAATGATTTGACCCTTAAAATGAGGTGCTAAATAAAAACAAAAGATATGAGGACCCTATGGAAAGAGAAAATATACAGAAGAACATTATTAACATTATTAGGACAGAGTTAACATTGGATGGATTCCAAAGGGTTATTCCAATGGAGGAATACAACAAGATATTCAGGCAAGGGTAGATAAATAATTTTTTATTTAGTAATGATATCCCAATTTGTGTGGTACCTGATGTGTATTTGCTTATCACATCATCAATTCTTTAATGATCTTTAAATCTTTATCACAGTTTTTTGCTATTTTTGTTAATAATTACATTATGTCACCCCCCCCCCCCCCCCCCACCCCTTCTGCAAATTCAATTGTCAGTCTCTGTAATAATACATATATCAAATATGTAAGTTAAAATCCTGTGTTTTATAGTAAAAAAATCCTGTTTTCATCAATAAGCATAAGAGCAAGATTCCTGTTCTGATATAATCTAGAGACAAAATATCCTATTCATGTCATGGTCTTGAGCAGGAATATAAAAGACACTCATTTTGCAGTAGCAGGAATACAAGAACAGGACAAGGAATAATAGGGTAGGAATGTTTATCTTTTACGTGTCTTTCTCTAATAGAGGAGGATTTTGAGTTTTGGGGTAAAATCCTGTTGGAATCCAGGTCTTTTCCAGTTGGAATCCAGCTGGAATCCGGCTATAACTTTCGTACAGGAAATGACCTAAAGAGCTATGGTTCCACAGCTAAGCAGATGTTTTATGCTTGTTTATCATAATTTGTATCGATAATTTGTTCAAAGATCTGAACTGGTTATTAGGCATGCATTTGGTTTTTTTTAATCTGGCAAAGAAGCCTAGTGTAATTGATATCCTAATTGGTGTACTAACACACTATTCCCTAATTAGTTAAATAACGCACGCTGTAAATGAATGAAAAAATTTGTCAAGTGATTGTTTATTGAAGGACAATAGTACTAATAAATTAGTTATAAATGAATATATTTGTATGTTATTAAGTCACTTTATATATCAATAATCTGAATGTAAAAAAACATTAAGGCAGTGTATACATAGAGAAGTTTTATTTTTCAATAATATTTGGCATATTTAACAAAATAAATAGGTTCATATATGCATCAAATCAAATTCTTAAGAAAAATATAGTAATAACTAAAGACAAGTCTAAATCACTGCTGGGTCCATATATACTGGTGTCACCCTTACAGTACTAGGCTTCTGTAATGCCCTAAAAAAATGTGCATAATAAGTCAGACTGGAAAAAAATCCAAATTCTTTAACACCAGGGCAGTTGTGAAAACTAACAATACTAATGTTTTTTGTACACATTTTTGTAAATCAGTAATTGAAAATGTTTCTGAATAAGAAAGGCAAACATTCATTGAATATTTAGTTACTTATTTATTTAGTTATATTATATAAAACAAAATACATGTATTGTATTGAAATTCAATTTTTTTTAAGGCTAAATTTAGTTTAATTTGTACTTACTTTATTAGTGCTTTATACTAATACGACATTACCCTCATTGCCATTTACTGCATATCCTATTGTCGAAGTTGACTTTACTACAGTGATTTGTGAGATGAATAAAGAATGATAACTCCATTGGCAATGGCAGTATCATAAGAATGGTTGCCATCTACTTCAAATGATCTCAACACCATGGTTAACTTGTAATAAATGGCAGATGGCCTTCAACCTGTCGACATGTTACACCTTACATACTACATGTACTAGAGGCAAACAACCTGCCATATAACCATACTGTGTGACCTAATCCCAGAATCCTCTGAAGCCCAACACTTTTTTAGACTGATCTAAGCAGATGTCTAACTGTCAAGGGGCAAACCTACTAGTACCTTAGATATTGCCTAGTCCAACCATACCTTCACTTGAGTATGCCAGGGGTGTGTAGGACCCATACCTGTAAAAACTAATTAATGAATTAGAAATGATAGAGCAAAGGGCAGCACAGTTCAACAAGAGCAAGTAAACAATAGACCCAGGGATGCATGTGGTAACATCAAATCTGCATGACTCAAATTGAAACATCTCCAAGAAAGACAAAAAACATAATGTCTGCTACTCTTACACAAAATCATTCATCAGGTCCTTTAACTTTTTGTTTACCACCAGACCTTCTAGGAACTGATGACATTTAAAAAAAGCTTTGATTAAGTCCAAAGAAGGCAGAAAATCTTATAAATGTTATATATGGACTTTTACAAATTTTTGTAATGGGCCAACTTCTTATAAATTATGAATTCATGCAGTACTTATTTATGTTATATATATGCATGTAGTCTTGTACAAATGTTTTAAATGGGCCGACTCCTTATGAATTCATGCAGTAGAAGCTAAGCAATACCTTTATGGAGGCATAAGAAACATTCTGTTAGATTTTGAACTGTGGCTATATTTTCTATCCATTACCGCAAAATTTACAGGAATAGGCACAGGGTATCAGACTTTCTAATTAGCAGGACACTCAGCGAGGCATTTAAAAACTACATTTTGCCAGACACTTTTGAATTTTTGGTACCAGGCAATTGATTAGACGAAATTAAAACTGCCTGATCTAGGCACAACTTGCCTGTCAGTTATGTTACATACAGCGTACAAAATGTACTCGCAAGTCCAAATTTTACTGCAGTTATAGTCCGAAGTTTTTTTTGTAATTTGTCGGATTAACCAAAAAAAAGCGAGGCCTAGGGTACGATTGTTTTTAAGAATCATGTGTGACTTTGATTTTTCAGTGGCTGTAGCGTTAAACGTTAACTAAATAGCTACATATACATATATGGCTTCAAAAATCAATCAGGATGGCATTAAATACTTAATATTATATTTTTATAATATTTATGATACCAATTAATTTATAATGAATATCTACATTGTTTTTTTTTTCATGAATGTTTCAGGATCTTCCACCAATTGACGGTGACGATGATGATGGGAAGTTTAAACCTAAAAACCGTAAGAAAATAGACGCAAATGATCTGAAGAAGTTGGCACCACAACAGAGGAGTAGATATTTAGCTGTGAGTCCTAACAGATGTATTCATATTTACTTTTAAAAACAGCTCAGGTAGAAATATAGGATCTTACATTGGTAGGAGGTGATATCCGATTTCCCAAATCAAGATAGTTTAATGATGAGCATTTAAATCCAAGCCTCTTCAAGGACTTAAAATTGCATAATTTAAATGTTGCATGAGAGAAAATGATAATCCAAAATTACTAATTTAAGATTCTGTTTCTCTAATGTTAAAAAAGGAGTAAATTTGTGAAAAGAAATACAAATTCTCCAAACCCAATTTTTTTTACCACGACTTGAATATGTGGTAAAAGGAAGTTGTATTGTTTTTGACGTTATTATTTTAAACCAATTAACAGATGAGAAACACATATTCACTAGTGATGAGTATTATAATTCTCCACTTTGATCAAGCGGTTGGAATGTTATGTAAAAATTAGAGAATTTTCTCCATCCGTCCAAAGTTGTAATGGTCATTAAAAGTGGATATACTGTTTCATCTATCAACTTTTATGAATTAATAGAAAGTAAGTTTTATTCACTAAAAAAATTACCTTAGCATTTATGTTCACTATGTGTGCACAGTAAAAAATAAAAAAAATATAGAAATAAAAATAAAAAAACAATTCTACCCGAACCTTATTTGACTTTAATTAACAAAGATTATTTTTTATTATAACAGCATATTTAGAACATTAGATATAGTATTTTGGGAGCCTCAGTGAGAGTAGTTAAGGTAGTTAACATTAGTCATCTATTTTTATGTGCCTATCAAGACTAAGGTTTGTAGGTTGTTTCCTTATTGTGGGCATGGATCTGGAAAACAATAAGATGGCCAGTTTTTGCTGCTCAAGTTTGGAGTTTTACTGAGTACTTGGGCTTCCTCTCCCAATAAAAACTGACCATGAAAATAGCAGAAAAATTGCTGAAAGTCGCATTAAACCCAATTAAAAAAACAAATATCAAGTAATTTGTTATAAATGACTTAAGTATCAATAATTAGATGAACCACAGCTGACAGTTACTGCCTTCTTTAATCAAGGTTTATATATCACAAATTACAAAAAGTTGTATTTAAAGTTTTTATTTATATAAATTATATATTAAATAAAAACTTTAAATATTATTAATATTTAATATTTTTATTATATTTATAAATCAAAAACGAAGGACATACTGTAGCAAAAATAAATTTAATCTGAAACCAAAAGTTCAATAGTGAAAAAAAATTCTAACTGGCATGAATAAAATGATTTTTCTTTAGTATGAGGAACCTCCTAAGAAAGCATCAGAAGGAATGGCTTACTCAAAAAAGATGCTTGTAGAAAGAAAGAAACAGTACCAAAGGTAACTTTATGCTATGATTACAGGTTTTGCTTGTTTACCCATCATGTGGGGGAATTGTTTTAGTATTTATACCAAAGAAATAGCTGTTTCAGATAAAAACACATAAGAACAACTTAAGAAGTATAAATTACAATATATACAGTAAGGTTAGGGTTTTAACATCCACTATGGCTTCCTCAACTAATAAGAATTGGGGGGGGGGGGGGTGAGGATAATGGTGATTGATGGGATAGACTGTGTAGCAGGATATTAAGAGTACCATTGGAGAGATGGGTAGGGACAAAGAATTAAATCAGTGTGTCAACATTGTACCTACTTTTTTTGAAATTTTTATAAAGGGTCCTTATTGTGCAAGAAGCATGACAATATCCAAAAATGTTAACACATCTGGTCAAGGATCAGGCTTTCTGTATTATATTCTGTAGTAGGTGGCATCTCCTGTCTACCCATATGTGCTTGGGAGTTCTGTTAATTCAATCAGGCCTCAGTGCCTGAGAGGTAAATGTAGTGAGTCTACTGTATGCCTGTCAACTCTGTGGCTGTGCCAGTTCAAGACTGACTTCAGTTATTTATGCTTGACACCTTAATTGACAAGAATTTTTGAATGATAACACAGTTTTCTCAATAATAATTAAAAGTACATTTATCTGAATGTATGTTTAACCTTTGACTTCTTTCTTGCAGAGACAATGCACCAACCCCAGAGGAAGACAGACTAGAGAGAGACAAGCATGCCAAACTTATAGGACAGCTCAAGTAATAATTTACATAATGAAAAGGTTTTTAAATAGGATCTGCCTGTGTGTTATCCATTATATGAAGCACTCGATTTGTAGTTGCTGGGATTTTTCAACACCAGTTTTGACATAGTTTTTATTGCAAAAGTTATTTCCACTATTCAATGAAAACAAGTCTGATCATTGTTTTTTATTATTGAAGCATTAAATACAAACTCACCCATTATTTAGTAAACAATTACTTTTTTCAACATGGATGGTCTATAAAAAATAATCATCACATTCTTACACCTGTTGATTTAAAAATGGTTTTTAGGGTAAACAAATTAAATATAGCTTACCTGTCTCATAATTAGCCTTCCAATAAGTGTAAAGAACTACAAATTGTTGTGGCCCAACAGAAGACATGAAAATCTTTGCTATAAAATATTTAAAATTTTAAGAACTATGTCTTTGGTTAAATAATTAAAAACATTTTTAATTATGTATTTAATAACTGAATCTTACCTATCCTCTTGCAGACAAAATCTTATTTAAGTTTGAAAGGTTGGTGTAAATATACTGCATTATAAAATTTAATAGCAGAATTTGATACAGAATGACAAGAAAAATCAAAGAATCGTGTAAATATATTTTGTTTGTAATAAAAAAAGTACTTATGATATCTTTGATTATCACAGGGCTGCGGAAGCAAGGAACAGACTAAGAATAATGCGACTAAGATACCAAGCCAACAGGGTAAGCTTCCATAGGTACCTTTTTTCATACTTTTGGTCTATGTTGCCTAACAGCCTCACATGTCAGGGTTTCTGTTTTCACACATGTCCACAAAACATATTTCTTTAAGTAATTCCTGACCCGCAAGTCTCTTTTTTGATATTTTACATTTTAAATGTATTAAGCCAATCAAAAACTCTTTCTAACATGAATCCAACTCCCATATGTTCTATATATTCTAATGACAAACATTTGCATCTTTACAGTAAAGTGTTTGTTTGATATTTTTATGGGTTTTTTTTTTTCATATGAAATCTTTCTCTAAATAAGTCTGGGTTTCATGTGCACATAAACTCTGAGACTTGCCTTAGAAACAAAAATTTAAAAAATGTGTTATAAACTTATTCAGCGCCATCAATGCAATATTTCTAATATTTAACATATATTGTGGTCTAAGTTGTTAACCATCTGCTTATGATCACATGCATGTCAACATGGGGATTGAAAGCTCGAGTCAGACTTACGTCAAGGTGTTTTTGCCTCCAACCTTAATTGACAAGATTAGCCAAAAAAAACGATGCCATGATGTACCTGAAAACTTGCAGAAAGTAGCATACAAAAATTGTACAATATACATGTAGTTCATAAATGTGTGCTAGCTATATGTAGATCTATAATGTCAAGATGTCTACTGAAAAATAGTACTGTTTTTTAACAATGAATGAAAATGTATTAAAAGTCGTTCACATTAAATGTGTCCTCTTATCCAACAGATTATTAGTAATTTTGCTTTGTGAATGTCTAGAAGGAAAGGTCATGTACAATTTCTTCTATATATTTAAGAAGAAAGTATATATTTAATACTTGCAGGCTCAAGAAATAAGTCATCTGATATCGTGTCAACCAACTGCTTTGAAAGCTGTCCGTTTGCAGGCCTTAGTACCAGCATATCCAGATAAAGGAGACCGTAAAGATAGATTAATGCCCTTAGATGTAAGATATTTTTTAGGTTTTAATGACATCCAATTAATGTGTTAAAAAAGATCTCCTGAAATATTGCTTCTTGGTGATTTTTTAAGGGCAACCATATCCATGGCTAGGGTCTGTTTTTGTACTGGTGATAATCCGAATCAAATAATTAGCAAAATTTTAAACTTTAACTACAGTTGAAGCATTTGTTTGCAGATTTACTCTAATTTTGAGGAACATCTCTGATAAATGGGTAGAAATATATGTTTTTGTTAAGGGTTTTCCAAAGTGAAATGTATTGCTGGAGGGGTTGAGGACAGGAGGTGTCAGGAGTCGCTTCTGTCAAAGCCTCCAACCTGGTTATTTTGGAAAGATTTGTCTGTAAGAAATAATAAATTAAAATTTTATGTATTGCAGAAAAAATGTCTTCTGACCCCTCCCCTCCCAATAAAATTTATTTATCAGACTGGAAAATCCTAATCACAATAAAGTTTTAGTCTAGTATTAAACAAGAGACTGCAGATGAATTGAACAAAACAGAAATGTGTTTGGGACATATAAAATATGTATTTATAAATATA
The DNA here is from genome assembly GCA_944474755.1 of Limnoperna fortunei. Taxonomy (NCBI): domain Eukaryota; kingdom Metazoa; phylum Mollusca; class Bivalvia; order Mytilida; family Modiolidae; genus Limnoperna; species Limnoperna fortunei. Next base: position 33,985,781 of record OX104124.1, on the reverse strand, counting down.
TTAAAGTCTAGGGGATTATGCAACGATACAAATGATGATGTTTTTTGTCAAAATTAAAGATACAGTTTGACCAACCAATTTCCTTCTTCAGTGTCAATATAAGTAAATGATGACAACAAAAAATTTAGTTAAATCATGAACTTTCTCATATCTATGATTGAGCTTTCTCTATATTGTTTGTAATAGTAGCTAAGTGATGGTGAGTTTTCACTTGGTTTTGTTTAAATATACTAATAAAATGTTTTAAAATATACAAAGGTGACAAATTCACTAGACCAAACACCCGTATGGGTAGGAAGAATAATCGTACCCTGGGTTTACTTGTAATGTAGCTTAGCAGGAGTGAATCACTCCCTGCACTTTGATGTCCAAAAGAAGTTGCATATACAATCTGAGGTGGTCAATCTTGATATCTTTCGACAGAGTTACCATTTTTTTTATCCGTTACTTTTAATTACGTTTACTACATGAAAAAACGTTGAGAAACCTGAAACTGAATTGTGTGTTGCATCTAGGGTAATACATATGTAAATTACTTGATTCTTACTATGGAATGGTTGTTATAGTATGCAAATTATCACATTTATAATAAAATTAGGTCACATTATCCATATACGGAAAAATGATCAACATAGCATTTTACACGTGCTTCTTCAAAGATGATGTTTTTTTTAAATAGACCGAAGTTAGAATTTTAATTTGCTACATTAGGACTGAATTCTGGCGTTATTTTAACAGATCACAAAACTAACTTCGGATTATAACGGCAGTAAAATTCGACCTACAGTCTGGGGTTATGAATTTGTCACCTTGGTATTTTCTCAGGCACTGATTTAAGCAAAACTTGGAACCTACAGGACAGATTAACCTAGGACCCTATTGAAATGTTTTAAAAGGCTATTTTCCTGAAATGGGTTAACTTTTTGTAAGAAAACTCAGCAGTATTGTTTGGATGGTTTTCTGTACAGTTAATGTTTTTTATGCCAATTGAAAATTCAAAATTGCCACCAACGCAGAACTTAGTTTAGCAGAGAACCAATGGCAAAAAAAATTCTTCTCTGAACTCGGTTAACAAATTGAAACAAAACTAATTACCAGTTTTCAGTTGATATTGGATGTTAATCTTTTTATGTCAATCTGAAATTCCAAATGGCCACGACAGCAGGAGTTAGCTTATCATTCTAGTTTGACACAATGGGAAATTTGTTCAAATTTTTTCATGTCAGAAACTCCAAACCTTAATGAAGGAATATTGTATGCACATGTTGATTTAATTGTCCTCCAAAAAGTTGTCATTTTTTTATTCCAATTGAAAATTCAAAATGGCTGCCACTACTCAATAAAAGAATATATTAATAAATCAAGATAGCCTTATAGTATTGTTAACTTTAATTTAAAATGGTGTAAACCTATTTAGAACTCGTATAAAGAATGTTGGAGGGTATGTATATTATACAGATTTTTCTTAGTTTCAGGAATTAATGAGACAACAAGGAAACAATGCATTATGGGTACAAATTTAACATATATATTATTAGACATGGAGGACCAGGGGTTAATTGACATTCATTTTTCATTAGTGTAATTTTTAGACCGTCCTAACAACATTTTTAATCTAATAAAACTTAAAGTCCAAGTTTTGTAAAAACATGCTTTACCAAAACTCCAAAAATTTTCTAGGCAAGACCAAACTTAATTTTCAATAAAAAAACAGCAAACCAGAAACTTTGATGTCTTATCCCTCACAATTTATTGATAGGTAGCATACATGTGGGAACCAGTGGCTTAAGTAAAACAGGAGCTATGAGATATCAAAGTTCTTTTTTTTTCATTTGTTTTTATAGTCAGGCTTTCAACACTACCTCCCTACAATCACCACCTGACAAAGTTGTTAGGAGGTTGCAAAATGTATGAACATTTATTAAAGACTATAATTTTCTTTATTTATTTTTATAAAAAAAAAAACAGAAAAAAGTTCATTCAGATTTAAAACACACACACATTTATAAACTCATATATATACCATGTATACATACACATTCAAAGTTTCTGGTAGCTGTTTCTTTATGGAAAATTAAGTTTTTGCACCTGCTTGGAACATTTTATGGGGATTAGGTAAGCATGTTTTTACTACAAAAATATGCCTTTTGGACTTTTAGAAAAATAGTAAATTTAAGGTCGAAAGCAGCAACCAACTATTTTTAGCGATGGTTTTAAAAATATAATCAAATTTTGTTGAAATTATTTTACTTACTGTATGTCTTCTATATTAATAGAGGTTTTTACAAAATGCATTGTTTCCTTGGGTTTCTTTGGTGTATTGGAAATCTTAAAGTTTTTTTTAAATTTAATATTCAAGTTTACAATATTTCTTTTTCCTAATCTAATTAGGTTTTGGGAAATGATTATTAACAAGTTTAGACATGACAAAATGTAGATATCACATTTTGTATTGAATACATTGTCAGTAGTGGACGACCCATTTCATTACATTTCTCGTGCCTTCATCTGTAAGTTTATTCTAGCTACAATAATGTTGTTCCTTTGACAATTGTTTATATCGATGAGATATTTAAAAAAAGGAGCTTCATTACTGCAGTTATGTTAATTCATACCAAAAAATTGCTTACTTCAATATTTAACAGATCAGATAGACTATTTATAAAAAGTCCAACTTTTTTTAGGAGATAAACATTATATCTGTGTCCATACCAACACAACTCCTAAAAAGTTAACTTAAAAGATAGATAGAAGAAGCACTATGATTTTTTTTAAAGTTCATGAGCACAAGAAAATGTGTCTCTGTGACACCGATGTTCCACTTGGAACATTCTCCTTTTTCTGAGTCACTTGAACCGGAAATATTTGGCACAGCCCTACAGAATTTTGTGAAGGATCACATCATATCATCTTTATTAAAAAAGCTTCAATGCAATGGTAAATCTGAGATGGAATGGATGAATGAACCAACCAAACAAATGAACGGGGCGAAAAGCTATATGTCCCCAACTTTCGTTGGTGGGACACAAAAAGATGCTGAAATAAATTAATCCACAGTTGATATGGTTAGGAATGTAATGAAATTGGCAGAAGTTTATTGTTACTGACAATGCATTTAATTTTGATGTAATGATTTACAAATGTGGTAGACTTATATGGGATTATTTTGCTCTTTTTCTCCTCAGTCTCTTCGGTTTTTAAAATTGGATAAATAATCATGCATTACTCTAGTTTAAACACAGATTAAGTAATACGGGTTAGAATGTTCTTTCATGTATACCGATTATCATCCATTTTGAGAAATAAGTAAAGGTATACATGCCAAGGGGTGTTAACACAAGTTTAAGTTACCTCAAGAAATTGTTGCTAGAAAAACTAGTATTTAATGTTTTATAGAAAAAAAAATTGTTAGTTAATAAGTTTATTCTACATTGAACATATATGAAATATAATAGGACATTAAAAATAATATAAGAAATAAATGGTATTTGAGCCATCTTAGTTGAAGATACAGGACTTGGACAAAAACTTGTACAAATTTGAACTTTTTAAACCAAATATCAATTTTAAATTATGCTTTTCAGCAATTAGTCCAAGAATATTGTTATTGTTATAAGATTGTTTTGTTATAAATTTGAATTAAAAATGCTTTGTTTATTTTTCTTTTAGCGGGAGAGAGTTGAATGCCTGTTAGAAGATGAAAAGGGACTTTTGACCAATCGTATTCACTAGTGAATCACTAAACATTCACATTATTGCACTAGAGATTTTCTTGTACCATAACAAAATTTATGATTTTACTGCCATTCATTTATGTTTCTCTCATTAAAATTGAAAAGCAGATGAATTCTCTCCCTTCCTATGGCTTTTCTTTCATATGGTAATTGTTTTTGTATTACTGAGTAAGATAATAATATGAACTAAATTTAAAATATAATGATTTTTTTGGACAATAGAAAATAATTACAATTTTCTTGAAATATGTATTTTAATTAAAATATTTGTAAGAAACTGTTAAGTTTAACACTATCTTAGAAAAAAGCCATAGCACATTTTATTGTTCCATATCCATGAGTTGCTTCCCTTTCAAACATATACTTTGTAGTTTAAAAATAACTATTTGGACAATTTAAATAAATTTTCTGAAATCTTATATTTTTGAAAAGCCAGCAGATACAGTTTCATAAAAAAAATTCTTATAGATTATTGAACAAATTGAATTAACATCAGAAATTACATTTTTTCATGGAAAATCACATTCAAATTCTATTTTAATAGAATCCAATTCTATTTTAATGCCCTTGCGACGACATGTCGGGGGGCATTAAGTTTTTCTCATGTCCATCTGTACGTACGTACGTCTGTTCAAATTTCTGTCAATCTTTTCTCAGAAACCATAAATGAGAACAATTTGAAATTGGGCAGGGTGTTTCAGTATCACAAGTTGTACCTCCTGAGCGACTTTCAGACCTGTTTAACAACTACTTCCTGTTTGGGACTGTTCAGCGGGGGCATATTCTTCGATTTTCTTTTTTATTTCAAACAAATGATCACATTAAGTTAGTGCTGTGATGTTTTTCAATCATTATATCTATTTTATGTGTACACTAGTCATAAGTTGAAATACTGTGGTATTTAAGGATTTGTAAATTTATGTAGGTTAAAATATTCTACTCTCAATTATAGTATAAATTTTGTTTGGGCTTGGAAAGTAAATCTTATAAATATAGTCTCTTTTCTGTAGAGAAATTATTCAAATGTCACAAGGAAATTTAAATAGTCTGTTAAACTTGTTTAAAACATAGTTCATTAAATTATCTTTGTTATGTGTAATATATATCTTATGTCCAACTGTATTCGTGTGTACATGAGATTTGAAATGAAATATTGAAAAATTGTAGATTTTTTTTCTGTAAATTTATTTGGATTAAATTTTATGAAATAAAGAAATAAAATATAAATTATTTGTTGTGTAAAAATATGTAGTAATCTGACATAATCCTGTTAGTGTTGATAAATATTTCAAGAGAGAGAGAGATTGAGAGAGAAAGAAAGAGATAGAGATATAAATTTCTCTCTGTTTTTGTTATGTTCAGAACTGTTTGATAGTCATTTTTTGTATCAGATGTAGATCATTTTACTTTTCCTCATTATTGTTGCATTTATTATCAATTTATGTACAGAATTGCTGCTTAAACAAAATGTACCGCTAAAATAGTATTAGAATTGTGTAGTGAATTTCATTATTATTTTATGAAAAAAATAAAAACCAAGAAACTGAATAAAACTATGTACTACAATGAGACATAGGACAATAATTGAAAATGAATTTGATGGATCTGATTACAGGGCTGTTCCAATGAAATATAAATTGGTCCTGGGAAATACACTGTAGGGGAGTACCAGAAGTTACCATTTCTGTTTTAAGACAGAACATATCTTAGTCTGACCATATTTTTCTTTAAATAAGGACATGTGCTGGTGTCTTATCTAAACATGTGAACTAGATGTGACCTGTAAGTAATTACAATCTTTAAATTTAATATAACAGCTATTTTGACTAGTAAATACAGTTTCGACCAGTACACACGTGTGACCAATATGTTAAATTTTCTCACAGTAGTCTGTAGTCCAGAATATTAATGTCACTACATCATCACATGTCAGAGTGGGCACAGAAACCAAGATTTGTGATGTAATTTCAGGGCTGTTCCAATAAAGCACTTGTGACAGCTGCTAAATGCATTGTGAAGGTGCCGTTGTAGATGGTTCATTCTAGTGTCTTTTAAATTAATGCTGGAACAAATGTCTTGTATATGTTATTAAAAATGTGCATTCCCTCTGGACCATTATATAAAGTGGAACAACTGTAACCATGTTTTACTATATATATATATATATATATGATTTTTAGTTTACTCTTATATTTATATATGAAGTTATGTTTAATTTCTGTGAATGTTTTTTAAAAAGGTTTCTAAGTTTTCAAGAATTGTTTAGTTAATTATTTTTTGCTTTATATGCATAGAAAGGCTCGACATTTTAAAGTGACTGACATAATATAATAATTTGGTCAGATTTAAAAGTTTTATTTTCATCAAGTTATTAATATTCTGCTGTGATATAGGTCTATATTATGATAGATCCATCCAGATGTAACTTTTTTTACTTAAAATGGATAAAGCAATTATCACTGCTGCATTCAATTCAAGCTAAGTGTAGAGAAGATTTACCATTTACAAAGCTCATTAATCACCAGGCAGAGATATGTTGTTCAGTAACGAAATATATTAAAAATTTCATAATAAGAGAAAGAAGAAAAAAGAAATGAAAGTAAAAAAAATATAATTTGAAAATATAAAAAGATTTCTAATAAAGTGACCATAATTTTATTACTAAATTCCTGTGATATAGAGCTAGATCCCATTTAGAATTTTTCAATGCAATATTTTATTTTATTTTTGGGCTTGTGCAACTGCAGGCCATGTGCAGATAATATGTATATAGTATTCTTAGTATACTACACTTCAATCACCTGTAGCTGCTACCTACATAATAGAATAGTATGTAGATCTTGTTCCAAAACAATGACATAAATAAAACACTCAGAATATTGCCTGAAATATTGGTATGTTGTTGTTCGTTGTGTGTTGTACCTATGTTATATGAAAACAATACGTATATTATTGTATATATCTTATCCTATATCCTGTAAGTATCTGCGTTCTGGTGGCCGATTTACTTTAATTTCCTCGTGATTTCATATTTTCTACCAAAGCAGTTAGTATGTTTAAGACACATTCCGTATATGAGTTAGTGGTCTTGGCGACATTGATATGCACAGATTCTGCTTGAATTCCGATGTTTTAGGACCGTTGGTATGCGGTAGGATATATGTAAGTGGCCTGTGTATTATCTTACTGACTGTCCTAAAACATTGTTAATCAAGCAAAATCATATTTTATTCTGTATGTTTCAATGTCACCAAGAACAGAAAAAGATATAACTTAATTATTGTTGTTTTTTTTTTTTTTTTTTTTTTTTTTTTTGTTTGTTGCATTCCATACGGAATTTGTAGTATCTACTATGTAACTGCTCTTATTAACACAAATCTACGAGTAAATTTAGTAATTTAGTTTGGCAATCTTCAGTTTTTTCAGTCCAGCAATTATCAATTGAATCTTTTCCATCTGTTCTTGTTGCTTGTCTCATTTTGAACTTGGGGGCCTCGGTGGCCGAGTGGTCAAGGTAGTTAGTTTACTATTGATCACGTGGTCTGTCAACACTGAGATTGCGGGTTCGATTCTCACTGCAGGCAGGGTGTACTCGACTCCAATCTAAATTGACAAGGATTGCCAGTTTTCCTACCGCAGGTCGGGGGTTCTCTCCGGGTACTCCGACTTCCTCCCCCAATAAAAACTGGACGCCATGAAATAGCTGAAAAATTGCTGAAAGTGGCGTTAAAACACCATTCAAACAAACAAACAAACATTTTGAACTTCCTATATTTTAAGTTAGTTGAAGTTGATATCAGCAATTTATTGATTTGTTGCAAGAAACTACTTGAATTACCAATTGCATTCTGTCGTTGGGCCAATTGTACTATAGAGCCGTTTTTACTTTTGATGATGGCAAACCAGGGACTAAGGTATCTTTTGTGTATTATTCCTTTAATAGACAGTATTCCGACCAGAAGATATACAACAACTGAGACAGTTCTATTAAGGAGCCCCTTGAATCTGTTTAATGGTGTTTATATGAAACGCAGTTAGTTGTTTTTTTATCTTTTTGTTGTAGATTGATGGTTTTAAACAGACATAATGGAGTTCTGGTATATTATTCTAAAGGATTCACTTCATTAGTACCATGTACTCCAGTTTTAATTGGAGAGCATTAAGTTCTGCGTGCTAAATTTATTCTCTTCTGTACTTATAACGCCGTCGACCAAGATTTGTTGTCTTTGCCTTATATTCTATGGTTCCTTCTAAAATCGGGACTATGGTGGCGCCTTTCCCTTTTCTGATTGTATTTTTTATACATTTTATAGTGGCATTACTGTTTGTTTGGTGCATCTTGAATCGGCGGTCACACACAGACAATCATTTGTTGCACCTCTTCACCAGTTTTTGCTACATTTCAATGTTATCGGCACAAGTTGAACATCCCAACTACGTGTCGCCTACCGTTTCTCCAGTTTCTATTCTTCAAGTTTGACAAGAAAATCATTTAAATGTTGTTTATAAAGATGTGTTGAAAGAACTTCCCCTTGACTAGTCCCTAGTTAATAAGAACAGATTTGCTAATTCCCACCTTGCCATTTCACCTATCAAATTATTCGCTCGTATAAGTCTTCTATAATATTCCATATATAATCATTCAAACAATGACGGTTTATTTTGTTCATCTAGATTTTATGATGTACTAAATGCTTTCTGACTGTCTAATGTTGTAATAAATAGAGATTCTTTTCCTGTATTCCCAGAACTAGCCTCTAATAACAAAAAAGACGCCATCGTGGACTGGGGACACTGTTATATCTCTATTTTCTGTTTTTCAAGTTTGATGTTATAATTCCGGTTTTAAGCATCTGTGGTAATTGTCTCTCTTTGAGGATTGGTTGAAAATGTCTTGATAAAATGGATATGTCGTTTCCCTGCAAGTTTGATGTGCTCTGCAGTAATATCGTATTCATCTGTAGATTTCCTGTTATTTTAGTGCTTTATTGCTTCTTTAATTTTACCTGTTGAGACAGATATTTGTTGACCATATGATTTATAAAGTTATACATGAATCTTTGATCAGAATACATTTATATCCGATAAATATTTGTAAAAAGATCATCTTGTTGCGGATCTGAAAGTTCGCCAAAGTACTCCGCAAACAGTTCTCTTTGTTATGCAATTGTTACAGCATTGCGCCGTCTTTTGAAAGACACATAGTTACTGCGGATCTTACTGAGGCTTTACTTTTACCTATGAGTTGCAAACACATTTGATAACCCGAATTGTTTTCAATTTTATTGGAGAAATGAGGCGTGCTATTTTTTTGATAGCTTTGTTGTTTTCTGAGTTCTCTCTTTGCGACTTATTTTGCTTGAAATAATATGTGATCATTTCACGTTCTGCAAGTTAAATCCTATTGACGATGAAAGATCTTACTAACAGCTATGAGTTTTTTACTTCTGGTAACTAAAGGCTTTTTTGTTTGAATCAACTTTTTGGTCAGCTATTTTAGTTGATTTTTTCCTGTTTTTCTCTCACTGATTGAATGTGTTGATTTTGTTGAGTCTACTGATAAAAGGATAGTCTTAGAAAATCTTGAAATTGAGATTTGTTGGCATCGTCCCAAAGAATTTGTTAATAGGTGTAACCGTTGTTTTCTTCTTTTTATGGTTGAAAGCTTGATTTTAAAATTGTATTCAGTTGGAGTTGTGATGAGAGATTGCTCAGATGTTGATTGAGAATGAAGAAAGAGACAATTTTAGTTTAAACATATTTTATTTGCTCAAATATGCAAACAGGATAAGACACAAGTTAATCAAACTTATGAAGTCTTCTCCAAATATACAGTATGTTACAAAAATATATTGATGGAGCAGCATACATAGTAATACAATTCAAATTATATTATGTTTGTTAGAAATGAACCTTAAGGGATAAAATAAAACATTTGACAGATATTAAAGAAAAAAAAAGGAATAGAGAGAAAATAGAGGATAGATGATAGATGATAGATGATAGATGATAGATGTGATGATGAGTGTGATTTAAAAACATTGTGAAAAGAATCAAACAATCAAACAATCGGGAACCTTTCTGACCCTTTAATATACTCAAAGACGTGCTTAAAAACTAGTTCGTTCTGCTCATTAGTCAAAAGCGAATTACCAAATGTAAGAAGTTCTAAATTTACTGGACAATAGATTGGCAGCCACTGAAGGTTTTGAAATAATCTATTCCTAATGTTAGCATACTTCGAACATTCCAAGAAGTAATGATTTGAATCTTCACGATCAGATCCACATCGACAAGATGGATCAGATAAAATATTTACCCTGTATAGGTCATAATTCAATGTTGATGCTGAACATCTTAATTGGGTTAGGACAATATTAAGTTTTCGATGACCATATTCATAGTGTTTTGGAACTCTTCTATGTGGGTTCAAGTTTTTTAATTCAGATTTAAATTTAAATATAGAGTCAACATTACGGAGTGATAGATCTAAACGGTTCCACTGTCGAATAGTTGAAGGTATGAACGATTCATCAGTCAGGGAAAGTCTACAGAAGGGAGTCATAATATTGTTACCATTGCGCAAGGGATAAACTGCCGTGCTTTGTATTGTAGGAGGAATTAAGTTACACAGATATGCTGGTGCCGAGTTGTGCTGTATATTATAGAACATTTGTAACTTCCTGCGTTTCCTGCGCTCATCCAAAGACTCCCACCCAATTTCAGTATAAATATTAATTGCATTAGTAAATATTGGTAGGCCTGTGACTATTCGAGCAGCCTCGAGTTGTAATTGTTCAAGTTTATTGCAGTAGCCCACCCCCATGTTGTCCCAAACTTCACAGGCATATTCAAAAAGTGGTCTTATGAAGACTAAATATAGTTTTTCTAAGTTTTTCCGAGTAAGTTTATATTTAAGTTTCCTGAGAACAATTACATCTGTAGATGTCCAAATATAGTCAATTTACGAAGGAGATGGATGTGCTTGTAGAAGGTATGCTACTCTGACGTTTTAGAATAGACGTATAGTTTGATGTATTTATAAAATAAAGTAATTCGTGTTTTACACAATTTCCCCCAAATTATCTTGTTCAAAATCCCATATCCAATTTCTTGCAAGCAGATAAATTGGTCAGTTATAATTACTGATAAAATTTTGCATTGCCTTTAGTTAGCCTTGTCACCTTCAGTGATTTGGTTTGTAGTGTTCTTGGAAATTTTAACGGTAGACCTTGACTTTCAAGTTTTAATTGATTATATATTTAATATCTGACTTCCATTTCAGTTTTATTTTTGCCGTGTCCGTTTTCAATAACAAGAGCATAGTCTTCTGTTGATATTTATTTTTACATGTGTTAAGAATAGGCGGAAGTTTAGTTTTTGACAGTTCATATGGTGCTATGCTGATACCAATACGAAGGTTCTTTTTTGCTTCGTTTCTACTACAATATTTGGTGAGCCACAGTTGGATAGCCTTTAAGGTCGTAGTTCTTTTCACTGCCACTTCAGAAGATTGACTAGCATTACGTACGTTGCCTCAACTTTGAGGCTGATACACTCTGACCTTTACTTAACGGCCTAACTACCTCAATATCAATGCCCCGATATGTAGCCAGTATAGCTGGGAAGCCCTGTGCTTACAGGATATATCAGTATTTTAATCAAGGTATTAAAATGTCCGACTGACCATTTTCTTACGCCAGCATTTGGCAAATCCTGGGAAAATACCGTCAGAGTACAAGTTGAAATTTAAGATATTATCGGTTTTCTGTTTTTCTGTTTGATTCTATAGTTTCCTCTTCCGTGCGCTTGAAGGTCTACCGAAAAGACGGGCTTTTATGTCTTTTATGTCGGTTCAAGGAAATCACTTGTTGTTCAAGAAGTTACTCCTGCTTCTTGAATTCTTTTGGATACTTATGATGGAGGAATGTGATTTTGAAATTTGGATAATGGTTTTGAACGAAGTCGATAATTTTCTGAAGATAGCACGTTACTCGACGCTCAAATTTTCATTGACCCTTCGACGGTTATGTTTTTCCTTGGAAAGGTTTATTGTAAATTTTCGCTTAATTTTGATTTAGTTTTGTTTGCCACTCCCTGTTGATATGTATTTCACAACCGTTATATGGCAAAATTGCTAATTTAAATCAAAAACTTAATCTAATATTTTGTTTAGATCAAACAATCAAACATGGCGTACATAGGCGCATCCTCACAAGTCAGGGTTTCTGACCCACGTGTGTCCACGAACCCCTGACAAACTTAGCTAGGAAATTCCCGGGCTAGAAGTCACTATTTTGATTGGCTACATCGTACCTTAATGTAGTCAATCACAAACTCGCTTTTATTCACGACTTGGTTAGGGGATATCCCGATGTCGATTGTAAATAAACTAAACGGATGTGTTGCGTAGACCATGTGAAAATCAGTGTATTTTGTTCAGTAGTGTTAATAGTTTTTTATTACCGCGTTATTATTTAGTTGCGTTACGTTTTCTTCACACTCCAGAATGAGTAAGAATGACTACTGCCAAACACTTGATTCTTTCAAGCAATTTCATTAGTTGATATTTTGAAGGATTGACGTCATACGAAAATCTATTAGCCCGGGAATTTCCTAGCTAAGTTTGTCAAAGGTTCGTGGACACAGAAACCGTGACTTGTGAGGATGACATATAGACGCGGCTGACCGATGCAATTTTTATGGATATTTGTGAATAAAGGGTTCAGAAATAAAACATTAAATTCTGGGTAAAACGGTAATACGATAAAAGTAGGTGGGAAGACAATCTCAACACAATAAAAGTTACTGCTCAACGCATTATTTAAAAACATTAAAATCTTCAGTGCGAGCATCGCAGATGTGAGCTATACGGTTACATGCATGTGTAAAAAAGTCATGTGATCCGTATGGACAAACTCATTTCAGCACTCTCCGGCACAGAGAACATAACTAGTGATTGAGGTTGACGTGGGATACCCAGAATTCTTTGCGTAAAGATTGCTAATTCAGATTGTAGCTCAATCTTCACGCAAATGATTCTGGGTATCCTACGTCAACCACAATCACCTCTGCCATAAATTGGTATGATGACATATCTCTCATGGCGGATTAGCTTTGCGTACAAACACAGTACATGTAATTTTAATGTAAAACTGTATCAAAAGTGTATAAATAGACTAAATAAAAATAAATAAGTTCTCGTGTATTATCTAACAAACATCTTTTTTTTTGTTTACAAACGTAACGAGCAGACGACAAATGTAGTCTCGCAGTAAATGAGGGATGACGTTTGTCAGAGGTTATATCTGGGAACCAGTTATGTTCCTTGCGCTGGATAGTGATGGTAGCTGAGCTATCAGAAAATATTGTAGACGATCACTAAAATTAATTTAAAAGAATACAAAAAAAATTGACATCAATAAAATTGAATTGTTTGATTTTTAAATAACAACAAAAATGTCGGATTTTTTTTTTTTTGCAATTTCAGAAGCTGTATTTTTGACATTTTTGTGACGTTGCCAACTTAAAGAAAGACGTCACGTCACCAATGGAAAGCAGAGAAACTGTTAGAGTGCTCTAAACATCATGAACCATAATATATGCGATGCTTGCATTTAGGCTACCCCTATATACATATTAAAATTTGTATCGACCGAAACACGTCCTTTCACTTCCATTGAGAGGTCATTATCCATTTGGGATGGTCTGTGCAAAAGTAACCGAACGGGCGAGACATCAAAATTTGTTATTGAAAAAATCTTACTTTCACTTAAAATTTCATATATGGGTCATTACACATATAATGCTAAATTACATAAAAATGGAGACAAAAGTATACGTGACGGATTTTTTTCTGGAATATTACTTTAAAGTTTAAGAATGGTTTTTCTACTTTCATTTCAATGTTGTGGTCACATTGTACCACATTACACACATTACACACTTTAGGAAGTGCTTCCACTGTAAATTAAGACATTGATTGGAAAAAAAATATATTCTTGTTCTACAGTAATGCCATACCTTTCAAAATATCCAACTCTTAAGCAATAGCAGTTAAAAAAATAAGCAAAAGCAGAAACAAAAGAGAAAATTGGGACTATAGTTTCATCCTGCCATGTAAATTCATTGAATAGGATAATGACCCATCGACTAGCATGTTTGTGTGCAGTTGCCAAGAGCATTTCAACGTTTCACTCCCTATTGCTATGAAATCTCTTGATATCTCACGACGACGGCAGGCACAAACATGAAACAAACTGATTATTTGCGACAACTTTTGATTTTTAACACTAGACACATTTTTTACGGCTTAAATCGATGAACAATGCTTTATACCAAAAAGAATGATTAATATAGAGAAGGTAAAAAGGGGATAAAAGGGGGAGGCGGTGTCCGTGGTAATGTCGATTTTAAAATCCTGAGTATATAGTATTATCGTGCCTTAACATGTACGATAGTAAACTATTCTCGATAGTCATGCACAATTTTCCTTTAGTTTAGGACAGTAAGACACCACAGTACCAGCACTCCTTCGTCGACACCACCATACGCTGGAACCAACTACCAGACAACATGGTGAATGCCAGTTCCGTAGAGGCATTTAGGATTGCCCCCGGGAACCATCGCCAGTAATTCCTCCAGCGCTCTCTCATCCATTGTATAAAAGCCAGTATTGGATACTACAACGTAACCCAAACAGAAACAGATGCAGACACCGCTGAAATTCAAAAAGGGGTTCCACAAGGGTCGATTTTAGGACCCTTACTCTTTAATGTTTTTATCAATGATATTTTTTATTTCATCAAAAATGGGGATTTATACAACTATGGTGATGACAATACTCTTTCCTTTCATTCTCCTGATTACAATCAGGTAATTGATGTATTACAGTCAGAAAGCAATGTATTAATTAATTGGTTTAAATTCAACTGTACGCAGGCAAATCCTGAAAAATTTCAGGCAATAGCCGTGGTTAACAAAACACACAATAAAACTCCTGTTTTTGATATTGGCACATCTAAAATCACATGTGATGACGTTGTTAAACTTTTAGGGGTTGATATTGATTTCGAGCTAAACTTTGATTTTCACATAACAAACTTGTGTAAAAAAGCTGTTCAGTAATTAAACATTCTTAAACGTATTGGTAAAAATCTAAGTAAGTTGAACAGGCTAACTATTTTTCACACTTTTATACAGTCAAATTTTAATTTTTGTCCATTATCGTGGCATTTTTGTTCCGAAGCTAACACAAATAAAATTGAAAAAATACAGGAGAGAGCTTTAAGATTTGTATACTATGATTTTGAATCTTCTTATGATAATCTGTTGGAAAGAGCAAAACTACCCACTATGTATGTAAAAAGAACAAGAACAATGGCTATTGAAACTTTTAAGATATTGTATGGCTTAGCACCACCTGTTTTAAGTAACTAATACTGCACAGGAAAGAGACTAGTTATAATTTTAGGTATTCTAATTTGCTACAGGTGCCAAGAGTAAACTCTACAAAGTTAAGAAGTCTTTTAGGTATGCTGCCCCTGTACTTTGGAATTCACTACCAGAGAAATTTAGATCTATCACTAACTTCAATCAGTTTAAAAGTCAGCTGTCTTTTTGGAATGGAAAAAATTGTACTTGTTTGGCCTGTCAAAATTATGCTTAATTTTCTTTTCCTGGTGCATCATGATTTTTCGTTTTCATTTTCTGGTGCAGCATACTCCATCAAAATTACAGTTGCTTCAGTAGTTCATTTCTTTTGCTTGCTATCTATTTTATAGCTTTTAGTTCTGCTTTATTGTTTATAGTTTTAATTTAATATAAGTTTTTAGTTTTACTTTTTTTAGAGCTTTAATTTAGTATAAGTTTTTAGTTCTGCTTTTTTTAGAGCTTTAATTTAGTATATTTGTATTGATAGCATGCTGCTTAGTGCTTTCTTTAGCTGTGCTTTATTTTAGAACCTTGCTTTGCTACATTTATTTTGCTCCCACTTTTTACTTTGTTTATTATGCTGCTTTCATTTCATGTCAGTTATGTAGTGCTGTATGTACGCATTTCCTTTTTAGTTTTTAAATCTTCTGCATGCATGTCTGAATGTGGTATATCGTTTGTATATGTGTATTTATAATTGTTATTTGTTATTTGTATATATGTTTGTCGGTTCAAAGGCTCTTGAGAGCCTATGTTATCTGTTAGTTGTCTTGCCGACTTTAAGTAAAGATTATCTTATCTTACCACTTAGGCTAACTTTTACTACCGTTATAATCCGACGTTGGTTTTGTGATTTGTCTGATTAACGGCTGAATTCAGTCCTATTGCTAGTAATGTAGCATATAAAAAATTCTTACTTCGGTCTATTGATACAAAATTCAAACATAATATTCTCCTTCTTTATGTTAGTTAAGCTTTAGACATTGCAAAACTAACCAGAAAGGTCATTATTGAAGAAATTTCTTTTTTCGTCATGGAAGATGCACATGGAAAATGCTATGTTGATCATTTTTCCGTATAGACAATGTGACCTAATTTTATGATAAACATGCTAATTTGCATACTATGACAACCAATCTGTATTAAGAATCCAGTAATATACATGTATTACTCTAAATGTAACATGCCATTCAGTTTCGATTTTCTCAATGTTTTTTTTTATGTAGTAAACGTAATGAAAAAAAGACATGAATGTCAACACAATGCAGAGTGGGTTATTTAAAATAGCAATAACTATCATCATGTACATGTATCAATCATTATCGATTTAAACACGAAACCTATAAAAAAATGGTGACACTGTCAAAAGATAGCAAGATTAACCATGTCTGATTGTATATGCAACTTCTTTTGGCCATAAAAGTGCTGGGAGTGAATCTGCTACTTTACGAGTAAGGGGAGAAAATTCTTGCCCTCGCCAAATAAAAAAAAAACGAGGGTACGATTATTAGTTCTATACACCACTTTGCTCATTGGGAATAAAAAAAAATCTGCATGTTCCGCGTTTAAATGTGTAAAATTCACCCAAAGACACCTTCAGATACCTTTCTGTAATCCCAAAATCTCTCCAACTCGTAGTACTATAGACAGATCTCATCTGTTAAACCAATGCTCCAATTTAAAAAAATTATATATGAATAACATTTTTAATTACATTTTATGATATTTTATTGTCAGAATTGCCCTAATTAACTAATTAGACATACATTATCAATAGCTGGTGACATATGTCAAAAATGAAGTGGTTTAAAAACTTAATTACCTGCAAGCTTCAGGTTGTACAATTTTATCTGTAAAACAAATGGATAAATAAATTAAGAATATCTATTGGATCATCCTCACAAGTCATTGTTTCTGTGTCCACATGTGTCCTCGAAACCCTGAAAAACTTAGATACATGTTGGAAATTTCGGGGCTAGAAATCACTATTTTGATTGGCTACATCATACCCAAATGTAGCCAATCAAAAGTTCGCTTTCATTCACGACTTGGCTAGGGGATATCCCGATGTCGATTGTAAATAAACCAAACGGATGTGTTGCATAAACCATGTGAAAATTGGTGTAATTTGTACAGTAGTGTTAATAGGTTATTATTATAGCTTTATTTATTAGTTGCGTTACATTTTCTTCCCCCTCAAGAATGACTACTGCTAAACACTTGCTTCTTTGAAGCAATTTCATTAGTTGATATTTTGAAGATTTGATGTCATATGAAACTCTTCTAGCCCGGGAATTTCCTAGCTAAGTTTGTCAGGGTTTCGAGGAAACATGTGGACACAGAAACACTGACTTGTGAGGATGTTATTGGATGCAAAACATGTTTTATTCACTAATATCGTACACTATCGAGAACCGGCAAAACCAGGATAAATTTAATCTATAATACCCATATTGGACATAAATCCAAATTTCCAAAGCCAAAAAATATAGATAGTTACAGTAATGTAATCGTTTTTTCCTGAGTCTTTTGCTTTGTCACTTCTGCCAGATTTTGTTATAGTTTGGGACCTACACTCGACCAGTATTATTCAAAGTTATTCTGGTTATCAGATGGGAGATAACTCATGTACAATGTATATATACTGTATTGTGTATCAAAGTAGATTGTTCCTTGATCTATTCATGGCATACATGTATTTATTTATTATTTAATTTTATTTTTTAGGTAAATCTGTGGTACAGCTATGCTTAAAGATAATTAGAATGATAAAAGGCTGGATGAGGACATTCCTAACTATCAAGAAAACATTGTCCTCCAAATTGTGCAAATTTGGAAGTGTAATTGTATTAGTAATTATTTGCTTTTACCTAAAATTTTCTACAAATGTTATAAATTCCCAATGTAGACGTGCACATTTACATCAAGATATGTCTACCTTCAAATTGAAAACCAAAATGGAAGTGTATGACATAAAGGTTGCTAAGCAACATGAAGTCAACATGAATATTTTTTCACTATTCAAAATAAGACAGCAACCAACAAAGACATGTTTACACAATGTTAAATTAATAATAATGGTGAAGTCATCCGTAATCAATTACAAACAAAGAGACAGAATAAGGACATCTTGGGGAAAAAGCAGCCATAATCAAGACTTCTGCGTGTTCTTCCATTTTGGGGATTTTAAAAACTCAACAAACAGCATTCATAAGGAAGCAGAAACATTTGGTGACATTATTCAGGGTTCTTTTGTTGACAGTTACCGTAACAATACCTATAAAATTGCAATGGCTTTTAAATGGGTTAGCGACAATTTCGAGCGATTGACATCCATTTTGTTTGTTGATGATGATTTTTCTATCGACACTGGTAGACTTCTGGATTTTTGTGCAAAATATACTTTCTCTCAACGAATATTTGGAGAATTATTGAATTGTTCCACACCAATGAGAATCAAATTGGACAAATCGTTTATTTCTTACAAGGAATACCCATTAGATTACTATCCACCATATGTTGGAGCAGGTTTTATTTTGACTAATTCTGATGTTGTTAGAGAAATTTCCAAGATGATGCCATATGTTAAACAAATTAGCATAGATGACATCTATGTAGCAATTATAGCACACATCCTGAAAATTGAACTTTTTGATATATCTAGATTCATGTCTCGTTGCCGATCTACTGATAACTTAATTCGGCATTGTTATTTCTTTGATGCAAAATAGTATTGGGACAAACCAAAAGATAAAAACAATGTTGTGCCATTAGATGATAATTCCTCAATTTTCTATTTCATTGTATAATTTAAATTTTTATAATTTTTAATTGACTGAGTTGGCCTTTTATTTTGGAGCTATAAAGTGAAATTATTCAGCAATTCTGGAGATATACATTGAAAATAAGCATTCAAATATAATTTCTATATGAACATGTATAATGGAAATTGATTTTAGCTTTCTGAATAAATGGAACAATTCATTTGTGGTACCCAAAGAGTTGAACTTAAAACATGTTAACCTATTGAATTTTTAAATCTTAATTGTCAATTAATAACAAAGTCAAAGACAAAAAAATTAACAAAAAAACTAAACTTAAAATCAGTTTATATATATATAGTTTTTACCCTATAATGAAAGGTACACAAGATTAAAGAATGTCCACCATATACATGGGCATTTCTTATAGTACAATAGTTATCCCCCCTCCCCAAATACCTGTTTTGTTTAATTCTATTCTAGTAGCTTGCAAATCATACATGTACATGTTGCAAACGCCCAATTTTGTATGGATATTTTGTATGTAGTATTCTACACATAATTATTTGATAACATGTACATGTTATACTGCTCTCAGGACATGGAGTAAGCCTTACCTAGCTTGGTATACAAAATTTGATTTATTGTGAGATCTTTGTCTACGCATTCCCATTATACATGGATATTTTTATTTTATTTTTATTTTTTTGCTTCTGTCTCATCTTAGTTTTTGCATAATTTTAAATGTACTAAAAAATATGTATTGCATTGATAATCATATGTCATATATGTAAACAAGGCAGCATTAAATATAATATATATACATGTAATCATATGTCATATGTAAGCAGTGGAGCATTTAAAGGTATCCTGACCACAGTTGACCAAGTGACCATACCTGGTTCCCAGATGTCCATTGATTTTTTATGGAGCAGACCTTGGTATTGTTTGGCAAACATTGTAAATACTTTATAACTATTAACTTTTTTTACTCAACTACATTTGATGTTAACATCGACTCTAGTTAAAACAATATATTTTGTATCATTAATCAATTGATTTAATACAGCTGTATTTCTTGGTCAAAAACTAAAATTGAACAGTAACTCCAATTATGGGTCAGATACCTTAGATATTATAATATATATATTATCATATGTCATTTATGTAAACAATGCAGCATGAAATAGTATAATATATAAGTACATGGAAACTACAGTTCTGGTCGATTTCTTTTTTTACACCCGTTAACAGTGGGCATTTTAATTTGACCCCTTTCTTTATCAAATGCACAAGTTTATATTATTTTATTCAAATATTAAACTTGAAAGTTTATGACAAAGCAAAAGAAACTAAAAAATGCTCAGAAAGGGGAGATAATTTGCTAATCATGCATAATAAATTACTGCAAGTTTAAGGAATCAGCCAACAAATATGCCCAAACAATTTTGCACTTGTCATTGTTTGTCTTTACAATTTAAAAAATTTCATTAAAACGACTTGGTTTTTCTACCGTGAAACGTCTTTATAATCTTAAGAATACCTATATGTAAGCACTGAAACTGAGATAATAGTATGTACATGTAACAGTTAAAGTTTCATGTACATTTTTCTCATTTTGTATTTTTGTATTGTCATTTAATTACATACATGTAACTTGTGCAATAATTGAATTCTCCCCTACACCCAAATTAACTACTAGTAATTAAACTTGAAAGTGATGATAAAGCTTGTTATGAAGTGTCTGGGTAACTCAGTGGAGAGAAATCAATAATTTTTGACAAACGAACAAGATCTAAACCTAACACAGCAGACATAAAATTTCAATATAATGGTGAAAATCTAATATTGTTATTAATTTTCAATATCGCATTAACATGTAAAGGTACTTTCATTGATGCAAAAACAAAACTTGTACAACAGCAAAAAAAGCAGTGTTTATGATAATTCGAAAGGCAAGAAAGTTGAATTTAGATATACAACTTGAGTTATTTGATGCAAAGGTAGTACCGATTTTATTGTACAGTGCAGAAATATGGGGATTTGAAAATTGTAATATTGTAGAAAACTTCCATGTGCAATTTTGTTAAACTATTTTGAAGATTAAAAAAAGTACTCCCCATTGTATAGTGTATGGAGAATTGGGTAGGATACCATTAATTATTCTTATAAAAGCTAGAATGGTTGGCTTCTGGCAACATATTATGTGTGGTAAAAGAGAAAAGATATCATATACTCCCTATTCTATTTTGTATCAGCTTAGCGAGAGAAATATTTATCCTTCTAAATGGTTATTGGAAATTTAAAATACTTTGTATGAATGTAATATAACAACTTGTTTTGGGATGATCAAAGAATTTTGAAATCTTATTGTATGAGGAAAAATGTTTAAAAATGTCTTAGTGATAAGTTTATACAAAACTGGCAAAATGATTTCATGAATTCTACTTGATGTAGGTTATATAAATCTAATTTCTGTTCTGATTACTATTTGTAAATGTCACTAAGTGATTAAAGAATGTATCTATTTAAATTTCGTTCTTCTAGTCAAAATTTACCCATCAAAATTGGGAGATTTGATAGATCTGAGCGATATTGTAATCTTTGTAATGTTAGAGACCTTGGTGATGAGTTTCACTATTTGTTTAAGTGTACTTTTTTCAACACTGTTAGAAAAAATATCTACCTGCAAACTCGTATGACAATCTAAATGTCCTAAAGTTCCATAAACTCATGAATACATCCGATTCTTTCACACTTTCCGATATTGCCAAATTTTGCACAATTATTAAAGCTTTGTGATTGATTAAAAAAATGATCATTTGTACTTCCTGCTAATATCATATCATAATAATACAATTATATATTTAATTTCAACAATGGTTTCTAAGGTGCATTATTTTTTTACTTGTAAATATGTTGTTATGTTAAAAAAAATTGTACCAACATACCCCATGTGGGGTCTTCAGTGTAATAAAATGTCTTATGTCTTTTGTCAAACAGTATTATAATATAATTATAATATTATGTGTCATATAATCCAGCTCTCAGTATTATTTTATTACATATGTAAAAACTTCATTGGTTGATTACTGGTAAATTTAGCAACAGTACTTTATTGTACTTGATAAATATTTTCCTGTTGCTAAGTATATAGTTGTCAGCATTAAAGGTAAAAGTCAAACTAAAAAATTTGTATGCACTTTGTATGTCTTGAACTTCTCCCTCAGGATTAGTATGTCTTGAATTTCTCCCTCAGGAAAAGTATGTCTTCTGTTCACTGTGCTTCTGTTTTCTGTTTCTGTACTCAAAAGTGGCTCACTATTGAGCATTAATCTTTGAGTGGGGGGGGGGGGGAGTGCGCTGATGTTAATCGCGCTGAGCAGATATGGGATTCAAAGTTAATAGTTCTGGTTTAATTGAGATAAAGATTTCGCTGTAACACACTGATCTGCGAAAGAGTTCCAGTCTTTAATTGTTCTCGGTACAAAATAATTTTTAAAAGTATCAGTGTTACAATGTATATAATTAATGCTTTTGAGTTTGATTTCCTTTGTTTACGTGGGTTTAGATATAAGTCCAGCGGGTCAGTGGGTAGCACTGCCATGTCGTTCAAGATATTAAAAAGTAGAGTGAGACGTAATTCTCTACGGCGTTCAGCTAGCGGCTTCCAACCTAGGCTGTTCATCATTTCGGTGACACTACTTTTATTGTTATAATTGTTTTTGACAAGTCTGGCGGCCCGACGCTGCACACTTTCTAATAGAATGATATCTTTTTGAAGGTACGGGTCCCATACTGTGCATGAGTATTCTAGTATCGAACGAACTAACGACGTATAGGCTGTTTCTTTAAACGATACACTACTGTGTTTAAGATTTCTACGAATAAAGCCTAGGATGCTATTTGCTCGATTACAGATTTTGGATACTAGTATATGTGTGCTCCATTTGAGATTTACATTAATTATTACGCCTAGATAGGGATTTTCATCGACCTGTTCTAAAATATGATGGTTTAAAGAGTATTTAAATATTGACGGATGTTTTTTACGATGGATTGTCATGACGTAGCATTTTGTTGTCTTAAACTTCACCCCCCAGGTATTTGCCCATTTTTGTAGTGAATCTAAGTCACGTTGTAGGTTTAAATGATCATTCCAAGATTTTATAGTTCTGTATAATAAACAATCATCCGCAAATAATCGGACTTGGGACTTAACAAAGTTACGGAGGTCGTTTATGTGACATAAAAATAAAAGAGGGCCCAACACAGTTCCCTGCGGGACACCAGAGTCGACTGTACAAGGAGACGAGGATATACCGTCGATGACAACACGCTGGTGTCGGTGCATGAGAAAATTTCTTATCCAGAGATTTATATTTCCTCGTATTCCGTAATGTGAGAGTTTATGGAGCAGTTTACGGTGTGGAACAGTGTCAAACGCCTTGCTGAAATCTAGAATCACAAGATCAATTTGTTCTTTATTATCATATGATTTTGTTATATCATGCATCGTGTTTATTAGTTGCGTCTCACACGAATGACCACTACGGAAGCCGTGTTGTAAGTGAGTAAGAATTTTATATCTCTCAAAATGATTTAATATATTTTTGCATATTATATGTTCAAGAGTTTTACAACAGACACTTGTTAACGAAACTGGTCTATAATTACTTGGTTGGTGTTTATTGCCCTTTTTAAACATTGGTGAAATGTTTGCATTTTGCCAGTCCGTTGGGAGCTCCCCAGTATCAAGACTTTGTTGGAAAATTGATGCTATTGCTGGTGCTAGTTCTTTTGCACATGACTTGAGGATATGATTTGGAATTTCGTCTGGGCCACTTGCTTTTTTAGTATTAATGTTTAATAAAAGTTTATGGACACCTTCTACTGTTATTTTGGGGTCCAACATTGTTGGATAATTTTGTCCTGTGATGTCAGGTAGTTCATCATCAGGGTTTTCCACTGTGAATACCGATTTAAATTGTTTGTTTAGTAATTCCGCTTTATCTACACTATCATGATATTTACACCGTTACTCTTAATAGCAGCTACCCCAATATTGTCATTACGTTTAGCTTTGACATATTTCCAAAAAGATTTGTTATTACCTTCAATTAAGTTATTATTTAAAGACTCATTCCAATGGGCGTTTCGAATATCTTTTTGTAATTTGCTTTTATGAAGTTTGTAATGTGCCCAGTCATCCTGATTATTAGAATGTTTAGCTTTTTGATATAGTAAATGTTTACGTTGTATGCTTTTCATTAGTCTTGTTGAGATCCAAGGCATACTTTGCTTTTTTGATGATAGTTTAGACGGTATTTTGTCATTCATAATATTTAAAATACCTGATTTAAGTTCATTCCATTTGTTGTTAACGGATTCTTTCATGTTCACAATTTTAAATGACAAGTCTTCCATTTTGGTGTTTATGATCGTCCAATCTGCTTTATTATATTTATAAATTTTACGCCGTTTTGGTTTATTATATATTGGTTTTATGTCATAATCGGTCACGACTATTTCATGATCTGATAAACCTGGAGCTGTATCACACGATTTTACTAGACTAGGATAGTTTGTAAAATACAAGTCAAGATTATTTTTTAGTCGGGTTTCATTTAATTGCATTTGTTGTAAACCGGCATCATCTTCTATTTCTTACAAGCGACGGTGTTGGTTGGTTTGGGTAGAACCAGTGTTAACCGTTAAATTTGACCAGCTGATATGGGGCAAGTTAAAGTCACCACCAATAATCATAATCTTTTCTTTACTATTATTTTTAACATTTTTAATTGAGGTGTCAAATTCTTCAAGGGAATTTATGTCAGCACTAGGGGGCGATAGTAACAACAAAAAACAATGTTTTTAGTTTTTGTTTTCATTTCGGACCACACAATTTCGCATTTACTGAAAGTTACTGTTTTCTACTTCCCAAGTCTCAAAGTTATCATGTATTGCGATAAAAACGCCGCCACCGTTTTTATTTCTGTCCTTGCGATAAACATTTTTGTGGTAGCCTTCAGGAAAGATCTCTGCGTTTGTATGCTCACTAGAAAGCCAAGACTCGGTACCGAGAATAACATCCGGTTTGAAATATTCTATACATTCTGCAAAATCAGTGCGTTTATTTCTTATGCTTTGACAATTCATAGTTAATACTCGAAGATTTTGTCGCGGTGCTATTGTAACGGTAGGTTCAGCACATGTAGAGCTAATAGATGACAAATATCTGCTTGGTTTTTGGGCTACTAAAAGCGGTAGGGCTAAAACTCGAATCTATAGACGGTATACTAGATGTTTGTAAACTACTGATGACACTGAATCTATTAGATATTTCTAATTCGTACGAGTGGTATGTGAAACTATCTATGTTTGGGGTATTACACTTAGCACATAACCATTCTATACTAGGATGCTGCAGTAGTTCAATGTCAACTTTATTTATGCTGTCCTCGATACATTGTGAGTGGTACCATATACTGCATTCATCGCAGCAGATTGCTCTTTTATGCTCAAAATTTACGGAAAGTTGGCAGAAACCACATGGATATATAGAATTAGGACCTGGATTTAGTTGTATGTCACCAGAGAGAATTAGTAAAGGTAACATGAATCTATGAGTTGCAGACGTTTTGCAACAAGTCGTTCCGAAAATGTGTAAAGCACGTGGGCGAAACGGGGATGGGGGGGGGGGGGGTTACGTTAATACACAATATTGATGGGATGAATTGGTGGTATTTAACCATGGGGAACTTTTTTACCGTCATTCGTTTTTCGACGGTAATAGTATTAGGAATACATAATATGACAATTTTTATAATCGACGCCATCTTTGATTTTCCGACCTGGTGTGCTCCCACTGAAAATTTAAATTAACAAATATTCCAAACATTAAATACAAAAAATAAACAAAAATTTCGAAGAATATAACATTATAAAATTCCTCTATTAGTTTTTAAATAAAAGAAAGGGTTCTAAATTGTCCAAAATTTCCAAAACTGCAAAAAAATTTCCGCTGCTCTTCAGACAAGGTGTTTCCTCTTGCGCATGCGCACTCCCACCTCTTGGGAGTCTTGAAGGGGTCATTAAACTTCTCCCTCGTGAACAGTTTTTATATATAATAGTGTTCTTTTCAAACACTAACTTTTTGTAATCTTACTAAAACGTTTTTGTTATTTTTAGCCGAGTTGCAACGAAGTTGAACTCGGCTATTGTTATGATGATGGCAGGCGGCTGGGCGGGCGGGCGGGCGTCAACAATTGGTTTCCGGACCATAACTCAGAAAGTTGTGAACCGATTTTAATGAAACTTTAGGATATTGTTACATACCATAAGAGGAGGAATCCTATTGATTTTGGGGTAAATCCGTTCAAGGTCAAGGTCACAGCGACAGAAAAACGTTAGAAAATTTCTTGAATTAGTGGTTTCTGGACCATAACTCGAAATGTTCTTAACCAATTTTATTGAAACTTTGGGATATTGTTACATACCATAAGAAGAGGAACCCTATCGATTTTGGGGTAAATCCGTTCAAGGTCAAGGTCACAGCGACAGAAAAACGTTAGAAAATTTCTTGAATTAGTGGTTTCCGGACCATAACTAAAAAGTTCTCAACAGATTTTATAAAACTTTGGTATTTTGTTACATACCATAAGAGGGGGAACCTTATTGATTTTGGGGTAAATCCGCTCAAGGTCAAGGTCACAGTGACAGAAAAACGTTAGAAAATGTCTTGAATTAGTGGTTTCCGGACCATAACTCAAAAAGTTCTCAACCGATTTTAATGAAAGTTTTGTTTAATAAAATACGGCAACTCGGCTTTTGCACCCCTGTGCATATCGATTTTTAGAATATGTTTTTAGCTCACCTGACCCAAGGGGTCAGTGTGAGCTATTCTCATCATTCTCGTCGTCGTCGTCTTCGTCGTCGGCCGTAAACTTTTCACATTTCAATCTTCTCCAAAACCCCTTGGCCAATTAGAACCAAACTTGGCAGGAATGTTTATTGGGTGGTTCTTTACAAAGTTTGAGTTTTTGATGCTGATCAAAGATTAAACA
This sequence comes from Limnoperna fortunei, assembly GCA_944474755.1. NCBI lineage: Eukaryota > Metazoa > Mollusca > Bivalvia > Mytilida > Modiolidae > Limnoperna > Limnoperna fortunei. Next base: position 33,958,787 of record OX104124.1, on the reverse strand, counting down.
TGGCTGCCAGAGCCATTAATGCGTTCTGATTGGCTGAATTTCAAAAATCTTCTCCTCATAAACTGCTTGGCAGATTGATTTGAAATTTTGCAGAAATGTACCTTAGATGGTCCTCTACAAAGTTTGAGTTTTTTGTGCCGATTCAAAATACAAGATTGCTGCCACCATGGAACATCACTGAACATACTATCCTATGATAAAAAATAAAAACTGCTTCTTCTCAGAAACTCTCCTACTGCTGATTGTAAATTCAACATGCATGGCAACATTCATAGAAACAGCATCTTCACATAAACTCTTTAGCATTTAATATCAAAATTTGCAAGAAAAGTATTGTATTAAAAAGTTTTTTTGTAAGTCAGGTGAGCGATACAGGCTCTTAAGAGCCTCTAGTTATAACTTTATATTTTAGTCAAATAAATATAATGGTATCTATCTATCTATGACTTATTGGAGGTGATAATATAATTAACAGAAAAAAATATTTCCACCTCCTTATAAGATATTACAAAATATGTGAAATAAAACAGAACATCACTACACCGGATCTGGACACATCTTAGTTAAAGGTGTTAATTTACAACTTCTTAAGCCGAGCGCTGATGAAAAAATATGGTGTTCACTGTTGTTTCCTGATATGACATTTTATTAGAGATTATCATTTAATACATCCACTCCAGGGAATTTTGTGGCCTGTTGCTTAAGGTAGTCATCCTCTATTGACCACGTGGTCTTTTTAACACTGAAGTTACTGGTTCGAGTCCACCTGCGGCAGGGTGTACTAGACTCCAGTCTTAAATGACAAGGATTGCCAATTTTCCAACAGCTGTCGGTGTTTTCTCCCGGGTACTCTGGCTTCCTCCCCCAATAAAAACTAGACCCCATGATATAGCTGAAAAATTGATAAAAGTGGCGTTAAACACCATTCAAACAAACAAACAAATCCATCCACTCTGGCATTTGGAGTTTACGTAACACTCTTCTCAGTTTATATTTGTTGGAATACCATGATTTTCTTGATTGAGCTAGATTAACACAGAAACTGCAAATTCAGGGTTTAGTTGCTTAAAGATTATTATCATAATTGAAGAAATTTTAGCATGTAACTGTTGTCAAACAGTCGATGTCTGCATGTCTCTCAAATTAGTAAAAGGGGGCCTCGGTGGCCGAGTGGTCAAGGTAGTTCGTTCACTATTGATCACGTGGTCTGTCAACACTGAGATTGCGGGTTCGATTCTCACTGCAGGCAGGGTATACTCGACTCCAATCTTAATTGACAAGGATTGACAGTTTTCTTACCGCAGGTCGGGGGTTCTCTCCGGGTACTCCGGCTTCCTCCCCCAATAAAAACTGGACGCCATGAAATAGCTGAAAAATTGCTGAAGGTGGCGTTAAAACACCATTCAAACAAACAAACAAACAAATTAGTACAAATGTAGGTTCTGTAGTATCCTCCTTCACCTGACTTGAATTACCCCGGATTGACTACCAACGACCCGACAGGTGTGTTACAGTCTCTGGAACTGAGGGCAGGGGTCTCATAGACTTTAATATTTTGTCGATTTTTTATGACTGCAATTTAGTTGTTTGTTATTTCTGTTTTATGTCACATATCAATGTAGTATTGATTTATATGACAATACAGATAATTTGTTACAACGGGCAATAACTCCTTACTGTTCCAGAGCACCCGAGTTGACATTTTCTTGGCTTTTAAGTGTGTGTTATTTTGTTTTGTTTGTTGTTGCGTATCCCATTGGTTCGTATTATCGTTTTGCACTTTGAAATTTATTGTCACTTCGGTATTCCTTCGCTGGTATAGAACAATATGTTTCTTTTGACATCTAGGTCCGCCTAGCAATTTGACCTTCATCTAGAAATTGATAATGAAGGTTAGTTGAGAACCAAACATTACGACAAATGGGATATGATTTTAATTTTCCTATGATGAATTTTCCATTTTTGTGTAATAACATTCCATCAGCACCCGTATGCCGAGTATGCATCTTCAAATGGATTACTGTGACCATACTGGGAGGGTTCCCAGTGCTCAACCCACAGAGCAGCCAAGCGCGTCCCCGAACGGCGGATAGGGGAGACCCTATCGTTGGGGGGTTGTCAGGTCATAATACGGAAAGCATGACCGCGGACCGTAGTGGGTAACGTGTTTGGTGAGTGCCACGCTCCTTGCACGATAAAGACCCCTTTTGTAGATTTCGAAAAAGAATAGGCTCATTGAAGCCGCTACAAAAGGCTAAATTTTCCGCCCCTACCCAAAACTCCATACTTTTCCAGTGGCAGTCAAAATTGTATTCCCTGTGACCCATCCCACCCCATATTCCGTTGATTTATTGTTTGTTAACTTGTTCCCGTCCTGAATATAGCTGAAATACTGCTCGCTGGACGTAAAGCAGATATGCAATCAATCAATCAAATGGATTAAGTACTCGAAAGCTGTATTTCTTATCCAGATATCCTTGATAGAGGTGTCTGCTGACAGAAATTCTATTTACCCAGGGGTTCGCAATGCCAACATTTAAGGCATCGCTTATAAAGTTGTATGGTGGCCATCGTGACGTATATAGTCGACCGTTACGGAATATCTGTTCGAAATGTCCATTGATTTGTTCCGTTTGTCATAGCCCCCCCCCCCCCCCCCACCTCACCTTTTCAGACCCCAGGTATTACTATTAACAGATATTTAGCTAAGTAATACTCCTGATGTAGCAGGAGTTACTTACCCTTGTGGACCACCAGTTGACTCGTCCCTGTTATTTTAGTTGTTGTTCAATTTTTGGTTTTTGTCTTCTTGCGTGTCTGTTTTTTTTTGTATTTTGTTTGTATTTGGTTTTGCTCAAACAAACAACCAATACGGTTGATTTGGATATTGTCTGCAGTGAATAAAGGACAGCAAAAATACTGTGATACTGTTTATTCGTGAAGTAAAATCATATGTGGTATCTTGAAAATTTATAAGAACTTTTGGACAATTTAAAATCAAGATCGATAACTAAAAATTCACCTTTGATTTTTCAACTCTTCATAGCACATTGCCTTACGATAAACTAAAATCCCGTCTTGAAGAAGTCATACATAAAGTCCTTGCTTCAACATATGACTACAAATATGTAGTTTTAGGTTACAACAGTACGTATTTTTCTACCAGCGAGGAACAGGTTTATAAATTTATTTATTTAAAGCACAGTTATACCCCGTGAGGGATTGAAGGCATACATAAACAAAAATTAACAACAAATCATATAGTAGAATCATGCAATCTTCAAGTACACTTTCCTCAGTATTAAAGACTTTTTAATAAATGGAACATTTATAGTATACTAGATTTTCTGCTCGAAACCATAGCACATGTATTTGTAACTTTAGGGAGGATGTATTTTTCAGCAGGTCATCGGAATTCCAAATGTTTATTAACTGTACCCCACTACTTGCCGATTTGTTCCTGACTATAAAACTGATTTTTTTCAACATGTTATTAAAGACAAGAAGATAACAGCTGCTAGGTCCATTACTCACGTACAGATATATTGATTTCAATTTACAACACCTAATTTGCTGAGTGGCTTCCGTTAATATGTCCTTCTGAATTATAAAAGCCACTCAGAAACAGTTCATCTACATCATTTTTAGACTCACACCTCGAAAATGACAGCACAAGAATTTACGACAAACGAGACGATTTTGATTTCAAAATTAAAAATTTTCCTCACTGCAGTTAATCCAGCACAGTCACTGGTTTCAAAAGAAAAATTACCCCCCTGTATTAGAGTATGGGGTATTTTATTTCTGAAACAAGTGCCTGTACATGTGTAATCCAGTATAGGACTATACTAAATGATTTATAGGTTTCTGGTCCAGCTGCTGTTTTAATGTATGCTTACCATGAACAATGTAAGATATTGACGATTTCGAAGTCCCAAACTCTCGTGAACGAGATTCGCCGAGAACGAGGGGGGAGGTAAGAGATATTTCTATGATGTAATTGTATATTAAATGTGCCTTGTTTGTTCACTTGATGAAAGGTAAAAATGAAAAACCAATAAAAGACCGACATAATAATCATAATAAACAGCGAAAATTTAAATTTAGATAATGATTTTTATACGAAAATTAGATAAAAAGACTTCTAAATTCAGTAAAAATCGGAGGTAAAAATGCAATTGCAAACAGAAGTAAAATAAATATCTTTATAATAAGAGAAAGTCACAAGATATATTTGGATACTTATAGAATGAAATTTAAAATACCTATAGGATCGTATATGAAGTCCTTAAAACTAACATAAATTAAAAAGCTGAATGAAATTTTGAAAATAATACATATAAGACACAAAATATGCACCAGATTAATGTATTATGTTTTGTAACTTACATTTCCTCAATGGTTACATAAGGTTACGTACATTAATTGGTCCCAGCCAATTCGTCTCAAGTCTTTTAAAGGACAATTCGTTTGTAACTTTCATTTCCATAATGGTTACATTGGTTACACATAGGGCTAATCTTATGATTATATGTTTTCATTTAGGTAACCATGGCAACTACCTGCCATATACGTCTAAGTATTGTGACAACCATACAATATATCTATCCAGCGGATTTCTGAAACATCAGAAATACACGGTTAATATCAAATTTTTATATATACCTCTACAAATTAAGCCCAACACTGTTAGAAGTAGATTTTTATCACTGTCAAATTTAGTTTACCCTCAGCGGGATTCGAACTCGCACCGTTGTGACACTGTGGCACCAATTCGCCTGCACCATGTCCAGCGGTCTAGACCCCTCGGTCAATCCGCTATATAAAAAATATAGCTTCATTAACCGGGGTGAATCGTAGACATAGTACATGACTGTGTACTTGCGTGTGACGATGGAATTTTCGTAACCAATACGTATTAATTTGACAGTAATCTTATTCAGCATTTTTGTATATATTATATAGGATGACAAAGTTACTTGTCATACAGTCACAGTAAGTAAATTATATACAAACGTCTAAGTATTGTAACCATATAATATATCTATCCAGCGGATTTCTGAAACATCAGAAATACAGGGTTAATACCCAGATAGCAATCACACGTTGGGCCAACGTTGGGTTAATGATGGCAACTTCGTTGGGACAACGTTGGCAGACTACGTTGGCCCAACGTAATTTTGCTCATCGGCCCTACGTTGGGCCAACTGGTTGGGCCAACGTTGGCCCAATCAGACATAGCCAACTTAGACTGCACACTGCCAACATCTTGCCAACATGTTTGTGTATGCATTTAGGTTGGGCCAACGTTGGCCCAACTTGATTTAGCCTGCTAAGTATAGGCAGTTTGCCAACATCTTAACAACAAGTTTGTGTGGGATTTTCTCAGTCAATAGCTCAAAATTGCCTTTTTTGTACTTATCGCATTTTAAACAAGTCAAAGGATCGGTGATCTCTGCTATAAAATACTGAAATTTGTGTTGGTATATACAATGTATATTTTAGTTGGTTGTCAATTACAAGAACATTAAATTTATGATCAACTTTATTCCAATTCAGCTTTATCAGCATCTTCTCTTCTCCTCTTCTCTTTTTTCCGAAAGACGTTTTTTCTAACCACTCTACATGTATATCTCTTGCAAATTTCAATCAGTCCTTAAGTACATTGTCAATATGACTGTCACTATCTGAACACTTAGTCCCTTCTTCCTCACATACCCTGAAAAAATGGAATATAGAATGTAAAATATATTTTTGTCATAAAAATACTTTCAATAGTGTACTTTCATTTGTCATTTTGTTTTTGTTATTATTGTAATTTTTTATGTAAACGATTCATCAAGAAGGCACATACAAACGTAGATATAGTCTCAAAACGTACATGAACTTACCTGTTACTGGACATTCCGTAGGATCGTTTATCCCTTGCACTTTCTAGCGTACATGTATTGTCTGTACATAACTCTTCATTGTGCGCCTATCCTATTCTGTTACATGCACCTCGATGATTTATTCCGGAATACTAGTACACTGTAGTATATAAATAAAACAAAATTAATGTGTTTATTCTGCTATGTATATTTTCTGGAATATTTTTACAAGATTTATATGTTTTATATTTGCATTATGTTACGAAATATAATAAACACAAGTTGAAAAATAAACAAACAAACAAAATAAGCCTGTGGAAAAGTAGGATGCAGTTAAATAACATAGTAAAAAACTGAATATTTTAGCTTAAAACATACATGGTTAATAATTAAAAACTGAGTATTTAAACTAATAAGTTCATATATATATATATATATAACTTTATTTCCTCTTTTACAGAGATTTGTCATTTCAAACATACACAAGGTAAATCCGACTTTCATACACACAATTGAATAGATAAAATAATATACATGTAGATCTTTACAAAAAAAAAAAAAAAAAAAAAAAAAAAAAAAAAAAAAAAAAAATATATATATACTGATAGGAGATAAAGTACATAATATCTTCAGATAAATAACAATGTTTTATTAGGGATAGAAGTGTTTGCAAATTGTAGCAACATGGAAAACGCAAGTCTTCGAAAACTGGATTGATTCATCAGAGTCTAGCTCGTATTCCGTATCACAGGACAGTATCGTATATAAAAAGTTAGTTGAAGGCATGTTGTCCAAGTAAACGCTGAATGTTATTGGATTTATAGCTATAATATCGCGCCAAAACTCATCTCGACTGTCTCTTGTATGATCACAGGATAACAATAAATGTTTGAAAATGTTATTGTAAAACTGACCACATTTATCACATAGTAAAAGTTCGTTGTCTTCACGTATTAGGCAGCAAATGTCTACAAGAAATTTAGCCTTTTCTCTTAGTTCCGGAAATAATTTTGCTATAATCCATGCTTTATGTGGAGTGATCTTGGAATGTATCATTCTAAATATATTAAAGTCATTGTCGCTCTCCATTCTGGTATGCCACAAATCTTCTTCTATTTCATAGACATGTTGTTTTACGGTCCTTGACCATATCTGTTTGGATGGAAATATTCCGGTCTCCAGAAAGTCACTTAGAAATTTTATCAAGTTATATTTTCTCACTAACTCCAAAATGTCGGGAACGAAACCGAATTGTTCATCAACACATCTGTATTTATTTTCCAGCAATCTTGTTACCAAGATTCTTTTAGGCAAAGCATTAGATTTCAATATACAGAGTCTTCCAAGGAAAAGTAGTTTGCAAATGTTAATTTCAGTTTCTATGGAGTACATTCCTAATAAGCTACAGCATTTGTCAGATCTGGTTCTTTTGGGTACACCCTGGAGTGTTTTGCAAATAAAACGATGTGAACGTTCCAGCAGCAATAACTCAGTCTTGTTCAAATTGTTCCAAAGTTCACAACCATACAAGGCTTTTTTATAACACACAGATTTTACTATCTTTAAGCAGGTAAGTGGGTTCAAGAAACACGGATGAATTCCAGAGTTCAATACGGAAAGAGTTGATGTCCGTAATAATCGACAGGCATTTGATATGAGGTCAAAGGAGTTAAACTCACTATTTAGTAGGACTCCAACATGTCTTGCAGACTTCACGACTGGGATACAGTTAGAGTATAGTGTTAAGTAAGGTATAGTCTTGTCCTTCCGTTTTGAGTATACTAACACGTGACTCTTAGGCGGTGAGAATTTGAAGGCCCATTTTAAACTATATGCATCGCAACGGTTTATCATACACTGCATTCCGTATTCAGTTGTAGCCGCTAACGCTATGTCGTCCGCCTGAACGGATGAACTTATGTCGATGTCAATCATTATACATCCGAACCGGTTTTCTGCTAAATCCTGAAGTAAGTCGTTGATGTACACCAAATATAAGACAGCCGATAACACTCCACCTTGTCGAACACCACGTTGAAGTTTGAACCAAGAGGACTGTATACCATTAAACAATACACAACTTTGCATATCGCTATACATCTCATCTAGAAGTAGCCATAAGTCACCCTTTACTCCCTTCTGAAACAGTTTGAGCAAGAGACCATCATGCCAAACGGTGTCGAATGCCTTTACACTATCTAAAAGTACAATAAGAATGTCACTATGTCTCTCCTGATAGTGACGAATAACTTCCTGTACATTAAACGACGCATGTAAGCTACACAATTCTTTTTGATAAGCCATCTGAGTAGGGTGTGGAAAGTCATTCTGTAGTGTCTTTAATCTCGAGAGTAACGCTTTTTCAAATACTTTCTCAACACAGCTCGTCAGTGAAATTCCACGATACGAATTTGGATCAGTCTTATCTTTTGTACCGCCTTTGAACAGTGGTATGATGACGCTATGTTTCCAATCGGTAGGTGTGTAGCAGGTGTGTATGATCATATTAAAGAGATGACTTAGATGACTGATCAGAGTTTTTCCACCGTATTTTATATGTTCGTACGAAATATTGTCAAGTCCACTAGATTTATTGTTCTTAAGTTGCTTGCAAATATTGAGTATTTCCTGCTCATCGAAAGGTACGATTGGGTGTTCTAAAGTTTTTTGCAACGTTCTTATGACCTTCACTTCGTTCGTTACGTTTACCACATTATCTTGAGAAGTGTATGAAGAGTCAAATTCGTATATTTGCTCGAAATGTTTTGACCACGCGTGACAAATATGCGTATCTGACGTATTTATTATTCCATCTACTTTCAATTCACGACATACCGTTTTGTGTTTCCTCCGGCTTTTAAGAATCGACCAAACATACTTCTGGTCTGTATCAGCAGAACCTTCTAATTTATGTATCATGTCTTTAAGGTAATTATTATATGCACTGTCTAATTCGTTTCTGAATACCCTCTTAGAGTTCTTGTACTCGGCAAAAAACGGGTTATTCCTATCGTGAACTTTACCATTAACTATCCATAATGATCGTTTCTCGGTCATAGTCTTATGGTGCTTCTCAACTGTTGAATTCCAGTACGGTTTGATGTGTTTGACGAACTTTTTGTGAGGAAGTGTATCGCTAGCCGCTTTTAAGATAGCCGAAATAATATAGTTGTAATAAGTCTCAATTTCATCTTTAGACGACGACAACGTTGGTTTAGGTAGGGACCAAAGATTCTGCGACAAAGCAAATGTGTAGTCTAGTATTGTGTTTGTTTCAATCGCTTTGGCCCATGCTACTTTCGGTCGGGTCATATCACTGGTCAGTTTAGCTGTCACGAAAATGTTCCTTAAGTTGAAAATGCATGTAACAGGTTTATGGTCGGACACATTAAACATATCATCCTCGGTTACAAAAACTGTTTCTATATCTGATAGGTTATCGACCCTTGTAACAATGTGGTCGATTACTGAACAAGGTCCATCTTCGTACGACTGGAACGTGTAAACTGGTCCTTTTCCAAAATCTTGAAGGTGTAATGATAAACTATTTGAGTCGCGTAAAAGACGGTCAACATAATAACTTCGACGGTCGTGTGGTGCTTGGTATCTTGGTCCGATTATTTTGCAGTTAAAATCTCCTAGAATAAATACTATTCCGTGCGTAGAATAGGCGTTGTACAAGTCAAACAAATACTCGGTCTCATTAACAAAATATTCGTATGATTGTGTTACGGCTGGTAGATATACGTTAAAAAGGAAAATACTAATAGAATCTGGAATGTTTATTTCAATGCCGCAAATTCTACTGCTATTAATCTCTATTTCCGAAACGTACGGAGTAATAGAAGACGATACCAAAAACGCAACGCCGCCTCTATTTGAAACTTGGATTCGCTCGGAATTATTCTCATCTACGCCTTTACCATACACATGGTAGTTTCTTTCAATAGTTTCTAAAAAGTTAAGTTGACATTTTCTTAACCAATGCTCAGATAAACTTACATTATATTTTGTGTTAAATAAAATACTCCAAGCTGTCCAAAATGGCGACCGATGTGAATTCCTGACAAAGATGATGCTATGGATTAGCGCGAAATTTATCTAAAATAGGATACTAATGACCCGCGTCTAATATGCACACTAATTGTTCTAACAATTTATAGGTCATCAGATTTAGCTCATATGTCCCACATGTGTTGAATTAATTAATTAATTAGCAAGGTTATAAAACGTATGAACGTGAATCAAGTTGGTTACTTGTTCAACGTTCAACATTCAACATTCAAATAAATACCAAAGACCTCTTCTCTCAGTTCAACATTCGTTGTTTCTGGTTCAATATTCAAAATTTTTAATTCTTCGTTCAACATTCGTTGTTTCTGGTTCAATATTCAAAATGTTTAGTTCCTCGTTCAACATTCACAGTTCCTAGTTCAACATTCGATTTTTCAGTTCCTAGTTCAACATTAGCAGTTTCTAGTTCAACATTCGTTGTTTCTGGTTCAATATTCAAAATTTTTAGTTCCTCGTTCAACATTCGCAGTTCCAAGTTCAACATTCGATTTTTCAGTTCCTAGTTCAACATTCGCAGTTCCTAGTTCAACATTCGTTGTTTCTGGTTCAATATTCAAAATTTTTAGTTTCTCGTTCAACATTCGCAGTTCCTAGTTCAACATTCGATTTTTCAGTTCCTAGTTCAACATTCGCAGTTCCTAGTTCAACATTCGTTGTTTCTGGTTCAATATTCAAATTTTTTAGTTCCTCATTCAACATTCGCAGTTCCTAGTTCAACATTCGATTTTTCAGTTCCTAGTTCAACATTCGCAGTTCCTAGTTCAACATTCGTTGTTTCTGGTTTAATATTCAAATTTTTAGTTCCTCGTTCAACATTCACAGTTCCTAGTTCAACATTCGATTTTTCAGTTCCTAGTTCAACATTCGATTTTTCAGTTCCTAGTTCAACATTAGCAGTTACTAGTTCAACATTCGTTGTTTCTGGTTCAATATTCAAAATTTTTAGTTCCTCGTTCAACATTCGCAGTTCCTAGTTCAACATTCGATTTTTCAGTTCCTAGTTCAACATTCGCAGTTCCTAGTTCAACATTCGTTGTTTCTGGTTCAATATTCAAAATTTTTAGTTCCTCGTTCAACATTCGCAGTTCCTAGTTCAACATTCGATTTTTCAGTTCTTAGTTCAACATTCGCAGTTCCTAGTTCAACATTCGTTGTTTCTGGTTCAATATTCAAAATTTTTAGTTCCTCGTTCAACATTCGCAGTTCCTAGTTCAACATTCGATTTTTCAGTTCCTAGTTCAACATTCGCAGTTCCTAGTTCAACATTCGTTGTTTCTGGTTCAATATTCAAAATTTTTAGTTCCTCGTTCAACATTCGCAGTTCCTAGTTCAACATTCGATTTTTCAGTTCCTAGTTCAACATTCGCAGTTCCTAGTTCAACATTCGTTGTTTCTGGTTCAATATTCAAAATTTTTAGTTCCTCGTTCAACATTCGCAGTTCCTAGTTCAACATTCGATTTTTCAGTTCCTAGTTCAACATTCGCAGTTCCTAGTTCAACATTCGTTGTTTCTGGTTCAATATTCAAAATTTGTAGTTCCTCGTTCAACATTCGCAGTTCCTAGTTCAACATTCGATTTTTCAGTTCCTAGTTGAACATTCGCAGTTCCTAGTTCAACATTCGTTGTTTCCTGTTCAATATTCTAAATTTTTAGTTCCTCGTTCAACATTCGCAGTTCCTAGTTCAACATTCGATTTTTCAGTTCCTAGTTCAACATTCGCAGTTCCTAGTTCAACATTCGTTGTTTCTGGTTCAATATTCAAAATTTTTAGTTTCTCGTTCAACATTCGCAGTTCCTAGTTCAACATTCGATTTTTCAGTTCCTAGTTCAACATTCGCAGTTCCTAGTTCAAAATTTGTTGTTTCTGGTTCAATATTCAAATTTTTTAGTTCCTCATTCAACATTCGCAGTTCCTAGTTCAACATTCGATTTATCAGTTCCTAGTTCAACATTCGCAGTTCCTAGTTCAACATTCGTTGTTTCTGGTTCAATATTCAAATTTTTTAGTTCCTCGTTCAACATTCACAGTTCCTAGTTCAACATTCGATTTTTCAGTTCCTAGTTCAACATTCGTTGTTTCTGGTTTAATATTCAAAATTTTTAGTTCCTCGTTCAACATTCGCAGTTCCTAGTTCAACATTCTATTTTTCAGTTCCTAGTTCAACATTCACAGTTCCTAGTTCAACATTCGTTGTTTCTGGTTCAATATTCAAAATTTTTAGTTCCTCGTTCAACATTCCCAGTTCCTAGTTCAACATTCGATTTTTCAGTTCCTAGTTCAACATTCGCAGTTCCTAGTTCAACATTCGTTGTTTCTGGTTCAATATTCAAAATTTTTAGTTCCTCGTTCAACATTCGCAGTTCCTAGTTCAACATTCGATTTTTCAGTTCCTAGTTCAACATTCGCAGTTCCTACTTCAACATTCGTTGTTTCTGGTTCAATATTCAAAATTTTTAGTTCCTCGTTCAACATTCGCAGTTCCTAGTTCAACATTCGATTTTTCAGTTCCTAGTTCAACATTCGCAGTTCCTAGTTCAACATTCGTTGTTTCTGGTTCAATATTCAAAATTTTTAGTTCCTCGTTCAACATTCGCAGTTCCTAGATCAACATTCGATTTTTCAGTTCCTAGTTCAACATTCGCAGTTCCTAGTTCAACATTCGTTGTTTCTGGTTCAATATTCAAAATTTTTAGTTCCTCGTTCAACATTCGCAGTTCCTAGTTCAACATTCGATTTTTCAGTTCATAGTTCAACATTCGCAGTTCCTAGTTCAACATTCGTTGTTTCTGGTCTAATATCCAAATTTTTAGTTCCTCGTTCAACATTTGCAGTTCTTAGTTCAACATTCGATTTTCCAGTTCCTAGTTCAGCATTCGCAATTCCTAGTTCAACATTCGTTGTTTCTGGTTCAATATTCAAATTTTTTAGTTCCTCGTTCAACATTCACAGTTCCTAGTTCAACATTCGATTTTTCAGTTCCTAGTTCAACATTCGCAGTTCCTAGTTCAACATTCGTTGTTTCTGGTTCAATATTCAAAATTTTTAGTTCCTCGTTCAGCATTCGCAGTTCCTAGTTCAACATTCGATTTTTCAGATCCTAGTTCAACATTCGCAGTTCCTAGTTCAACACTCGTTGTTTCTGGTTCAATATTCAAAATTTTTAGTTCCTCGTTCAACATTCGCAGTTCTTAGTTCAACATTCGATTTTTCTGTTCCTAGTTCAACATTCGCAATTCCTAGTTCAACATTCGTTGTTTCTGGTTTAATATTCAAAATTTTTAGTTCCTCGTTCAACATTCGCAGTTCCTAGTTCAACATTCGATTTTTCAGTTCCTAGTTCAACATTCGCAGTTCCTAGTTCAACATTCGTTGTTTCTGGTTCAATATTCAAAATTTTTAGTTCCTCGTTCAACATTCCCAGTTCCTAGTTCAACATTCGATTTTTCAGTTCCTAGTTCAACATTCGCAGTTCCTAGTTCAACATTCGTTGTTTCTGGTTCAATATTCAAAATTTTTAGTTCCTCGTTCAACATTCGCAGTTCCTAGTTCAACATTCGATTTTTCAGTTCCTAGTTCAACATTCGCAGTTCCTAGTTCAACATTCGTTGTTTCTGGTTCAATATTCAAAATTTTTAGTTCCTCGTTCAACATTCGCAGTTCCTAGTTCAACATTCGATTTTTCAGTTCCTAGTTCAACATTCGCAGTTCCTAGTTCAACATTCGTTGTTTCTGGTTCAATATTCAAAATTTTTAGTTCCTCGTTCAACATTCGCAGTTCCTAGATCAACATTCGATTTTTCAGTTCCTAGTTCAACATTCGCAGTTCCTAGTTCAACATTCGTTGTTTCTGGTTCAATATTCAAAATTTTTAGTTCCTCGTTCAACATTCGCAGTTCCTAGTTCAACATTCGATTTTTCAGTTCCTAGTTCAACATTCGCAGTTCCTAGTTCAACATTCGTTGTTTCTGGTTCAATATTCTAAATTTTTAGTTCCTCGTTCAACATTCGCAGTTCTTAGTTCAACATTCGATTTTTCAGTTCCTAGTTCAACATTCGCAATTCCTAGTTCAACATTCGTTGTTTCTGGTTCAATATTCAAAATTTTTAGTTCCTCGTTCAACATTCACAGTTCCTAGTTCAACATTCGATTTTTCAGTTCCTAGTTCAACATTCGCAGTTCCTAGTTCAACATTCGTTGTTTCTGGTTCAATATTCTAAATTTTTAGTTCCTCGTTCAACATTCGCAGTTCCTAGTTCAACATTCGATTTTTCAGTTCCTAGTTCAACATTCGCAGTTCCTAGTTCAACATTCGTTGTTTCTGGTTCAATATTCTAAATTTTTAGTTCCTCGTTCAACATTCGCAGTTCTTAGTTCAACATTCGATTTTTCAGTTCCTAGTTCAACATTCGCAATTCCTAGTTCAACATTCGTTGTTTCTGGTTCAATATTCAAATTTTTTAGTTCCTCGTTCAACATTCACAGTTCCTAGTTCAACATTCGATTTTTCAGTTCCTAGTTCAACATTCGCAGTTCCTAGTTCAACATTCGTTGTTTCTGGTTCAATATTCAAATTTTTTAGTTCCTCATTCAACATTCACAGTTCCTAGTTCAACATTCGATTTTTCAGTTCCTAGTTCAACATTCGCAGTTCCTAGTTCAACATTCGTTGTTTCTGGTTCAATATTCAAAATTTTTAGTTCCTCGTTCAACATTCGCAGTTCCTAGTTCAACATTCGATTTTTTAGTTCCTAGTTCAACATTCGCAGTTCCTAGTTCAACATTCGTTGTTTCTGGTTCAATATTCAAAATTTTTAGTTCCTCGTTCAACATTCGCAGTTCCTAGTTCAACATTCGATTTTTCAGTTCCTAGTTCAACATTCGCAGTTCCTAGTTCAACATTCGTTGTTTCTGGTTCAATATTCAAAATTTTTAGTTCCTCGTTCAACATTCGCAGTTCCTAGTTCAACATTCGCAGTTCCTAGTTCAACATTCGTTGTTTCTGGTTCAATATTCAAACTTTTTAGTTCCTCGTTCAACATTCGCAGTTCCTAGTTCAACATTCGATTTTTCAGTTCCTAGTTCAACATTCGCAGTTCCTAGTTCAACATTCGTTGTTTGTGGTTCAATATTCAAAATTTTTAGTTCCTCGTTCAACATTCGCAGTTCCTAGTTCAACATTCGCTTTTTCAGTTCCTAGTTCAACATTCGCAGTTCCTAGTTCAACATTCGTTGTTTCTGGTTCAATATTCAAAATTTTTAGTTCCTCGTTCAACATTCGCAGTTCCTAGTTCAACATTCGATTTTTCAATTCCTAGTTCAACATTCGCAGTTCCTAGTTCAACATTCGTTGTTTCTGGTTCAATATTCAAAATTTTTAGTTCCTCGTTCAACATTCGCAGTTCCTAGTTCACATTCGATTTTTCAGTTCCTAGTTCAACATTCGCAGTTCCTAGTTCAACATTCGTTGTTTCTGGTTCAATATTCAAAATTTTTAGTTCCTCGTTCAACATTCGCAGTTCCTAGTTCAACACTCGATTTTTCAGTTCCTAGTTCAACATTCTAGTTAATTGTTAATTTTTTGAAGCGATTTTGTTTTCAAATATAGATGGATAGGTAAGAACAATGTGAAAGAAAAATAATAAGTGCAAACTTTGTAATGACAATGGAATTTATAAGTCTTTTGCAATGAAAGTTTTGCAATTGTGTTTTGATTAATGTTTTTGTTGGTTTGTATGTTTGTTGCTTTAATGAAATTTTCGATCCATAACACAGAGCCCAGTTTTATTGTTGTGGAATCCGAAGTATTAGCCTATGTTACACCATCATGTTATATGTAAACCGTCAGCACTTAGTGGAATAATATGCATTTTGATGAACAAATAAATTCTATCAAAAAGTGATAACAAATAAACGTTGCTTTTTAGCTGGGATTGCTATGTGAAAATTTGTTTAAGTTCACTCTTTAACAAACAATAAGATGACTTTTAAATACAATATCTCTTTGTTGTTAGTTATTCTGTTATTTTGATGTCAGTTTCATACGGTACGATCTGGGAAAGTTCACCTTCATTTGGTTGCTGTTAATGTGCTTTTGGTAAGACAGTATTTCTTGAGAGTGTCAGTATTTGATCGATTTCCCTCTTTGGACAACATATAATTGATTCTTAGTGTTGAAGAAGCATTTCTTGGTAAGTACATTCTTGAACATATGTAACAACGCGTTTTGCAACAAAATTTTCAAAGATGTGCAAATTGTTTGTTATGATGTTGTGGGTTTTCTATGCACAAGTACAAATATAACGATATACAATTATAAGAATATATCCCCTTTTTTATAATTTGTTTTACATCAGAAGTTTAATTCTGTGGTGTGCGGTGATACCACGGTAGTGATTATTCACGTACGTGTGCTGTACATATAGAGATGTACATTAGTTGGTATTCGGTTATAATGGAATGGATCCCGGAATAAGACACTGCCGTAGTTAGCTCTACATTGGAAGTAACCAGTAGATGATTGAGGATGCGCAGTTGTAGTCTGGCGGGAGTGAGAAGCAGACGAGAGAAGACGCACAGGTCAGATGAGAGCTGAAAACTCATAAATAGTGAGTATATGTGATTTACAATTGCACCGTGTCGGCTGCCGATCTAATACTCGGTAATCATAACACTGGCGCTGCGAGCATCATTTTTTTCGGATCAGAATTGTATTTTTTCACTCTGAGATGAGGCAGTCGACACGTGTTATGCAATTTGCACTGCGGTGGCAGTTGAAATTTTGATCCAAAGAGTATACAGAGTGTTTACTAGTTGTTTTATAAGGTAAATCACACTGTTTTATAACCGAACAGGGGTTTTCGGAGCAGAAACA
Source organism: Limnoperna fortunei (assembly GCA_944474755.1). Lineage (NCBI taxonomy): Eukaryota > Metazoa > Mollusca > Bivalvia > Mytilida > Modiolidae > Limnoperna > Limnoperna fortunei. Next base: position 33,941,969 of record OX104124.1, on the reverse strand, counting down.
ATATTTTTTCGTTCGAGGTGTAACGAAAGGGCTACGTGGCCCAGAGTGACGTCACGGATATTTGTGTAGTTGTCTCAAATCAAGTACAAGTGACCGGACACTACAGTAAACAGGAAACTTTTATTTCCCATTGTAATTTTTTATGCGGAGTAGCATTACATTTGATTATTTTCACGTGGTTTAAAAGTTTTATTTTATTGCCGAAGGTATACTTGCAGTAGGGCATGCCAGGTAGTATAACCACGGTCTTGTAAATTTTTTTAACGTGTGAGTGACACGGACATTGTTTATTTGTAAATAAATTTATTTGTTTTTCTCGGATCTTGATTTTTTGTCATGGACAGAGTGACCATAAATACCTGTCACCATGACCACCTTCCTGTAGTAGGAAAAGTGATAGCGTACAAAATAAAATAGCTGAGAGAACAGCATGGCAATTTAAGTCCGGTACATTTAACTAAAATACCGAGATTGAGAATCACCGAAGAATTCATGAACATGATAGATTTCAAACCCATGAATAATAGAGAGTGCGCACGGACATTGTCCGACGACACTGCATACCATGACGACATGGAGACCTGCAATGAAATAATTGTGCACGACCTATGGTCGCCGTACATTGAAATCGACCAATGCAGCGGCACTACGACGGACAAAATAAAGCAGGAATTTCCATACCGTACTACGGTACTTCATAAACCAGAAGACTTTGGGGACAACCAGTACTTCAAGACCACTAGTACTGGAACAATTAACCGACGAAGACTAGCCGCTTCATTTCCCGATCCAGAGACACACGTGAGTGTCAACCAGAGCAAATCAAAGTGAAATGGACAACTGAAACGCACGAAAATAAGCGTGACACATTGTTCACGGCTAAGTCCTACCATAACAGAAGAAGTTCCCCAGAGATGGTCATGTCACAACATAGACACAGGTCACCATCACCGTTGAGGAGACCCAGCAGTTCAAGCATGCCGACATATCCAGATTGTGGTAATCCACGTTCATACATGGATAAACCCAGAACGAGAGTTCTCGAACACCAAGAGAATTAAAATATGATGGGACAACGAACTGGAAAACATTCTTTACAAAGTTTCAACGGTATGCGGACAGGTCAGCATGGTCTAGTATGGAGAGAAAGGACCAACTAGGCTGCTATTTGCTCGGCAAAGTCGCAGATTACTACACCAGCATAGTAGACAGGGATCAGGACATAGACTACTTTGAACTTGTCACCAAATTGGAAAAAATGTTTAATTTCCAAGATTTACTGGAGACTTTACAATAACAGTTCTGCAATCTAGGCAAACAGGACCATTGTATCGGTAGAACGATAAAATCAATGTCTGTTATCATTATTGTTCCAGAACCATCATACTGGTTTTTTATTTTCTGATATATGTTTTCAACGTTTCATTCCCCACACAAGAAAACGCTCTCGATGGACAACACAGGAGAATTATCTCAGTATCTGAAACTTTATTATTTGGGTGAACAGTCGTCAATGCGTAAGTTCATCATGACATATACTTCTTAATTATTCGAATTGTTATATTTGTATGCTTAGACACAATTAACAGGACAAGTGACTTTACAGAACACTTGCATGGAACGCTTTATATTATAAACGGCATTATTGTTTATTAAAATCCGGTATTGAGAGTTTTTAAGGTTATAAACCAGTATATTTCATAAGATTTAATTTGTGTTTGTTTGTTTTTTCTAGGTTGAAACATAATAAAAGTTCATAACCTGACGAATTATTATTGCCCAAATAATACATTTCAACGCAATACTGAATAGACAGTAGGCATGGACGAGAAAAAGTTGTTAAAGAGAAAGAGAAGCACTGCAAAAGGGAGATTTCATAGAATTTTGAACCAATTTACGAGTAGCTTCCAAGAAAATGAATTTAAAGAAGTGTTGGAACAAATTATGGAGGATTTAGAACATGCTTATTCGGAGACGGAGAAGGGACATGCATCCTTTATTGAATTGTTAGATTCGGATGACGAAACAGATCAGGCCACGATAAGTCAAGCTAACTCGGATAAGACGGTTTTATATAAAGAGCTTTGTAAAGCAAGAATTATGATGGGTAAAATAATAGAAGCAACAAAAACTGAAGATAAAAAAAATTAAGGAAGTTAAACCAACTCATGAAAAGTTAAGAGTTAGAAGATTAGACTCGCCCACATTTAGTGGTAACATAAGGGAATATCCGAGTTTTAAACAAGACTTTCAAGTACTAATGACAGAATCGTTTGGAAAGGACCCATTTGCACTTAAATGTTGCTTGACAGGAGAAGCACTTTTAGTTGTTCAAGGCGTTGACAATGATTTCGATGAAATGATGAGACGGCTAGATATAAAGTATGGAAAACCGGAGAAGTTAGCAGATGCTGTTTTATGTGAAATTAGAAAACTGAAACCCATATCGGATGGCGATTACGGATGTTTCATAGCAACTGTTGACATTGTAGAAAGATGTTGGCTGGACTTAAAACGAATGCACATGGAGAGTGAGATGAATACTTCAACGATGACAAGCCAAATTGAGAAACTTTTGCCACCAATCCAAAAACGAGAATGGGCTCTCCGTAAACAAAAACCAGGAAAGGTTGATTTGTTGATAGGGACGGACTGTTGTGTTCTGTTACCGACAAAGATTGAACAGATAGGAAATCTTCAGTTGATGAAGAACCAGTTTGGTTATTGCTTAAGAGGAAGCCACGCTCTGATTAGGCTATCAAACTCCTCTAATCATCATGTAGTAAGAATACATCATGCTTCAATACAACCTCATGAAATTTGCAGTTTATATTTAGTCAATTGTAATGGACTGAAAGATAGCTTAGATCACTTCTTTGACATTGAAAGCCTAGGAACGCATTGTAGTCCGAAGTGTGGCAGCTGTAGATGTGGCAAGTGTCCAATTGGGAATGCCAATTTCTCAATAGCAGAGGAACGCGAGTTAAGCTTGATAAGAAAAGGATTACATTATGACAGAATGGGCAAGTGTTGGACTGTTTCATATCCATGGAAAAAAGAACCGGGGGACTTGCCAAACAATATGAAATCGGCAGTATGCCGTCTTGCCTCAACAGAAAAACGTTTGCAACGAGTTGGTGCTAATTACGGAAATGCATATCACAATCAAATTATGGATATGGTCAATCGAAATGTGGCTAGAAAATTATCGGAAACGGAACTAAATGAGTACGATGGCCCAATACATTACGTTGCTCATCATGAGGTATTGAAACCCGATTCAAAATCAACACCCATAAGAATTGTCTTTAACTCATCTGCATCATATATGGGACATGTGTTAAATGATTACTGGGCTAAGGGACCTAATGTCCTAAATGATTTATTAACTGTACTTATTCGATTTCGAGAAGGTAGAGTTGCAATAGCTGGAGACATTTCAAAGATGTATAACGCAATTAGGCTGTCAGTACTAGATCAGCATACTCACCGATTTGTATGGAGAGACCTAGATACAGAAAGGACACCAGATCATTATACACTTTTGTCAGTTACATTCGGAGACAGACCCAGTGGTGCAATCGCAACAGTTGCACTAAGAATGACAGCGGAAATGTGTAAAGAGATATACCCAATGGCATCAGAGATAATAATGAGAAATAGCTATGTTGACGACCTCCTAACATCTGTTGATGATGTACATGATGTGAGACAGATAATTGATGAAACCGAAAAATTACTTGATTACGGTGGCTTCAAAATCAAGTATTGGATCATTTCAGGAGATTAATCTGATTGGCAAAGAGGACTGCATATTTCACGTGAATCACAAGAAAAAATTTTAGGAATGATTTGGCAGCCAAAGGAAGATGTATTCACTTTTAAGGCGAAAATAAATTTTTCAACAAAACAGCGTGGGGTACGTACTGGAAAAGATTTACACAAATCACAAATAGACCATATCCCGAAGAATCTTACGCGCCGAATGGTGCTCAGTCAGGTTTCTAGCATATATGATCCATTGGGATTAGTCACCCCATTTGTTTTATCGGCGAAGGTGCAGATGAGATCACTTTGTAAGAATCAGGAAAACGGCGAAGGATGGGATGATCCAATGTCGGAAGAAATGAGACAAAACTGGATTGACTTTTTTAGAGGCGTATTTGAATTAGAATCATTGAAATTTCCTAGATGTGTGAAGCCTGATGGTGCACAGGGGGACCCTATGTTGATAATATTTGCTGATGGAAGTAGCATAGCTTACGGAACATGCGCTTATATTAGATGGCAAACAGGCACTGGTGTGTATGATGCTCGCTTACTCATTGCTAAAAACAGGATAGCGCCTACAAAGCAGTTGTCTACGCCCAGACTAGAATTATGTGGTGCGGTGTTGGCATCAAGACTAAGCGAAAAATTGGTGAAGGAAATGGATTTTCATTTTACTAAAGTAATACATATTGTAGATTCGACAATAGTACGAGCTCAAATACAGAAGGAGAGCTATGGATTTGGAACGTTTGTCGCGACTAGGATAGCAGAGATTCAAAGTAAAACGGAACCATCAGATTGGTGGTGGGTACCAGGAGACAATAACCCTGCAGACTTGACTACTAGAGTAACATCGCCTACTTCTTTGTCGATGGGGTCCGTTTGGCAAAAGGGCCCAGAGTTTTTACGTTTACCTTTCGAGCAATGGCCAATAAGACAAGAAAATATTGATTCTGATCAGTTGCCCGACGTTATTGGTATAACATTATCTGTTGAGGACCTAATCCCAAGTTTCAGGTCTGTACCGGATTTTTGTGACATTGATATAAGTCGATTTTCTTCGTTGAATAAATTGATGCATGTCAGTAGCATTATTTTGAAAATAGCAGAGACAAGGACGTTCCGAGGTGCGGCAAATAAAATAACTTCCGAAACTTTGCGCAGATCAGAACTTGTATGGATAAGGAGTATGCAAAAGGAACTACCGGCAGATTCGTTAAACCGATTTCGACGATTGGGCGCTGCAATAAATCAAGATGGAATATTTACTGTTGGACAGCGAATGAAAGAATGGATAAAGGACACATGGAACCAAACTGAGTTTGTGTTATTACCAAAGAATAAATTCGTTGAATTGATTGTCAGGTCATATCACAATGAAGGTCATTTCGGTGTTGATGCCACACTAGCCAAAATTCGAAGTCGATATTGGATTCCAGGTGTACGGCGTATTATAAAGCTTATCAAGAAACGATGTGTAGTTTGTAGGAAACGAGAGAAAATTGTGGCTGGACAGCAAATGGGAATATTACCAATTGAAAGAATGCTACCAGCACCAGCGTTCTATTATTGTGCCGTAGATTTATTTGGACCGTTCGTGATACGTGATACAGTAAAGAGACGAACTCATGGAAAAGCATACGGAGTTCTTTTTAACTGTTTAACCAGTCGTGCCGTATATGTTGACTTAGCAGAAGGATACGATACTAGCAGCTTTATAATAGTTTTAAGGAGATTTGTGTCCATCAAGGGTTATCCCATAAAGATGATATCAGATTCAGGAACACAACTGGTGGCTACAGCAAAGGAATTGAAGCAAGTTATGCACACTTGGGATTGGAATAGGATAAAATCATTTGGCATAGAGAAAGGAATGGATTGGGTGGTAAGCAAAGCAGCTGATGCACCGTGGGAAAATGGATGCAGTGAATCACTCATCAAGTCTGGTAAAAAATGTATAGAAATCGCAATTGGATCTTCCATCTTGACGTTTTCGGAGCTGCAGACTGTGTTGTTTGAAGTATCAAACCTATTAAACGAAAGACCAATCGGAACGAAAAATTGTGATCCAAATGAAGGATCGTATTTGTGTCCAAACGACTTGTTACTGGGTAGAGCGAGCTCCCGCGTACCTAGTGGGAAACTCAGTATGGAATGTGAACCTCGGATAAGATGGAAATTTGTGGAACAAGTAGTCCATAATTTCTGGAAGAAATGGAATCGTGACTATTTTCCGACGCTTATCATTCGACAGAAGTGGCACACAGCGAAAAGGAATGTGCAGATTGGAGACATAGTTATTGTACAAGATACCAATGCTATACGCGGTAAATGGAAGTTGGCACAAGTAGTAGAAGCAAACCCAAGTAGGGATGGGCATGTAAGAGATGTCAAAATTAGATATAAAAATGATGGACCAGGGGCAACATATCATGGTTGCGAAGATCAGGTAATAAGTCGATCAGTTCACAGGCTTGTGATTATTTTACCAGTGGAAGAACAATCATCAAATGAAAAAGAGTGACAATCCGCGGGGGAGTGTATCGATAGAACGATAAAATCAATGTCTGTTATCATTATTGTTCCAGAACCATCATACTGGTTTTTTTATTTTCTGATATATGTTTTCAACGTTTCATTCCCCACGCAAGAAAACGCTCTCGATGGACAACACAGGAGAATTATCTCAGTATCTGAATACCGCAGGTCGGGGATTTTCTCCGGGTACTCCGGCTTCCTCCCCCAATAAAAACTGGACGCCATGATATAGCTGAAAAATTGCTGAAAGTGGCGTTAAACACCATCAAACAAACAAACAGTATCTGAAACTTTATTATTTGGGTGAACAGTCGTCAATGCGTAAGTTCATCATGAAATATACTTCTTAATTATTCGAATTGTTATATTTGTATGCTTAGACACAATTAACAGGACAAGTGACTTTGCAGAACACTTGCATGGAACGCTTTATATTATGAACGGCATTATTGTTTATTAAAATCCGGTATTGAGAGTTTTTAAGGTTATAAACCAGTTATATTTCATAAGATTTAATTTGTGTTTGTTTGTTTTTTCTAGGTTGAAACATAATAAAAGTTCATAACCTTGCGAATTATTATTGCCCAAATAATACAACCATATTGTTCAGACGATGTCGTAGATATCAAGTTCACCGATCCAGTCCGTCCCGTGGATATGGGAGAAACGTTAAATATTGCCAGCTAGACTCAGCATCATTTCTCCGCCTTGGAATAAAGGTCCATGGCCAGCCTGTGGCTTCCGTAGTGGACACAGTAGCGGAAGTTACAATAATTTCCGATATAGTTTATAGATCACTTCCGAAGAAACCACCGATCAAACGGACAACAACTATGCACGCGACTTGATTCATTTGTTGCAGGACCGATCGATATGCAAATAGGAACTAAAACATATAGGACCGACATATATGTTGCACCGATAGACGACGAAATGTTACTAGGACTTGACTTCTTGTTAAAAGCAAAAGTAATCCTGGACTGACATAAACTTGTATTTTTCATCAATGGAAAAGCATTACAAATGGTTTACGGACATTCAGACTAGTCCCGTCAGCAAAATCCATTGCAAAAGTTGCTAGGGTAACAGTTGAACAGAAAACAGTAGCACCTCCGCACTCAGTAGTACACATGAAAATTACCGAAACAACTACAGCGATTATTTGAGGAATCGAGCGCACTCCTCACATCAGACCAGAAGGGCAAATTAAAAGCCTTACTATGGGAATTTTCTGATGTTTTTGCAAAAGACGAATTTGACTTCATTTACCGAAATGGAGCATGAAATTGACACAGGCTCTGCCCGCACTATCAAACAAAGAATCCGGCGTGCACCTGTTTGTTTCGCACAAGAAGAGGAACAACATTTAAAGAAAATGTTAGACGCTAAAATAATTGAGCCGTTAACATCGGAATGGGCGTCAGCACCAGTCTTAGTAAGAAAGCGAGACGGTACTGTCCGCTGATGTATTGACTACCGGAAATTAAACTCAGTCACGAAGAAAGACGTTTACCCGTTTCCACTTATAGATGAATGCTTGGACACATTAGCTGGAAATAACTGGTTTTCAAAGTCAGATGCAAACAGCGCCTATTACCAAATTAGTGAAGGAGCCAGACAAGGAGAAAACCGCCTTTATCACTAAGTATGGACTTTCTAATTTTGTACGTAAGAGCTTTGGACTGTGTAATGTGCCAGGAACGTATGCTATGACGATGAACCTTGTTTTAGGTGGATTGACATGGAATGTAGTTCTAGCATTCCTGGACGACATTTTAGTGTTAGGAAAAACATACGAGGACCATTATATAACCTTCGATCTGTACTTGAACGTTTCAGGCAGCACGGTTTAAAGTTGAAACCGCGAAAATGCGACCTGTTCAAAAATGAGAATGATGACTTTTTATGGAGAAAAGTTAATAAAGATGGTATGGCAATAGAAGACGAATATATTGATGTAGTTAAAAGGGGACTGGATGCCTCAACACCCACAGAGGTGGAACAGTTTTTAGGCGTCGCTACTTACCATAGGAACTTTATTAAGAACTTTGCAGATATTTCTTACCCGTTATATCAGTTAACCGGTAAAAAACCGTACAAATGGGGACATACTGAGCAAGATGCGTTTGATAAATTGAAACTATTACCGACGACTACGCATTTTTTAGCGCTACCGAATAGCATGGATCCGTTTCTATATTGGATACGGATGCCTCGAACTGTGCTATTGGCGCAGAATTAATTCAAGTTTAAAATGGAGTTGAACGTACAGTGGCGTATGGAAGCTGTTCATTGAGTAATGAACAGAAAAAATATTGTACAACACGTAAGGAGCAACTTGCAGTCGTGAAATTTACCAGACAATACAGACAATACTTACTTGGCCGAGAATTTACAGTTAGAACCGACCACAGCAGCCTGACCTGGCTACTCAATTTTAAGGAGCCACTGGGACAAATCGCTAGATGGTTGGAAGAGCTAAGCCAGTATCACATGACAGTACAACATCGACCGGGTAAGACACACCTTAATGCAGATGCATTATCACGCATACCGGAAATGATGTGTACAGAAATGAGGAAAGAAGCAGGTAACTTGCTAAAAACAGCCTACCTTGTGGGGAATGTCATTATTGTACCCGTGCTCACCAAAATTGGCTTGGATTCCAGGAGCAAGTGGACAATGTTATACCGTTAGCATCGTTACCGGAGGATCAAAGAGAAAAAAGGCTGAACCAGACAAACCAGTACAAATACACGTTCAGGGCATAGTACTACCGGACACCTTGATTACACAAGATACCTTGATTACACCAGTTAATTCATTACCACCGGACAATTCAGTAGAACCGGACTATTCACTATCACCCCGTATTGACGGGGAGACACCAAACGTGACAAGTCACGGGATCTTAAATTTGACCGAAATACAGGACATGACACAGACACCTACAAAAGACATTACCAGCTTTATGTCACAGTTTAATTGAATGAGTAAGCTCACCACTAGGTATGTCAGTATACGGAACACATTTGAACTCTTCAAATGTATATTCGATAACCGAGTGTGGACTCGAAGCGACTACTTATACACTGGAACAACTTAAAACTTTCCAGTCTCAAGATACAGACTTGGAGTTAGTTTTGTTATGTTTAAGGGATAAAGTGGAGCCATCGGAAGCTACAATTTTCAGATCAAGCCCAAAAGCGAAAAAAATATTGGATAAACAAAGAGATGTTTTTTCTGGACGATAGTGGCGTCTTAAGAAACTTGGACATAAAAGGCAGCAGTCCAAGATTAGTAGTACCAAAGGACCTTGTGGAACAGTACTGACTTTAAACCTCGATATTCCATCGGTAGGACTTCAAGGTTTTTAGAGGACTACCTTGAGAATTAAAGCTAAATACCATTGGTATGATATGACTGGGCAAATCAGAAACTTTGTGCAAACATGCAGTACATGTAATGTTAATAAGAAACCAAACAGGTGTACCAAATGTCCGTTAACCCAGTATTATGCAGGTGCGCCCATGGAACGAGTGCACCTGGACTTTCTAGGGCCATTACCGGAAACGAAATATGGAAATGCCCACATACTGGTCATGGTGGACCAATTTTCGAAATGGGTTGAATGCATACCGTTACCCGTACAAACAATGGAACAGACAGCAAAAGCAGCAGTTAACGAGATTTTTTCTCGTTCGGCTTCCCATTTCAGGTATTCACAGACCAGGGACGTAACTTTGAGAGTATATTGTTCACATCAATTTGTGATATTCTTCATATGCACAAGGTGAGGACAACCCCGTATAGAACTTCATCGAATGGACAAGCAGAACGATGCAACAGAACATTAATGGACTCAGTTCGTTGCTTCGTGTCAACGCAACAAGACAACTGGGATGAACACTTAGCCTAGTTGGCAGGAGCTATTAGATCATCAGTGAACCGTAGCGCAGGGTTGACACCCAACATGGTCATTCTTGGACCTGAGGTTAACCAACCCGTAGACCTACTTTTCAGACAGCCTAACACTAAAACGGATGAAACTACAGAAGATTATGTTACAAAGCTACACGAAGCTATTTGGTCTGCACACGAAATAGCTAGAGACACATTGAAAACTAAAAAGAGAACCATGAAACGTGACTATGACGTACGCCTCGTCAAGAAGCAATACAAAATAGGAGACTTAGTATACGTTTTTGACAGCGGTAAAATCAAAGGACGAGCTAGGAAATTAGACCCACATTGTAAGGGCCCAGGGATCATCTGTGCTAAACTCTCGTCATATGTTTACAAAGTTAAATAGCAAAAAACTGTATTGACAATAAATCATGACAGGTTAAAACCATGTAAAGACAGAGTTGTCTCACCTTGGCTGAAACGGTGGTAGCACCGATGGCAGAATGGTGAGGATATTATAGCGGTGGGAAACCAGGAACTATATTGTTTATGTAGAAAGCCCGACGATGGAGAGTTCATGATTCAGTTTGATTCAAGTGATAAATGGTACCATGGGAAATGTATAGATGTGACACCGGAATTAGCAGAAACTTTTGTTACTTTTGGATGCCCACAGTGTCAAGACCCGGAAACGGCAGGTATTCATTAGTAATTAGTTTTATAATAGGTTGCACAGTTTTTATCATTTGTAAATATATTTTTATCGTATTTTTCAGATTACTTGAACGAGATAACATTGTTTAGAATGGGCAAGAGGGCACGTAAAGGTGATGAAGATAGATGGCCTACACCATCAGAAGCTTTTGTATCTACAATGATGCCTTTTGCCCCTGGATTAGGGCGGGGAACACACGTGAGCAGTCACGTACGTGGGGAACATGGACAAAGCTAAAAACCTGCAGAGGTGAAGCAGAAACCAGCAAATCGGAACGAAGTTGAAATGTCCGATGTATAAGAATTACATGATACTTGCAATTACATTGATTGGTCAGATTTACAAAGCCCAATGGACTCAGTTAAGACCACTGTGCAGGATGACGCAGTTAATACTGAAAAACGTGATGATTCACGTATGTGCATTAAAGAAACAGTTAGCATAGGGACACAGTGCTCAGTGTTCAGAAAACGAAAAGCAGATACAGACGCCTTAAGCGAGTATGATCAGACACAGAAGGAGTCAATTTCTCCGATTCCTACTTGTAAGATACCTACGAAGAAATTAAAGCATCATTGTTGGGAATTTCAGTCACCGTATATTTACAAAGATAGGATAATAGAGGAGAATGCTTTAGCTTTAGAAACATTAGCACGTTGGATAATTGGACCAACAGCAACTGTCCACGATTTGGCACAGTTCTTCAGAGAACATAAGGACATGTACCCAGATAATTGTATGATGATGGACAGATGTCAGATATAAATGACGAATTTAGCTAGAGTAATGAAGTGGGACACTCCAGTAGACGGACACCAGCAGTTCTCATGCAATTGAGAATTTTGATTACGTTGCTAGCAAGATTATCGCCCAGTAGGCGGACACAGTTCAGAAGAATAGGTACTGTAAACCAATAAAATTTCGCGGGATATAAACTTTCGCGGATTTCGCGAGGAAGTAACAAACGCGAAAGTTTATATCCGCGAAAAGGTTTGGGAAAATGAATGATGAGGAATGGTAACTCTTCTAACGTCGTGTAAAATACCAAATTTGTGTGAAAACCCTTATTTGGAATTACTAAACTACGATTTCACAATGACAACTTCAGGTTGATAAAACAGTTATCTTTCTTAGGTTTAATTAAAATCTGATTATTTGTCTTTTATCGTCCTGTTATTGACATCTGTTTGGCACTTGAAAGGACAAATTAATTATTTAATTATGTCAGGTGTTAAAAGATCGAACGACTTATTACCCGTTATGCAAACAGCAATCACCCTGGTAATTAACAACTATGTACACCTACAGGCATGACAGGCCATAAAGGAAAAACGGTTAATTAAATTGTCGACTTAAAAATTATTATATTCAATGTGTTGATTATGAAAACACGTGTTTAGATCATTCGTTTTTATTTGTTTTAAAAATAAAATATATTTAGTAAACTCATCTAAACTAAATGTACTTGAGTTTTTGTTCACGTGAATCAGTCGGCTATAAAAATCGATAGACAATAAAAAAACCAGAAGACATCAGGACATGTATTATTAATTGTGTGCTCATTTTCTATACAAAGATAAGTAGATCGGCGAATATTTATTTTTTATGATATCAATTTCGCGAAAGTTTGTATTCGCGAAACAGTCCATTGAATACAAACCGCGAAAGTTTGCTTACGCGAATATTAATTGGTTTACAGTAATGATTACGTAAGAGGACAATCAACAGTAAATCGGGTTTTACCCGTTAACACATTTACTAGCAGGAACAAGAGATTATATCAAAGGAGTCGCCATCCCGTTACTTCAGAAATAATTAGAAGTACCACAGAAACTACCTCAGTACAACCAGTTCTGACACCCGTCGTTACTGCCGTCGCGGGCGAGAAACTAATTATTAACAGGAAAAAGCCTAAACAAGCAGAAGTTACTAAGACAGATACAAGGCCAGAGGAGCCGGACGAAAATAATGCGAAGACACAAGTTCAGCGAATATCGGTTCTTCCTTGGATAGCCAACATTTTGCTTACAGGTTCCTTATATTTAACCATGGATAGTTGGTTGAGTAGACAAGTTGTACCTACACCTTCGATTCCAGTAGATATCGTAAGAGGAGTTATAAACTATTGCGACCCAGTCACTTACTGGGCGTTATGGTCAGACTCACAACGAAAGTTTCAATCGGGTTTCACACGCTTGCAGCACCTTATTTTAACAAAGACAATTTTGATTAGTTAGAGCAGAACTTGCAGGATGCAAGAGTGGCAGGGCAATGCGAGATCGGTCTAGACCGCACCTGTAAAAATATCAATTGGATTGCACAGGAAAGATTATTCGAGAGAATATTAACGTTGACGACGCCAAACAGACTCATGATTCTACATCTAAGGGGAGATAATAAAGATGTAACAGGATATGCAGTGTATGAAAGAGCTTTATAAATATTATCTATGCATTGCGAACCAGAACAATTCATTCACTAGCATTGCTTCCACGGAACCAGGAACACGGTAAATTTGTTAATACTTATTTCAGTCTCACATTAAAGGTTAAAGAGTTTAACCACGAACAGAGAGAAGCGGTAAAATTGATACCAGACCATATACTTTTGCTGGAGACATACTCTCAATACACGACAACGTCTGCCGTTACGAGGCAGATGAGCCCAGTTTACTTAGGAGAAGTAGCTTCGATAGTAGCATGGATACGAAACCAACCAGTGGCAGAAATTTTGCACTTGACACCACAAAATGGACAATATTTGTATAAATGACCAGTTCGCAGAGGCAACTGATGAGAACCTGTGGATTAGGATAGACGTTAATTAATTGAGAACCTGTTGATCAGGATATAGGTTGATTTTTTCAGCAGGGGCTGAATAATCGTTGTGTCTAACTTTTTATTCACGCAGAGGCTGAATAAACTTTATTATTTTGTCCAGCAGAGGAGCTGGACAGGCGTTTTATATCAAATTCAGAGAGTAGCTGAATAATGTTTGGTAGTTGACTTCAATTCAAGAAGAGGCTGATTGATTTCAGGATGTGATTATGTAGTGTTCAACTTCAGTTCAGATATAGGCTGAATTAACTTTTGTATTGGACTCTCCTGCTGAGGAATTTATTGTTTGAAATGTCTATGATTTAATCCGTGTTCAGAGGAACAATGTAAATTGTATTTTAAGTCAACATGTGATTGAGTGTTAATTTGGTGATTCAACAATTTGTCGTGGTAATGGTGCATTGTACTGAAGGTAGAAATTTCTCCGTTACTCAGAGAACCGGAGAACTGTGTATAGATGAACTTTACGTTGTTGACAACGTTAATGGTATTATAACCCCGTGGTAGGACCAAACGGGGGGAGGGGTATATGAAATTAAGGGAGTATGGGACCCGCTTTTTCAAGTGGGGGAGTGTGGTGTGCGGTGACACCACGGTAGTGATTATTCACGTACGTGTGCTGTACATATAGTGATGTACATTAGTTGGTATTCGGTTATACCGTAATGGAATGGATCCCGGAATAAGACACTGCCGTAGTAAGCTCCACATTGGAAGTAACCAGTAGGTGAGTGAGGATGCGCAGTTGTAGTCTGGCGGGAGTGAGAAGCAGACGAGAGAAGACGCACAGTTCAGCTGAAAGCTGACAACTGATAAATAGTGAGCAAATGTGATTTACAATTGCCCCGTCTCGGCAGCCGATCTAATACTCGGTATTCACAACAATGCAAAACGGGTTGGAGTTGTCAATCAGATTTGCAACAAGAACGCATTTTGCAATAACCCGTTTTGCAATAAAATTTTCAGACAAGTAAAAATAGTTCTTTTTGATGTTGTAGATCGATTTTCTGTTCACAAGTACAAAATATAACGATATACAATTGTAAGTATATATCCTCCTTTTATCATATTTTCTTCATCAAGTTTATTGCAAAACGGGTTGGAGTAGTCAACCCGTTTTGCAAAAAGAACGCATTTTGCAATGAAATTGTCAAACATGTACAAATCGTACTTTATAATGTTGTGGATTATCTATCCAAAAGTACAAATATAACGATATACTACTATAAGTATATATATCCTCTGATTCATCATATTTGTAACATCAGAAGTTTATTGGCAAACGGGTTGGAGTGGTCAACCCGTTTTGCAATAAGAACGCATTTTACAATAACCCGTTATTTTAAATAAAATTGAAAACATTTAAAAATCGTTCCTTTTGATGTTGTAAATTTTCTATGCACAAGTACAAATATAACGATATACTATTATAAGTATATATCCTCTGTTTCATCATATTTTGTAACATCAGAAGTTTATTAGCAAACGGGTTGGGGTGGTCAGCCCGTTTTGCAATAAGAACGCATTTTGCTATAAAAATATTTCTAAACGAAACATTAAATTAATGAAACTACATATCGTTCCTTGTCAGCTTATCTAAGAACTATTGTGAATATAAATATATATCAGCACCTATACCATCGAATTTCTGATATATACATTGCGACATCAAAAGTTTATTGCACAACCGGTTTGAGTAGTCTATATATCTTTATTTTCAATGAACCAGAATCAATCGTACAGAGATTAAACATACAGTTAATACAATATACAAAGGTACAAAGAGAAATGGAGGTACAGAGAGAAAACAAACAATAAACAATGTCAATATTTGTTCAGTGAAGAAAAAAGCATAAAAAGACTACCCTGGAGAATCTATCTTTTTCAATACAATTCTAATAAACTTGCATAGTTTTGAACAAATTATCAAATTAGTGCTTTGTTGAGAAGTTTTAATTATACTCTACGTAATAAAAATAACGTCAACCAGCGATCGTGGTAGGTTGGTTAAGGTATCAACAGTGCTATTGCCATATTTAATGAGGGTGTTTGTCAAATGGTTCAATTGATTAACAAATAATGTCACTCACTTTAGTCATATATGCTTGTGTTAATGATATGGTTTTGCCACATTTAGTAATGTAAACAATTAGACAGAGCAGCCCCGGGTGGCGGATAGGGGAGAGCCTGTCGTTGGAGGTTGTCTAGTCATAATACGGAAAGCCTGGTCGTGGACCGTGGTAGGTGATGTGTTTGGAGAGTGCCACGTTTCTTGAACGATAAAGACCTCTTTTATAGATTTGAAAAAAAATATGCTCATTGTAGCCGCAACCCATACTCCATTTTTTGCAGTGGCAGTCAGACATTTCCATCCCTTTTTCACATTGATTTATTTTTTTAAACTTGTTCTCGTACTGGATACAGCTAAAATATTACTCGCTGGACATAAAGCAAACATCCAACTAATCAATATAATTGTGTTAACCCAAAAAATATAACATGCTTTTGTTCATCTGAGACTGCAGGTGCAATGCAGACATTGTCGCTCTGTGGCCGTAACATCCCATGACCTCGCTGCAAGTGATGGAAATTGCATCCTATTTTTTTCTTTACAAGCAGCGAAGCCTTCTTCCAACCTTTGTCAGCCTACTCTTACGAAAGCTTCCGAAATTATACTAAGAATTGGCAACCTTTTTTGTTAATTTACTTTATTGTATTGACGCTTTGCTGCTAATACATTTTGTGGAACGAACTGAGTTATTCGTTATGGCCAGTATAGTATATTAGTACAACAGTCCGTGTGCCTATATTTATAAGTAACACACACAATGCGAACTACTTGAAAGGCAAGTCCTGTTCTGTACCGTATACGTAGATCTACAAAAGTTGAAAATAAGTACTATACGAGCATTAGAACGAATTTAATCGTACCCTCGCTTTTTTTTAAATGTATTTGTATTGGTAAACATTTGTCTTTCCAACGCTTTGCGTTTTTTATTACCGTTCTCTTCTGAAAGTTGAGATATTAAGATAATTAATTCTCGCCTTCCACTTTCGTCTATATTTGTAACGCTTTACATGATATGACAAAATTTTTAATAAAACAAATACACCTATAACATATAAATCGAACATCTCTGGATATGAAATTAGCCCATACCTGTTCTTGTTGATTACGTTTACTACATGCAAAACATTAAGAAACTCGAAGCTGAATGGCGTGTTGCATCTTGGGTAATACATATGTAAATTACTGGATTCTTACTACGGAATGGTTGTTATAGTATGCAAATTAGCATGTTTATAATAAAATTAGGTCACATTATCCATATGTATACGGAAAATGATCAACGTAGCATTTTCCACGTGTATCTCCACAGACAAAAACGAAATTTCTTCAATAAGATCGTTTCCAGTTAGTTTCGCAATGTCTGAAGCTTTACTACGTAAAGAAGATGAATATAATTTTTAAATTTTGTATAAATAGACCGAAATTAGAATTTTTTATTTGCTACCTTTCGAACAATATGAATAAATTCTACCGTTAATCCGACAAATCACAAAACTAACTGCGGATTTCAACGGCAGTACAATTCGGCTTATGATAAATGAAGCCTTTTTTTTTCCTTTTACTAATTCTCCCTTTTTAGATTGTGATATACTACTTTACTTCCCTATCAAATTCGATCCAGTATTTCCGTATTTATTGTAATCCTTTAGATTTTAATACTTACACCTTCTTCAGTCATTGGTGACAAAATGGGCATGTTTACTTGTAAGCAATCAAGTGTTGTTTACTATTTAATTTATACACACGACATGTTATCTTTTATTCATACTATAAATGTAATTGACTTTTCTTCGTTTTTATCTGATGTACATAACCCTATTGAGCTCTGTGTAAAATTACTATGGAAACCTGCTGACGACCCCCCCCCCCACCCCCATCTGAAGGTGAACAAAATGATTTCAATGGTATGACTAATGGGATGCTGATAAAGTAGAATCCTTCATAGAAAATATTGACATTCATAAGGTTGGGCAATTGATAGGTGAGTTGGATGTAGTCAACACCGACAATTTATCTCAAGATAAAATTGACGCGCTGATCGAGAAAACAAACGATCTTCTCGTTACTTCGGAAGAACAAATTTTCCGAACTTATGAGCAAAGCATTAATAATGGTAAACAATCTTCGAAAAAAAACAACTTAAAGTAAACACATCATCACAGGTCAACGTTTAAAGAAAGAAAAGTCACTTTGACATGTGTCAAACGCAAAAAATAATCAGTAAGTCGTGTAACCACCAATCTCCTCTTGCTGTTGACTAAACGACGAAGTGTACCATGTGGTTAATTCTGCCACTCATTTAGAATAGCAACACGTAGTTCTTGGACATTTTGACAAGCAGGTGCACTATTATTGATTTTACGGCAAATGATATCCCACAAATGTTTACTTGGATTCATATCGGGTGACATGGATGGCCACGGAAGATGCTCAATAGCTTCCCTTTCGATACAATCACGTACAACTGCAGCTCGGTGATTTCTTGCTGTCATCCATTTAGATGGGTCTGTTACCAAGTGCATGATTGTTTAAATGTGGCACAATAATATCGTTAATGATGTCATTTCGACATTTCTGTCAACCACATACAGATTCAGTTTACAATCGTATGTAAAGCCTCCCCACACTGTAACACCACCACCGCCGAACGCTGTGCTGCCTCGTTGTCTCCCATCAATATGACGAAGAAGGAATCTGCTTTCGTCGGTCCAGTGTACTCGCCGCCAGCTTCGAAAATTCCAATGGTGGTGATTTCGTGCCCACTCTAAACGTGCTAGGCGATGTCTCTGTGTCAACGGTGGACGTTTCAAGGGACGACGAGCTCTCAACCATGCATTGTTTAGGCGCCTGTTAAATGTTCTAAAGGCGACTCTGGTTGCAATATTCCAATCATCACAAAGACATCTTGCAGTGGAAACAGTTGGCGTTCGTCTACACGAGCGAGTGCTCTATCCTCCCTTTCAGATGTATTTGGGGGTCGACCTGACCTAGGACGTTCCTGGATAGTTCCATCATCTCGATGACGTTTCAGTAGTCAGGATACAATACTAATGTGAATTCCAAAGTGTGGTGCTATCTGTCTGCTTCTCAGTTTCACTTAATTTCCGTCTGGGCATTGTAAAAATGTAAAGATGAAGTCGAAAAAGACCAGGCGTTGAACACTAGATCGTTAAGGAAAACAAGGCTTTTAGGTGTGCTCGACTACCGTATCACAAACTGGTTTTGCTATTTAAAGATTTACCTGATGAGTTAATTAAAGTAACTTTCTCGTGCTCGAATGATGGCTTAAGTACATAAATAACAATTAATATTCATTCAGATATTTGAAATTATAAAAAAATTTAGGTGTTGCTTAACTTATTGCGCGGTGTATATAAGCGTGCAACTAGCAAAGCGTTGCTATTGCATCTATGCAATATGAAAAAGAAATTACGATCGTTACGAAAAAAAACAGTAAGGAATCCTGGAATATTACAAATACGAGAAAAGACAAGGGAAAGCCAGTCGCTACTTTTTAAAATTTGTTTGATTACTTTAAAGATTTAAACAGTGGCGACGATATCGATAACGCGGAATACCACAAGTCGCAGATACAAGTGATACCGTTAATATAAATATTAATTGTGAGATTTTTGGCTCAAAAAATTTAAAATGTATAAAAGATTTATAAAATAACAAAGCATGTCGTGACGACTATGTCGTAAACGAATACATCACATATGTTATTACCAATACATTTAAAACTATTCAATATAATATTTGATTCTTGTAAAGTTCCTATTATTTGGCTTGTAGGAAACATACTTTCTTTTTATACGAATAAAGGCAGTATCTTATATCGAAAAATTACAGACCCATAATCATTTTGAGTTGCATGGGCAACCTTTTTACATCCATTTTGAACGCAAGACTGGGTGCATTTATGGACGAATTTTTACTATTTAATGAAAACCAATCAGGTGTCTTAAAAGGGTACTCTATCATTGATAGCATTATGACATTACATCTATTATTTGAACTTCTAAAACATAAGCAAAAGGAACTCATATGCGGTGTTATCGATTTCGCAAAAGCCATTGACATGGTGTGGCGACCGGGATTATGGAGTCAATTATTTAAAACTCAAATCAATGGCAAAATGTATAGAAATGTAAAATCTCGAATATTATAATGGCGAAACATACTCGGAATATTTTCCATGTAACGTTGTCGAACGACAGTTGTTCTCCTTTTACATGAATGATCTGAAAAATTTTATGTCAGTAAATAATATAACTGGTATCCAAAGTATCACTAGTGCCATAAATATCAAGCTCAATTTATATATAAAATAATTTCTGATTCTCTATGCCCATGATACAGTTTTAATGTCAGAATCACGAGACGATCTGCAAAACCAACTTAACCTGTTACACGAATATTGTGAAAGATAGAAACTCAAGGTCAATGTCGATAAAAGTAAAATTGTAGTATTCTCGAAAGGTCCAAATCCGACAAATCTGCGTTTTCCATATAATAATACATAACTAAAAATCGTAAACAAATTCTTATATCTTGGGGTATTAGTCTCGAAAACTGGAAACTTTGCTAACGCTAAGAAATATAATGTAGATAAAGCAAAAATAGTTATGTTCGATATTTTTCGCAAAGGTAGAACACATAATGTATCCATAGAATGTCAATTAGATCGCTTTGACAAAGTCATTCAGCCGATCCTAAAGTATGTGTGTGAAGTCTGGGGGACAGGTAGTAACACTGTCATTGAAAGAGTACACTTAAAGTTTAGTAAAATGCTGATGCAAGCCAAAAAGACTACACCTGATCATATGGCGAATGGGTAACTAGTAAAATCTCTTTGGGTAGACTAATTTATGCAAAGGAATTAAAACTGCCACGTATTTAGCATGATCTGTGCCTTAATCATGTTACAGTGTAACAACCAGATAGATTGGCTGAAGCATATAAAGTTTATTTTAATCACAGCTGATCTACCATATATTTGGGATTTTCAACGATTTTGTAGTATTTCGTGGCTTTATGCTTCTGTCAAGAAAAGCTTAGTTGATCAATTTTGTCAAAACTGGATATCAATAATTTAGGACTCACCAAAGTCAATTATGCATATGGTATTTAAAGATAAAAAAGAATTTGAAAGCTACTTTAACCTTTTGTAGATGATTAAAATGCAATAACCTTATTTCGCTTCAGAACAGTCAGCCCCAATCTACCTATAGAATCTGGAAGGGGTGATATACACCGCGTAAGGATAGAAAATGCACTTTATGTGAAGCAAATGAAACTGATGATGAATTTTATTTCCTTTTTATCTGTAATTCGTTTACGGAAGAACGCCAACAATTTCTCTATTTGAAGTAAGGAAATACGCCAAACATTATTCTGCTTAACCATTTGATGAGTAGCAAATATACTCCTTCAAACAAACTGTGTAAGTTTATTAGAATTGTATTGAAAAAGATAGATTCTCCAGGGTAGTATTTTTTATGATTTTTCTTTACTGAACAAATATTGACATCGGATATTGTTTGTTTTCTCTCTGTATTGCCATTTGTACCTTTGTATATTGTATATATTATTGTATTAACTGTATGTTTAATCTCTGTACGATTGATTTTGGTTCATTGAGAATAAAGATATATAGACTACTCAAACCCGTTTTGCAATAAACTTTTGATGTCGTCGTATATATCATAAATTCGATGGTATAGTTGCTGATATACATTAATATTCATAATAGTTCTTAGATAAGACAATAAGGAACGATATGTAGTTTCATTTCTTTAATGTTTCGTTTAGAAATATTTGTATTGTAAAACAGGTTATTGCAAAATGCGTTCTTATTGCAAAACGGGTTGACTACTCCAACCCATTTGGCTATAAACTTCTGATGTAAAAAAATCAGAGGATACATACTTATAATAGTACATCGATATATTTGTACTTGTGGATTGATAATCCACAATCTATCCACAACATTATAAAGAACGATTTGTACATGTTTGACGATTGTATTGCAGAACGGGTTTTTGCAAAATGCGTTCTTAATGCAAAACGGGTTGACTACTCCAACACTCTGGGCAATAAACTTCTGATGTTGAAAAATATGATGAAAAGAGGATATATACTTATAATAGTACATCGTTATATTTGTACTTGTGGATAGATAATCCACAGTCTATCCACAACATCATAAAGAACGATTTGTACATGTTTGACGATTGTATTGCAAAACGGGTTATTGCAAAATGCGTTCTTATTGCAAAAAGGGTTGACTAATACAACCCGCTTGGCAATAAGCTTCTTATGTTGGAAAAAATATGATGAAACATAATATATAGTTACAATAGTATATCGGTACATTTGTACTTGTGAATAGATAATCCAGAAATGATCCACAACATCATAAAGAACGATTTTAACATGTTTGACAATTGTATTGCAAAACGGGTTATTGCAAAATGCGTACTTATTGCAAAACGAGTTGACTACTCCATCCGTTTGGCAATAAACTTCTGATATTGAAAAAAATTATAAAACAGAGGATATATGCCTATAATAGTATAGCGTTATATTTTTACTTGTAGATAGATAATCCACAACATTACAAAGTACGATTTGTTCATGTTCGACAATTTTATGCAAAACAGGTTGTTTCGTATGTTCAAGAAGTTACTTACCAAGAAATGCTTCTTCAACACTTAGAATAAAATTATATGTTGTCCAAAGGCGGAAATCGATCAAATACTGACACTCTCAACAAATACTGTCTAACCCAAAAGTACATTAACAGCAACCAAATGAAATTGAGCTATTCCAGATCGTACCGTGTGAAACTGACATCAAAAGATCAGAATAACTAACAACAAAGAGATATTGTATTTAAAAAGTCATCTTATTGTTTGTTAAAGAGTGAACTTAATTAAATTTTCACAGAGCAATCCCAGCTAAGAAGCAACGCTTATTTGTTATCACATTTTGATATAATTTATATGTTCATCAAAATGCATATTATTCCCCTAAGTGTTGACAATTTACACATAACATGGTGGTGTAATATAAACCACAGGCTAATACTTCGGATTCCTCAACAGTAAAACTGGGCACTGTGTTATGGATCGAAAATTTAATTAAAACAAAAATATTAATCAAAAAGCAATTCAATACTTATGCAGATGTATGTCAACTTTTATTGCAAAAGACTTATAAATTCCACATGTTTATAAGTTCAACCTTATTGACATTGCAAAGTTTGCACCTATTTTTTTCTTTCTTTCACATTGTTCTTACCTATCCATCTATATTTGAAAAAATGTCGCTTCAAAAAATTAACAATTAACTAGAAACTGGGAATGTTGAACTACGAATTGAAAAATCGAATGTTGAACTAGGAACTGCGAATGTTGAACGAGGAGCTAAAAAATTTGAATATTGAACCACAAACAACGAATGTTGAACTAGGAACAGCGAATGTTGAACTAGGAACTGAAAAATCGAATGTTGAACTAGGAACTGCGAATGTTGAACGAGGAACTAAAAATTTTGAATATTGAACCACAAACAACGAATGTTGAACTAGGAACTGCGAATGTTGAACCAGGAACTAAAAAATCGAATGATGAACTAGGAACTGCGAATGTTGAACGAGGAACTGAAAATTTTGAATATTGAATCAGAAACAACGAATGTTGAACTAGGAACTGCGAATGTTGAACTAGGAACTGTGAATGTTGAACGAGGAACTAAATATTTTGAGTATTGAACCAGAAACAACGAATGTTGAACTAGGAACTGCGAATGTTGAACTAGGAACTGAAAAATCGAATGTTGAACTAGGAACTGCGAATGTTGAACGAGGAACTAAAAATTTTGAATATTGAACCACAAACAACGAATGTTGAACTAGGAACTGCGAATGTTGAACTTAGAACTGAAAAATCGAATGTTGAACTAGGAACTGCGAATGTTGAACGAGGAACTAAAAATTTTGAATATTGAACCAGAAACAACGAATGTTGAACTAGGAACTGCGAATGTTGAACGAGGAACTAAAAATTTTGAATATTGAACCAGAAACAACGAATGTTGAACTAGGAACTGCGAATGTTGAACTAGGAACTGAAAAATCGAATGTTGAACTAGGAACTGCGAATGTTGAACGAGGAAGTAAAAATTTTGAATATTGAACCACAAACAACGAATGTTGAACTAGGAACTGCGAATGTTGAACTAGGAACTGAAAAATCGAATTTTGAACTAGGACTGCGAATGTTGAACGAGGAACTAAAAATTTTGAATATTGAACCACAAACAACGAATGTTGAACTAGGAACTGCGAATGTTGAACTAGGAACTGAAAAATCGAATGTTGAACTAGGAACTGCGAATGTTGAACGAGGAACTAAAAATTTTGAATATTGAACCAGAAACAACGAATGTTGAACTAGGAACTGCGAATGTTGAACTAGGAACTGAAAAATCGAATGTTGAACTAGGAACTGCGAATGTTGAACGAGGAACTAAACATTTTGAATATTGAACCACAAACAACGAATGTTGAACTAGGAACTGCGAATGTTGAACTAGGAACTGAAAAATCGAATGTTGAACTAGGAACTGTGAATGTTGAACGAGGAACTAAAAATTTTGAATATTGAACCATAAACAACGAATGTTGAACTAGGAACTGCGAATGTTGAACTAGGAACTGAAAAATCGAATGTTCAACTAGGAACTGCGAATGTTGAACGAGGAACTAAAAATTTTGAGTATTGAACCAGAAACAACGAATGTTGAACTAGGAACTGCGAATGTTGAACTAGGAACTGAAAAATCGAATGTTGAACTAGGAACTGCGAATGTTGAACGAGGAACTAAAAATTTTGAATATTGAACCACAAACAACGAATGTTGAACTAGGAACTGCGAATGTTGAACTAGGAACTGAAAAATCGAATGTTGAACTAGGAACTGCGAATGTTGAACGAGGAACTAAAAATTTTGAATATTGAACCACAAACAACGAATGTTGAACTAGGAACTGCGAATGTTGAACTAGGAACTGAAAAATCGAATGTTGAACTAGGAACTGCGAATGTTGAACGAGGAACTAAAAATTTTGAGTATTGAACCAGAAACAACGAATGTTGAACTAGGAACTGCGAATGTTGAACTAGGAACTGAAAAATCGAATGTTGAACTAGGAACTGCGAATGTTGAACAAGGAACTAAAAATTTTGAATATTGAACCACAAACAACGAATGTTGAACTAGGAACTGCGAATGTTGAACTAGGAACTGAAAAATCGAATGTTGAACTAGGAACTGCGAATGTTGAACGAGGAACTAAAAATTTTGAATATTGAACCACAAACAACGAATGTTGAACTAGGAACTGCGAATGTTGAACCAGGAACTAAAAAATCGAATGATGAACTAGGAACTGCGAATGTTGAACGAGGAACTGAAAATTTTGAATATTGAACCAGAAACAACGAATGTTGAACTAGGAACTGCGAATGTTGAACTAGGAACTAAAAAATCGAATGTTGAACTAGGAACTGCGAATGTTGAACGAGGAACTGAAAAATCGAATGTTGAACTAGGACTTGCGAATGTTGAACGAGGAACTAAAAATTTTCAATATTGAACCAGAAACAACGAATGTTAAACTAGGAACTGCGAATGTTGAACCAGGAACTGAAAAATCGAATGTTGAACTAGGAACTGTGAATGTTGAACGAGGAACTAAAAATTTTGAATATTGAACCACAAACAACGAATGTTGAACTAGGAACTGCGAATGTTGAACCAGGAACTAAAAAATCGAATGATGAACTAGGAACTGCGAATGTTGAACGAGGAACTGAAAATTTTGAATATTGAACCAGAAACAACGAATGTTGAACTAGGAACTGCGAATGTTGAACTAGGAACTAAAAAATCGAATGTTGAACTAGGAACTGCGAATGTTGAACTAGGAACTGAAAAATCGAATGTTGAACTAGGACTTGCGAATGTTGAACGAGGAACTAAAAATTTTCAATATTGAACCAGAAACAACGAATGTTAAACTAGGAACTGCGAATGTTGAACCAGGAACTGAAAAATCGAATGTTGAACTAGGAACTGTGAATGTTGAACGAGGAACTAAAAATTTTGAATATTGAACCACAAACAACGAATGTTGAACTAGGAACTGCGAATGTTGAACTAGGAACTGAAAAATCGAATGTTGAACTAGGAACTGCGAATGTTGAACGAGGAACTAAAAATTTTGAATATTGAAGCACAAACAACGAATGTTAAACTAGGAACTGCGAATGTTGAACTAGGAACTGAAAAATCGAATGTTGAACTAGGAACTGCGAATGTTGAACGAGGAACTAAAAATTTTGAATATTGAACCACAAACAACGAATGTTGAACTAGGAACTGCGAATGTTGAACTAGGAACTGAAAAATCGAATGTTGAACTAGGAACTGCGAATGTTGAACGAGGAACTAAAAATTTTGAATATTGAACCACAAACAACGAATGTTGAACTAGGAACTGCGAATGTTGAACTAGGAACTGAAAAATCGAATGTTGAACTAGGACTTGCGAATGTTGAACGAGTAACTAAAAATTTTCAATATTGAACCAGAAACAACGAATGTTAAACTAGGAACTGCGAATGTTGAACCAGGAACTGAAAAATCGAATGTTGAACTAGGAACTGTGAATGTTGAACGAGGACCTAAAAATTTTGAATATTGAACCACAAACAACGAATGTTGAACTAGGAACTGCGAATGTTGAACGAGGAACTGAAAAATCGAATGTTGAATTAGGAACTGCGAATGTTGAACTAGGAACTGAAAATTTTGAATATTGGACCACAAACAACGAATGTTGAACTAGGAACTGCGAATGTTGAACGAGGAACTAAAAATTTTGACTATTGAACCACAAACAACGAATGTTGAACTAGGAACTGCGAATGTTGAACTAGGAACTGAAAAATCGAATGTTGAACTAGGAACTGCGAATGTTGAACGAGGAACTAAAAATTTTGAATATTGAACCACAAACAACGAATGTTGAACTAGGAGCTGCGAATGTTGAACTAGGAACTGAAAAATCGAATGTTGAACTAGGAACTGCGAATGTTGAACGAGGAACTAAAAATTTTGAGTATTGAACCAGAAACAACGAATGCTGAACTAGGAACTGCGAATGTTGAACTAGGAACTGAAAAATCGAATGTTGAACTAGGAACTGCGAATGTTGAACGAGGAACTGAAAAATCGAATGTTGAACTAGGACTTGCGAATGTTGAACGAGGAACTAAAAATTTTGAATATTGAACCACAAACAACGAATGTTGAACTAGGAACTGCGAATGTTGAACTAGGAACTGAAAAATCGAATGTTGAACTAGGAACTGCGAATGTTGAACGAGGAACTAAAAATTTTGAATATTGAACCACAAACAACGAATGTTGAACTAGGAACTGCGAATGTTGAACAAGGAACTGAAAAATCGAATGTTGAACTAGGAACTGCGAATGTTGAACGAGGAACTAAAAATTTTGAATATTGAACCACAAACAACGAATGTTGAACTAGGAACTGCGAATGTTGAACTAGGAACTGAAAAATCGAATGTTGAACTAGGAACTGCGAATGTTGAACGAGGAACTAAAAATTTTGAGTATTGAACCAGAAACAACGAATGTTGAACTAGGAACTGCGAATGTTGAACTAGGAACTGAAAAATCGAATGTTGAACTAGGAACTGCGAATGTTGAACAAGGAACTAAAAATTTTGAATATTGAACCACAAACAACGAATGTTGAACTAGGAACTGCCACTGCACGAAACAATAACTTTTAAGATAGTCGAAAGGTATCCAAAAGTCCCAATTTTGAATACATTTTGTTGTCTTTCGAACACATTTTTAAAAAATACAAAAGATCTAAAAGATCATCTTTTTGTATACCTTTTTGACTTCAAAAGTCAGTCGAAATGGCCCACTTTTGATTTGACAAAAGGTGTTGCAAAGTTCACCTTTCCAGATCTAAAATGTGTTTAAAAGGTGAACAACAAAATATGACCTTTTTTCCAAAATATAATCTGTTGTCGACAAAAGATAATAAAAAGATCATATATCAACAAAAAAAGGTGATGAAAGGTAGTCCACAGATGCTATTTTCAAAACCAAAAGACCAAGGTCATATGGTATTTTGACCAAATTAAAATCCAAAAGGTCTCCTTTTGTATTGATGAAATTACAAAAAATTGCACAAAAGGTTACTTGTTATAATCTAAAATATGGTCAAAAGGTTATGAATTTCCATATTTTGCATGGATAATATTACAAAATGGACATTTAGGTTAGGGGAAAGATGATATGATGAAAAAAAGCTGCATGCACAGGTCGGCTCACGTGGATTTGGTTTTTTCAACCTATCCAGAATCAGCATTCCACAAATGTCCACCTTGACCTCTCATTTTGTTAAAACAGTGAGCATCATTGCTCACTTACATTTATCAACAATAACAGTCTTGGGATGAAAAAGAACATGTCTAGTCCAATGAAAAGTTTGTGCAAGTTTTACTCTAGAAATATTGCTGACACTGTGCTCACTTAAGCTCCAATATTGGACTGTTGAATTTGTATCAATAGGATGACCACTAACTTGAACAATGGTCAAGGAATTCAAGATGACACAGCATTAAGAAAGTAGAGTTAAAAGTGTACTAGCTAATGTACAATTGCCTGTATATATCACTGACAGGCTTGTCTAATGGCAATTAATCGCAAAGGTGTTACAATTTTCTCATTTTCAAGTGGATAAATATTACATAAAGAAGAAACAATTTAACGATTTATTGAATAAATGCTCATTATGTCAATATGTACATTTTTCAATATGTTCATTTTTCAATCTGTTTTACAATCCAAGAGGAAGGTGTTCTAGTTCATTTCTGGTTGCTCATTTTCTGTCCTTTCTGCTTTTGGTTGAAGAAATGTCAATAAATTTACAGTCTAATTTTATCTTTTATTCTATAAATTTATCCAACTTCGAAGATGTCTAGTATGTAATAAATCCATCTTGACATTCCTCATACATGTCATATGAGGACATATATAGGCCATTAAGACTGGTCTTATCTTCTTGATATCTCTGATCTCCATATTGTCTAGTGCAGCTATTATCCGCTTGGCTTTCTGAAAAATATATATACAGTGTATGTGTGTGTGTTACAGATCTAGACATAACTAAAATGATATGTGGCACATTATGTAATAATAATAAATGTTGACATTTTGTATAAAACATCCATAAAACTGAACATTTGGGAGCTGACGGGGCTGGAGGGGGGGTCCATTAACATGGTAACAATTTGTATATTTTTCCCAAAATAACAGCAAATTTAAAATAATGATAACACTAACAGATAACAGCAATTTACATGAGAAAACAATACAGTGAGTTCATAAATCGAAAAAACAGATAACAGCAGAATCTCATCAAAGGGCGATATGGTGAAAAAATGCATTAATTAATCAGTGTTTCCATAGTAACTAGTATGTGATCTTATGTATATCCCTCCCTTCATATGGAGACTCAATTACATTGAAATAAGTGGTGATTAAAATGAATTAACAGATAACAGAAAAAATCTGTAAAACAGTAAACAGTGTTCTGACTAGTATTATTAAACAGCAAACAGTGTTTTTATTTACATTATAACAATTAACAACAATGTCAATTTAAAAAAAAAAACAGATAACAGCTAATGGTTGAAAGTTAACAGTTGCTTTCTACTGTTTCGAATTTGTCATTTAGAACACTCCATATTAAATTAGTAAGCATTTGCTCATCAGTGAAGGTTGTGATTTGCTTTTAACATGTGTATTCTGATCATCTCCTTTTTATTTATACACTCAAAGAAATTCAAGACTGAAAAAAGTATTATCGTAACATACTTCTTTTTTCCCGTTCTAGCGATGTTTTCTTCTTTTTCTAGACATCTAGATTGTCGTTATGGATAGCAACGTTTTCCTGCTTCTTTTGTCTGGCAGTACATGTATCTGTTAATAGCATCTGAAAAAAAAAAACAAATTCATTTGCAAGTACTCTAAATCCTCTTCAATTTTAGTAGTTTCTTTTTACAATCTGAACATTAGAAAATGACAGATATTGCATATAAAAGTCATTATTATTCCCCCCCCCCCCCACCCCCAACCACACACAGAAGCAAGTACAATTTTAAGTACAATATTTAAATAAAAATAATATTTTTGCAGTATAGCTTGATAGCTTGTTAAAAACATAATACATGAAATATAAGTCATTCATATAATGTGAACTAGGATTCCGACAATAAATATATGCTTATGTATGATTATCTCCCCTTTCAATTTGCAATATGGCGGCGGATATGTGT
Source organism: Limnoperna fortunei (assembly GCA_944474755.1). Taxonomy (NCBI): domain Eukaryota; kingdom Metazoa; phylum Mollusca; class Bivalvia; order Mytilida; family Modiolidae; genus Limnoperna; species Limnoperna fortunei. The sequence continues at coordinate 33,911,675 of OX104124.1, read as the reverse complement.
TCTGTTGGGTGTGATTTTCCATTGCTTGAATGCCGTGGACAAACTCAAAGATAAAACAGATTTATATATTCTTGGATATAAATACCTGATATGAAGTACTTTCATCGTCGGAGTCAACACTTTGCTGAGTATAAAAAGAACAATGTGGCAGTCGATGTCATGTGCGTCAGTGGTAAATTTCAATCTGGACATTCTTGTTTACCAGTAAACCTACTGACAGTGCTGAAACCTCAAGAATTTCATCGTCTGAGATATCAAATACAACACTAACGATAATAATTGTTCGAACTACTAAGTTCACAAGAATGAAAGCGCGTAATCTTGACTTTTTTACTGAAAGGTGAGCACTGTCTTTAAAAATAGGCGCCGAGGCCTGGCATTTAGAAAATTGAGATGCTGATTGGATGTGGTTAATGATATCGATTCCGGCACACGCGCAAACGCACGAAGCCATGTGCACTGTGGCCTTGTATTTGTGTAAGTAGAATGTAGTATCTTAATATAATTTATATGTTTTATAGTTATATATTCAATTTAAATTTTGGTAAGTGTACAGTATAAAATTACATACTTTTTCATTATAATACAATTTATAAATAAAAATATATTTATAGATGTTACCACAAAATTTTCACTGTGCTGGTGCACACTATCATAGTATCAACACTTTCCATTTTTAAATAAATAAATGGCTGTATAAAAATGTGCTTGTCAACATCCTTTCAATGTACATTTTAAATACTTAATAACTAGCACACTTTGTTACATTGGGATACTTAAAAATATCCATAAGGACATCTATTCAACTAGAATAGTAGTAGTATACTCTCATATCTTAGTAAATGTTCAGTATTTCATAAATTTTTGCTAATAGTTGGTTTTTTATAGTTAAAAAAAGTACATTTAATTTGTACTAAAATTTTGAAAATGGAGTTAAACCAATTTTGATTTTCCATCGTGGACAAATTTGAAGTCGCATATAAATACCCCTTTTAAGCCATGGGGCGGGGGGGGGGGGGGGTAATTTTGCCTCAGAAACTGATATATGGCCCAAAAAAAATATGTGTGTTTCCAGTTACCCAAACCTACCTATTTTTTTGAAGCCAACCCTAAAGGTTTTTTTTGCGTTTTAAATAACAATTTTAAACACTAGGTACAATATAATGTATCTACTGAAACACCAAAATACCAATGAGGTCGTAGTATTTGCATAAACTTATCATCTTAAAAAAACATCGTCAAAAGGCTATATATGTAAAGTAATATATATTTTACTGTGGGGAAACAACCCAGAGCGAACAGTTATCTGGTTGAAACATAAGTCAGGGGCTAACTGACTTGATACCGCCTTAAGGTACTAAAATTGTGATACAAAGATACAAATCTGCCAAAAGGTCATAATTTTATTCATCAATACATAATTTACATTCTTGTGGCTTGATATACATTAATACTCTGTATAGGACAAAATATAAAGTAATCAAAGAAATGGGCCAACATATGCTTATTAATTTATAAAATTTAATGACTACATATATTTATACAATGTAAATGCCTAGTGTTATGATACCATTTTATGTATCGTTCATTTGGACTGCTTCTCATTATCGACGAATATAGTTCTCCAATATAAACCGTGTATTTCTTTGAATATTATTTATATATTGTGTTTTTTTGTAGGTAAATATTGCTACCTAAACCTTAGCAGATTTTCGTATGAAAGTACACAATCATCAATACATGTATAACTGAACCATTGAAGCTCAGTTATGGAGATGTGTTTACTATAATTCATAATTTTGTGGTTTGCAGCAGGACAAGAAATTGCTTCGACAAGATGTCTAAATACATGAAGATTCATTGAAGGAATGGTAAGCCACAATAAATTATCAGCTTATTAAAAATAATAACTTCTGGCGAGTCTTACAAATATTATTATCTCTGTGTTAAACATGTTTGACTCCTACTCAGTTATTGATCCAGGAGCATTCATCTGATGAGATTTACAAAGGAGGTAGGGGGGAGGTGTTGTAATAAAACTAATAGAAGTTGTGTTATATTTTGTAACATAATTTACATAAATTCCATTGAATAACCCAAATATTATACTATGGTAATAAAGCCCCACCTACTCCTATGTATTTATTGGGGGGGGGGGGAAGCTGGAGTACCCGCAGCAACCCCCCGACCTTCAGTAGGAAAACTGGCAATCCTTGTACAATTAATATTGAAGTCTATTACATCCTACCCGCAGTTTGACTCGAACCAGCAACCTCAGTGTTGACAGACCATATGATCAATAGTAGACGAACTACCTTAACCACTGAGTGACTCGGCTACCGAGGTCTCGTGCTTTCATGCCAGACACAGCTGTTTATACTAGTAGGATATGTTGCTTAGTTTAGTTTTAGTTTTTACTTTTCATAAGTACTTATTTTAATTTTTACATGTAATTTTACAAAGGAGTTTACAAGAATGAGGAAAGAAATGGTTAAAGCAAGAAGAGTAAGGGGACACAAAGCAAAGAATCAAAAGCAGGTTAAATTTTAATTGAATTTACATGTATGTTCTTCTTCCTGTATTAAAATGTTTCTGCCCTAAATTACTGGGTAGATATAAAGATCAAAAGTTTGAATTGTGTGTGGGTTTTTTATCTCCCAAAATCTGGTAAATGAATAAATAATGGAAACCTGTACCAGAAATTGGCTGTCATACATCTGATAAAGTAGAGAAATAAAACAACAATAGTGATTTTTGTGTGCCGGTCATTGGGGCCGTCACATGGGATAAAAATATTGGACCTAGTCATATTTTGGCAGACCATATCCGAGGATTTTCGCCGACTCTGGTATGACACTGTCACTTGGAAATTTTGCTGTTTGAATTTTGTTTGTTTTGTTTGTTTGGTGGTGTTTAACGCCACTTTCAGCAATTTTTCAGCTATATCATGGCGTCTAGTTTTTATTGGGGGAGGAAGCCGGAGTACCAGGAGAAAACCCCCGACCTTCGGTAGGAAAACTGGCAATCCTTGTCAATTAAGATTGGAGTCGAGTACACCCTGCCTGCAGTGAGAATCGAACCCGCAATCTCAGTGTTGACAGACCACGTGATCAATAGTAGACGAACTACCTTGACCACTCGGCTACCGAGGCCCCGTTTGAATTTTGACATGTCAAACTTGTTTACTAGGTTTCAGTCAATTTTAATACAAATTTTACTTGTATGGTATACAGTCACTTCAAAATATTTGCCATCAAAAATCATTTTCTGCTCCAACTTTAAACACATTATGATATCATTTTTCTGTTGGCTGTAGTTATAAAATATTTTGATTGTTTCAATTTTGCATTCCATTTCAGGTACAGAAAAACAAATCATAATTGAACTTGAAGTGGCCACCAAGAGTATAGAACATTTAGAGAAGAAACAGTTGTTCCTAGTGAAAATAATCAATATCTTAAAGAAAGAGACTTTGTTTTCAAACATGGAAAATACCAGAGAAGTGCAAGATTCTTGCAAAGGAAATATAAGCAAATTAATGATTGAATGTGAAGTTTGTAGTCACTGAATTGAAATTCTCTAGTTGTCAACAATATGTACTAGAATAGTTAAAATATCATTACAGTATTAGGAAAATATTAAACAATAGTTGATTAGTTTGGAGGAATTTTTTATTCTGATGCTCTTGTTGTTATTGCAAAAATGAAGTTACAATGACACGCTTAATTTATTGGTAAATGAGCTGCAATACCTAGGAGAAAGCGTGCACACTAAGCTTCTGTTTTTTAATGGGAGTGTGCACACAATTCTGTGAAGCCGCTGCCCTTGGGGAGAAAGCATGCACACAAACTAGTGAAGCCGCTACACCTTGCATTGGGAGAAAGCGTGCACACAAACCAGTGAAGCTGCTACTCCTTGCTTCGGGCAAAAGCGTGCACACAAACAAGTGAAGCCGCTACTCCTTGCATTGGGAGAAAGCATGCACCCAAACCAGTGAGCCCCTAATCCCTTGCTTTGGGAAAAAGTGTGCAAACGAACCAGTGAAGCCGCTACTCCTTGCATTGGGAGAAAGTGTGCACACGAATCAGTGAAGCCGCTTCTCATTGCATTGGGAGAAAAGGTGTACACAAACCAGTGAAGCCGCTACTCTTAGATTACACAGTTTATACACCAAGCAAATCTGAGCAAGCCATGGTGTTAGACATTAATACATAGATGGTATTTAGAATGCAACATGAAATGAAAAAGTTATTTCTGACAGACAAGTCCATAAGCATTTATTAGAATGCAATATAAGAGTTTGCGACATTAATTTATTGACTGATGATGCGACAATTAGTTACATAGTTAAAATCAAAATGACATTAGTTTTGTAAAACTGAAATTTTATTTTGATCATATGAGAAAATTGATTTATATTCTATCACAATTGTATAACAATTTAGAAGGTACTGAAGCCTGTTTTGAGGCAAATTCAGGTTAGGTTGACTTAAATGAAGACAACGTTAACAAAAATTTAGAATTTGAGTAAGAAATAGGGAAGCAAACATACTGGTTTTGTGGCATTATGGCAGTATATTTAATATATTTCTGATGTTGCTGTGACCTTATTTTTGAAAATTTTATAGGCATTTTTCAAGTTTCTGTCTTGTAAATTGAGTGTGTATTCCAAAGATGAGAGGAATTACTCTGCACATATACCATTTATCAAAACTTTTAAAGAGGAATGCAAGAATTCAAGCAATACATAGTTTGTATTAGATGTTAAGTTTTGTATGAATTTGGTGATTGTTTTCGTGTAGTTAAAGGTTCAATTTCCTAACCATTTTCTTTCTAATCTTGGACAAATTTGTGATCAACCCCTTCTAAAGCGAATTAATAAGGAGTCCTACATTTTCTTTTTTCATATACATGTTAGATTTATTTTTATAAATGGTAATATTTAAGCACTTTGCTGATTCTTAGATCAAGTGAAGTTACAATAGTGCTGTATATTTTTAGTATGCAGAGATATTTGCTGCTTGAAATTTGTTAAATATAATTTAATACTGCATTGTGATATACTTCTGATGCTGCTGTGACCTTTTGAAAATTATATAGGCATTTTTAAGTTGCTGTCTTTTTAAATCGTGTGTGTATTCCAAAGATGAGAGGACTTACTAGGAATGCTAGGATTCAAGCAATATGTAGTTTGTATTAGATGTTAAGTTTTGTATGAATTCTGTCATTGTTTTCGTGTAGTTAAATGTTTAATTTCGTAACCATTTTCTTTCTCATCTTGGACAAATTTGTGATCAACCCCTTCTGAAGCGAATTAATAACGAGTTTTACATTTTCTTTTTTCATATATATATGTTAGATTTTTTCTTATAAATGGTAATATTTAAGCTCTTTAAAGATTCTTAGATCAAGTCAAGTTACAATAGTATAGTGCTGTATTTTTTTAGTATGCAGAGATATTTGCTGCTTGTAATTTGTTATAAATATAATTTAATGCTGCATTGTGGTATGTTTGTAAGGAAGTATTTTCTCATTAATGTCAAGTGTACACAAATAAAATTTATGTGGAAAGGAAAGAAAAGAAATGCAAAAAAAAAAACGAAGAAATATATAGTGACAACTAACTTCTGAACTATCTTTGTAGACACTGTTAAAAATAGTATAATAATATGATGTGGTGTTTTTATTTTGTATATTTTTAAATACTTACATATATAGTGTAATGTTCTTATTACAAATGCTTCTAATTAATAAATGTTAACATAAATTTTCTGTTGGTTTTTATCATTCTTAAGATAGATATTAAAGGTCCAATTTAAAGGTGTCATTTAAATCACAGGAGCGTTTTTAAGTTCAAAAGTATACGCCTGAAATTCATGACATTGCTCAATATTGTATGACACTGAATTTCTCATTAGTTTAACATTACAGTATTGTTTGAAGATGTTGGAATTGAGATCAATATTGATACAATACTGTACCACTACTAGGAAAGATAAAAATATCAAAGTTTTGTATTATTTATTTGATATTGCAGCAAAATGTCATTAAACTGTCAACACCAACAATATAAAAAATTCTTCACATTTTAAATTAATATGATCAAATGTCACAGATGACTATTCATCCACCTTCATTATAAACTAAATGTCCATATAACATGTCTTGTAGATGATTTGTGGTGGACTTGTTGAAATGTCTTGGGTGACCTTTCATCCACCTGTCAGTATCAACAAAATTTCTGAGATTACATATCGTTCCTCTTTTATTGGGAACAAATGTCGCAGATGACCTGTCGTCAATCTGTCAGTGTACACAAAATGTCCCAGTGAATATATCGTTCACCTTTCAGTTTGAACGAAATTTCAAAGATGACCTGTCATTCATCTTTTAATTTTAATGAAAGATCAAATATTGTCTGTCGTTCACATTTCTCAAATACAAAAGGTCAAAGGTTGCCTTTTCTACCACAAAATTTAACAAAATATGGACTTCGGAGATAGGTGAACTTTTGATAATATTTTGGGCTTGACAAAATGTGAACAAAAGACGATTTTTCGTGCAGTGTGCGAATGTTGAACTAGGAACTGAAAAATCGAATGTTGAACTAGGAACTGCGAATGTTGAACGAGGAACTGAAAAATCGAATGTTGAACTAGGAACTGCGAATGTTGAACTAGGAACTGAAAAATCGAATGTTGAACTAGGAACTGCGAATGTTGAACGAGGAACTAAAAATTTTGAATATTGAACCACAAACAACGAATGTTGAACTAGGAACTGCGAATGTTGAACCAGGAACTAAAAAATCGAATGATGAACTAGGAACTGCGAATGTTGAACGAGGAACTGAAAATTTTGAATATTGAACCAGAAACAACGAATGTTTAACTAGGAACTGCGAATGTTGAACTAGGAACTGAAAAATCGAATGTTGAACTAGGAACTGCGAATGTTGAACGAGGAACTAAAAATTTTGAATATTGAATAACAAACAACGAATGTTGAACTAGGAACTGCGAATGTTGAACAAGGAACTGAAAAATCGAATGTTGAACTAGGAACTGCGAATGTTGAACGAGGAACTAAAAATTTTGAATATTGAACCACAAACAACGAATGTTGAACTAGGAACTGCGAATGTTGAACTAGGAACTGAAAAATCGAATGTTGAACTAGGAACTGCGAATGTTGAACGAGGAACTAAAAATTTTGAGTATTGAACCAGAAACAACGAATGTTGAACTAGGAACTGCGAATGTTGAACTAGGAACTGAAAAATCGAATGTTGAACTAGGAACTGCGAATGTTGAACAAGGAACTAAAAATTTTGAATATTGAACCACAAACAACGAATGTTGAACTAGGAACTGCGAATGTTGAACTAGGAACTGAAAAATCGAATGTTGAACTAGGAACTGCGAATGTTGAACGAGGAACTAAAAATTTTGAATATTGAACCACAAACAACGAATGTTGAACTAGGAACTGCGAATGTTGAACCAGGAACTAAAAAATCGAATGATGAACTAGGAACTGCGAATGTTGAACGAGGAACTGAAAATTTTGAATATTGAACCAGAAACAACGAATGTTGAACTAGGAACTGCGAATGTTGAACTAGGAACTAAAAAATCGAATGTTGAACTAGGAACTGCGAATGTTGAACGAGGAACTGAAAAATCGAATGTTGAACTAGGACTTGCGAATGTTGAACGAGGAACTAAAAATTTTCAATATTGAACCAGAAACAACGAATGTTAAACTAGGAACTGCGAATGTTGAACCAGGAACTGAAAAATCGAATGTTGAACTAGGAACTGTGAATGTTGAACGAGGAACTAAAAATTTTGAATATTGAACCACAAACAACGAATGTTGAACTAGGAACTGCGAATGTTGAACCAGGAACTAAAAAATCGAATGATGAACTAGGAACTGCGAATGTTGAACGAGGAACTGAAAATTTTGAATATTGAACCAGAAACAACGAATGTTGAACTAGGAACTGCGAATGTTGAACTAGGAACTAAAAAATCGAATGTTGAACTAGGAACTGCGAATGTTGAACGAGGAACTGAAAAATCGAATGTTGAACTAGGACTTGCGAATGTTGAACGAGGAACTAAAAATTTTCAATATTGAACCAGAAACAACGAATGTTAAACTAGGAACTGCGAATGTTGAACCAGGAACTGAAAAATCGAATGTTGAACTAGGAACTGTGAATGTTGAACGAGGAACTAAAAATTTTGAATATTGAACCACAAACAACGAATGTTGAACTAGGAACTGCGAATGTTGAACTAGGAACTGAAAAATCGAATGTTGAACTAGGAACTGCGAATGTTGAACGAGGAACTAAAAATTTTGAATATTGAAGCACAAACAACGAATGTTAAACTAGGAACTGCGAATGTTGAACTAGGAACTGAAAAATCGAATGTTGAACTAGGAACTGCGAATGTTGAACGAGGAACTAAAAATTTTGAATATTGAACCACAAACAACGAATGTTGAACTAGGAACTGCGAATGTTGAACTAGGAACTGAAAAATCGAATGTTGAACTAGGAACTGCGAATGTTGAACGAGGAACTAAAAATTTTGAATATTGAACCACAAACAACGAATGTTGAACTAGGAACTGCGAATGTTGAACTAGGAACTGAAAAATCGAATGTTGAACTAGGACTTGCGAATGTTGAACGAGTAACTAAAAATTTTCAATATTGAACCAGAAACAACGAATGTTAAACTAGGAACTGCGAATGTTGAACCAGGAACTGAAAAATCGAATGTTGAACTAGGAACTGTGAATGTTGAACGAGGACCTAAAAATTTTGAATATTGAACCACAAACAACGAATGTTGAACTAGGAACTGCGAATGTTGAACGAGGAACTGAAAAATCGAATGTTGAACTAGGAACTGCGAATGTTGAACGAGGAACTAAAAATTTTGAATATTGAAACACAAACAACGAATGTTGAACTAGGAACTGCGAATGTTGAACGAGGAACTAAAAATTTTGACTATTGAACCACAAACAACGAATGTTGAACTAGGAACTGCGAATGTTGAACTAGGAACTGAAAAATCGAATGTTGAACTAGGACTTGCGAATGTTGAACGAGTAACTAAAAATTTTCAATATTGAACCAGAAACAACGAATGTTAAACTAGGAACTGCGAATGTTGAACCAGGAACTGAAAAATCGAATGTTGAACTAGGAACTGTGAATGTTGAACGAGGACCTAAAAATTTTGAATATTGAACCACAAACAACGAATGTTGAACTAGGAACTGCGAATGTTGAACGAGGAACTGAAAAATCGAATGTTGAACTAGGAACTGCGAATGTTGAACGAGGAACTAAAAATTTTGAATATTGAAACACAAACAACGAATGTTGAACTAGGAACTGCGAATGTTGAACGAGGAACTAAAAATTTTGACTATTGAACCACAAACAACGAATGTTGAACTAGGAACTGCGAATGTTGAACTAGGAACTGAAAAATCGAATGTTGAACTAGGAACTGCGAATGTTGAACGAGGAACTAAAAATTTTGAATATTGAACCACAAACAACGAATGTTGAACTAGGAGCTGCGAATGTTGAACTAGGAACTGAAAAATCGAATGTTGAACTAGGAACTGCGAATGTTGAACGAGGAACTAAAAATTTTGAGTATTGAACCAGAAACAACGAATGCTGAACTAGGAACTGCGAATGTTGAACTAGGAACTGAAAAATCGAATGTTGAACTAGGAACTGCGAATGTTGAACGAGGAACTGAAAAATCGAATGTTGAACTAGGACTTGCGAATGTTGAACGAGGAACTAAAAATTTTGAATATTGAACCACAAACAACGAATGTTGAACTAGGAACTGCGAATGTTGAACTAGGAACTGAAAAATCGAATGTTGAACTAGGAACTGCGAATGTTGAACGAGGAACTAAAAATTTTGAATATTGAACCACAAACAACGAATGTTGAACTAGGAACTGCGAATGTTGAACAAGGAACTGAAAAATCGAATGTTGAACTAGGAACTGCGAATGTTGAACGAGGAACTAAAAATTTTGAATATTGAATCACAAACAACGAATGTTGAACTAGGAACTGCGAATGTTGAACTAGGAACTGAAAAATCGAATGTTGAACTAGGAACTGCGAATGTTGAACGAGGAACTAAAAATTTTGAGTATTGAACCAGAAACAACGAATGTTGAACTAGGAACTGCGAATGTTGAACTAGGAACTGAAAAATCGAATGTTGAACTAGGAACTGCGAATGTTGAACAAGGAACTAAAAATTTTGAATATTGAACCACAAACAACGAATGTTGAACTAGGAACTGCGAATGTTGAACTAGGAACTGAAAAATCGAATGTTGAACTAGGAACTGCGAATGTTGAACGAGGAACTGAAAAATCGAATGTTGAACTAGGAACTGCGAATGTTGAACTAGGAACTGAAAAATCGAATGTTGAACTAGGAACTGCGAATGTTGAACGAGGAACTAAAAATTTTGAATATTGAACCACAAACAACGAATGTTGAACTAGGAACTGCGAATGTTGAACCAGGAACTAAAAAATCGAATGATGAACTAGGAACTGCGAATGTTGAACGAGGAACTGTAAATTTTGAATATTGAACCAGAAACAACGAATGTTTAACTAGGAACTGCGAATGTTGAACTAGGAACTGAAAAATCGAATGTTGAACTAGGAACTGCGAATGTTGAACGAGGAACTAAAAATTTTGAATATTGAATAACAAACAACGAATGTTGAACTAGGAACTGCGAATGTTGAACAAGGAACTGAAAAATCGAATGTTGAACTAGGAACTGCGAATGTTGAACGAGGAACTAAAAATTTTGAATATTGAACCACAAACAACGAATGTTGAACTAGGAACTGCGAATGTTGAACTAGGAACTGAAAAATCGAATGTTGAACTAGGAACTGCGAATGTTTAACGAGGATCTAAAAATTTTGAACTAGGAACTGAAAAATCGAATGTTGAACTAGGAACTGCGAATGTTGAACTAGGAACTGAAAAATCGAATGTTGAACTAGGAACTGCGAATGTTGAACTAGGAACTGAAAAATCGAATGTTGAACTAGGAACTGCGAATGTGGAACGAGGAACTAAAAATTTTGAGTATTGAACCACAAACAACGAATGTTGAACTAGGAACTGCGAATGTTGAACTAGGAACTGAAAAATCGAATGTTGAACTAGGAACTGCGAATGTTGAACGAGGAACTAAAAATTTTGAATATTGAACCACAAACAACGAATGTTGAACTAGGAACTGCGGATGTTGAACAAGGAACTGAAAAATCGAATGTTGAACTAGGAACTGCGAATGTTGAAGGAGGAACTAAAAATTTTGAATATTGAACCACAAACAACGAATGTTGAACTAGGAACTGCGAATGTTGAACTAGGAACTGAAAAATCGAATGTTGAACTAGGAACTGCGAATGTTGAACGAGGAACTAAAAATTTTGAGTATTGAACCAGAAACAACGAATGTTGAACTAGGAACTGCGAATGTTGAACTAGGAACTGAAAAATCGAATGTTGAACTAGGAACTGCGAATGTTGAACAAGGAACTAAAAATTTTGAATATTGAACCACAAACAACGAATGTTGAACTAGGAACTGCGAATGTTGAACTAGGAACTGAAAAATCGAATGTTGAACTAGGAACTGCGAATGTTGAACGAGGAACTGAAAAATCGAATGTTGAATTAGGAACTGCGAATGTTGAACTAGGAACTGAAAAATCGAATGTTGAACTAGGAACTGCGAATGTTGAACAAGGAACTAAAAATTTTGAATATTGAACCACAAACAACGAATGTTGAACTAGGAACTGCGAATGTTGAACTAGGAACTGAAAAATCGAATGTTGAACTAGGAACTGCGAATGTTGAACGAGGAACTGAAAAATCGAATGTTGAACTAGGAACTGCGAATGTTGAACGAGGAACTAAAAATTTTCAATATTGAACCACAAACAACGAATGTTGAACTAGGAACTGCGAATGTTGAACTAGGAACTGAAAATTCGAATGTTGAACTAGGAACTGCGAATGTTGAACGAGGAACTGAAAAATCGAATGTTGAACTAGGACTTGCGAATGTTGAACGAGGAACTAAAAATTTTCAATATTGAACCACAAACAAGGAATGTTGAACTAGGAACTGCGAATGTTGAACTAGGAACTGAAAAATCGAATGTTGAACTAGGAACTGCGAATGTTGAACGAGGAACTAAAAATTTTGAATATTGAACCAGAAACAACGAATGTTGAACTAGGAACTGCGAATGTAGAACTAGGAACTGAAAAATCGAATGTTGAACTAGGAACTGCGAATGTTGAACGAGGAACTAAAAGTTTTGAATATTGAACCACAAACAACGAATGTTAAACTAGGAACTTCGAATGTTGAACCAGGAACTGAAAAATCGAATGTTGAACTAGGAACTGTGAATGTTGAACGAGGAACTAAAAATTTTGAATATTGAACCACAAACAACGAATGTTGAGCTAGGAACTGCGAATGTTGAACTAGGAACTGAAAAATCGAATGTTGAACTAGGAACTGCGAATGTTGAACGAGGAACTAAATATTTTGAGTATTGAACCAGAAACAACGAATGTTGAACTAGGAACTGCGAATGTTGAACTAGGAACTGAAAAATCGAATGTTGAACTAGGAACTGCGAATGTTGAACGAGGAACTAAAAATTTTGAATATTGAACCACAAACAACGAATGTTGAACTAGGAACTGCGAATGTTGAACTAGGAACTGAAAAATCGAATGTTGAACTAGGAACTGCGAATGTTGAACGAGGAACTAAAAATTTTGAATATTGAACCAGAAACAACGAATGTTGAACTAGGAACTGCGAATGTTGAACGAGGAACTAAAAATTTTGAATATTGAACCAGAAACAACGAATGTTGAACTAGGAACTGCGAATGTTGAACTAGGAACTGAAAAATCGAATGTTGAACTAGGAACTGCGAATGTTGAACGAGGAACTAAAAATTTTGAATATTGAACCACAAACAACGAATGTTGAACTAGGAACTGCGAATGTTGAACTAGGAACTGAAAAATCGAATGTTGAACTAGGAACTGCGAATGTGGAACGAGGAACTAAAAATTTTGAATATTGAACCACAAACAACGAATGTTGAACTAGGAACTGCGAATGTTGAACTAGGAACTGAAAAATCGAATGTTGAACTAGGAACTGCGAATGTTGAACGAGGAACTAAAAATTTTGAATATTGAACCACAAACAACGAATGTTGAACTAGGAACTGCGAATGTTGAACCAGGAACTAAAAAATCGAATGATGAACTAGGAACTGCGAATGTTGAACGAGGAACTGAAAATTTTGAATATTGAACCAGAAACAACGAATGTTTAACTAGGAACTGCGAATGTTGAACTAGGAACTGAAAAATCGAATGTTGAACTAGGAACTGCGAATGTTGAACGAGGAACTGAAAAATCGAATGTTGAACTAGGACTTGCGAATGTTGAACGAGGAACTAAAAATTTTCAATATTGAACCAGAAACAACGAATGTTAAACTAGGAACTGCGAATGTTGAACCAGGAACTGAAAAATCGAATGTTGAACTAGGAACTGTGAATGTTGAACGAGGAACTAAAAATTTTGAATATTGAACCACAAACAACGAATGTTGAACTAGGAACTGCGAATGTTGAACTAGGAACTGAAAAATCGAATGTTGAACTAGGAACTGCGAATGTTGAACGAGGAACTAAAAATTTTGAATATTGAACCACAAACAACGAATGTTGAACTAGGAACTGCGAATGTTGAACTAGGAACTGAAAAATCGAATGTTGAACTAGGAACTGCGAATGTTGAACGAGGAACTAAAAATTTTGAATATTGAACCACAAACAACGAATGTTGAACTAGGAACTGCGAATGTTGAACTAGGAACTGAAAAATCGAATGTTGAACTAGGAACTGCGAATGTTGAACGAGGAACTAAAAATTTTGAGTATTGAACCAGAAACAACGAATGTTGAACTAGGAACTGCGAATGTTGAACTAGGAACTGAAAAATCGAATGTTGAACTAGGAACTGCGAATGTTGAATAAGGAACTAAAAATTTTGAATATTGAACCACAAACAACGAATGTTGAACTAGGAACTGCGAATGTTGAACTAGGAACTGAAAAATCTAATGTTGATCTAGGAACTGCGAATGTTGAACGAGGAACTAAAAATTTTGAATATTGGACCACAAACAACGAATGTTGAACTAGGAACTGCGAATGTTGAACGAGGAACTAAAAATTTTGAATATTGAACCACAAACAACGAATGTTGAACTAGGAACTGCGAATGTTGAACCAGGAACTAAAAAATCGAATGATGAACTAGGAACTGCGAATGTTGAACGAGGAACTGAAAATTTTGAATATTGAACCAGAAACAACGAATGTTTAACTAGGAACTGCGAATGTTGAACTAGGAACTGAAAAATCGAATGTTGAACTAGGAACTGCGAATGTTGAACGAGGAACTGAAAAATCGAATGTTGAACTAGGATTTGCGAATGTTGAACGAGGAAATAAAAATTTTCAATATTGAACCACAAACAACGAATGTTGAACTAGGAACTGCGAATGTTGAACAAGGAACTGAAAAGTCGAATGTTGAACTAGGAACTGCGAATGTTGAACGAGGAACTAAAAATTTTGAATATTGAACCAGAAACAACGAATGTTGAACTAGGAACTGCGAATGTTGAACTAGGAACTGAAAAATCGAATGTTGAACTAGGAACTGCGAATGTTGAACGAGGAACTAAAAATTTTGAATATTGAACCAGAAACAACGAATGTTAAACTGGGAACTGCGAATGTTGAACCAGGAACTGAAAAATCGAATGTTGAACTAGGAACTGTGAATGTTGAACGAGGAACTAAAAATTTTGAATATTGAACCACAAACAACGAATGTTGAACTAGGAACTGCGAATGTTGAACTAGGAACTGAAAAATCGAATGTTGAACTAGGAACTGCGAATGTTGAACGAGGAACTAAATATTTTGAGTATTGAACCAGAAACAACGAATGTTGAACTAGGAACTGCGAATGTTGAACTAGGAACTGAAAAATCGAATGTTGAACTAGGAACTGCGAATGTTGAACGAGGAACTAAAAATTTTGAATATTGAACCACAAACAACGAATGTTGAACTAGGAACTGCGAATGTTGAACTAGGAACTGAAAAATCGAATGTTGAACTAGGAACTGCGAATGTTGAACGAGGAACTAAAAATTTTGAATATTGAACCAGAAACAACGAATGTTGAACTAGGAACTGCGAATGTTGAACGAGGAACTAAAAATTTTGAATATTGAACCAGAAACAACGAATGTTGAACTAGGAACTGCGAATGTTGAACTAGGAACTGAAAAATCGAATGTTGAACTAGGAACTGCGAATGTTGAACGAGGAACTAAAAATTTTGAATATTGAACCACAAACAACGAATGTTGAACTAGGAACTGCGAATGTTGAACTAGGAACTGAAGAATCGAATGTTGAACTAGGAACTGCGAATGTTGAACGAGGAACTAAAAATTTTGAATATTGAACCACAAACAACGAATGTTGAACTAGGAACTACGAATGTTGAACCAGGAACTAAAAAATCGAATGATGAACTAGGAACTGCGAATGTTGAACGAGGAACTAAAAATTTTGAATATTGAACCAGAAACAACGAATGTTGAACTAGGAACTGCGAATGTTGAACTAGGAACTGAAAAATCGAATGTTGAACTAGGAACTGCGAATGTTGAACGAGGAAGTAAAAATTTTGAATATTGAATCACAAACAACGAATGTTGAACTAGGAACTGCGAATGTTGAACTAGGAACTGAAAAATCGAATTTTGAACTAGGAACTGCGAATGTTGAACGAGGAACTAAAAATTTTGAATATTGAACCACAAACAACGAATGTTGAACTAGGAACTGCGAATGTTGAACTAGGAACTGAAAAATCGAATGTTGAACTAGGAACTAAAAATTTTGAATATTGAACCAGAAACAACGAATGTTGAACTAGGAACTGCGAATGTTGAACGAGGAACTAAACATTTTGAATATTGAACCACAAACAACGAATGTTGAACTAGGAACTGCGAATGTTGAACCAGGAACTAAAAAATCGAATGTTGAACTAGGAACTGCGAATGTTGAACGAGGAACTGAAAATTTTGAATATTGAACCAGAAACAACGAATGTTGAACTAGGAACTGCGAATGTTGAACTAGGAACTGAAAAATCGAATGTTGAACTAGGAACTACAAATGTTGAACGAGGAACTTAAAATTTTGAATATTGAACCACAAAAAACGAATGTTGAACTAGGAACTGTGAATGTTGAACGAGGAACTAAAAATTTTGAATATTGAACCACAAACAACGAATGTTGAACTAGGAACTGCGAATGTTGAACTAGGAACTGAAAAATCGAATGTTGAACTAGGAACTGCGAATGTTGAACGAGGAACTAAAAATTTTTAGTATTGAACCAGAAACAACGAATGTTGAACTAGGAACTGCGAATGTTGAACTAGGAACTGAAAAATCGAATGTTGAACTAGGAACTGCGAATGTTGAACGAGGAACTAAAAATTTTGAATATTGAACCACAAACAACGAATGTTGAACTAGGAACTGCGAATGTTGAAAAAGGAACTGAAAAATCGAATGTTGAACTAGGAACTGCGAATGTTGAACGAGGAACTAAAAATTTTGAATATTGAACCACAAACAACGAATGTTGAACTAGGAACTGCGAATGTTGAACGAGGAACTAAAAATTTTTAATATTGAACCACAAACAACGAATGTTGAACTAGGAACTGCGAATGTTGAACCAGGAACTAAAAAATCGAATGTTGAACTAGGAACTGCGAATGTTGAACGAGGAACTGAAAATTTTGAATATTGAACCAGAAACAACGAATGTTGAACTAGGAACTGCGAATGTTGAACTAGGAACTGAAAAATCGAATGTTGAACTAGGAACTACAAATGTTGAACGAGGAACTAAAAATTTTGAATATTGAACCACAAACAACGAATGTTGAACCAGGAACTGCGAATGTTGAACTAGGAACTGAAAAATCGAATGTTCAAGTAGGAACTGCGAATGTTGAACGAGGAACTAAAAATTTTGAGTATTGAACCAGAAACAACGAATGTTGAACTAGGAACTGCGAATGTTGAACTAGGAACTGAAAAATCGAATGTTGAACTAGGAACTGCGAATGTTGAAAGAGGAACTAAAAATTTTGAATATTGAACCACAAACAACGAATGTTGAACTAGGAACTGCGAATGTTGAACTAGGAACTGAGTGTAAATGTTAAACTGAGAGAAGAGGATTTTGGTATTTATTTGAATGTTGAATGTTGAACGTTGAACAAGTAACCAACTTGATTCACGTAACGTATGATCTAAATGCACTCATATTTGATTAATAACTGCTTTTTATGTCATATATTTCCATTGTTTAATAATCGAGCATTAATTTTTGTGTGTGGACATTTTATTTTGGGGTGACGTTGGAACGCCAACAGTTGGTCAGGTTACGATGGGCCAACGTTGGGTCGATGTTGGAAAGCCAACAGTTGGTCACGTTACGATGGGCCAACGTTGGGTCGATGTTGGAAAGCCAACAGTTGGTCACCTTACAATGGGCCAACGTTGGGTCGATGTTGGAAAGCCAACAGTTGGTCACATTACGATGGGTCAACGTTGTGTTATAATTATGTTATTGATACTGGTTAGTGAAATCAGAGCAGCTGTATATTGACATGTTATTAATTGATTCATTGCCCACCTGAAGTTAGCATCGAAGGCCCGAGTAAAGAACAAGAGGCTCAATATGTCTAAAGGTACCGGAGCATCTGGGCCGTGTAGAATTGAAGTTAAACCGGTCGAGAAGACAAAGAAACCTGCGATACAAAAGCTGGCGGAGAAAAGAAAGCAGCTAAACCAAAATCTAAAAATCCAAAAGGCAGAGAAACCTACAGCGAAGAAGGCCGCTAAAACCAAGAAGGCAGTAGAGTCTCACAAGACGAAGGCAGCAAAATACGAAGCGAAAGTGACACCAAAGAAGATTTCAAGTTAATTTCTGTTGACAATGACACTTTGAATCTTGGAGTTTGGATTTATGATATTTTTGCATGAACTCACATAATCACAGACGATATATTGCATGCTTTTGTATTATTGTATTGTAATCTTTAATGTTTTATGGCTACTCGTGTATTTGCGCATGTTATTTGTATTTTTTTTAAATTAATTTGTTTTAATGAATTGTCTTTTTGCACATTTCAGTAACTGGTTAATTAACTTTGATTTTAGTTTTGATTGTTTTGATGTTTAATATTGCATTTTGTTTAATTGTTTACTCAATTGTTTCCCGGACTACACGTGTTCTTGATAGTTTGTATTTGGTGTTTGCATTTTATATAACTGAATATAGATGTTTTAGGATTGTTAAGTTAGTATGATGTTTATAGCAAATGCTAGTAGGTCTGTGATGTAAATGATGAATGCAAATCTAGAAATTACCTTCATTTTTAATAATATTTTCTTAGTACGTAAGTTTGTTTGTAAGAGAGTAACTTTGCGCTAGGTTACTTGAAAGGTGTGTGTTCGCTTTTAATTAGAAATTATTATTTTAAATATTGTTTTTAAGAGTTAAAGGTCTCTGCTAGTTTCATTTATAAATCATTATCAAAATAGTCTACAAGGATGCATTGTTAATTAAGAAGTCAAGTAAATGTTATATACCATGTAATTGCAGAAACTTTTCTGTTTCACATTGCAAATGGTCAAATTAACATGAGTAATGACAAATTTAATGGGTTTGGTGAGAGTAATCATAATGTGAATGTGTTTACAGAAGGTACAGCTACTAGTTCTGTGGTTTTCGTTTCTTTTATCAGAAGTTATATTTCCCTAGTCCATAATAAATCTATGTATACTTCGACAATTTTATGAACATGATGCCCTGTGCAAACCCATGTTTCAAAACAATTTTGTCAGCAGAAGTAAGATTTAATGGGAATAAATGTGTGATGATATGGTTCACAGAAAGTTCAATAAATATTTGTATTTTTGTTGTGTACACAAATGTGTGTTGATGAATTTTCATGAATGTTTATATATATGATACAGCTTTTATTACGTCATTATTATATGATCATTTAATACATCCACTCCAGGGAACTTTGATCAACTTTGTGGTCTCGTGCTTAAGGTAGTCATCCTCTATTGACCACGTGGTCTGTTAAACACTGAACTTACTGGTTCGAGTATCACTGCAGCAGGGTGTACTATACTCCAATCTTAAATGACAAGGATTGCCAGGATTTCCAACCGCGGTCGTTTTTTTCCGGGTACTCTGGCTTCCTCCGCAGTAAGAACTAGACCCCATGATATAGCTAAAAAAAAGTGGCATTAAACACCATTCAAACAAACAAACAAATCCATCCACTCTGGCATTTGGAGTTTACGTAACACTCTTCTCAGTTTATATTTGTTGGAATACCATGATTTTCTTGATTGAGCTAAATTAACACAGAAACTGCAAATTCAGGGTTTAGTTGCTTAAAGATTATTATCATAATTGAAGAAATTTTAGCATGTAACTGTTGTCAAACAGTCGATGTCTGCATGTCTCTCAAATTAGTAAAAAGGGGCCTCGGTAGCCGAGTGGTCAAGGTAGTTCGTTCACTATTGATCACGTGAGATTGCGGGTTCGATTCTCACTGCAGGCAGGGTGTACTCGACTCCAATCTTAATTGACAAGGATTGCCAGTTTTCTTACCGCAGGTCGGGGGTTCTCTCCGGGTACTCCGGCTTCCTCCCCCAATAAAACCTAGACGCCATGAAATAGCTGAAAAATTGTTGAAAGTGGCGTTAAAACACCATTCAAACAAACAAAAAAACAAATTAGTAAAAATGTAGGTTCTGTAGTATCTTCCTTCACCTGACTTGAATTACCCTGGATTGACTACCAACAGGTGTGTTACAGTCTCTGGAACTGAGGGCAGGGGTCTCATAGACTTTAATATTTTGTCGATTTTTTCTAACTGCAATTTAGTTGTTTGTTATTTCTGTTTTATGTCACATATCAATGTAGTATTGATTTATATGACAATACAGATAATTTGTTACAACGGGCAAGAACTCCTTACTGCTCCAGAGCACCCGAGTTGACATTTTCTTGGCTTTTAAGTGTGCGTTATTTTGTTGTTGCGTATCCCATTGGTTCGCATTATTGTTTTGCACTTTGAAATTTCATTGTCACTTCGGTATTCCTTCGCTGGTAGAACAATATGTTTCTTTTGACATCTAGGTCCGCCTAACAATTTGACCTTCATCTAGAAATTGATAATGAAGGTTAGTTGAGAACCAAACATTACGACAAATATGATATGATTTTATTTTTCCTATGATGAATTTTCCATTTTTGTGTAATAGCATTCCATCAGCACCCGTATACAGAGTATGCAACTTCAAATGGATTACTGGGACCATACAGGGAGGGTTCGCAGTGCTTGACCCACAGAGCAGCCAAGCGCGTCCCCGGGTGGCGGATAGGGGAGACCCTCTCGTTGGGGGGTTGTCAGGTCATAATACGGAAAGCATGACCTCGGACCGTAGTGGGTAACGTGTTTGGTGAGTGCCACGATGTATTTCTTATCCAGATATCCTTGATAGAGGTGTCTGCTGACAGAAATTCTACTTACCCAGGGGTTCACAATGCCAACATTTAAGGCATCACTTAAAAAGTTGTAAGATGGCCATCGTGACGTATATAGTCGACCGTTACGGAATATCTGTTCGAAATGTCCATTGATTTGTTCCGTTTGTCATAGCCCCCCCCCCCCCCCCACCTCACCTTTTCAGACGCCAGGTATGACTATTAACAGATATTTAGCTAAATAATACTCCTGATGTAGCAGGTGTTACTTACCCTTGTGGACCACCAGTTGACTCGTCCCTGTTATTTTAGTGTTGTTAAATTTTTGGTTTTTGTCTTGCGTGTCTGTTTTTTTGTATTTTGTTTGTATTTGGTTTTGCTCAAACAAACAACCAATACTGTTGATTTGGATATTGTCTGCAGTGAATAAAGGACAGCAAAAATACTGTGATACTGTTTATTCGTGAAGTAAAATCATATGTGGTATCTTGAAAATTTAAAAGAACTTTTGGACAATTTAAAATCAAGATCGATATCTTATAAAATTCACCTTTGATTTTTCAACTCTTCATAGCACATTGCCTTACGATAAACTAAAATCCCGTCTTGAAGAAGTCATACATAAAGTCCTTGCGTCAACATATGACTACAAATATGTAGTTTTAGGTTACAATAATACGTATTTTTCTACCAGCGAGGAACAGGTTTATAGTATACTAGATTTTCTGCTCGAAACCATAGCACGTGTATTTATAACTTTAGGAGGATGTATTTTTCAGCAGGTAATCGGAATTCCAAATGTTTATTAACTGTGCCCCACTACTTGCCGATTTGTTCCTGACTATAAAACTGATTTTTTTCAACATGTTATTAAAGACATTCAAGAAGATAACAGCTGCTAGGTCCATTACTCACGTACAGATATATTGATTTCAATTTACAACACCTAATTTGCTGAGTGGCTTCCGTTAATATGTCCTTCTGAATTATGAAAGCCACTCAGAAACAGTTCATCTACATCATTTTTAGACTCACACCTCGAATATGACAGCACAAAAATTTACGACAAACAAGACGATTTTGATTTCAAAATTAAAAATTTTCCTCACTGCAGTTAATCCAGCACAGTCACTAGTTTCAAAAGAAAAATTCCCCCTGTATTAGAGTATGGGGGTATTTTATTTCTGAAACAAGTGCCTGTACATGTGTATAATCCAGTATGGGACTATACTAAATGATTTATAGGTTTCTGGTCCAGCTGCTGTTTTAATGTATGCTTACCATCAACAATGTATATAGCTATTGACGATTTCGAAGTCCCAAACTCTCGTGAACGAGATTCGCCGAGAACGAGGGGGAGGTAAGAGATATTTCTGTGATGTAATTGTATATTAAATGTGCCTTGTTTGTTCACTTGATGAAAGGTAAAAATGAAAAACCAATAAAAGACCGACATAATAATCATAATAAACAGCGAAAATTTAAATTTAGATAATGATTTTTATACGAAAATTAGATTTATAAACAGGTATAAAAAGACTTATAAATTCAGTAAAAATCGGAGGTAAAAATGCAATTGCAAACATAAGTAAAATAAATATCTTTATAAGAGAAAGTCACAAAAGATATTTAAAACTATTTAAAAAATGCAAGTTATATTTGGATACTTATAGAATGAAATTAAAAATACCTATAGGATCGTATATGAAGTCCTTAAAACTAACATAAATTAAAAAGCTGAATGAAATTTTGAAAATAATACATATAAGGCACAAAATATGCACCAGATTAATGTATTATGTTTTGTAACTTACATTTCCTCAATGGTTACATAAGGTTACGTACATTGGTTGGTGTCTGGTCAATTGGTCCCAGCCAAATCGTCCCAAGTCTTTTAAAGGACAATTCGTTTGTATAACTTTCATTTCCATAATGGTTACATAGGTTACACATAGGGCGAATCTTATGATTATATGTTTTTATTCAGGTAACCATGGCAACTACCTGCCATATACGTCTAAGTATTGTGACAACCATACAATATATCTATCCAGCGGATTTCTGAAACATCAGAAATACACGGTTAATATCAAATTTTTATATATACCTCTACAAATTAAGCCCAACACTGTTAGAAGTAGATTTTTAACACTGTCAAATTTTAGTTTACCCTCAGCGGGATTCGAACTCACACCGTTGTGACACTGTGGCACCAATTCGCCTGCACCATGTCCAGCGGTCTAGACCCCTCGATCAATCCGCTATATAAAAAATATAGCTTCATTAACCGGGGTGAATCGTAGACATAGACATAGTACATGTGTACTAGCGTGTGACGATAGAATTTTCGTAACCAATACGTATTAATTTGACAGTAATCTAATTCAGCATTTTTGTATATATTATATAGGATGACAAAGTTACTTGTCATACAGTCACAGTAAGTAAATTATATACAAACGTCTAAGTATTGTAACCATAATAATAATAATTTTTTATTTCCAATTAAGGGCCCTTGAAGAGCATATTACAATACAGACTGAACGCATATGATTCAGAACATTTAAAATAGACACAGGAAAATTGAGAAAAAAAAAGAAAATAGATGAGACAGAGCCAGATATGAATGTATATAAATTACAATATAAAAAGTAATCATAATAAAGCACATATTGGTATTAAATCAATTCAATAAAGTGTTAACAAAAATTGTGTTTTAGGTCTGTAGATTATTTTGTAATTTTGCTGGTTTAGTTATTCTTCTCAAGTCCAAACTGTTTTTGATAAATAAACCCAATGATTTTTGGAGTATTAAATCTTCTTGTGTAAAGAGCCATTCTAGCTGAGAAATATTATTTAAATGGTAAAAATTAGGACATATCGATAAAATCTGACTGAAGAGTTCGTTTCTAAATTGAACATACAGTGGGCATTCTAAAATGAAGTGATTCTCATCTTCAATTTTATCTAAAGAACAGTACAGGCATTTACGTTGTAATCTATCAATATAGGATTTTGAGTATCTGTCTGTTTCTATTCTTAATGGGTGTGCACTAATTCTAATTTTACAAATAGATTGTCTTATTTTAAAATCTTTCAACAATAAATATTTTTCACGTCCAAATATATTCTTAAAGGTAAAGTAGGTTGATAATTTACCACATCCTGATTTTAAAGTATTGTCTTTCTTTTGATTCCAGAATCTTAAATAATTTTTTGAAAGCTTATCTTTAATCAATTTAGTAAAAGAAGTAATTCCTAAGTTCAAGTTAAAATCTTGAATGCCCACTTTTTTAAGAATATTTTCTATACTAGAAAACCAAGAAGATATATTATTTTGATGAAGTTCATGATTACATTTAAGAGCATCATGTAATAAACCATCTTGAAATTTTGAAATTCTATGGTAATATTTCAGCATTGATAAAATAACATTAAAAGACATTGGATATCTACCAACTTCAGATATGACAGCAAAATTACTTGATTTTTTATTCACACCTAAAATATATTTCAAAAACTTTATGTGAGATTTTTCACAAATATCATTTTCAAATACCTTTTCTAAGATATATTGTTCATTCTTTTTGCAAGCAGCAGAAGTTGTATTAAACATGCCCCAAATTTCACAACCATATGTCAAAATAGGTACAATTGTATGATCATATAAATGAATAAGAGTTGATATACTCGGATTTGATGCTGACACACAATTTTGTAGTTTAAAACATGCCTTTAGTGACTTGTTATATAAATCCTCTTTACATTGAAGAAATCTACCACTAGGGGTAAGTGTAATTCCAAGATATTTATATTTAAATGTACATTCCAACTTAATTCCATTGAGATAAAGAGGAAAATCATAGTGTCTCCCAGTGTGATTAAAGATCATTACTTTGGTCTTATTTAAATTTACATTAAGGCACCATTTTTTACAGTATTTATAAAGCATGTCCAACCTCTGCTGCAAGCCCTCTTGGGTATTTGACAGAATTACAAGGTCATCAGCATACATTAAACAGTCAACTCTGGTTCTATTTACTTCAACATAATCTTTACAAGACTGCAAAGTATCAGGAAAATCATTAATGAATAAATTAAACAGATTAGGGCTCAGAACATCACCTTGTCTGACTCCAATACTGGATTTAAATAAAGGGGTAAGGTTATTATCAATTTTGATACAGAGTTTACTTTTAAAGTACATATCCTTAATAATATTATAAAACTGACCGGCAATATTGTTTTTAAGCAGTTTGTATCTGATACCACTATGGATAATTGTATCAAAGGCTTTTTTTAGATCAACAAAACATGCAAATAGTTTCCCCCCTTTTTTATTAGTATACTTATCTATGAGTGTTTTAAGTACAAAAACATGATCTGCTGTTCTAGATTTCTTGGTAAAACCTATTTGACATTTGTTAATAATGCTATTTTTCTTTAGAAAAATATCTAATCTGTTATTTAATATGGAATTGAATAATTTTCCAATACATGAATTTATTGCAATACCTCTGTAGTTTTCTGGTTTATTTGAATCTCCAGATTTAAATATTGGTGTAATATATGCTGATGACCATAGTAATGGATAACAACCTGTTGAAAATACAGTATTATATAATCTATGTAATAATGGTGTTAATATAGATAGACCAGCCTTTAACATTTCAGCCAGAATTCCATCTAGACCCGATGCTTTTCCATTTTTTAATTTAATTACAGAGTCTAAAATTTCTTTAGTTGAAATTCTATAGTCTAATTCGCAGAATTGGGTAGTCTTTTCCATATTATTAACATCTGACATAATCTCATTTATCCTAGTTTTAAAGTTGTCTGATGGATTGTTTAAATTTGAAAAGTATTCATGCCATTCACCAGGCTCTATCATTTCTAAATTATTATCTTTAGTAGATTCTTTTAATGAATTTACAAGTTTCCAGTATTTTTTTGGATCAGAATCTCTAAGTTGGTCAAGTTGATCTAAAATTTGTTGTTTAAAGTGCCTCTTTTTAAATCTTCTTAGTTTTATATATTCCCTGTAACATTTAAAATATAATCCTCTAATGATGGGATCTAATGGAAATTTGGAAAGCAAAGACCCCTTATTAATCAATATTTTTCTCTTTGTACCTAAATCTGCATCAAAATAGTTACATTTCTTAGGTGCTTTATTGGTTTTTTTACTTTTCTGAGAAATACAAGCTTTTGAAGCAGCTATTTTGATAATGTTGTTGAATTGTTTAGCCCCTTCATTAGAGTCTAGGTTCTGTTTCATAAAATCCTCTATTTTTACTTTACAAACTGGATGACATAATGCATTTCTAAATTTTTCAGCTGATGAGTTATTCCAAATATAACCCCCTATAAAGTCAGTCAAGGGAATGTTACATTTTGGTTTTGTTTTAGCATAACTAGCAATAAGGTTAAATGAAAGTTTGCTATGACAATCAGAGAAAGTAGGTAAAAAATCAGAAACTTCAAAGCTTAATATATCTTTAAGAAGGCACTCTGAAACTATAACATAGTCTACTACACTAGAGCCAACAGGTTTATGACATGTAAACTTTCCAAGCATATCACCAAATATTCTTCCATTCAAAATTCTAAGTTTATTTGAAATACAAAGTTCAAGTAATTGTTTACCTCGAGTATCTATTTTCTTATCAAGACTGTTCCTTAATTCTTGTACATTATCAAATTCATATGTATCAGAAATTGGAGTATGATTTTCATATATATCATTTTCTACATAATCTGGCTCTGCCCCAGACCTGGCATTCAAATCGCCACACAATATAATATTACCTCTATTACTATATTTATTAATAATATCTGTTTCTATTAGTTCTAGAACAGCATCATCAGATTGATGTAGGTAGCTAGATGAACTGGGAATTATATAAGCCAAACAGAGATAAATATCTTTCGGGAAATTAAAAAAATCTTTTTCAAGTGTTATCCACTGATAGTCTTTTGAGGTATTCTCTAAAATTTTTACTCCTTGTCGAATATTATTATTGATAACCATATAATATATCTATCCAGCGGATTTCTGAAACATCAGAAATACAGGGTTAATATCAAATTTTTATTTATACCTCTACAGTGTTGGGCTTAATTTGTAGAGGTATATGTAAAAATTTGATATTAACCCTGTATTTCTGATGTTAAAGTTATAGAAAGACACGATAACTATCGATCTTACACCCCCCCCCCAAAAAAAAACCCCCAAACCACGTGACTATGGGATTGCGAAAAGGTCTATTATTCATAACTATTAATATAAATCTGCTATTAAACAGAAATATTTGTATTTATTGTACTAATATTGTTCAAGTGTTCATCTCAGGGTTCATTTTCTCGTCATTAGCGTTTCCCTCAAAATGGCGGTTAAAAAGAAGACAGTTCAAACGTCAAATCGAAACTTGTACTTCATATTCTTGATAATAACTATAACTTTATTGGTGTATTTATGGTTTCTTTATGGTAATACATATAAAACAGAACTTTAAATGTTGCTAAACACTTCCGTGGGCTTAAATGTCGGGTTTTCGATGAAAAAAGATAGCATTAGCCAAAGACAAAGTGAAAGTGGCTACAATTCCAGCTAATTCATACCAATTTTATTTATACACAAATGTAACTTGTTAGCCCCTGTTGTGTTCTTATTCATATATTTCATGAGTGGTTTACTTATTTAAACACTGAATGTTTATTTGTATCAAGACATTAAGTGACTTTATAGCTATAGCAGTAACACTGACAGTAACAGGAAACAACAAACTTCAATGCATGATAATGAGTCTTGTTTCCTCCAGATCTGGATTGTGATTTGACTTTTTGGCTGGTAAAAACAACAGCAAAGACATTTGTGATTTTGCCATGCTTCCTAAACTGATATGGAAAGAGTTAATTTAATAAAGGAAAATTTAAGGACATGTATCTTTGAAATTATGAATACAATGATCCCAATCAGAATTGCATAAATTCTGGAAATGATACATGACCATATCAATCTTGTGCATCATTTTTATATAAAATTTTTATTTTTCCAATTGCTATAGTAAAA
Organism: Limnoperna fortunei; assembly: GCA_944474755.1. Lineage (NCBI taxonomy): Eukaryota > Metazoa > Mollusca > Bivalvia > Mytilida > Modiolidae > Limnoperna > Limnoperna fortunei. The sequence goes on along the minus strand of OX104124.1, from coordinate 33,883,763 downwards.
ACAACAGCAAAGACATTTGTGATTTTGCCATGCTGCCTAAACTGATATGGAAAGAGTTAATTTAATAAAGGAAAATTTAAGGACATGTATCTTTGAAATTATGAATACAATGATCCCAATCAGAATTGCATAAATTCTGGAAATGATACATGACCATATCAATCTTGTGCATCATTTTTATATAACTTTTTATTTTTCCCATTGCTACAGTGACCAATTAAAACACTAACACAGAAATGTTGTAAAAAGTAGCAAGGTCTATGAAAAATGTTGACGATAGCAAAAAAACCATTTATAACGAGCATCGCAGATTCGAGTCATATGGTTACATGCATGTGTGTAAATAAGGTAATGTGATCCATATGAACAAACCCTTTTGGGATGGTAGCTGAGCTGTCAGAAGAAAATAATGTGCTTGAGCACAAAAAAAAATTTTTTTTTAAGTACAGTCTTACATCTAAACCCAAAAATCCGCATCAAAATGATGTTGGGGCTTATCAGTATCATTTGGTTACACGAGCTGTATGACCAATTTAACTGTCAGCCCAATTATATTTTTTGCTGGTGATAAATACCAGATGACTGTAAAACAGTAGTTTCAAATTGTCAAACATATTTGAATTAGATCTTGGTCATTTTAAACTTGAAGATGTATATGGAGTTCACTTGGTTATTATTATTTGTATTGTTTGTTGTTTGTTAATGATCGTTTAATTTTTTTAAGGGAAAATCATCTTTAACAAATCACTTTATTTTTATGTGTTTAGCTTGAAATATTTATTAAAAAAATTAGCTTCAGACTAGCATTCAATATGATAGTTTCCAGAAAAAAAGCATGTTTCTGACAATGTGCATGTCGACTGGTGCTCTCTATAAAACATAAGTAGCCCGGGAACATTGTCATAAACTGGTTTTTTGTAGAAACTTAAATTATTTTGTTACGATTAATAGAATAAAATCATAAACTGGTTTTTTGTAGAAACTTAAATTATTTTGTTACGATTGATAGAATAAAAAACAGAATATAATTTAAGGCCTTTAAGGATTTCTTACAACAGAATACAAAAAGCGGGGGTTCTTTCCACGAGTACTTGTGATATTATGCACATTTAACAGTTACATTAAATAAGTTCGTACCTTATTAAAAATCTGGTATTTAACACCAACAAAAATTATAATTGGACTGACAGTTTAATTGGTCATACAGCTCGTGTAACCAAACCTGATAAGCCCCAACATCATTTTGATGCGGATTTTTGGGTTTAGATGTAAGACTGAGTAGACAGAAATAAATTTTACATCCATAAAATTAAAGCGTTTATTTTTGAAATAACAAAAATGTCAGACAATTTTTTGCAATCTCAAAAACGCTTTATTTATTTTTTATATTTTGTGTGATGTCACCAACACATTGAAGACGTCACAAAAGGAATGCAGAGCCACTCTTAAGGTGCTGAGGTAACGTAATGAACCATAAAAGATGCTATGCCTGTGCCTATATTCATATTATATATAATTGGTACAACATGTATGCTGTGTAAACATAGAAACCAATAATCTGAGATCTACACAGTTATGACAACTAACTGTAATTTATGTTGTATATGTAACTAATGGCCGATAATTAATACACAACCTTCATTACAAACTACATTTTAATGACAGTTCAATCTATAGACAGAGATTACATAGTCTTTAGCTGGTTATCAAAACGGAGACATAATTTATTATCATGGGAACTTCTAAACTGTAAAGAGCAGTGATAAGGTAATAAAGGTACAGAGACAACTGTAACGATAATTAATCTTGATTTATCAAAACATTACATTTCCTCCTCACCAGTCTAAAGAAATTTATTTGTCCAATTTCTGGAACACTGAATCATTTTGAAAAGAATTTGAAAAGGTTAACTACTAAAATAAGAATCGATTGCCAGTACATTCTATTTTACTAAATCTACGAAAAATTAACTAGTCTAATGTTTTATATACATAACGCAATGTTCAGATTTCTATTATAAGCCTTCATGGTGGTTTTCGAGTTCTCTGAGGATATAGCTTTTCATTTACGGATGACTCGTCCGAATTTGGTACGGTAATCTCTGTGGTCACGGACTCGAATGACATTGACTCAGGTTGAGGATTTTGATCTACAATGTTCGGTTCATTGATTCTTTCAGTTGCAAGTTGCATTCGAGAATCACGCAACCGATCGACATGCCTTCTCCATTCTACTCCTGGTGCTATTTCACTGTCCGTCTACAGATTTAATTACACCCGAAATCCATTTATATTTTCTCTCTCTGTAATCTCGAGCAATTACTCTATCTCCCACTTCAAAATGTCGACTATTAATTGACCTTCCATTTTGAAATGTTGCAGACATTTGTCTTCGTGATACGCTGTGATTAATGTTTGGTTTAAGTAAGCTGAATCTTGTCCTAAGTTCCCTCCCCATAAATAATCTAGCAGGCGTCTCATTTGTTGTTATGTGCGGAGTATTTAGATATGTTAATAAAAAGTTTGCTATTTTCTGGTTCATATCGGAAGTATCATCTTTCATTGAGGTAATACAGTTTTTGAATGTTTGAACAAATCGTTCGGCTAACCCATTTGTCGCTGGATGGTACAGTGCGGATCTGAAATGTTTTATACCATTTTGTTTTATGAACGTCGCGAATTCGTCTGAAGTAAACTGGCTACCGTTGTCTGACACAACTTGAACTGGAATTCCATTGCGTGAAAATATAGATCTTAAAACTTCAATAGTTTTCTTTGATGTTGTAGACTTCATTTCCACAATTTCAGGCCATTTTGAATGTGCATCAACAAGTACTAAGAACATATATACGATCCAAAAATGGTCCTGCAAAATCGATGTGTACCCTCTCCCACGGCGATGAGGGCCATTCCCACGGATGTAACGGCACTGTTGCTGGCATCTTTTGATTTTCTGGCAGCCAACACATTGTTTTACCGTTTTCTCTATATCTGCATCTATCCCAGGCAACCACACATAGCTTCGTGCTAAAGCCTTAATTTTCACTACACCTGGGTGACTTTCATGCAATAGCTGTAGAATTTGTGAACGCAGTTTAACGGGTATAATCACTCGAAATCCCCAAAGTAAACATCCTTGTGTTAAAGTTATCTCATTTCTACGGCTATAATATGGTTTAAACATATCATCATGGCACAACCCTTTCCAGCCATGTGTCACATTCTCGAAAACCTTTGACAAAATTTTGTCACGGCGCGTCTCTCTTCGAATGATTTCACTGGTTACTGGTAACTGTTCAATTTGAGATATATTAAAAACTTCTTCAGCATCAAGCGAGTCTTTCTTTTCAGGTACTTGCATTAGCAATCTCGACAATCCATCGGCATTTAAATGTTTCTTAGTGTTTCGATATTCGATCTCGTAGTTAAATCCTGACAATTATAATGCATACCTCTGTAATCGGGCAGCGGTCGTAATCGGAACACTTTTATTTGGATGAAAAATAGCGGTCAACAGCTGATGATCCGTAAGTAGCGTGAACTGTCTACCAAATAAATATGCGTAAAACTTCCTCACACTCCAAACAATACTAAGCGCTTCCTTGTCAATTTGTGCATAGTTACGTTCTGATCTTGACAACAATTGTGAAGCAAACGCTATGGGTCTCTCGGTACCATCTGGCATTACATGCGATAACACTGAACCAAGACCAAATGGTGATGCATCACAAGCAAGTCGCAAAGGTAACTTGGGGTCATAATGAGTAAGCACAATGTCTGACGTAATCAACTCTTTAACTCGTTTAAACGCTTGTTCACACTGCCAAGTCCAAATCCACTTACGATGTTTCTCCAACAGTTCGTTCAGCGGTTTGATTTCACTTGCGAGATTTGGCAAAAACTTCCCATAATAGTTCATTAATCCTAGAAATGCGCGCAACTGCGTCTAGTCCTTTGGAGCTTCCGTATTTACGATAGCATCAACTTTATCCTTAGTTTTCTGAAGTCCATCTTTGCTTATGCGATGCCCACAGTAAACTACACTGTCTTTCAATAAATTACATTTGTCAATGTTTGCACTAAGTCCATTTTCGCGTAGTCTTAACAGTACATTTTCCAAGTGTTTACAGTGCTCCACATCATTCTTTCCTGTGATTATCATGTCATCTAGTAAACACTGTACTCCAGTGAGTCCTTGCAAAATTTGATCCATTGTACGTTCCCAAATTGCTGGTGCAGAAGCAATCCGGAATGGTAGTCGGTTGTATTGATACAAACCCTTGTGGGTATTGATTGTCAGTAATTTCTTGGAGCTTTCATCCAATGGTATTTGTAAATATGCTTGGGTTAAGTCCAGCTTTGTGAACTTTTCTCCGCCAGACAAAGTAGCGAAAATGTCATCAATACGGCGCAATGGATATTGATCTACTTGTAAAACGGGGTTTACAGTTATTTTAAAATCTCCACAAATTCGAACGGATCCATCTTTTTTCAAAATCAGTACAATAGCGGATGACCAATCACTTGATTCAACTTTTGAAATAATACCATCTCTTTCCAATCTGTCGAGTTCGGCCTCTACTTTTTGCCGCATAGAGAAAGGAATTGGTCTCGCTTTAACAAATTTTGGCACCGCTTGTGGTTTTAATCTGAATCTCTGTCGGCTTAATAATCCAATACCATCTTTAAATACATCTTTATACTTCAACAGCAACTTTGGTAAGGTGGGATTTTCCTTCCCGTATTCCTCTGCTAATTTCACAAATTTCGGATTTGCGGATTCTCCGTGTTTCACGGTTTTTAGAGATTTGATTTCCTTCCAGTCTACCTGAAAGTGTCGGAGCCCTTCAAGACCAAACAATGGCGGACCTCCTTTCCGAATAACAAATAAATCCAATTTAGCACTTTGATTCTTGTATTTCACATTTACACTTAGAACTCCATTCTGCATAATTTCTTCTCCAGAATACATTTTCAAGATCACACTTGATTTTTTTAATGATTTCCCCGGAAAATATTTCACATAATCCAGATAGGAAATAACAGAAACGGCGGATCCCGTATCTAATTCCATTTCCAAAGGCACATTATCTATTACTACATTAATCATAATTTCATCACTTTTCTTTGTTGAGCTCACAGAATATATTCCATATCTCTCTGATTCTGAATAATTTTCCACACTATCCTCAAGTGAATGAACTTTCCGAGAATCCGATTTCTTTTTCCCTCTACACGCCTTCTTAATATGCTCTCTTTTATTGCACTGGTGACAAACTGCGTCTTTAAATTTACATTTATCAGCAAAATGTCCCTTTCCTGCACATCGGTAACAAGATATCAATGGCTTGTAACTACCTTTGGTTTTTAATTTGTGAACACTAGAAGAAACTGGAGCATAAGCATTTCTCAGTTCTAGAGCGTCTTTTGAAGCTGTTTCCATGGCAACAGATACTTCCAATGCTTTGGTTAACGTTAAGTCTGCAATAGTAAGAAGTTTCTTCTGAATTTGTTCATTGCGTAATCCACACACTAGACGATCCCTCAAGGTGTCTTTTAACACTCACCCAAAGTTACAATGTTCTGTTAATTTTCTCAGTTCTGCCATATACTCGTTTATACTGTCTCCCTCCTGTTGATTTCTTTTATGAAAACGAAATCTTTCTGCAATTACGATTGGCTTTGGAGTGAGGTGGTCATTCAAAAATTTTACTATTTCATCATAAGTCTTAGTTTTCGGCTTATCCCGCGCTGTCAAATTTCTAAGCAGCCCGTAGGTTTTACCACCTAATAGGGTGAGCAGTGCTGGTACTTTCTTTTCATTGCTGACGTTGTTAACAGCAAAATATTGTTCTAGTCTTTCTGTGTAACTTGTCCATGTTTCAATTGATTCGTCAAAGGGATCAATCCTTCCAATTAATCCAATTAATGTTGTTCTATCTTCCGGCATTGTGGTAAATAAAACCAAGAAAACTCGTAGAATGTTAAATTTAACAAACAGAGTATTCTCCGAATTTTATCCTCGTCGCCAGTGTTGTATATGGCCGATAATTATATTAAATTGTGATATGAATGTTTTGCCCACTATTATAGATTTTATAAAGCAATCTTTGGAGTTGCGAAAATAAGATCCATACTGGTCAAATCCATACATACTTGCAATTTGTTATCTTATGTCAATATTTGTTACATGTGAATATATGCTTGTATGTTATATGTTTTGTTCAAATGTTGTATTGCTATAGCCTATTTAGGTTATTTTGTTTGCAATAAATAAATTAATTAATTAATTAATACACAACCTTCACTACAAACTACATTTTAATGACACAGTTCATCTATAGACAGAGATTACATAGTACATTAGCTGGTTATCAAAACAGAGACATAATTTATTATAATGGGAACTTCTAAACTGTAAAGAGCAGTGATAAGGTAATAAAGGTACAGACGACAACTGTAACGATAATTAATCTTGATTTATCAAAACATTATAATTTATACACACCCAAGCAGACATACTTGCCAATAGTCCCAGACTACTTTTTTGACTGATAGAAGCATGGTTCAATGATCCCAGCAGTTTAAAAATGTGTTGGACAACTGAGGATTCTCTGAGAAAACTTGCCAACATCTTCCTACATGTCCAAAGAAAATCCTTGGGTCGGTCTATAGCTCTGTTGGGGGCATCTGGTGGGTAGGCCAACCAAAAATATTGACTTTAAACAGAAATTTGAGATGTGATGGGACCAGTAATTTTATTCAATTTTTAATTTCCAAAAATATAATAATATAATAGACTGTGAAAATTGAGAGATATGATACTATAAGACAATGTTTCTAGATAAAAAAAAACATTTAGCATATTTAGTTCTTCTTGGTAGCCATTTGTCTAATTCCAGAAGGAACAGACAAAAAAATCTCTGCATTTTTAATCGTAAATAGGGGCATAATGGTTAAGGTATTTGGTCATCTACTATTGATCACATACCTGTTAACATTGAGGTGTGGGCAGGCTGTGCTCGATACTAAATTGACAAGGATTGCCTGTTTTTCTACTGAAAGTCAGGGTTTTCTTTGGATACTCCAGCTTTGTACCTCAAAAGATCTGTAAGCCACAGTACAGCTGAAAAATTAAAGTTGCATTAAACACCATTCATACAAACAAAAACCAATTATTATTTTTATTTACATTCATAACACTGAAGCTAAGTTTTCATGTAGCATTAAACTCCATACAAACAAGCGCTGAACTGGTTATTGTCGACCTTTGTACTATATCAGTGTACCCAGGGTACTTAAACTTTGAGAAATGGAACCCTATTGGACTATTTCAGATGTTATGGTTCCCAGGGTACTGTGCTTAACATAACGTACCCAGACGAATATTGTTGAATAAAATTCATTATTTTTTAACAGTGTTCATAAACATGGATGCACATAATCAAAACAAACTTAACTGTAAACTGTAACAAACCGCCATTCTTCTATTTATAATTTTGGATCAAATACGGGAATGAAATGACCATAATCTCGAGATACTTACCACACCGTGTACGTTTATGTTTAGCGACAGTACCCTGGGTACCATTACATCTGAAATGGTCCGATAGGGTACCATTTCTCAAATTTTAAGTACCCTGAGTAGGCTGATATAGTACCCAGGTCGACAATGACCCGTTCAGCCAAACAAACAGTCAATCCTTAAAAGCAAATAATAGGTATTAACAGAACATGCAATAAAAGTCATTCATTGAGATTCCTTACATAAAAAAACTTTCTTGAAGTTTTCTGGAATCAGTTTTATGCCAAATATATTATTTAATTGGCTACCAAAATTTCAGTGTACCATAATGGACAAGTATAAACAATTTTCACTTTCTTGAGATAATTAACTGGAATTTTGTGACATGTAAAATTGAACATGTAAACAAATGATAAATTATAACAAACAAAAAATAAATCTATAAAAAAATTAAAATACACAAATAAACATTTTGAAGATACAGTGTTTTTCACTTACCAGTTTAAATAAAACTAGAAACCCAAATATTTTGTATAATTATTTTCACACTTTTGTCTTCATGGGCATTTTTATCTGTAATATTTTGATTTAGAATTTCTCGGAAACGCAATGGGTAGTATCTGACAGTTTATGAAAAATAATGTCACTTTTGGACCAGCTTCCTTAAAAGGTGTAGATAAATTTAAACCACATATAAAAGTCATTGTCATTTGATATGTGTTGGTGGTCAAGTGCTTAAGGTAATTTGTCATCTATTTTTTTCACTGGTATTTCAACCCTGAGGATGCTAGTCTGGTGTGATTTAAAGCAGGGTGTGGATTGTCTTAATTCATAATTGACAAGTATTGCCAAGTTTCCTGTGAAATAAAAACTTGCTGCCATTGTGATATTGCTTAAAAAAATGCTAAAAGAGGCATTAAACACAAATCAAACAAAACAAAATAAAGCACTATTGCTGTTTTAATGTGGTAAATTTGATGTGTAAATATTTAGTATCTTTTATTTACAGATAGACTGTTCAAACAACAACAGATAAATACACAAACAAATTGGTCATTGTTTAGCCTAATAACCAGCAATAAAGAAGAAGAAACTCTTAAAATGACCCTGTTTATAGAAATGATTCAGAAAGATTTAAACTTGGTTTATTTGACACTTGTACAAATCATTTGTTTATTTATTCCAAGGGAGACAACTTCAATCATTTCTGGAGTTGTGTTAATTTTAACTGTGATTTTTACATATTGGTTTATAAATAACAAAAAAGATGTGAAAAAACAAAAAGCAATAACGAAACTGGAAAACAATGTGGATGTGGAATGCTCAGACCCTAAAAATTGGCCATATTGTAGGTGGAATTATCCGAATATCTCGTGGATGATGCTTTTATTAGTGCTATCAGCATTCTTAATCAGTATTCCATGGGAATATGTAAGATTGTTCCAAATAGAAGTTGCTAAAAGAATGGCTGTTATGGAAAAAGTAAGTAAACAAGTAGACTCTTATATCTATTTAAGAATTAACTACAAAAAATATTTCTCCATCGAGGGATAACAAAATTTCCCTTTTGCAAATTGTATAATCTGCAAAGCAGATTATATTAAATGTGCACAACGGAAATTTTGTTATCCCTCGATGGAGAAAATATTGTTTTTAGTTAATAGTTATAAATAAATTCAAACAATTGAATAAACTCAACAATTTTTTTTTAGTAACTGGACATTTTTGAAAAAAAGAGATCAACACAAAAACTGTTAGTTTCCCGTGGAGTAATATATATGACGTCAAATGGCTCATGTCTCCATGACGATCGAATTTGTTTTCCATCCTCTGATAGTAAATATTTTCCAGCCAATCAAAAGTCAGTATTCTCGCAAAATTTATTTAGATATTAAGTATATATTTTATAGTTTTATTAAGAAATTTCCATAATAAATAAACAAGTTGAAATATTTGTTTCATCCTCAAGATGGTTTCTGGCTTTTTTTTATATGGTTCATTATCCATTCCTGTTGATCCAAAATAGTATCACATTCTTAACTTTATAACACCTTAATTAATTTGTTGACCTTTTGAATTCACAAATTTCCTTATATCCGCTTTCTTAAATTTAAATATAAAGGGCTGTCTTTTATAGGCCTGTTTTAATTAATTTGAATGGGGCATGGTACAGACAAAAAAATTTGTGTTTTTAGTAAATAAACAATGACAGTAACTACAAATAATATTCAAAACCTTATGCATAATATGTTGAATTCAGAGTGGAGTAAGCAAAAATAAGGGAGTCTTAAACAGATTGTTTTGGAACCAATCTACCTATGGATATATGGGAAATTAATTTCAGTACCCCACATGCACTTATCCGGTTGGTAAAAAAACGCCACTCCACTGTGAGACAACCATTAGTACACCATAAGTGTTATTCAAGAAATTAATATATGTATATGTGGGGTTTAAAGGTTTTTACCAACCCCAGCATGTACAGTTTAAAAACACTACAGACATGTGGATTTAGCTTCGTCCACCTGTCCACCTGTCCACAGTAAAAATGGACATGTACTTTTTAGCTCACGTGACCCGATTGTTGTCTGATTAACCGTTTATGAGTTATTCCCCTTGAACTATTTATTTTAATCTGTTTTAATTGTACACATCATCCGTCAAATGTCCTCAACCAAGATTGCACCAACCATGGCCGCAGATTGACCGACGTGGCCACCATGGCTAAAAAAAGAACGGGGGGGGGGGGGGGTCAAAATACCATTTTTGGCTTATAGTTCAAAAAGTATAACAGATACAGGAAAACTGAAGAGACATGCCTTCATTGGCATCAAAAGCTCTATGAAACACTCCATTGGGTCAAAGTTGTATGACGACTCCTTGTAGGAGTTTTTGCCCTTTAATTGTCAAAATTGACAATTTTTTGCCATTTTTGCCTCAAAATCTTGAAAATTATTAGAACTAGAGAAAAAGTAAGCATTGCTTAATTGTTCTGCTCTATGAGGGCTACAAAATTGGCTTTAGAGTCAAGATTGTCTGATTAACCGTTTAAGAGTTATTCCCAATGAACTGTTTATTTTAATCGGTTTTAATTGATTTTTAAAAAATCTTCTCCTCTGAAACCACCTAAAGTACTGCTTTGAAACTTTGTACACCTCATCCGTCAAATGTCCTCAACCAATTTTGTACCAACCATGGCTGCAGATTAACCAACATGGCCACCATGGCTAAAATAGAATGGAGGCGGGGGGGGGGGGGGGTAAAATACAGTTTTTGGCTTATATGTATTAAAAAAAGTGTAACAAATACATGAAAACCGAAGAGACATGCCTTCATCTGCATCAAAAGCTCTACGAAACACTCCTTTGGGTTGAAGTTGTATATGAACTCCTTATAGGAGTTATTGCCCTTTAATTGTCAAAATTGAGTATTTTTGACATTTTTGCCTCAAAATCTTGAAAATTATTAGAACTAAAGAAAAAGTTAGCATTGCTTAATTGTTCTGCTCTATGAGGGCTACAAAAATGACTTAGGGTCAAGATTGTCTGATGAACCGTTTAGGAATTATTCTCCTTGAACATTTTTTTAATAAATTTTACTTGATTTTAAAAAATCTTCTCCTCTTTAACCCATTAAAGGACTGCTTTGAACATGTTGAAACATTGCACACATCATCTTTAGGACGTCCTCTACCAAAATTGTGCAAATCATGACACCTGACTACCTACATAGCTACGTTGGCTTAAAATAGAAAATGGGGAGGGGTAGGGGGGGGGGGGTGGAGTCAAGAGAGTTTTCGACTGATAGTTAAAAAAGTATAACAGGTACAGCAAATTTGAAGTGAACCTCCCTTCTCCCTCTAAGCATCAAAAGCTCCTCCTTATAGGAGTTATTTCCTTTAAAAGGTCAAAATTAATGACTTTTGCAGAAGTGTTGGGCAATTCCTTATAGCAAAGAAAAGCTGGATAAAAAAAGGTTGTTTGGTTTCAGGTTCAGGTGAGCGATACAGGCTCCTGGGAGCCTCTAGTTGATTTTGTTCTGTTTTTTATACCCCTGCTCGACAGAGTCGGGGTATATATTGGTCCTCATGTCTGTCCGCCCTTACATCCATCCGTTCGTCCGTCCACATTTGGTTTCCGGATGATAATTCAAAAAGTTTACATCAGATTTGAATGAAACTTTGGGATATTGTTATATATCAGGTTGATAAGAAGCCTAGGTCACAGTCCACGAAAAACGTTAGAAATTTTAACAAAAAAGTTATTTCAGGATAATAACTCAAAAAGTTTACATCCGATTTAAATGAAACTTTGGGATATTGTCATATATCAGGTTGGTAAGAAGCCTATCGATTTTGGGGGAAATCCGTCAAATTTCAAGGTCACAGTCCACGAAAAACGTTAGACATTTTAACAAAAAAGTTGTTTCTGGACAATAACTCACAAAATTTGCATCTGATTTGAATGAAACTTTGGGATATTGTTATATATCAGGTTGGTAAAAAGCCTAGTGATTTTGGGGGGAATCCGTGAAATTTCAAGGTGGCAGTCCACGAAAAACGTTAGAAATTTGTACAAAAAAGTTGTTTCCGGATGACAACTCCAAAAGTTTGTATGTGATTTTATTGAAACTTTGAGATATTATTATATATGAGGTTGGTAAGAAGCCTATCAATTTTGGGGCAAAAATCCGTCAAATTTTAAAGGTTTTCCACGAAAAACGTTAGAAATTTTTACAAAAGCGGCGGTATCAGTGATCGCTAGATCAACTTTGTCTAGTATTTAAGGGCTTGGGATCTAGTGCTCCTTGAAGTTTAAGTGACTGAAAGAAGCATTTACTAAATTTACAAAAGAAGTGTCGGGCCATGGTAGCAGAGTTGTTAATGTAGTTATATTAGTCTACTATTGAACACATTATCTGTAAACACTGAGGTTGCGCATTCAAGTCTTACTGTGGGTAGGTTGCACTAGACTCCAATCTTAATTGACAAGGATTGCCAATTTTCCTACGGAAGGTTGGGGAATTTCTCCAGGTACCCCCGGCTTCCTCCCATATAGTGGATGCCACAGTATAGCTGAAAAATTGCTGAAAGTGGCATTAAACACCATGAAAATAAAACAAACAAAATAAAATGCCAAGTAGAATGGACATTTGATGGCAAACCACTGTGGACTGGTGAAAAAATCCAAACCTACATGAACTGCAGCTTATGTCTCAAAATTTTAAACAACTACATATACCACCCAAAAGATTGTACAAGCAGTATATTTCAAGTCCTATTGCAGACATTAAAGGACCAGCCTATGGTGGAGTAAAATGTATCCATTTCACCAGGTGAAGTGGGGAATTGAAATCCCACATAACTGTACTGTAGAAATAACCTTTTTTTTCTTTCAGGGTGTTCCTAAGGAGTGTTATCCTGATAAGATGACAATTTCACAAAGTATAAGATACTGGTTACTAATGCAGTTGTCATGGCAACATGATCCCTGTGAAAAATATCATAAAGCATTACTTGTTGATCCATTATGGGAGATAACTCCGTTGATGGTGAGTCATTATAACTGTGCATTACCACGTCTGTGAAATGTGTGCTTTTGCATATTATTAAAAAAAAGAATTCTTTTAAAATAATTATAATTTAGCTGAGTACTAGTAGGTCAACCTATGATCTTTTATGGGTTCCTTAGGAGGGGGATATGGTCATTTCAAAGTACAGTTTATATTCAAGTTTTAGTAGCTTTTGTTAAGAAGCACAATACAATGTTTTCGCATAAGGTGAAAATCTCCACCAGGCATTTGGTCAGGTATGTCGAAACATATGTCTGAATCAACATTGATACTACTGCAGTTTTTGTTGAAACTTAAAACTTTGTCCCCGATTGGACTGACAACTTAAAAACTATGCCTTTCATGTTCTGTGACTCTGGTCAAGTACATTTTAGAAACAATATGATATCAAATGTTGGATCTTTTTTTTTTTTAAACTTGAAATAAAAAAAACCCACTCTACTTGCTTTATCTATTCAATTGGAGGCTCGGTTACCAAGTGGTTAAGTTAGCTAGTCTACTATTGATCACGTGCCCTCTCAAAACTGAGGTTGGGGGTTCGAGTCTCACTGTGGGCAAGGTGTACTCGATGCCAACCTTAATTGACAAGGATTGCCAGTTGTCCTACCAAACAGAGGGGGTTTTTGGGTACACTGGCTTTGTCCCCTATATAAACTAGAGGCCATGATATAGCTAAAAAATTGCTGAGAGTGGCATTAAAGCACTTTTCAAACAAAGGTCATTCAACTTATTCCTCAATCAAACAGTTTTTTAAATTAACTATGTTTTCATGGTTACCAATAGGCTTAATGGATGTTTTTTGCTATTTACAGGTGGTTTCCTCTGTGGTAACAAGGTCTCTACTACACCCTGTAGAACTATTTTTCAGTGGAATTGGAAAGAGTTTTAAACTGTTCTTTAATGAAATACCAGCACAATGGCAGCCAGTTATGTTAATAACTATGACAATAATAGTTATATTGACAGCTGTAATGGTTTGTGGATACAAAATAACATTACCGTTATTGATAAAAATAGAACCAAAATCTCCAGTTTTTGATAAACTAAGAAGTTATATGGATCGAGATTGCTGTGCGGACAGTAAAAAGGTACAAAATGTGGAAAGAAAAAAATTAGATTATCCTCAAGATAATGACCAGTGAAAAGTCATTTTTAAATGTCTGTTTATTTAAAATAAAATATCAGTGTAATTTAACATTGCTGGCTGTGTTACCCAGTTATCTCCACTTTTCAGAGGTTTTTTTTGTAAATGTTCTCTTTAGATGGAAATAAGTACCCAGTATGTCCGTTGAATATTAATAATGACCCAAGACACATTTATAATCATGTTCTTAAACTGTGTTCATGCATATTCAAATTCTGCCAATGAAAAATGCTGATTTTGCAGGATTTTTGATAGTATTGCCCCAAGGTTTTATCATGTTTTTGGCCACAAAAAATTGTTGATCGTCAAATATGGTAGCATTGATTTAGTGTCATTATCAAACACTTCTTGCCGAAAGTTTTGTGGTTACATGAAATTTTGTTGTTCTAAATGTAGTACTATATTTTTAGCTATTGCCATCACTTGGCGTCTGTCATCGTCATCTTTAACTTTTCTTTAAAAATCTTCTGCAGAACCACTGAAGGGATTGCTTTGAAACTTTGCACACATCATCAGTAAAATGTCCTCTGCCAAGTTTGCACAAATCATGGGCTCAGACCAACCAACATGGCCACCATGGCTAACAATAGAACAGGGGGGTCAAAATACCGTTTTTGGCTTATAGTTCAAAAAGTATAACAGATACAGGAAAACCAAACAGACCTTCTTCTTCAGCATCAAAAGCTCTACAAAACACTCCATTGGGTCAAAGTTGTATGATGACTCCTTGTAGGAGTTTTTGCCCTTTAATTGTCAAAATTGACGATTTTTTGCCATTTTTGCCTCAAAATCTTGAAAATTATTAGAACTAGAGAAAAAGTAAGCATTGCTTAATTGTTCTGCTCTATGAGGGCTACAAAATTGGCGTTAGAGTCAAGATTGTCTGATTAACCGTTTAAGAGTTATTCCCGATGAACTGTTTATTTTAATCGGTTTTAATTGATTTTTTAAAGTCTTCTCTGAAACCACTGAAAGTACTGCTTTGAAACTTTGTACACATCATCTATCAAATGTCCTCAACCAAGTTTGCACCAACCATGGCTGCAGATTAACCAACATGGCCGCCATGGCTAAAAATAGAATGGAGGGGGGGGGGGTAAAATACAGTTTTTGGCTTATATTTAAAAAAGTGTAACAGATTAAGGAAAACCGAAGAGACATGCCTTCATCTGCATCAAACGCTCTACAAAACACTCCATTGGGTTGAAGTTGTATGAGGACTCCTTATAGGAGTTATTGCCCTTTTATTGTCAAAATTGATTATTTTTGACATTTTTGCCTCAAAATCTTGAAAATTATTAGAACTAGAGAAAAAGTTAGCATTGCTTAATTGTTCTGCTCTATGAGGGCTACAAAAATGACTTAGGGTCAAGATTGTCTGATGAACCGTTAAGGAATTATTCTCCTTGAACATTTTTTTAATCAATCTTACTTGATTTTAAAAAATCTTCTCCTCTTTAACCCATTAAAGGACTGCTTTGAAACATTGCACACATCATCTTTAGGATGTCCTCTACCAAAATTGTGCAAATCATGAGACCTGATTACCTACATAGCTACGTTGGCTTAAAATAGAAAATGGGGAGCGGGGTCAAGAGAGTTTTCGACTGATAGTTAAAGAAGTATAACAGGTACAGCAGTGAACCTCTCTTCTCCCTCTAAGCATCAAAAGCTCCTCATTATAGGAGTTATTTCCCTTAAAAGGTAAAAATTAATGACTTTTGCAGAAGTGTTGGGCAATTCCTTATAGCAAAGAAAAGCTGGATAAAAAGGGTTGTTTGGTTTCAGGTTCAGGTGAGCGATACAGGCTCCTGGGAGCCTCCAGTTGTTAAGATCATTTCAACACAAACAGATATATTATGCTTTGTTATAATATATTGTCTTTACTCATTGTGTACACACGACAGAAAAATGCACATGCTCAAGCAAGGCATGTGAATATTGGAAATAACTGATACGCAATGATAACTGGTATGCTACTAGTGTAAAATTAATGACTTGACGTAGATAACTATCAGGATTTCTCAAGCAGAGAAAATGTAATATTCACCCAAATGCTAGATTTTCGGATTGAGAAATACCAATAGGTACTGCATATCAAAGTCCAATGAATAAAACCAACATATCCTAATCTATCATAGCAAATCTATCAGGAGCAGAGTCGTCCATTGTTGTCAACAAGATTTTTGTGTTACCGACAAGTATATGAATCGGATATATTGATTGGATGATTGAGACTAAGACATTTTTACTTTACGATTTATGTTTAAACATATTTAATATTTGATTCTCCTAGACCACTCGGTCAGCAGAACTGTGGTGCAGATAAGAAAAGCAATTTTAGTACTGTTGTGATTTAACATATGACCTGAAACTATTTTTTGTACCAATCAGTTTGTAAACAAATACTCATACATAAATGTCTGCTACAATATTATGTGTAAAATTGAATTAAATAATGTTAATAATGAATAATTATAGGGTAGTCTATTTCCTCGCGTTAAATAAATAAGAACCCATTTTTGGTACATATCCATATAGTAACCTCCAAGATTACTTTCCAACCATAAGGGGAAATAACCTAAGTGATCGGAGGCCAGTTCATTAAACATCTCAAATTTGAGGATTTCCTCAACTCTTCCTCAACTCAAAAATTGACCAATCAGATTGCTTGAAATTCAAATTCGAGAGAAATCTCAGATATTTGAGAAAAATTTCAACTTGAAAAGTTATATGAACCCAGGACAAGACCTGATTTTAGCATTCCCTCAACAAAAAATTGACCAATCAAATAGCCAAAAAATTTACATTTGAGGAAAAGCTGAAGAATTTGAGTAAAATCGCAATTTGAGAAGTTTTATGAAACTGGGGCCAGATTGGTATTTTGTTTTTGGTTTTTTTTTAACGGAGCAACATTATTGTAGCTGATTGGTATTAAATATTTTTAACGATAAAGATCTTGAACATTAAATATAATAATTAGGAAATTAGTATGTTTATTTACATAATTAGCAAGCACAACCGTTTTGTCTGCAAATAGCATTAAACATCGAGTCCAACGTTAGACTGAAGCGGGTATGCCAATAATTTTCTGCTTTTTTCCACATCAGGGAATGACTCATCATTGATTCCCAAATTGATACTGAAATAAGTAACCAGAGATTTCTGTGGAACTCTACTGTTCCGACTGCTTCTGGTTCTCTGGCTTAGTCAGACTTAAGACTGTTATGGGTAGCCAAAATTGTCTGATTTTTACCTAGTAGTAAAATGAGGCAGAATAGACTGAAATGGATAAACCAGGAATTCTCCTCTCTTTCCTCTCCTCAAGAAGAAATAATTAAAGCAAATACATCTCTTGACTTTCTTACAGTTAATTCTTTAACCTTTCGCCAGCAATATAATTATGACTTTGGGGGCTTTATCATTTAAGGTAGTAAGAACAGGACGCCATGATATTGCCGATTTCGTGAAACTCTATTTAAACAAACAAACAAATCAAACTGATGACTTCCCAAGGGTTCCCACATTAAAAGACGAATACTCTAACTAATCACTTGAGCTCGTGAGCTATTCTAATTGCTTGCAACCGTCGTTGTTGTTGTTGCAGTCGTCTTCTGTAAACTGTTGTTGCATTTCAATCTTCTTCTCCAAAAGCACGTGGTCGATTGGAATCTGACTTTGCGGGAATGTTTATTGATTGGATCTTAATAAAGTTTGAGTTGCAACATGGCTGCCAGGGACAGTATTTGATGTGTTATGATGGCTACAATTGCAAACTTCTTACAAGTTGGTTGGCAGATTGATACATGTATATACTATTTGCAGAAATGGATATCAAATGGTCCTCAACAAAAGTTGAGATTTTTGTGCCGATTCAAAAGTCCAAGATGTCTGCCACCATTGAACCTAGCTTTATAGATGATTGCATGTGAAAAACATACAAACGGCTTCTTCTAAAAAACAGTACCACACATTTAAACCAAATATGCAGAAACAAAGCCAGTATAGTTTTCTTATTATTTAAAGTTTTTTTGGGCGAGTTTAAATCCAACATGGCAGCAAGGGCTTGTAATAATATCCGAAAGGCTGAAATTTCAAAATTTGCTTTCTAAAAAAAAGCTTGACAGAAAGAATTTTGATATTGTAGAAATGTACTTGATATTTAAAAAGTTTGTTTTTTTAGCCAATCCTAAATCCAAGATGGCTGTCAGCATGGAATTTATTTTAACGTAGGATTGTATGAATAAAAACATACATTTAAACCAAATTATGTAGTAATGAAGTCAGGGTAGTTGTCTTATTGTTTTTCGAGCCGATTGAGGGCTGACGATGCGTTCTGATTGGTTAAATATTTTTTTAACAAACTGCTTCGTTAGCAGAAAAGAGTGGGATATTTGTAGAAATATACCTCAGATGGTCTTCTAAATAGTTTGTGTTTTTTAGGTTGGTCCTAAGTCAAAGATAGCCGACCTCCCGTAATATACCTTAAAATATGACCCTAGTTGGCAAAACATAGCACCAGCTTCTTCTCATAAAAGAAACCATCTCTTTAAAGCATTTTGAGTAAGGTGTTCAGTGGTAATAATCTCTTTTCAATTGTTCATTGGCCTGGTAATATATCGGTAACAGATTTATATTTAATACTGATTTGTCTAATAATAATTTATTGTTTGCATTATGGCCGAAGGTCAAGCGTTTTATTCGGGTAATTCGGCTTCCTCCCCAAATAACTGGACGCTATGATATAGCTGACAGTCTAACAAACAAACCATATTTTGAGGACACCATGGAATGCGTTTTCTACATTGCCTCTTTATCACATTTCTTACAACAATAAAAATTCAGCTAAGGGCATGAAAGATAAGACGTTTCAATCAAATGGAGACTATAAAGCTTGTATCGAGCGTAAACAGTTTCTCATAGAGCTGGCATTCATGTTTATGTTGCAGCAATATAGGATAGCTAATTCGTTCATATTTTTGCAAGTATTGAAAAAGCATAATCTTTGTACTGGTCCGGAGCACCTGAGTGCACCCATGGTTTCTATTGGGTTCGGTTTACTCTCTTTCTGTGTTTTATGTTTTTGGTTTGTTTATACATGTATCCGGATTTTGTTCGGTCGGATTTCTTTGATATTTTCTTTGTACCATATAGACTGCGTACCTCTCTACCCATTTTTGAAAATTTATAATTATCATATTTCATTTTTCTCTGGCATAGAGGACCATTGAACTTTCAAAAGGGTAGTTTTGGTCCCATGCTTTGTATTGGTAGCTTGTAGATTGTCCTGTTTTAATGTACAGAAAGCAAGTACTAATACAAGTTTTGACGGTAACTATATTTCGAGGACACCATTGAGTGTTCATATCCTTTATGTTTTTCTTCTGCATTTTTAAGCAATAAAAACGTTTCACAAATTTTGCTCTGGGGATGTAAGATAAGACGTTTTAATTAAAATGAGAATAAAGCAACTAAGTGGAGAATTGAAGAATGCAAACATAAAACTAATATAGTATACAACGAATATGGCATTTTGTGCAGAATGACCCACGACCAAGTAAAATAATCTTTTTGATTGTTTTATGCTGACACTCTTTTCTTTATAATTGGTAAAAACAAAGTTAGTGTAAAGTCTTTTTTAAATCGAAAAATGCAGTAATACAAAAGCTGCCGACTACCAGGGGACATCGGAACACGATTACATTTTTGTAATTAACGGAAACTTACCACAAGAGATTTTTTGGTTTTTAAAATAAATTCAGAAAATACTATGCTTAAATATCAAACCTGATGTATTTTTTTATCTCTATTAGTTCAATTCTTTTCTAATTTGATTTGATTCTCTAAAGAATTTAGTATAGGTTTCAACTCAAAATTCTAAATTTTAACAATCGTCGCAGTTAATTGGTAAAACAGTTAATAAAACTTGATATATGTTGCGACATATTTTGAAGTTTCTTATAGCTATTAAATGATTTTCAACTAATACAACCATCCTATTATATCGATAATCCATCACCTTGTTCCTACACAGCTATAAAAAATCAAGACATAGTTCCCTTCAAATCCCGATGGTTTTATCTTGCAACAGAGCACATTTAGCGTTGCTTCTTGAAATCTCTATCAAATTCATACATATTGTAACGACCATTTGAAATTTTTTTTTAAACTGACCATTCAGCGTGTTGATAAGCTTTGTTGAGAACATTTGCAATCTGTAGCCCCTTATTAGACATCGTAAATATTTTATTGTTGTCCAGGAAACAATAGAAACCTACCAACCAACAGAAGACAAATAAAGTCATTTTTATGCACTACTGATGTTCGAGATGTATATCGTAGTCAGTCAAATAAAAAAAGTATGAAATCCTGAACTACATATCAATATGTTACCTTGATCATTTTGCACCCGTTTGATTGATGTGTGCAGTATTACAGGCTGCACTGTTTGATTACATAACAACTTGCACTGTAGCGTTCATGGTATCAAAACTTTTTTTTTTGCAGAGTAATAATTTATGTTTTTTATAATATTCTATTTACAAGGTACAATCTACACTAACAAACCTAATCCATTAATATCATAAAATCCGCTTTCCCCTTTTTCCATCTGGTTCGTTTGTATCTATATTTTGGCTAGTTTCTAATTGTCTTATCTGATCATTTTATAAATTTGATTGAATTGCTTTATCGTTATATATCAAAGTTCATCAAAGATAAAGAGGAGTAATTAAAAAAAACCCATAGAAAATCAACGAAAAAACAAGCCAGAAAAATACAACAAACAAATAAATCAGCAACAATAGATAAGATAGACAAGATAGATAATTCTTTATTTCCAATCATAGGGCCCTATACAGAGCATTTATGACAATCACTGAATTACATAACATTACAATGCAGATTAGATTGTAGATTACAAACATTACAAAGAATATAAACAAGAAAAAATGGTATGAAAACAGCACATTATTTGTTATAGTTATCTCTTTTATCATATAGTGCTTGTAAAAAATCTGCTAAGTTACAGTTGAAATCATAGTTTTCGTTTGTCATTAACCAGTAGAACAAGCTTTTATTATTAAGGGATATCAATGAAGGGAATTTACTTTGTAAAAAGTTTTAAAAATCAAATCTTAAACTAGAGTATAAAGGACATGCTAATAAAAAGTGAATTTCGTCTTCAATATTTCCTGTGTTACAATACAAACAAATTCTAGCTGTTCTTGCTAATTTTTCTAATTTTCCAGAAATAATGTTTGGACTTCTTTCATGTCTGCCAACCTCAATACGCAATCTAGGATTGCTTAATCTAAATCTAGTAATGATTTTTCTTTTATCAAAATTTTTAATATTCAAGTATTCTTCAAAGGAAAACTTTTCTTTGAATCTGAAGTAAGTATCTAATTTTCCTGTATCATTAATATTATTATTTCTTATATTGTCCCAACTATTCAAAAAATTATCCCTCAAACATTTTATTAATGATGATTTAAATTTACCTTTACTCATTCCTCTACATACATTTAAATCTAGGTTGAGTTTATTACAATATAATAATAAGGTGGAGTACCAAATACTACCAGACTTAAGGTTGTTTTTATACTCGTTTTTATACAATATGAACACACAATTGGTATTTGTTGTACCGAACGGGTAATTCGTTAGTGGCACGCGTCGATTTACCAGTAGTCAAAATCGGTGCAAGGTCAAGAATAACCGACCAGAATATCCGTCGACAACTAAAGTTTTGCGCTATTATTTGACTATTCTATTAAAATCAATCAAATTATGAAAAACAGTATATTATTAAAAGCAAGAATCCTTGTGTGTTATATATACATATAATTTTTTTATGTTTGTATCTTAAGAAGCCTAAATAGCGGAAGTCTGTCCATAGTTGAGATGTTGGTTTGGTCTGTTTCATTGGCTAATAATAACAAGAAAACTGACATGAATAACTTGGTATGTTAAATGAATTTAATTAAGATTTTTCTCTATACTTTAATTACCATCTTTAAAAGAAAACCTCCAAAAATCGCAATTGATATTATCTTCAAATAAGTTAATTGAACGAAACTAATTGTTATTATACATATTTGTAAAGACAATATGCGGATAAAGGAAAAGAAATCTAAAGAAATGCTTTACACACAATATTTGAATATTAAACAAAACCAGAAAATTTGACAAAATTTCCGTCTTGTTTGTGTCCTTAACGGTAATCTAAGAATACAGCACGTCAAACCTTTTTCTGCAATTAATCAAAAATAATGAATTCGCTTGAGAATACATGTCTGTAATTTTTATTGCTACTCATAAATTTTCTTTGGTGCATTTTATTTGGAATATACACACAATGATTATTTTCTAGTATTAACGATATGTCTAACAGGAAAGTTTAAAATTAATTTTTCCCAAATGCTCTATAATTCTCAGAAAAATCTAATTTTGACTTCTTTTTTTACTTGATGTCATATTGGTTTAAAGAATTTTATAAAGCGATAACTGTCATTTAGCAACACTTAATTTTCGCAAGCGAAGTTAACATCACTGATCTGCCGGCAATCTTTATTATCTTCTGGGAGTGGTTTAAATGTTATTAGTAATTTTTGGTTGACGAAAAAGGGCGGAATTATAAAACGCTACCCCTTGGCTTTAAAACATAATTATTCACTTTTAAGTTCACCGACAACATATGAGGGTAAGTAACACGTAAATTGTTTTTCGACGTGCTAGAATGTAAAGTATATACTGTTCCCAGTGTTCCTTTACAAACCCGCCAATAACCCACTAACCTCTAAGTTACCCTTAATACAAAGTTTCAATATGGCTTTCCCCATAAGTTTTTTTTATTTTTATTTTTTATTCTTTTACGTTTTTTGCTATAAATTCGATTCTATAAAAAAATGAATGTGGCTATTACTCTGTGTACACTCCCACATCATTTCTTCCAAAGAAATTCTGCATATCAATCTATGTATAACTTTCACTGTGGGTTAAAGATCTATATAGCAAATAGATTGTTTTCATCATATTCAGTCAAGCAATAAACATTTGAAGATGAACAACGTTTCAATAAAAAAAAACGAAGATGGCGGAAGTATATATAGGAAGAAATAATTTGGAATTCAGCAATCATAGATATTGAAACCTTTGAGAAATAAGCCAAAATCCTCTTACAGGTTCATGTCATATTAACAATAGACCCTAGAGAATTCTAATTAAATTACGTTATCTTGACATTACAGAACTTAGCTTATCTATGTTCGTATTTGTAAAATTCCAATACTTCGTACTGTTCACAGGTTATAGGGCTCAACCCCACATTTCTGCCCAGTTTGCGGATAGGGGATCTCAGGTTATAATATAACGTTTTATGTTTCAACCGTGCCACATTCATTGCACTGTAACGACACATTGTGTGGATGTCGAACAAGAAAAGACATATTGTAGCAGCTAGAAAAGATAATTTGGGATCCTATCCACCTCTACATACTTGTTATGGCGGCGACACTTCAGTGCTTGCTATCCACATTACGTTATATAGTTTTATTTTTACTTCAACAGAGCTATGCATTATGCGTTTACGTAATTCCTGACACAAAACAGTTATTTTGATTCAAATTGTTAAATATTAAAATGTCCGCATTCATTTTATCCGTTTTAAGAGTTAATTAGTTATGTAATAGCATGCATTAAACCGTGGACTTCAGTGGGTGGCATGCTTGAAGAGAACCCACGGGGGGGGGGGGGGGTCACTAAGGATACTTTTAGGTACAGGTGTGCAGACGGACATTTGAAAACCCACCCTATTCATATATTTTCGGACACTATAAAACAGGACCTAATCATATATTAAATGATTAAATCAGACCTATTCATATATTATTACTGCACATCCCCATTGACAAAATAGTATGTTTACTACTAAATTGATAAATTGATGTTAATGGAACACTTTGTTTGTAAAATCACTGTGATTTACATAGGCTTATCATGCTTAAGATGAGAATTGAGGCATGGAATATATTTAGATAATTTACAACTACCTAATGATATATTTTTCAATGAAAAAAGCTACCTATTCATATATTTTGGAGAGCTAAAAAAGTGACCTATTCGGGCCGCACATCCGTATTACCCTTTATATACCAAGTTACCCCCCCCCCCCCCCCGTGAGAGAACCACTAACCTTGCACGATAAAGACCCTTTTCGTAGATTTAAAAAGAGTAGGCTCATTATAGCATCTGCAACAGGTTTAATTCTCCGTCCTTAATCATTGCTCCATAATTTTTCAGTGGCAGTCAAAATTTTGTTCCAAGAGTTCATACATTTTCCCATTGATGTATGATTTGTTAACCTCTTCTCGCTCGATATAGCTGAACTACTGTTAGTTAGATGTTCATCAAACACTTAAAAACCAAACAATAAAATCCACAAATCAATACATCAATAATACCTGAAGACAAAAGTAAAAAATACACGCTTAGGATAAATAAACACTGTCCAAAGTACCGTCAAGTTTATTAACTGATATCTTTGCAAACGGTTGTAAACCCTTATTTGTAACGATTTCCTCAACTTAAAGCACTAAATTTATACAAACCTTGAAACAATAGTATGCCTTTGAATACACAAACAAGCTGAAATAAAATCATTTCTCGTTTTGATATTTACATTCTGCTAAAACTTTTTCTTAAAAGTTTAGTAAAGAAGTTCAGTCTGAAGGTTTGATTTTAAAACTTTTATAAACTGCTACTAAAACATGTATAATTGTTATATGGATATTTGCACATTAGTGCCATAACGACATTTACTAAATATGAAACATTTTCTCGTTCATGTTGAGTTATACATTGTCCACAATTTTGAATGTGAATGTGAATGTAATCTTCCTAAAATTATAGTATTCAAATTTATCTTGATATATCAGGGTGTTAATTTGATTTAAAAGATCTCAGTATTCAGATCTTTAAAAAAAAACTCCTTACCTTGGCTTGGAATGAGTTTGAAGCATTGTAGAAAAATACTCGTTTTATTTCTTTTTTGTATGACATGACTGATTAACACTAACGCTAGGAATTAATTTGCCCGTATCACTGTTGACTTTAAAATAAATAGGTATTTCTGCGTTTGGTCTCGTTTACCAAGTGATCTAGTGGTAATATTTACTATAAGTAACTACACGGTCTAAAGTTTACGCTACATGTGTATTTTTGGGTATTATGTATTGGTTGATATGTATGTCTTAAATGTCACATAAATGGTAAGGAATATTATTTGGCATCTTACTGGTCTCTTTTCTCATTCCTGATCTCACAATAGTTTTCACCATAAGTAACATAAGTAAAGCAAAAATGATAAGGTAACATCTCCCTTGGGTAGATCAGTTCGTTTCTTTGCTTTGTTTATTGGTGTTTAAACAAATTCAGCAAAGTTTCAGGTATATCATTGCGTCCAGTTTTTATTGGGAAGAAAACCGGAGTACGCGGAGAAAAACCCGGACCTGCGGTAGGAAAACTGGCAGTCGTTGTCAATTAAGAAAGAGGGCGAGTATACCCTGCCCGAAGAGAGACGCGAAACGGCATCCTTAGTGTTGCTTATAGATTTCTTTCACTCATAGCTTTCTTTTTTTTTCATTTTGATTGCACATTGCTAATTTTCTTGATTAATTTTTCGAATTTCTTTAATCCCAATGCAATGAAAAGTCTTTTAGAAAAATAATAAAATATAAATTTAATTTATATTGAGCACACATTAGCACCACAATTTTCGGAGTACAATAACCGTTCCAGTATAAGAAATTACAGTGTGTCGCACAGATGATCAGTAGTAGTACCAGGAATTTTTAAATCGTTTACATGATTCATCGGGGATTACCATGCCACGAGATTAATGTACGGAGAGAACACTGACATGCGGAAAAAAGTTTGAGTAATTATGGTTTTAATAATAAAAGACAAGTAAGAATTTACCCAATGGGTTAGATAGGACTCACAGTCAGTCCAATGAACAGACAACACTGAATGTAAAAACACACTTATTCAAAACAGGAGTAAACCAGATACTCGAGTGGGCAAATGTTTATGAATTATTTAAACCGCTGTGTTTTCCCATTTTTAGCATTATATATCATAATGCAGGTCGGTTTTCTCCGAGTACTCCGGCTTCCTCTCCCTATGATAAAGATGAAAAATGGCTGAAAGTGGCGTTAAACACCAGTAAGAAAAAGAATATATAGGGTTCGTTTACTTTTTGATTTTTGACAATAAAAAGGCAAAACTATTGAATTTTAAGAAACGAATATGTATCTTCCAAATCTAAATTATTTTGTCCAATTACCGATATTCATCAGTAAGATTACAAAGATGGCACAGATTGAAAAATGTCTAGTTCTCTTATTCCATGTCATTTTGTTATAATTTAATTTATACAAGGTGTTGATAGAAGCTCATGGAGCTTGTGATCTGGACTGGATTTCTGAAAAGAAATGTTGATGAACTTTTATGAAAGCTATGGTGACTTCGTAAGTTTGAAAGTTTCGTCAAAATTTTTTAAGAAGGAAACTATTGCTAGCGGGCTCTATGCTAATTAGAACATGTTCAGACAATATATTTTATCGATATTTTATACCAACCGATAGCGAGTATAAAATGAAGACAAATATAAAGTCCGACAATGTTCTAATTGGCATAGCGCCTAACTGCAATAATCTATTTCGATTTTAATGTCTAATGATTTTTTTTTTTAATTTCGAAGCGGCTCTAAGAGGATGCTTAAAAAAATGGTCACACTGTGTTTTGAAAAAAATAAGATAAATCATGAAACAGTGTCTTAAAAGCAAATAAAATTGACGTAAGCATATGCTCGTCATTTTATTGAATATACACACCTTTTAAGCAAACAAATTTTGAGAAATCTTACCAAAATGCAATGCTCCAGTTTGAAATTTTCACGTCACTGTATATGACGTCGGAATTTGAATTGTGACCTCACAGCGTCACACCCTAATGTGTTCTTAAAGAGTATGAAGGACGCAATATTAGAATATTTGGTTTATCCTTCACACTGTCTGTCACACGAACGATTCAGGATATAGATACAATATGTATATTAAAACATTACAAATATTTGTTTCAAATTGTACTTAAAAACTACAGGGATGAATTTATAGAATTAATGTGAGTTCCAAATATGATTACCAGTTCTAATTCCACTGTACAAAATACTTTAGAATAGATACAAACCATGTTCGTAGTTATATTTATAATATAATTTTCTGAATAGTCGCATAATTATTGGAATGACTAGCTTTACCGTATTGATTAAATTTTGCCAATAATTATTTGCCAGTTATAAACCAGACATACATTTTAATTTAAAAACTAATAGGATTACTGTAAAACGTCATGTACCTGATAACAGTTTTAGCGTTGCTATTAAAAAAACTATTTCATGTGGCTTTAATGTTATTCTTATATGCTATTTGTTTTGTATGAATAGCACAACTCTTCACTATAATATTCAGTGTGAACAGCAGAAGCCTAGTAACAATCGAAGCTATGAATATTCATTTATTTTAAGTAAACTGCTTTCTATGCACATTCAACATGTTCAATTATTATAAGCAAACTACTTGCTTTGAATATTCAATTATTTTAACTTCGAGTGTATTAAATAGCACTTCCGGTATAGTACAGGAAAGTAAGGGAAAGAGGACACATTTAGTTAAAATTGAGCTGCATGTAATTTAAAAATGAAATGAAATAAATGATGCTCTATCATGAGACAAGCTTCTATACTTATTCTTCTAAGAGAATCTTTGGTATAGCCTTAGCTAAACAGTTAAAAGTGGAAATAAGCACTTTAGTATGAGATTGGCGGTTTTTGACTTACTGCGGAAAGAATGGGCACATTGTAACAATTTTTACAACTGCATTGGTCGTTTCTAAAATTGTTCGACCATTCTGATAATTTACCAGTTATCACGTTTTACTTATCTCTAAAAACTATTTGGCCATTTGATGTTTAAATAAGGCAGTATTTAAGTTTAAATGATTATATAGTATTTGAAGTCTCTTGATGGTCGATGTTATGGCAACCACACGTATTAATTGGTACATAGACGAAATAATTATGCTCGAAGTGATACAAATAGCAAAGAAGGGGTGAATTGAAATCGCGGAATTATAAGTAATTTTAGCAGAGGATGTTGATGTGTAAACACGATCTTATACTCACAAAATCTTTCATGCTTATTAGATTTGTATTTCAGTCAATAAAATTTACACTGCTTAAAAACCTATATCACTATAATAAAAATGTTTTTAACACACAAATATGATAAGTATCAAAGTGTTGTGTAAAGTAATGTGTTATGACAATCGTAGAATTTGTTTAAGCACATACTTCAATCTAGCTGAGAATCCATGGTTTAGCTTTCCCGTAAGAGAAATGCTTTCTTAAAAAAATTAAGATAGAATACCATATAAATTGAGGTTTTTCAAATGCAAGTACTGGTAATGGGCTACAAATAAATACCATGCATAATCTTTGCATACAATAGAAAATATATTACTAATGTTAAAATACTATTATTTAATTACTAAATTCATCTACTTTTGTCTGAACTTGTTGGTCAAGTCATCTGCTATTTATCAAAAGCAATAGATTCGATTATGCTGAGGTTGCACTCTCAGCCAACCTGCGGGAATGATGTGCTCGACGTTAACCACACTTGACAATGTTGACAGATTTCCTACCGGTGGTCTGAGGTTTTCAGTGTTCCTACCAAATAAAAACTACACTGAATGATATAGTCGAAAAACTTATGAAGTGGCGTAAAAACCCGTTTAACTAGTATATATATTTTTAAAGATATTTTGTGGCAAGTGTAGAATTTTTTGTTCAGAAAATGTTTTTTTCTGAATTTTGATTGTTGATAACAGCTCTACAACATCACATTCATTTGGACTTTAAATATGGTTTGGATTCGAGCGCCACTGATGAGTCTTGGCTAAAAGAAACGCGCGACTGGCGTAGTAAATTCTATTAACTTGGTATCTTTGATGACATTTTTGTTCAAATGCATTCATTAGTTTGCTATTTTTATTAAACTTTTTGTTTAATTGGTTACATGTATATTGTGTATCTAAAACTGAAGCTGTATTGATATGTTTTTTACGGACTACAACAAATACTAGTTTGTAATTAGAATTATTTCCCAATTTTTTTCAGAAGATAAAATATTTGCGGCACATAAAAATTCAAACCAGCCGTATCAACATCTAAAGTAAAATATAGCATCGTTTGATGTTAACACATAATCACTAGATAAAGTGCATAAGTTTGCGTACTGGTTGTGGGGTAAAATTCGCAAAACACACACTTCAGTATTCCGTTATACGAAACAATTTTTTTATCAGAATACCGCAGAATAGTCAAAATACAGCTGACAAATTAAAATCCGAATATGTGAATAATACCAAAAATTAAACTTAATAATCTATAATAGTCTATATTAGTTCCAAACTAGAGTGCATAACAATACAGGCTATAATATTTAAGCATTTAAACGTTTAATAATAATTTAAACTATCATTTCGTAAATTACTACACTCATGTATTTTAAAAAGATGATCTCATTCAACATAATTTATGTCAGCTGACAATAAATGTAATTAAAGTATAATTTAATAATTACAGTTGCTGTATTCCTATTATCCTGTTACAGTTCTGTCAACTGAAATACATTATAGATTTTTAAGATAAAATGAAATCATAAAAAGGAAATAATAATTAATTCCTTCAAATTCCAATGGAATTGACGGAAATGCTCTACACTGTTGAGATTATTAAAAATTACACATTTTCTGGAACATATGAGGAACAGTATAACGCGAGTTATCGGCTTAGATAAGTTTCTACGTCCGATTTCGCAAATTTAATTAATGCAATATAAAAAGTATTTAAAATAAGGAAAAACGTTTTTGTACGAAATGGTGAATATTATTTTACCTATGTGTGGCCAATGATATTAATGCCATTTACGCTTACGCTTACGTCTTCCACTGGCATTCTTTCTTGAAACGGTACTATCAATGTTTAAAAAAAATTACACTTTTTTGCATATTTCAATTGTATTGTCCCATTAACGGCACATACAATTGCCAATGTCTGAGTATTTTATATGATCGTACTATTTTGTGTAGTTTATAAACCTAAATTATCTAAGGAAACGTATCACTCCACTTGGGCCACTCAGACAACTTAACGAGAATGAATTGAAATCGAATGACATGATTTGCGCAAGGCAGCATAAAGTGACATAATCGTGGAGTAATCATCGAAAAGTAAGACAATTGCAAATATAAGCAGTTAAAATATTTTACTTCCCCAATTTGTATAATAGCCTATAGTTGTTCCGATAAAAATGTTAGAACAGGTATGTTTATTTCTCTTATGATTGGACTGTTTTCCTAAAGATTGTGTATTTTTGCCGTATCACACGCTGGACGATCAGATATGAAAAAGTGATATAAAAATAGACTGATGTGATTGAATGAATGTGTATTACTCTTAATGTATTCTAATTGGTTTGTTGGCCTCTCTGTGAGGTTGCAGTTTTTCACCTCTGACGTCACGATGGAATGCAAGTAAAATCTGTGAGCATACGGGTGCAATTACACTGATTGAGAAATAATCTGTAGGGAACAAGAGTATCTATATATGTACAATGTGTATTTAGCTGTTATATATAATGCTAATATTTGATTTGATCCAAATTACGGAAAATGATACTGGAAAGGGTTCTACAAATTTACATAGTATATAGTAGATAGAGAAATCACTCTAGATGGAACGTTTTCAGAATACAAACCCACAACAGATTATACGGAACGCCTGACCGCTGAAGGTAAAGTATTTGGAGAGTGAAGACACGCTCATTGCACGTTTTGTAGAATTTGAGTTCGGCAAACTTTCTGTCCCTACACATATTTAAATACATTTGAAGCTGTAGTCAGAATTAGCCTTAATGGGTTATCTCGTTCCTCCTGTAGTATTAATGTGTGCTAACTTGTACTCGCCCCAAATATGACCGAAATACGGCTTAAGAAACCATGTATCTTAATAATATCAAAAAATGAACGAGGTTGCGTTTTTTTCTTTCCCAGGCAAACAAAAAACATGTTTAAGTAGCATTACGAATACTATACGCTTTTAGAAAATTTTTCTTATGACCAATAATTTTCAACCATCTCCTATATTAATTTTTTGAATATTTATATTTGTCTTTGCTAGACTGGAACATTTTATTCAGTTGTTATTGTTTTACTTCGTAGATATAAAAAAACAACAAAGCACCAGAATCCATTGTTTATTTCAAATGAATAGATTACCAAACAGCCATATATTCTTAAGTAGTGGATATATCAGATACAAATAATTCAAAATTGCTCATATTTAAGTATTCAATTTTAAAAGGGCGGACATGAATGATGTCGATAATGTAAAGAAAAAAATTGAAATTCATTTAAACCTGAAGGTTGCCCAAATCTTGAAATAAGAATCATTTTTTTCTCTGATTGGTCAATATTTTGAAGACTATATTGATTGTGACCTCATATTGTATCTGGAAGCAGTAAAATTTGTCATAACTCGATCCATTTTACATCTGTTACATGTGAACCTTATGATTTTAATCATCTCGACGCGGGGTAGATAAGGATATCGTGTTGTGAGGGAGTTTATTAGATTGACAAGTCTAATTTGACGAAGCACGTGCCTTGCTTTTGTAAATGAATGTCATAATATTTGTATTTTTGATGAAGTTTTATTTGCCACCACTAGGTTCTAGGTTGATGTTTCTGTTGGTAGACTGTTTCTCCATGAGGTATCACCAGCACTATTCGGTGCTGACATAAGTATCATGTAGCTTTTCATTAACATACTGTAACTTTATGTGTTTCAAATATGAAGGTTAGCTGCATTTGTTAATATAATGTCATTATAATACTTATTTTTGCGTAACAATAAAAGTTTAAGTTTAGGTTAAAGTTTGTTGCTTTAAATTGTGCACTTTTAAAAATTGTGTCATGGTTTTTTCTACTTGTTTTAATTGCATAATTCAGTGTAAGATAAATCTTCAGATCAGATCATGGTGGTCTGTATGAATTAAGGTTTGTCGGTGCCTTTACCGTATTTGGTTACGATTTGTTCCGCCATAATTTAATTGATTAAGAGATAACGTGAAATATGATAGTGTTGCATGATATGTTTTGTCATAATTTTTATTGTATAAAAAAATAAATAATTTTGCTGTGTAATTGAAACTGCAAGCGAGCCAGACATTGTGGCTCAATGACTAAAGCCTCACATAACCGGGCTGCAGGTGTCTGAAATGTGTTTTGCATTTTAACTGGTTCTGTATTAGCAGCGCAGCTATCAAGCCTTTACAGAGCGTAGGAAATTTTTTAGATTATTTGTCGTTTTGGAAAATGTCTTTGTTAAATTAATTTGCTGTTTTTATACCCTTTGCAGCTTATGTAATTTGTAAGCTGATTTATGTTATGCAGTCAGGTCAGTATGCTATAGCAGTTATGTGTGCTTATAGATATCATAACACAATGTGGTGTCGTTGGAAGTCATCTAATGTTTAGCCATTTCACGTCCTAATGGTAACAAGTTATTATTTCAATCTATTGCTCTGAAATTACTACAATGTTTTGTAAGGTTCAAAAACTCCAATATAGTAGGAACAGTTTCTGTCAAGTTATTAATTACAATAAAAACACTTTAAATTCAGGAAAGGTGAACATCATTCTGCTCACGGAAAATAAACTCTTTTTTGACCAAGTGGTTAAAGTAGATAGTCATCTGCTTTTTATCACGTACCGGCCAACAATGAGGTTGAAGGTTTTAGCCTTACTGTGAGAAGGGCGTGTTTGACTACAACCATTTTTTTCTTCCTTCCTTTAAATAAACCGGACGCTTTGATATAGCTAACCGATTAAAGAAAGTGGCGATAAACCTTTTAAAAGCAAACAAAAAATCCTTGCCCTTTTTGTTTAATAAATATTTATGGTATTGTCATTTAATTAATCTGATTGTCACACGTTACACTCAATTATCTGACAATTAGACTAGTTTCTTAAAAATTTCACATGTCTACTTTTCGGATACATAATGCACTAGTCAGATACACCAGTCTACTTGTCAGACACTTATGTAGACTTGGGAGATTCTAAAGATAATAATTCTACTTTTCATATGAGAAATCTTCTTGTCAGATTAAAAAGATTAAAAGTCTACTTCTTGTAAGATTTAAAAGTCTGATAAAAAGTTCATTTGCGTTTTCCACTAAAATAGCAAAAGTTTAGTTTTTTCTAGAAATATTGTCACTTTCTCTCTTACTTAAATATATGACAAGTAGGGTGAGATATATTCCACTATAAGAATTACCTTACACTTGAATAAATAAAGAATTAGAATAAAATAAGTAAAGACAAAAAACATTCCATTTTTTTATAAGAGAAAGAATTCAATCTTACATAAAATGAAGTAAAACGTCACACGTATTTCACAAAATTCGTTTTTCAGTAGACCAAATTTGCAATAATTGATAAATGTTTCTGCACAATACAACCATGATCAATGTCATGTAAATAGTATTAAAATGTTAATCATTGCTACTACCAAACAATTATTATACAATTCATTTTGAAGCTGAAATTTTCGTTACACCGAACATTAGGTGTAGAGATATTTAAATTTTGTATAATCTACTGTAACATAAACTAAAAATAAAAATAAAAGACATATTAAAATGAGTACGATGGTAACAAATGGTTTAAGCATCGGAGTAATCCAATACAATTCAAAATTTAAAATGTCAGTAATAAGGTCAGAAATAGCCTAACCTATACTTTTAAATATTGACCTTAGTAGAGCGTCTCTATTTCTCATTTCCTCTCCGTTTATCATACTGGAAATTGATGATAATGCCCCATTAAATGATAGTTGTTTTCTTACACGTCTGAACAGCATGTCGTTACTACCTCTATTAATTCTTTGTAAACTTTTGACAACGTGCAGCATACACTGGTCAACATCTGTGGTATAATATTCACACATATATCTTAAGCCAATATCACCTTCATCACATTTACACTTTATATCATTGTTTGTATCATTTTCAATTTCGCTTTGTTCGGAACTTCCGTGTGATGAATCTCCGTTTCTGTATATATTTGTAGATTTTACTTCGTTAACACACAGCACAAGAATTGTCAAAATTAAAGCACATGCGGTACACTTCAAAATACTCATATTTGACCTGTAAATAAAAATTGAACACTTAATCGACTGGCAGTTTAACTGATGACACTTACAACGACAAGAATGGCAGAAATTATTTACAATCAGTCAATGTATTACTTCATTCACCGATCTCTTTTCATTCAAATCTAATTATAACTTAGATTGCCACTTGAAATTCGCTAATTATTTTTCCAAGAAAGTCGGAAATTTAATATTCAAAAAGTTGTGTTGTTTCTAAATGCTTTTAGAATATTTTGATAGTGTGGGAATTCCATAAATGGGAAATAGAATTGTAAAGATAATCAATGACATCAATGTATTTTGTATTGGAACTTTATGGAGGTTTAGATACGCTGTGAATGAATTTCAATGAACTTTCTTAAACTTGCCATATAATTATTTCATACAAGTATTCATAATTATATTAAAACAAATATCGGTTTCAGAGCTTATTTCCGATGGGTTGAGAACATAGATTTCAAATTTTCGATATAATGGACACAGAAGAGAATAAAAAGCACAAAAATACCCTAATTATTAAATTAGTGTGTCCTTTTCGCAATCCCTGCCAAAAGGTTTAAAATATGAATTGACGAATTGTGTATGTTTGTAGTGACATGCTGAGTAATAACGTAGCACATTTTTGGAAATACTTATGCTTAACTGACGAAAAAGTAGAGGAATCGTTAATATTCTTTTGGTATGTTGAAAAAATGTGCATATATTTCATTTTCCAAAGCAGACACTTTAAGCATTGACAATATTAAAAAATATTTAAAATATTAATTATACAGTTATTGTAGTTATTTGAAAAGAATTGTTTCATTATACGTTACTGTAAAGCCCGACATCGTCGAATAACTAAAATTAATCAACTCTACAAAATTGATTTTGTGGAAGATTTTAAACATGTGCAACACTGTTATCGTTTGCCGAATATTCGTAAAAGTAGCCATATGGCTATTCTTTACGTCAATTTATAGTTATTAGAAAGTATTTGCAGCTTAAATTGGTATACCCACGTTTACATCACTGTTTTGTAATAAGTAATTATAGCAGTTATGGGGAGTTTCAAGTATTTGAATAACATACACTGATTGATATAAATATCAACATATATTGTTCAAATGTTAAATCTAATTTAAGTTGTATATTCTATAGAAAAATCTGTAAACAACAAAAATATGTTAATATGTTTTGAATACTAGCAATCAAGCTAAACAATATATTTCTAAACTTGTATAAAGACTTTATTTTTAGGTCCTAAGGTGTCAACCAAGCCAGCTCCTATTTTTCTGAATCAATTCATAAATGAAGTCAATATTTAAACCTAAGGAAAGTTTGTAATTGGCGTCTGATTCTCTATGCAAATCCTAACATTGCTGCAATGGTGAATTGTAAGTTAGTTAAATATCTAAGTCAGTTGTTCATAGAAGACATACAGTGTTTTGTCACCTAATTACTTTGAATTAGTCTTAAAGCTCGATCAGGGTTATCGGTATCAAATCAAAAGAAGTCAAGCAATGAATTTGGTTACCGAAAAGGTTTGCCTTAATCGATATATATATACTGTACAGGTTTGTTTTATTATTTATATATAGATGTAGGCTTAAAGATCAACATGCAGTCCTACGCAAAGACATGAAAAATGGAGGACAGAAAGTTTGAGGATGGCATTTTTAAACATGTTTCGTGATTAAATTGTAATAGCAATAACATGTAGCTATTTTGAAACAGAACAGTAACATAGAACCTTTACAATATCTCGCGGGCGTGATAATATGACCTTCATGATGGTGTATTGATATTTGCGCATGAGACAGAAATGAAACCACTTGTAATGTTGTGACTAAAACAGGAAAAGTAAACAATTAGTAATCGACAACGCTAATTTTACAACTAATTAAAAAGGAATAAGATTATTAAATACGCAATCAGTGTCATTTGCAGCATTTTTTTCATTTATATAAAAGCTGCTCAAAGGTCAAAGATATGTTTAACATTGCGTCCTTTAAGAAATACAATGTACATATGCCTACTTTTCTATTGAGATCAGTTTAGAAAATAAATGTATTTATGGGAACATTTGGCTCTTTGGCGGAAGACGAATTCGGTTACCAAGGTCAGTTTAAAGGAAAATTAGATTAGAATGATTGAATGTAAGGTCGTCAAAATTACTTTATTTTTTGTTCCTATTAGAGAAATTCTACGGTACGTTCAGAATAAAAAGCAACATATGAATGAACTATTACATTATCAAGAGAAGAAAAGAGAAAATTAACTCCCAGATGAGAACATTTACAATTTTCACCTATTCATATGGTATAGAACAGAG
The DNA here is from genome assembly GCA_944474755.1 of Limnoperna fortunei. Lineage (NCBI taxonomy): Eukaryota > Metazoa > Mollusca > Bivalvia > Mytilida > Modiolidae > Limnoperna > Limnoperna fortunei. Next base: position 33,846,866 of record OX104124.1, on the reverse strand, counting down.
GATGAGACATGCAAATAGTTTTTCTTTATTGGGAATCAGATGTAAACAATATAGATATGAATGCTTCAATAATGAGCGAATAGAAGAAGATTTAAAGAAAATCGAGTAACAATATGTCACAAATTCACAACTGCTGCAAGCATACGCCAGACTGTATTGAAATTAGTTACCGAGTGTCTTCTAATGTGTCAGATTATCAAGAATGAAAAAAATGATAGAATAGGCAAAATCGTTATAATTTGACATAAATATTTTGTTTAAATACTGTCTATTGAAGCGATGTATGTTTTAACCATTTAAAATTGAAAACAAGATCGATCTGAAAATCATACCGCAATAAAACAATTCCTGTAAAATACGTTATAATAAGAACTGCTGTAATTATGTTTTATTTAAAATTTTGTGTATTTGTAAGAAAATGATATTCCTACCATTTATAAATAAGATCTAGACGACGTCGGTATATGCCATGGGGTTTGGAATGCTGCAATGGGTTCATTGTTTTTATTTTATACAAATAATTTTTAACTAGCTTTGTAAAAAATAGTTTGCTACTTTCCTTATAAATACAACTGCAAAATTCAATCTATCCGATTGGCCAAACCTATATTCTTATTAATGATAGAGGATCTTTCTAACAAATATAGCTAATAATTTAGCATTTACGGATGTAACAAGGAAATGACAATGCTGTCAACGCCTCGAGTATTTATTAGCAGGTTTAATGTACTTTTAACACGTTGTTACGTATGAGTGAGTTTCATTATTAAGCTGTCATTATATTTAGTATATACATGTATAACGTTCCTATATGCATAGACCTCAATTTTCTAGAGGTGTATCAGGTCTTAAGCAGATATATTGCATAAGAACGTTTTTGGATAGCAATGACACCTGCTTTCTAATACAGCTAGCTTACCATTTTTCGAAAGCGTTCCCTTTTATTATTTTGTATTTTATTATGTACCCTAATGGCATCCTTAGTTGAAATTGTATTCGTTAGATCCGTTGGGTATGTGTTGTTACCTATTTAAACGTGGCTGCATTGAATGTTTTGGCTATCCTTTAATAAGAAAATAGTCAATAGCGCAACTAATTTTTTGTACGATAAAGCTATCCAAAATATATTAGTGATATGTGGACGTGCCTGTTTTTTGCTTACGTTTTTTGTAATTCAATACTGTAACGAAAATCCAATAGAAAATTTTTTTCTAAGATAACCTATCCACACATGTTGCTTACATGTCACAAATCATTCCTTACTTTTGCTATGGAAATTGTACATTGTAAGTCAGCCACTTTACCTTGTTTACAAAAGTTCGTCTACTTGCGTGACGTTCCATAGACAAACCGCAAGACTTTTCCCGCCTCAACCGCAAACGACATTGCTCAAAAGGCATCGCAATAACTAATCGTCTGCTCCTAGTTTACAGTTCCGTTCTAATTTAGGTCAAAATTTACTATAGAAAATCGCACAATCAAAAATCAAAAACGCCGCATTGCAAAGCAATGATTGAATTTGGAAAATAATTTCAATTTGGATATAATTTTTTGGATATACAAAAGGAGCGTAAGCTCGACCATACAAGGTAAGTAGTTTTTATTTGTCACTCAAAAAACCTCTGCCAATGTACAACGACTTTTAATAAAGTTTTGTATAAAGGCATAAACATCTAGATATACACAATTTTGAACCTTAATGTAACAATTACCTATTGAAAATTATCGATAATGCATTTTTTGTTAATAAAGTAGATGAATATTATCTCCTCCATATATGTAAGGACGACATTTTTACTTGTTTAAGGAGTTAATATTGACCATCATTCCATATATGGAGTTCATATATTACTAAAATAGATGGACAGATGTCTAAATGTAATGATAAAGTATTAGTGATTGAGCTTGGGTGGCAATATTTTAAGCCATTTTATTACAGAAAACCACCTTCTAAACTGGTTTATCTGCTGAGTACAGAAGATGTTTAAGAATAACGTAACTTGTTTTTGTTTTTCATATATAACCTTTAAATGAATTGTTATAACTTATTAATAATTTAAATTAATTCCACATGGTTATTTTTCTGATGTAGCTATTGTAGCCGCTACAAAAGGTTATATTATCAGTCCCTATTCAATGTCAAAATGGCAGTCAAGATTTTATTCCCTATAGTCGCTCGCTTTTCCTGTTAACGTATTCAATAAATATCTGATGTATCTGATGTAACAACATATGTTTAGCCTCGTCATGCTCATATGTACCATGTTCCTTAAAGTTATACATTAATTTTATTTTGACCTTCTCTTTACCTAAATCTTATTCAAACATATTAGAATTTAATAGATATTCGCGTGATGTTATGTAAATATGCGAAAGATTCAAATGAAGTTACTGTTGATTGCTGTAGATTTAAGGACGGTCTAATTACTTCCGCACACTCATTTACTTATAATTACTTTATTTTAACACAATTAGTCTATTTTGATATGATCAATGAATCCAATATTTCCCTTATATCAGACATTAGCAGTTTGAATTGTAGAACAATATTCTGAACGTGCAATTAACCTGAATGGAAAACATAATTGACAACCTTTAGCGTGGATACTTATGAAAGGTCTATCTTAATTGAGCTTGTGAATACTTCATTTAATTACCAAATATAGAAATCATTTAAAACAATTGGGTCTATTGGCAAAGAAGTGTAATTGGTTAAAATGTTTCAATGTCAATCAATGTCATAGTGTAAGCGGCTCACGCGACAAATTAATATGTACATACATACAAAATAAATACTAGCCCCATTAAAGTAATCTTAAATGTTTGTTTTAGTAGTATTAAAATATAATTTAATTACAATTTCTCTCTAATATTAGTGTACATATGCTGGCAGTGTGGTGTTTTGAAGAAAAAGGTCTAAAAGCATCAATGTTATACATGACAAATAATATGTGGTTATCCTAGTAACAACGAGTGCTTTTTTAAAAACAGTTAAAAATACGCCGAATTTTGCATTACAGTGTTTCATGTTAATTTTTATATATATATATATTTTTAAATCTGCAGTCCAAAACTTTTAATTGATATTGAATAATGTTAATTTCGTTTATATTCTTTTTATGTATTAATAACAATCAATTTATAAAAACTTTTACTACAATGATAATTATTTGCGGTGTATAAATAATTTAAATACAATTTTAATAAAATAAACATTAAATGTACAAAGTATACATTTACAAGTTTACAGGCATTTAATATTTCTGTATTGTACATGTGCATTTTTATTTTTATTACGTGATAAGTATCTACGTGTTTGTATTGTTAAGTTGTTAACATGTTATCCTTTAAACCGATTGCTACATAATGACTCAGATTTGTTAGTCAGTGTCATAAACTCTTTATAGTCTGATACTCCAGTAACTGAAACATCACATGATTGTTCATCAAATTAAGGACTGGGACCATACTGGGAGGGTTCCCAGTGCTCGACCCACAGAGCAGCCAAGCGTGCCTCGAGTGGCGGATATAGGTGATCCACCCGAAAGGGGTTGTCAGGTCATAATACGGAAAGCGTGGTCGCGGACCAAAGTGGGTGGAGTGTTAGGAGACAGCCACGCTCAAAACTGTGTTCACTTTTTCCCCTTCTACCCCTTTTCCGTTGATGTATTGTTTGGTAACTTTTCCTCGTCCTAAGTATAACTGAAATACTAGTCCCTGGACGTAAAGCAAACAGCCAATTAATCAATCAAATTTAGGACAGATGATGTGTACATGAAGTTATTTAATACCAAAATTATCATAAGTATAAATTATATAGTGAAATATCTAATTTTAGGCGAAATTGTAGAGAATAAAAGATAGCAGAATTTCTTGCAAAAACTAATAGCTTTTTGTGACATTCTCAAAACAAAACATCTGATTTCAATAAATTTAACGATCGCAGAATGTTGCTTTATATGACAAAAATTAAATTCAAGCCGAACTGTTAGCGTGGATTGTACTGCTCATCTTTATTTTTCTGTGTTTGTTCTAAATGATTGTTGTTTGCTTTTGTCTGTTTATTTTCATTTTATGACCCACGTGTTTGTTTTCTATGTTTGTTAACGATTTTGTTCATCATGTCATGGTATCATCTGGTTTCCTTATCAGTAATATTTGGTGTCAATAATGAAAAAATCTACTTTAGCCATGCCGTGATCGTAATTTGCGTATTTACAATTTAAACGGAAATACGGTACACAGTGCTAAATAAAAGCCTATAACTTACAATATAATTTTAAAAAAGTAAAAATCTGGCTTTCAGCATTTTGGTGTCTTACATTTTTATTATCTTCGGTTTTTAAACTTCGAACATTTTATGTAAATATGTATTCAAGTTTGAACAAAATTTAAGAGGAACGCGGCCTATCTTATGTCAAAATAAGGACAAATAAAAAATAACGACAACCAATATTTAGAGACATTAACAGTACTATGTAATGTGAAGATAAAATAACACGCAGTTGTTAAAAAAATCATTTAGAAATTACTTAAAACCGGAAATTCTCTTTATTTAAAACATCATGTTCTCGTTATAATCTAACAATAATTTTAAAATAAAGCTTTGGTAAAAAGTATATTTTTTCAATAAACCAAATAAAAGGAAAATTGTATTTACAGTTATTTTTCTTTATAAAATTGTAAAGCCACAAATGCTTTTTATTAAAGTAAATATGGAGACCTGTAATACAATAAAATAACTGTATTTTCTGTCTCTGGAAATGCAAATAATATAATTATTAAACCACACCAAACAATTACATCGAAACAAATAATGTTTCAAAGCTAATTGAATTACACAATAATAAAACGTAGCTGATTTAAAAACCACCTGTGAGTGAATTCGAAGGTTAAATACTTATTAGTAAAGTTAAATAGACCTACCCATTTGATATCTTAATATCCGGTATTGCATTTAATTACTGAGTACAATTCCAATAATTAATTTTCATTAGCCAATATACTTAGTAGTAATCAAACTTTAATATTTGAATAAAACTCCAATTGTAATCAAGAACAAATTCTCATTGTTAACACACCTTAATTACATTGTCTTACCTTCTGTAATATTCTGATATCCTAACTCGTGTTCTGTTAAGAATTACAATTCGAAGAAAATGCGTACTTGACAACCGCAACGGAAGAGGTCGCTTTATAGAACTTAATTACGACAAGTTGTCTTTATCGCTAGCATTTCAATTTATCATATATATACGCTTTCTGATGGAGCATCGCACCAATAAGCTGAAAGATGAAACATTGTATGGGTGTATAATTGAATAGTTGTGTCCTTTCAAGATTGCAGAAGCTGAAATTTACTTAAATATATCTACGAAGTGTTAAGGACGCTTGACAATGAATTTTATAATTGGTTAATATAATCATGAAATTATGCATACAATCATTTTTTGTACTTGATTCACAACAAAGCGTTGTATTGCAAAGATTTGATTTAGCGGCTATTTTAGATAATATGGAAATGAGGCTAACTTAGTCATGGGGGATGATTGAATTGAAATCGCTCAAGACATTTTTTGTGTCTCGACAAAAGGAATTTACGTAGGTTATAAAATAAGTAAATATTTATTTTGAATCACGTTCTACAAGAAGTAATTAACACAATTAATACAATATCAATTTTTGTTTCGTATGTTCCGTTCTGGTATTAAATAGAAATTGTACATAGTTTTATTCATTATTAATGCATTAAAACTGTGTTTCAATGTAACAAGTAAAGATATTTGAAATCTTGTTATCCATTTAATTATTCTGACAGACAACGAAAGTGTACACCATGTAGAACAACTACACATATACATAAAATACATGCAACTACATGTATGGTAAATGGATACTATAGAAGCGCATTGATTTTATATTTCTTCCGGCATGCCAAAACCGATATTTTGTTCGGTCCCTATTTCTGGAAGCTGTTCTAAATTCCAACCTTAATTAACAAGGATTGCCATTTTTCCCACTGAAGTTTGAAGATTTGTCGGATGATATAGCTGAACAAATGCTGCATAGTGTAAAACAAAAATTTGATATTCATGAGTCATAATTTAACCACTTATACAATTTATTCAAATTCTACAATACAGCACAACAATATGCCTCATAAGGGCCTTATTAAATTTCATTTGATCAACTATATTTCCAATAAAAAGTCATTAGAGGGACTCAGGTTATGCGATATGCTACATAGTATGCCACAAACGCATTTTGTCTTAATTAAGATTCATCAGCGGCAATCAAACCTTAATATTAGAAAGAAAAAATAGTGAAGACTCTATAGTATTTATCAAAAATCCCAAATACCTTTTGAATAAAACAAAAATCGTAAATATTTCTCAATTTAAGTTGATCAAACTAAAACTAACAAAATGTCAATATATGAATCAATGATGGCCGAAGTATTAATACTATGTTGATACCCTGAAATACAAACAGTACGCCAGCAGTATGAGTCTTTGTCTCGGTTGTTGCAAGTATGTTGTTGATCCATTCATTAAAATATTTTTTGTTATCCTGCTATTGCATCTTACTGACATTGCAGGACAAGAATAATGTTATCGACAATTATCAATGTTGTCTGTGTTCCAAAGATATATATATATAGATATATGACCCTTGTTCTTTATTGTCTACTTTTGACTATAAATAAACGAAAAGGCAGTGAAGCGCTATGCTAATATGTGTGACAGGTATTGGTATTTCAACCTTTTTTCCAATAGTGTGAAAAAGTTATGGAATGACAAGTTTATGGCAAAAAGAAAGTACTGTTTTTTTCCAGTTGCATCTCAACAATTTTAGTTTGTTATGAATATGGTCCTGTCTCGACCAAGTTACTGTAGACGCATACATGAAGTTAGGTAAAAATTTCAATGTTAATATCAAAAAAGACAATTCCTCCGAAAAGAGAAAAAGCCACCAGAAAAACACAAAAGTCTTAAGTTCAATCAAACAAAAGTATGTCCTTTATACATAATATATTCAATATACATTTATGTAAGAAAAATTTCAGAAAACCGTTCGGTGAACAAGAATTTTAAATAATAGGACGGTGAAAAATACGGAATTAGAAAAGACAAATGAGAAACAGAAACATAATTAATAATTAGCCCTATCAGGTAGATTCCAGTACAATGTATAGTGTTTTGGAAACGGATGTGAACTTTAAAATTTAATTTTATATTTTAAAAATGGGATCATCGCGGAAGTAGTTAGTTGGTCATACTCTTCTGACCACCGGAGCGTTAACATTATGATTGTGAGTTCGAGCCTGACTATTAGGAGGATGTGCCTCATTCTAACAAGAATTAACACGGTGGCCTGTTGTTTATGAACTATGACTGGTTTTTTTCGTACAACAAAGTGAATGACTGGACTGAATAATATAGCAAATATTGCTAAAAATTGTGCAAAACATTTAGGCCGCGATAGTTAGTGAAAGAAAATATTTAATGTACAAGTTATTTAATTCTGGTAACAGCGACACGTGTCTACAGTGATCCCAGAGCTTACACACACAATTCTAATTTGAAACAATACTAATGTATTTTGTGTGCCTAAAATATACTCACTTTAAAAAAAACGAAACATCGAATAATTTTTTTTAAATCATTTTTTTGCGGACAAATAACCTATATAAATATTCAAATATATATTCACAACATCATAATTACATTCATCCACCCGTGCACGACTGTGGTCGAAATCTGGAGAACACTGAATTACGCATTGCTAAAAACAGGGTCGACTTTCACGCGCAAATCATGGGTATTGTTTTAACTCAGACAATCGGCATAAAACCCGGCTATTTCTTTTCTTTACTACATTAGTAAATTAAGATTCTGATGAGGTGACGCTATGCTAAGGTTAGATGCTGCTCCCAGAATATCGCTATCGATTGAATCGAAACCGGGGAATCACAGAATGCTGTTGCCCGAACGAGTAATGTTCATCGTTGTACAATTTCACGCCTTTGAGACGCTACCAGCAGTTTGGTACTACGACAGACCGACTACGTCCAGGGCGTCCGCGTGTTATCGGCGCAGGATCGTTACATTAGTTTATCCATCTACGGAATAGGTCTATTGATGCAACAGAAACAGCTGTAAACGTCCCTGGGTTGCGCCGTATATCACCACAGACAGTACGCAATCAGTTACTCTCTCATGGGTTGCAAGCAAAAAGACCTTACGTCGGAGCAACACTGAGACGTTAACACCGATAAAGGTTAAGATGGTGTACTACTGTTCGTGTATGGAATTTACATAACTGGAGAAGAGTGTGGTTCAGCGATGAGTCACGTTTTCAGCTTGAAAAGTCAGATGGTCGCATATGAGTGTACTGGCGCCGAAATAAACGTTTAGCGCAAAACTGTGTTGTAGAAAGAGACAATTATGGTGGAGGCAGTGTTATGATATGTGCCGCTATCTCTTACGCCAGGAACACAAGGCTGATCCATATCCAAGACAATCTTAACGCTGTAAGGTATAGAGACGAAATTATACGGCCGCATTTATTGCCTGCAATTGACATTCAAAGAGAATTTTTTCAACACGACTATGCCCGACCACTTAAAGCACGTGTAACAGTAGATTTTTTAGAGCAACAGAATGTCAGTATGATCCGTTAGCCATCACGATCTCCGGTCCTTTATCCAATTGAACATCTGTGGGATGAACTGGATCGGCGTGTGCGCCAACTATAAACACCGCCGCAAAATCTGCAACAATTACAGCAGGCACTTCAGTATGAGTGGACAAGGATACCGCGTGTTCTTAACGTTTAATTGAATCCACGCCAAGAAGAGTAAGGGCTGTGTTACAGGCAAATGGTGGGCACAACAGATACTAACATTTATTTTTGCTTTTGCGTAATGTATTGACAATATGCGACCAAACGTTACATTCCATGGTTTAAAAACTCATGATCAAGGAGTGTGCCAATTTTTACATTTCTGTACCAATAAGTTATTTGATAAATTGTTTAAATAATATATGAAGTAAAATTCCCATTTGTTTGTATGTTGCGTTTCTTTTTTGATTGAGTACATTATGCTTTTGTGAATAATCTTTGCATAAACGGAAAAAAACAGTCGGGAAAAAAAATTATATTTATTTCACCGACCTATATCTTTTTTAAAAATACGAAACAATATAATTATATCAATGTCGCTTCTTCTCATCGCATTGTTTGACGCGATGAATTAGTAAGACAGCTATTTTGAAATTACCAAAGCCACTAAGTATTCTTGATGTCGATCTTTTTGACAAATTGTCCTGTTAAACGCGATGTCTTGTGTACATATTCTCCTGTTTGCTTAGATTACTGCTTCTGTGTTGCAATAATGCCTTTTATTATTACCATTTCATCTTTTATTTAGCTGATCGTATGTTCGTTGCATGTAAATTTTATTTAAAAATGTTTTAAGTAGCTCAAAAAACAAATTAGAAGTAACTCTGGATTTTATATAATAATGTATATAAACGGCTTAGATAAATACATTGCATGGTGCTATATTCAGGTTTAAAAATTTGGGCCATAACAATCAAAAATACAACAAAGTTCCAGTCAATAAATTTTGCTACGCCTGACGCGCCTTTTGTCTAATCAAGACTCATCAGAGGCGCTCTACCAAAAAACTAAAAATGCCAAACACTATATGAATATGAAGAGCATAAAACAATAAAACAAAAATATGCCGAACTGTACACCAAATTTTGACTAAGATCAACCTATACCTGGGGTAGGAAGAACCTTAGGGTTTTGACAAGTGGCAGTGAAAATTTCAATAATAAATTCACTTCAATTCTCAAATCCTACAAACAGAATAAAACTATAATATAAAACCGATCAGTTTCAAGTGCACTTTCGTGATTATAGGTAATTTATTCAATGTATCTAAATCTTCAGACATTTGTTTATTTTGCATCTAAAATAGTAAACAAGATTCATACTTATTAACATAGTCTTGGTTAGGACGCACTCGTTTACCAAAAGCCTGACTTCAGTCTGCGTTTTATAAACATATTCGGAATTGCAAAGGAATGCGTGCAAATTAATACAGTCTGGCCTTTTCACTTTAGGATTTCGTGTAAAGTCGATCTTCATAAACTCAAACTTCTCTTTTAAACGACTGGGATTAAGTATTTGCATTTAGTTAAATATAAAAGCCTCATTTTGGTTACTAATATGAATAGGTAACAACGTATATAGGAATAAAGATAACTGTGGAATCGATAAGAATTATGCTTAATAACTCTCACGGGCTTGTCTTAATTGTCCGCAGGTTAAGTAATGTTTTGGCTTTATAAATTCATCTTATATTATTTTCTATTACTTAATATAGCTAGTAACAAAATTTCCGATCCTGAAATGGCAATCTATCACTCAAGGTCACTAGACCGTGATGTACAGCATGGTAACGACCTGTGACAATAATCACTCTGGTCTTGAATACAGGTCACAAGATATGTATGAACTTTTTTCTGACACATCTGCTAATTCGTTAATAATTATTTTAACATAAGAATTTCGAAGAAAAAATATGGAAAAGTTTGTACCTGCCAGGATCCAAGGAAGCTGAGAGAAATTAAGGAAACATGCATAAATAAATAAATGAATGAAACATTTCAATTGTTATTTATAAATGCAGTACTCTTATAAACCGCTGAGGGACTGTTATTCCGCAAGGATATAACCAGCCCAATAAATCATACTTTGGTGCTGACAAGAATATTATCTGTGATATAGTCCTTGATTTAAGCTATTGCTCTAAAATTTCATTAATGATGTAAATTGTAAGGTTTTTCATTCGCAAGGTGTAGTTGGTATTAGTAGGTTTTGGTATAACTTTTTTAATTTGATGATAAAAGCTCTAAAATATCTTTTCATTTGGAAAATATTGTTGTGTGACTTTATTAGACGAAACGCGAGTCTAGCGTAATGGTTATATTTTATTTAGTAGAAGATTAGTTTTTAAGTAATGCATGTGATAGAGCTTCCAGCCACAGCTCAATGTTTCGTTGGGAATAGTAGTTGGAGTAACATTATAGATCAGGGGGTGATATATTTCTTTGTTACGCCAATAAAAAGATGATGAAACGTTTGTTTAAGTTAAAGGTATGACGTAATTGTCAGCAATGCGGTGGCTATAAAATACCCTCACTTTCGTTTTGTATATTTTTGTGTGTGGGTTTTTTTGGACGGGGAAACGGAGGCATTTATCGTCAGAGGAGGCCTTAATTGTGAGTACAAAAGGTAGCCACGTAAACGTTATAAAAAATGTGGTATATTTGTACTAATACTGAGTACATTTCTAACAGTAACGTGTTGCGAGTTATCTGTAGCTGGATTAAATTAAGCCTTCTAATAACGAGAAGTATTCTGAAGCATATCAATGGAACATGACAATATCTATCTGGAGATTAATACTCTGACGATTAAATCAGAAGTCGACACAAATTAGGCTATTTAGGTTTTTTAAGAAATAATCATCTAGACAAATTAAAAATTGATTTCAGTATTAAAATACCCACGAGGGTATGAAGGCATTTTATGTCGACAAGAATAGCAGTGTCTTTTATTTAGGTATAGTCATTGTCTAAGTTTAAAGCCCCGAATACATGATCTTGAATTATTCAAACTGTAAGGTTTTTCATGTAGATAGCTTGAGATTTGGGATAACATTTAGGAATTTTGATCATAAAGGCTCCACAAAATCTTTATTATTTGCATTTTAAATATTTTTTGGGGATTGAGTCTTCTGGCCTAGTAACTTTTTTGGTATCTCAGTAACATTTTATTTCTAATTGATGAAACAGATGACCATTTTTATTTTTTTTTAAGTTCTAGGTCTTGCAAGAAACGTGTTTTTAAATGATAAATGATGGTGTTTTAAGGATTATCTCCCCTTTGATTAATTGTAGGCATTTTTTAGACCAACCTAAGGTTTTCTATTGGTACTCTGGTCTCCCCAAGTAAAAGAGGAATGATAGAGCTGATAAATTGCTGAACACCGTTCAAAATAGACATACAAACAATCACGTTTTAACAAAATAATAATTCAATGTATATTGATATTCGTTGGTAGGTTGCTTATTGTGGACGGGTAGAAAGCACCAACCATTCGAGTTTAAGTTTATTCAATCATTCGTGTCAACAGCAACACTTCGACATAGATCCTTTATATTAATAAAACTAGCAACAATTATTTGTAACAATATGTTTCAGTCAAAACAAAAATGTTTTTTAACAATTGTTAAAATTTCTGTACTAGCGAAAATGCAAATTGGAAAATTTTTGGACCTTGTTTTATTCATAATTAAAAGAATGTAGGTCTATCATTCAGAATAAATGTGACCATAATTTCCAACGTTATTTAATATATGATATCCATAAGTTCATTTGTCTAATTAAGAGCTATCAGTAAAACTCAAAAGAAACAAATTGGAAGACCAATTCTTTAGGATATTGATTATGGTAGTGCGTCCAATATTGATCACGTTGTCTGTCAACACGGAGATTGCGGGCTTGATTCTAGCAGCGGGCAGGGTTTACTCGACTCCTATGTTAATTTACAAGGATTACAGTTTCCCACCGAAGGTTGGGGTTTTCTCCGGGTATTCAGGCTCCCTCCCCCCTCCCCCCCCCCAATAAAAACAGGACGCCATGATATAGCAAAAATTGCTGAAATGGCGTTAAACAATGTTCAAACAAACAAACAAACATTAGTATGTTGTCGCGTTTAACTATTATCACTAAAATTCTAGAGTTTTATGATTGATTGATTGGATGTTTGCTTTACGTCCAGCGAGCAGTCTTTCAGCTATATTCAGGACGGTAAAATTTTATGATAATTCTTGCTAAGGCTATTTTATACCTTAGAAATAAAAGAATCCAGATATAAGTAAATATGAATTAAAACATTGACAACAATTTTTTAAGGAACCTAGTTTTCTAAGAATTAGTCTTCTCGGAATTAATTTAATTTTGTATATCTTAATTAAGTACAACGTCAAGAAAACATCGACATTACCAGAACTCCTCAAATCGAGTTGACTAACTAGGGATTTAATATAAAAGCTTGTTTAGTCATTTGTTATTAAATTAAAAGTAATGAAATCTTGTTGTTAACTAAAAGTTATATTGAATATAAATAAGAAACTATTATTTTGACTTAAATAAGGGTTGATTTTAAGTTTCAGTTTGACAAAAATACTAATATTAGCAGAATATACAGTGTTCAAGGAATCCATGTTTTCTTTAATACAACGCATGTCAGTTTATTGGGATTTTAATTTGTATTTTTATTCTCTCGTGTTTTTATGTCTGCTTTTGGTCGCGATTTTTGAAAATTTTCACAGCAATTATACTGCATATCACAATTATATTTTTAAAAGTTTTATTGATTTTTTTTTGGTGATTTGTGAAGATATTTGGCTTTTAAAATAATTGGATCACCATAAGAGGACTATGGTGCAGAACATTTTGAATGTTAAAGTAAAACTAGAAATGGGTAGTTTGGCCTTCTGTAGCGGTTTAATATTACCCATGATAAAAACCTCTGGTTTGACGGACTCGTAACAATTTCAAATTAAGCGGATAACTGAGAAACAACATATAAACAAAATAACTACAACGCCAGCAAATTTGTTCAATACCGAGCTTCCATGATGTTATTTTTACAAACAAAAAAACAGAAGCTGTACGTAGTGTATACACTCCTAGAAAGCTAGGACTAGGATTAGGTGCATCGACAGGTTAAGTATTTCTGCTTTGCTTGAAAACATGTTATTGCGTATTTCATACATTTACCTATTTAGATACTAAAGATCATATTTGAAATGCGTACAAACCCAGAAATTCTATTTGCTGGAGTTGTAGAAGCAATTATAATTTTGCTTTGACTAAAAAACAATAATGTTTCGTACAAATAAAATAATTGTTGGTATTTAATACCATTGCTATATTAAATGCATTAAAACAAATGTTCTTATAAGAAGTTATTTGTGTGACTTATGCATTATATTTTCGCAAGTCGATTAAATCATCACAAAACTTATTCACAAACGTGAGTTTAAGCACAACTGATTGCGGTACGCTTTCATAAATTTCATACCAAACAATAGAAAAATATGCAACTTCCTTTCAAGTAATAAGATGTTGAAACATTTTATACAACTTAAAAAAACTTAATTGATTCTGACACATGGGAGTATCATTAACATTCTGTTTGAGATGCAGTTTGATTTGCAACTTAAATGACATTACCACTGATGACTAATTTCACTTCTATTAATTCTTCTTCTATTTAGATCCTGTCACTCACCCCATTTAAATCATATAACGTAAACAAAAACACGAGGAACAGAAGTTTTAAACCTGGCACAATACAATTTATAGAATTAAGCTCTGTAAACTTGAAACTATTTTACCTTCTTATATTTTGGTTTGCGCGCCAATTATAGGTCTTATTTAAACAAAATGAACGTCTGGCATTGCCAACTTTCATAACCGTGGCATGTCTAATAATGAGATCATAATGCAAGCATTATGTTCATGCCACAGCTGTTAATCTGCTAATTCTACAGTGAATCACCTGCCGAAATGTCATTAATTTATTGGTGAGATTATGTAATTTCTACTCAGACCTATTATAAAATGGTATTTTGTCTAAAGCTGCTTTTGTATGTCTGTATGTCTGTATGTCTCACAAAACATGATTAAATAAACTAATTAAGTAAGGTTTATTTTTATGTACTGTATCGAAATGTGTATAGTAACATAGATTGTATGTAGATTTATGAAATTAAGCCGCCGATGAGTTAATTTGACTAAATTAAACGCGGGTCTGGCGTTAAATATTTTACAACTTTGGCATTTCAAACATTTCAAATAAATCTTTAAAATACATTTTTCCGTAAATATAAGTAAAGCACTATAAACAGATATTTATAAGTTAGGTTCAGCGTAAAAATAAATCAATCACACAAATCACCATAATACAGAATGTGAACAAACGTTTAAAAAATAAAAGATATTAAAACAAATATATCTCGTAAAGAGTTCTGTTGGTATAACTTTAATTATTCTAATTGGTTGTTCTGTTGTTCTCATAACTGTAGAGATGTATAACTAAATAAATCATAATTAGGGTTATTTCTACAGGATTTGATTGAGATTGTGTTTCGAAATTAAATTCGATGGTATACACTGAAAAACTTGGTTTACACTGTATAACCTGGTTTAGTATAAAACAACTCTAAAAACGACGCTTAAATTCATTTTCATTGCTTACGTAATCACTTTAGCTAACTTTTAATTTTAATATTTATGTTTATGAACATAACGTATGAAATCGAATGTATTTAATAAATCATAACAGTTTTAATTCTAAACAGCCTTTGGGACCATACTGTAAAGGCTTTTTAAGTGCTTCTTCACCAGAGCTGACCATCGGGTCTCTACGTGTCGGATAATTGAAGCCCTCTCGTTTTGGGGGCGGGGGTTGTCAGGTTATAATAGGGAATAAATGTTTGATCATAAACTGTTGTAGATGTCGTGTTTGGATATTGCCAAATACCCCATCTGTAGTTTTTATAAAAGAGTAGACACATTGTGGCCGCTTCAAAAGGCCACATTCTCTACCCCTACTTAATACTCCATATATTTCTTTCAGCTGGAAATGTTATGTTTTCTATATTCTTCTCCCTTTTCCGGTTGATTAAATATTTAGTTCTTATTCTCGCATTGAATATAGCTGATATTGCTTGCTGAACGCCAAGCAAACATTCAATCCGCAGATCAATTAGATAACTTCTAAAGCGCAAACTGCTCACAACCTGTTAATGTTGTATATACCTGTTTACACAAGCAGAAATTTGTGCTTGATCACCAGAGCTTACCATCGGGTCTTTACGTGTCGGATAATTGAAGCCCTCATGTTTTGGGGGCGGGGGTTGTCAGGTTATAATAGGAAATAAATGTTTGATCATAAACTGTTGTAGATGTCGTGTTTGGATATTGCCAAATACCCCATCTGTAGTTTTTATAATAGAGTAGACTCATTGTGGCCGCTTCAAAAGGTCACATTCTCTACCCTTACTTAATACTCCATATATTTCTTTCAGCTGGAAATGTTCTGTTTTCTATATTCTTCTCCCTTTTCCGGTTGATTAAATATTTAGTTCTTATTCTCGCACTGAATATAGCTGATATTGCTTGCTGGAATCCAAGCAAACATTCAATCCATAGATCAATTAGATAACTTCTAAAGCGCAAATTGCTCAAAACCTGGTAATGTTGTATATACCTGTTTACACAAGCAGAAATTTGTTTAATCTTAAATTTCAAATTTTATTTCCATTAAGTTAAAGACGGCAAACAACTTTATGTAATTTGTAGATGTAATAAAACGTATATGTTATTATATTAAATATGAAATTAAATATTAGATTTGTAAAGACAAATCGTACAGTCGGTTTGATATTAGACAACGATACAGTAGGACTCGATTGCTAAATTTCTAAAATATTTTCGTTAATCTCATAATATCTGATATTTAGCAGATTTCTGAAATAATGAAATAATAACACTTTGAAACGGCGAATGCCCCAAAAAGATTTAATAACGCACAATATTATGTCATACGATTATTGCATATACATTTTATACTTTTACTGTCTATATGTGTCAACTGTGTTGACACAAATGTCTATATTGAGTCGCAGCATTATCTTCGGAAAAAGCAATATTGTTTTTTCCTTAGGATATAAAAATGTGTATAAATATGTAATTAAATCCTACAGATTGGTTGATTGATTGATGTCTATTAAACAATTACTCAGGTGCCTGTTTTTGCTGTTGTCCTTTTTTTTTAACCATAGTTTTTTTCTGTCCATGACTTATCGTCTGAGATCGTCATGCTGAGAAAAATTTAACAATATCGACTGTGAAAATTAGAAAATGTACAGAAGACTGATTTTCACTAGACTGCAGGTCGAGTTGGGAAGAGAATTACACCTTCTTGGGCCTAAAGGGCTTAATCGTATCGACATTTATAAAAATTCGTAATATGCAATGCGCGTGCATTTCACCCCTAACGTTTGCAGTCAGGCTTTCCGTGTCACGACGCGCTGGGCACAGTCCCAAGACCCCTCGCGATGTGCACCAAGAACGAACAATGTGCTAAAAAATGGTTAGAAATATATTTTGCAACATTACCAAGTTGATTAAAATATTTATTTACAAGACATAATTATATTATATATTGTTTAAATTACAGCCATGCCGAGCGGATCAAGTGGATAGTAATCAACGTAGGTAACGTGGTGGGATCGTTGTCGTGAATAATATTTTGTAACTAACACCTAATGTGATGTTTCGAACGAATTTGCAAGAAAAATTAATCAACCTGGACCCTTTAATAAGTAATTTGTCAGGAGAACTGGTAACTAACCTTAACCTTTTGTTTTTGTTGCCTTCTTTTTTCTTTTGTCATTTTCTTTTTTTTACGACGTATGCATTTGCTTCCTTCATTTCACATTTTTTCACTGTTCTATGGTTTTCATTTTTCTTATTGACTTTTTTCTTACATTTTATTATTAGGCTTGTCACAACTATTTTAATGCTTAGAGAAAAAGGAAAATAAACAATAAATTTCTTAACTACTAGCAATATATATAGGTCGGAATTTAATGGGGATAGTTAATGATATATTATAAGTACGACTATTCCCTACTTGCGGTAAACAAGATTTATCTCCCATTTGCAGAGTTATCTGTTCTTTAGAGCAGGTATTTTATAGTACCTACTGTGGGTAAAAAGTAGTTTTTCTGCAATACCTTTTTATTCACATATAGCAAAGCATCCGGTAAAATTTATTAAGATATGCAAACTAATTCTGCAGTTTTTTAGTTGTACAGGAAGATTATTTTTAAAAAAATTAAAACGTGATTTTTTCCTTATCTGTTCAATACTAGATACCTGCTGTTATGAAAGAAAACTCTTGCAAATGGGAAGTAACTCTTGTATTCCGAAAATAGGGAATACATTTAAATATTTAAAACAAAACTCAATTTGACAATTCTGCATAAAAATCCAAAATAATTGCAGTATATCTTTAATTACAAAATATATCAAAGAATGCAACAGAATAACGTAATAGACAAGGGATAATTACAAATCGGGATTTAGACGAATGCACACAACAAGAAACAAAACAAAAACCAAATCAGAAACTGAGTAAGATACTCTTTGATTTCACTTCCTTCTTGTCTTAAAGTTTTCTGTTAGAGATGGTTTAGTAATTTCTGACTTGATTTTAATATGTTGTTTCTTCCATAAATGACCGATTTCTGGTACAGATGACCCAGTACAGATGAGCTTACTCGCACACATCTGTACTTGCTGCGTCATCCAATCAGAACGCCAGAAACAAGAACGTTGTTACATGTATGGAAGCATTTTGTTTTAATTACAAATCAGTATTTTCTCTTTATTTGTTTAAATCATCATTAACTGTATAAGATCATGATATTAAGCTTAAGATATATAAACACAATTTACTTCAAGGAAACAATTACATATAAATTACAGAAGAATTTTCTGTTGGGAATTCATTTAATACATAACTATATTTTACTTACAATTGTCTCATTACGACACAGCTGTTCTATTGTGTTTGCTCGTCATATCTTTCACAAATCAGGTCAGACACCGTATATATCAACTTCACATCTGTTCAATCATTTTTTTTATTTTATACGTCTAGCATTGTATCATCTTCATTAGTTCCATCTTATCATTTATTTAATTGTCATGTGACAAATACAAATTCAGTGTAGGTAATTACATGGATTTATTTACAGAAAAAATATTTTTTTAGTGGTAAACAAAATCCCTCTAGAGACATTATTAAAATATTTAATAGGATACACGTTGATAAAAAAAAAACCGTGTTACTGCTACGCCAAACATAGGTTGTTTATTATTCATAGTGTTATATAGAAATATATTATGCTAGTGAGTGGTTTTTGCCAAAAAAAACTGCTTGAGTCTTCACCAGCCTCAAAAGCAGTATTTTTGGCAAATACTACTCAATAGCATGAGATATTTCTTTAATTCCACCAAATATTTTCCCCATCATGTAATAAACAGTGTAGCTGAGGTTTTTTTATTCGTCTCCTGATGCCGCTTTATTTGATGTCAATTGTTAATTTTAACGCGGTTTATTTTCCTTAAACCAGGTATATCTCACCTATCATTGTATATTTTGAATGTACAACGGCACTGTAAATGGTGGGAAAAAATATACCACGACACAGAGAAAAGAATTTAGAAGTCGTAAAATTTACAGATAATATCGCTCTTATCCAATGAAAATCCAGCATTTTTATATAAGGTCAATTATGTCAAATGATAACATTAATAAAGACAACAACTATGAACAAAGTTAATAAGGTGTAGACAAATCTCAAACAAAAACATTGAAAACCTCAAGAAAAACAAACATATTATCTATGTTGATCATTTATAGACATATATCAATAATACACATAAAGGCTACACAAAATGCAAGAACAACATGAACCATATTGGTTATTCTTAACCATATATCAATAAACACACGAAACCAACCCAGAAAGATTAAAAGTATCAGTATGTTGCATTGTATACCAAATAAGCAGATGTGATGTATCGTCTTGTCATTGTCTCAAGCTGACATGCTAAATTAGTTTGACTTGAATGTCCTTATGTGATACTAAGCAGATACCATTAGAAAGAGATCATTGCTATTACGTCAAGGAATGGTCCACGATATTTTAACTGTAAACATTTTGCACTTTGCATTAAAAGTATTATATTGTACTACTTTCGGAATACTGTCTTGTATGTATAACGCTCTGGGGGAAGGCTTTACAAGATTTTTTAAAGATTAATTTCAACATAACTATGTAAAGGAAAACTGCAGACGTAACATTGAGATTTACAGAAAATTTTCTGTAGAAACGACACCATTTGTTTTAGAAAATGAGAAACAGACAAACCGGTGGCCATTATGATGAAATGCTAATTATGGGTACGTTTACAATTTTTATTTCTTGATTTAAAAACATTTTGAAATTAAATTACATGAGTGTTATTAAAAGCCTGATTTACTAGTAAATAGTTTTTATGTATGTCGTTGTTCGTCCTAAACATCCCTGTCAAGCCATATAAAAATGGATATGAAAGTGGTAGAGATATTGTGTAAAAGATGTGTAAGATAAAGTGTACAATCTATCATCTGTACGACTATATGATAATAAAATAATGAAAACTTGTCCGTGGTAAGCGTTTTTAAAAACTAAAAAGCTGTAGACGTCATAACCCGTATAAATGCTTTTTTGCGTGTGCAAAATTTAGCGTTTTTGTTTAAAAAAAAAGTCATGTGAGCTTATTTTTGCGTAACGTATACTTTTTGCGGTCCCTAATAATAAAAATAAATAACTATAGATTTGCCCAAAATTTCAACTTTTACCGCGAATATAGCGAATATTATATCATTTATAACGAATGTTTCTCTGTGGAAATATCTTTGTTTACAAGACTGGAGGTAGATAGGTTTTTTGTGGAAATAAAAGCATAGCATAAACTTGGCAGAAGAATAGAATGACAGCTTAAAGGATTTGATGTCTGAAATCGTGTGAATCGTGTTTGTGGTCAACGATACATGATCCAGCTATATCAATGTAAATCTTACAGCCGTATATTTTATTTAATTTCGATAATATATAGGCAGCTGTACAGGTCTTTAATTGTACATTGTTATGAAATGAATATCCACCAATTTAGTACGGAACTGACATGGGTATTGAGATTCTGCGATCAGGCCGCACATGAATAGGCTAGTAGATAAACTTATTCCCTTGATCAAATTAAGACTGCAGTGGCATTTACAATGACTAAACATGTTAAGGTATGTAAGACTGGTCATATTCAATATAATACTTTTTCTGTATTGAATGAACCACAGATGGTTAAGTTATTTTTTGTTTTACTTAATATTTCTTTAAATCACTACTATTCGTGCATTTTGCATATTTGTTTTGTCTGAACAAACATTACTTTAGACGTTTCCAGAAGGAAGTTAAGGATAATACACATTAAAATAAGTTAAACTCTAAAATCTATTATCAAACCATTATTGATTATTAGTTTAGGCTAAATCAAATGAATGTCGTTAAAATATATTAAAATGGCCGTTAAAATTGCTAACTGTCTAAATACCATCACATTTAGTGTGTTTTTTTTAATTTATAAATCATAGTCCCCTCGTGAACTTTATTAAGCCTGCTTGCTCGGTTTTGGAGGTTCAGTTATTGTGTGAAAATTAGATACCTATTTATTCTCTAATATTATGCATTTTGTTATATTTTTATTATTGCCAAATAGACCCGGTAAAGATCAAAACGTCACTTATTAAAAACCTATTGTTGACAACATCAAATGACCTCAGTCAGTTTATTGTTATACATTAACTTGTATATCGAATGTTTATTATAATGTATGAATATTTTGTCATTTGGATTACCTTTTAGCTCTGACAATAGCCCTGGTCTTTTTTCTTTTTGTTTACTGCCGGAAATCAGTCTAGATGTCGTATAGCGTAACATACGTCAAATTTAAATCTTTTAAGTATCCGGTGACGTCCTAATCATAATAAAGTCACTAAATAAAGTGAGATTTACGTCTTTGTTAAGTCGTGATTCGACTCCCGAATCGTTCACTTATACGTCAAAATTCCTTCGAGATTCAGCCAAGTCCGTCTCATAACGACATCATAAATTCAAGGTCAATATTTATTCAAGTTAATAAATTCAGTCGCAAAACGCAAAGTGATTCAAGCTGCAATATTTCAATTATGTCGAGACTCAAGCAGTTCTAAGGCGCAACATCCGTATTAGGAAATAACAAACTATAATAAATATTTGCGTCTCATTTCTTTCGATTTTATGAGTCTTCCTTTTATATTAAGTCACTTCATTAATTATTTGTGTTTAGAATTTACAAACAAGACTCTAAAGAGCTCTTGCCCTATAGGAACAAGACGCGAAACAACTTAAATTACGAACAAGACACATTAAAATACATATACTTATTGTTGAGTTTTTTAACTTGAGTATTCGAATTGCGTATTGGCAAAAGCTACCCGCGCAATGTCGTGTTGAATGAGTCAAAATAATAATATAAAATAAGTCTTATAGTGATAAGTCTCATAAAACAATAACATCTTTTAAGATTGTGTCATTCTTGTTAAAATCGACCGTACAACATACAGGCTTAACAATAACAGAAAGGTTTCACGGAACTCAAATTTATATTAAGCTAAGACTTCGAAGAATCAAATCACGTATCAGCTTTTGGTCTTGGTTCTCAAATAAGGAACTTAAATAGTTTCTCGAAGAAAGCAAATCTAAAACTAGTTGTCGAACGGTCAGGGAGAGTCGGTTGTCAATTCGTACTTAATAACAATTAGCGCGGTTGGTTCGCTTCACTTCCTGTGCTATTTTTATGTTTAAAATTAAAAAAAATCTAAAACATGAAACAGAATGATAACATGAATACAATTAGGCACAATAAAATATTTTAATGTGAACTGTGATAGCGTACACTTGTGTGAAAATCTATGTAATATTAAACATGCACCTATTGGTATTAACTTGGCTCAAGAACTACTAATTAAGGTCTTTCCCCATTTCCAAGGGAAAGACCTTCTTGTCTTTCTTATGATTATTATTTTTTTTTGTCTTCTTCCGCGGAGGTTTGCCAAAAAGTGTCTTGACGTATCATTTCGATACTTGGTAACATCAATCGGTCATATCCGGAGATGACATGGCTCATGCTTTTAGACCGATCTATTTTTAGTAACAGAGTTATCTGCCCGAACACGAAAACCCTTGTTAGCAGATAAACTCAGAAACCGTAACCGATTCTTAAAATCTGAAGTGTAAAAAATGTCGCTGGACCTAGCAATGATTTGTCATGCAAAATTTTTTTTCCAATCAACTTCCTGTTTACGCGTTTTTGACCTGAAAAATGTCACAACGCGTCAAAATTTTTTTCTCAAAAACCGTAAGTCCTAGAGACTGGGGACCACCACCATTGATCCTAAGTGACATATGTTACATTTAAAAATGTCAAGGTCAAAGGTCACCATAGGTCTTGTTAGCACTATATCTCACAAACCATACAAGATAGAAGCAGACAATAAATAGGAAAAAACTCCTCTTATTGAGACCTTCATTTGGTACATTTGACCGGAAGCTGTGCGATGAACCGTTTTCGAGTTACTGCCCTTGACGCGTTTCGGTTAATCTGCTTTTTGGTTTAAACATTATCAGTAGGAAAAGAGCTTCAATTTGAGCCAAAGGTCAAAGGTCATAGGTCAAGGTCATACCATAGCAACAAGGTGACCGTTATAAAAAGTCCTTAGCAACCATATATTTTTAGATTCAGAATGATGTACTTTACTGAAATATTTTATTTCATGACCGGAATTTGCCTTTTGTCCCTAGCAACCGAATGAAAGTCCTTAACAACCCATATATTTTTTGGCTCGGGACCACTTTTTTTACTCAAATAACTCATTTTTATGACAGGAAGTGACATTTTGTGCTGTAGCAAGACACAAAACCCATAGCATCACCTAACTTTTCTTACTTTAGAGGAACAGTGGGAAAGACCTTCTCATTTGTTCTCAGAACAAATGGCAGTTTAATTCAACCTCCATTTCTCTGGAAACCTGAGTGTGTTCTCTAGCAACAATACCGTTGATAGACCGTCTCATAGTTACAACGCGAGAACTTGCGTCGACTTTATATATGTTAAATTTTTAAAAAATATAAAACACAAAAATCACACAATGTAAACAAATTATATCAATATACACGTTAAGAAGTTTGATGTTTACTGCCTGAAAGGTGGCTAGGAAATGAACCGCATTAAAATCCCCGCTCATTTTTTCCCGATCTCCTCGATTACTACGCCAGATAAAAATTAGTCCCTATGTACCGTAAATTACTATCGAAACGCTGGCAAATTATTGTATTAATTTTATTCTAAACTACTTTTTTAACCATTATTTTAAAAACACATAAAACCAAAACTATATAATTTTGCCGACTAGCCCGCCGTATGAGATATACCTTACAAAGATTAAGGGAACATTAGAACCTATTTTAAATGCAAATGAAAACATTCACAAAGCTAGATTTTTAGATACCAGCAGCCTGCTTTCCACGCTGTCAACGACATAACCGTCTTTACTAGAATCGATCGTCGGGCGACCATGTCTCTTAAAGACTCTGTTTTGAACTCCTGAATTTGCGATGCTGTCGTTACTCCACCTGATCTCATGGAATTCAAACCAAAATTATCCTCAGGTGAAACAAGCTTTAACTTGTTGATAATGCTTTGCCTTGCAGATGTGTAACTTAACTTTTTGTTTTTATATATAAGCTTGCAGATTTCTATTCTATTATTTTTAAAGTACTTCTAGCACGATCTACGATAATTTAACTGAAAGTTTCATAACTAAAGTAGGTGGCGGTACCCACCAATTTATTTCACCCGACCAAACGCATCAAACCCACTTGTTAGTTCACATCAAAACTTTAGAGTTTGATTTTTCGCATTTTCTATTGTAGTGTGTAGCGAATCTATTTATATAAGGACCCCATATCTTGCTTAGTAATTCGAATACCCATTTTTGAATAACCCAATCATCACAATAGAAATGTTTACTTAATGCGTCTGCATCATAATTTTCGTCCCGTAGCATCCACTTGGGACAGATTGCTGAATCATGTTTTGAAGACGTATTTTGAATTTCCATATTTATATATTGCAGAAATGTTTTCTTAATGCCGATTTTCAGTATAGTTTCTACGTTTTTATTGTCAATATGTGCCTTTATTCTTCGGCCAGCTAATACTTGTTGATATTTGACACCCTATTCACTGTCTCTAATTCTCTCCAAGTAGAACTCATTCGAGATTCATGTGCCACCCAAGCACCATGTACCGTACCTGTTATTTCACCACTTACCTGAATGGCTATATATCATCCATGGCCATCACCTGAGTCGTCTGAAAACATGTTTACCTGATATGTTTTATTTGTCAACTGACTAAATTCTGAACCTCTTTCGTTCAAATCTGTAAAATTGCTTAACCAATACCTAAGTTCGCCCTCGGCTTCATTTGTGAGCCATATTGGCGAATCCCAGGACATTCGGTCAAAACACACAATCATATGCGTACCTCGTTCTTAACCCAACACCTGAAACCATTACCACTTGGGTTGAAATCGGTTGTCCTATAACTGAGGCTAAAACCCTCACAGGCATTACTCTGTTATGTGAAAGCCTGTCACATATTGAATTGATACAACACAAAATCCTGTCTATTCGTTCTTATGTCACTTTAATTTTTCCTCATAAAGTTTCCCAAAACAAGCCAAACCAAGTTGTAGCCTGTACTGTTTTCCAATTGCATATAAAACAAAAACTATAAAGAGGTCTTGCCTCACTCTTGAACTGACCAATATGCAATTATAGTAATCGTTTGCTCCTCCCAAACCATCATCCAAATGCAAAATAACTCTCATATTCATATATTGTTTGGCATTTTCAATCGTTTGGTAAGAGCGTCTCCGATGATTCTTGAATAGACGAAACGCGCGTAACACGTAGCAAAATTTTATGCCTTGAACTTTGTTGTATTTTTGATTTCTTACAAATATCTTGTATGCTAAAATGTAATTATGCAGAAAAAGAAATTAACTATAACTTAAGTCCAATGCCTGAAAAATTTACATGGGATAAAAGTTCAATCACTCAATTTCAAGATGCCATGAACTCAAATTCTGTGAAAATTCTTATAAAAGACTTCGAAAATAAAGATTATAATCAAGTTACAATCAATAACGCAGCTGACGATGTTAACAATATATTCTTAACTGCAGCAAATATGTCCCTTAAGAAGAAAAAATATAAAAGTATTGATAAAAGAAAATCAAAACAAAGCCAAGATTGGCAAGATAAAGAAATATACCAATTAAAAAGACAATTGTATCAAAAGTACAATTTATTGCAAAAAGACAATAATAATCCATTTATTCGAGGCTCATTTTTTAAAGCTTTAAAAAACTACAGGACAATTAGACGTTCAAAAATAAGAAAATTTAAGCAATATATTCTGGACAAGTTAGATAATTTACAAGAACAAGATCCCAAATCATACTGGAAATTGTTAGAAAATCTGAAAAATGATTCAAATAATAATATAAAACCTGAAAGTAATGTTAACCCAAGTGAATGGAAAGAGCATTTTGAAAGTTTGAATACCATCAAATATCAAAATCAAGATTTAAACCAAATGGGTCAGAAACTTGAGGAACTAGAAAAGGATACCACCTTTAATGAACTTGATTATTTGATAACATCTGACGAAATACTTAAAGCAATAAAAACCTTAAAAAATAATAAGGCTTGTGGCTTCAGCGGAATATCTAATGAAATGATCAAATGTAGTCAAATTATAAATATCAAACTATTTAAAAAAACTCTTCAATCTTGTATTTTCATATAGTACCTATCCCAAATCTTGGGGTAAGACATTTATAGCACCCATACATAAAACAGGACCACACAATGATCCCTCTTATTATAGAGGAATAACAATTGCTGATAATATTGGAAAACTATTTAACCAAATACTTAATGATAGACTTACAAAATTTTTATCATCAAAAAACATAATTAAAAATGAACAAATTGGTTTTAGGAAAGGTCGTAGAACAACGGACCATATGTTTATATTAAACACTTTAATACAAAAATATGTTAAAAATGAATCAAAACGTCTTTATGCAAGTTTTGTAGATTTTAAACGTGCTTTGGATTCAGTATCACATCTACATCTTTTCTATAAACTTAAAAATACTGGAATAGGTACCAAATTTTACAATATTATAAAAAACATGTATTGTAACTCTCAAACTTGTGTAAAAATTGGAAATCAGAGAACAGTCTTTTTCAACGCTGAAGTAGGAGTTAGACAAGGTGACAACTTAAGTCCTAATTTATTTAATATTTATCTGAATGATTTACCATCCTATTTTGATAGTACATGTGACCCGGTCTCTCTACACAATAGCTCTTTGAATATTCTTATGTATGCAGATGACGTTGTTCTATTGTCAACCTCAGAACAGGGACTTCAAAACTGTGTCAATAAACTCTCTAATTTCACAAAAGACTGGAAATGACAGTTAATATTAAAAAGACAAATGTACTAGTTTTTAATAAATCTGGAAGAGTACAAAACATAAAGATAAAACTTGAAGACGAAGATATAGAGTCAGTAAAACAATATACATATTTAGGAGTCAATTTTATGGCATCCGGTAGCTTCAAAAACGCAAAACATGAATTATACAATAAAGGTTTTAAAGCATTTTTTAAACTAAGGAGAACATTCATAAACGAATTGCCTAAACCTAAAACATTAATGCATATTTTCTTTTATATGGTTCAGAAATTTGGGGCTATATCCCATATAATAAAACCAAAG
This sequence comes from Limnoperna fortunei, assembly GCA_944474755.1. Taxonomy (NCBI): domain Eukaryota; kingdom Metazoa; phylum Mollusca; class Bivalvia; order Mytilida; family Modiolidae; genus Limnoperna; species Limnoperna fortunei. The sequence continues at coordinate 33,819,198 of OX104124.1, read as the reverse complement.
ATATAGCATCATATACTAATAAAGAGACTGATAGGCTTATCTTAGAGAAAATACATACTAAATTTTTTAAATATGCACTTTGCATTAAAAACAAAGCCTCTAATACAGCCAGCAGAGGAGAATTAGGATCACTTCCAATTTTATATTATATATACATTAATATGATAAAATATTGGTGTCATTTAGTTAAAGATATTGAAGAAACAAATACTATACTAAAGGAAGCCTTTCTACTCTCAAAACCAATGAATAAAAACAACCATGAATCCTGGGTAGGCTGCATACAACAATTTTTCAAATACCTGAATTTGGAATATATCTTTACTAATGTAAGTAAATATAAGACAAATTTTATAGTAAATAAGGTGAAAGAAAACTTAATAGTAGTATTTAAAAACCAGTGGTTAAATAACATAACTAGCATCCAGGGAACAAGTAAAAATTCATCTGGGAATAAACTAAGAACATACACAAAATTTTAAAATAGTTTTACATTCAAAAGTTATTTACATATAGGCTCAAAATCTAATCGTCAAATCATTACTAAATTCAGAGTTAGTGCACATGATCTTGAAATTGAGAAGGGAAGATATATAGGTGTTAAGGCAGAAAATAGAATATGTAAACTATGCGAAACAGAAGTCGAGGATGAATTCCATTTTCTTTTAAAATGTCCATCTTTAACAAATATAAGAGAAATTTATATACAAAAATTCAATAATAACTTTAAAAACCTAGGTCAATTATCAGATGAAAATAGGTTCATATGGATACTTTCCTCCGAGGACAAATTAGTAGCTGACATCCTTGCTAATATGTTACACTCTCTATTTGAAGAAAGAAAAAATATATTAAATAGCAAAGCAGAGTCACCCCCACAAGGTAAAAATAAACAGAAAAAATGTAATAATAACAATAGAAACAATAAATAATAAATAGTTAACCCATGATGAAAATAATCAGATATATTCCCAGGTCACAGCGGGAACCTCTTGTTTGTCACTCAAGTATTGTATTTAACTACTTTTTTGGTTTATGCATCATCATATGTATTCCTAATCATAATAATTATTTCCTTAATTGTACTATTAATTTTGTTTTCACAATTCATGTGATTTTGATTCGCTCAAAGTGGGCACCTTAATTGGTATTAATAAACGTTGTTGTTGTTGTTGTTGTTGTTGTTGTTCTGTGATTGATAGCGCTGCTGGTGGACTTTTCATTCCCCGAGGTTAGCCCGCTCCGTCATCAACACTTTTGTGTTAAAGAACACATCAAAGCTATAAAAAAATTTCGTGTAAATTTCAACATTATCAAAAACCTTAGGTTCTTCTTTCCTCATTCATAGGTTGATCTTAGTCATAATTTCGTAAGCTTTTCTTTAGCCTTCGCAATTCCTTGTACCAAAACATTGTTTGCGTCCAGGTTGCTATTAGCTTCCTTGATTTTGTTCATAAATTTACTTTTCCGGTTAAATTGTTCTTCATTGCCGCTGAAGGTGTCATTATCGACCCGAGTACTATATCAGCGTACCCAGGGTACTTAAAATTTGAGAAATGGTACCCTATCGGACTATTTCAGATGTAATGGTACCCAGGGTACTGTCGCTTAACATAAACGTACCCGGTGTGGTAAGTGTCGCGAGATTACGTTCATTTCCTTCACGTAGTTGTTCCACAATTATAAATAGAAATGGATTTGATTCAACAATATTCGTCTTCAGAAGATGAAGACAGTCAACTAGAATTTTGTCTCGCTGTTGGAGGCAGAAAAATTGCGAAGTTATCCGAAAAGGCTTTTGATCACGTGATAGTAGAACGAGAACAGGGTACGATTGCAGCCGCTTCTTATAACCTGGGTACGTTTATGAAACTAATTTATCAGGGTACTTTTTAGAATTATAAACGTACCCTGGGTACGCTGATATAGTACCCAGGACGACAATGACCCCTTCAGCCTCATTACCTCGTCGATTAACGTCTCCTCAATTTCGCTCATTTGTCTGTCTGCTAATTTTCTCTGCATGTCCATCATTATTCCCATTTCGTGCGTGATTAAATATTTAAACCGAGACATCATATCATTCTGAGACTCAATAACTGTACTGATAACTTCTTGTCTTATCATGTTCTGCATGACGGCGTCCATGTTTAGTTGATGTTTACTACCTAAAAGTCGGATTGAAAACGAACCAGATTAAAATCCGCTTTTTCCAAGAAAAAACAAGTCAAAATAATACAATTACAAAAAATCTACTATAAATACTAGCAACTTTTGACTAGGAAAAACAAACGAACAGCGCCTATACTTTACAGAGTTTAAAGCAAAAACTCCATACGAATAAAATAAATTTAACCCTTGAATAGATCTTTAACATTTGAATTCGCGTTGTGTTTCCGAAATAATTTACGGTATAGACAAAGTTATCCCTGTATAATTCTTATCTGACACTCGTTTATGTTTACAGTCATTTTTGATTGGTCAAAAGGCCTTAAACCAGATCCGTTCATACTTTGATGAACGACTTTTGGGCAACTACTTTTTTCTTGCTAAACGTAAACAAATATGGCGGCCATTTTAACGGTACACTTTGTTTTGGATTCATCATTGTTCACATAGTTGAATGACGGAATATAGCCGAATTCGAATGTGGACGAAATGCGAGTGTGAAGGCATGTATAAACGATACTTAAAAATTGCGTTTATTGTAATTTCAATTATCAATCATTTAAAATATACACATAGCCGTAATGGTAAAACTACCTTTTTTTTCTCAGTCACAGCAAATCAACGAAATGAGCAAGATGCACGGATTTGTCACTCCATGTCTCAGCACAGCTCCATCAATTTTCACTGATGAATACATCGAACAATCGAAAACTATTGTTTTTCCTCTTCGTTTTTAAGAAAGAACGTCTAAGGGACCGACCATTTAACTTGCAAGGGGGGGGACCTTGGTTTTTTTCCTAAAAAAATATTTTGAAAATGATTTTTGATGAAAAAAATATTTTGTAAGCAGCGGTTAAAAAAAAAAAAATTCTGAAGAAGGATTTCTGCTATATAAAATAATGCTAATAATAGAAAAAAATATTCTGTCGCGACGCCTTCAAAAAATAAATATTTTTCTGACCAAAACAAAAAACCAAGGCCCCCACCTTCAAGTTAAATGGTCTGTCCCTAACTAGGTTTACGTTGCGTTCGAACAGATATGACGTCACATATGACGTTACATATAAACATTAGAATATGGAATATTGTTTTCTGTTCAGTCTTCTTTTGTTTTTTTTATTAATAATCTTCTCTGTAAATCGTAAAATGTATCTGAAAAACTGACAATCCTTTTCAATAAGGATTGGAGTCGAGCACGCCACCCCTGAAGTAGAACTAAAACTCGTCACCTCATTGTTGACATCGATGTAAAGAAACAGTTTACAAGTACAGTTTAATTTTGTGATTGCTATTCTTCTGTTTCTGCCGATTGCGAATCCAATGAAATGAGCGGCAATTTTATGAGCACAAGATAAAGCGTAAAAAAAAGCTATCAAGTTAATCGTGATTGGTCAATAATGATTGTTGAAGTAAATATATTTTGGAAAGAAATGCAATCTTTGGTATGAAAATACACAATAAAGCAGTTTTAATCACATTTTGGAGGAAGAAATACGTAGGGGCACCTCGATGAAATTAAAAAAATTAAGATGCACACTTTTTGACCCTCATTTTCAATCAGAAAGCAACGCGAAACTATATTTTAAATGACACCAAATGAACCACCTATTCTTTGACATAGATAATCTCTCTTAATTTAACATTAAATTAACTTTGTCTTTCAACGAAATAATAATCGAATAAGGGTACCCCCACATTGAAAATAATATTGGAAAGAGGCCCATGCTTCTTTGTATTCTATAAGTAAGGTATGGAATATCAAGAGTTATTTCCCTTCGACTGTAATGTTTATTCTATTGGTACACCAAACAAATATTTCCCTGTATTAATTTGTTAGTAATGCAATAGATAGTTTTGTACATCATGTTGCTTGTTACAATTTAATAAATAAATTAAATTAATTTAATAATTAATAGTCAAGTAAGGTGGCTTTTTTCATTGAACAATATATCATATTGGGTAGTTGTAAATTATTTAATATATCTATGCCTCAATTCTCATCTTAAGCCATGTAAACCACGGTGATTTTACAAACAAAGTGTTCCATTAACATCACTGGAGCATTTTTTTAGTGAATGGACTATATTGTGAATGGGATGTGCACTAATAAAATATATGAATAGGTTTGATATAATGATTCAATATATGATTAGGTCCCGTTTCATAACGTCCGAAAATATATGAATAGGGTGGGTTTTCAAATCTCCGTCCGCAGACCTATACGTCAAGGTTTCCCTAGTTAACCCCCCCCCCCCCCCCCCGCCGTGGGAATAATATTTTTTTGTAATTAAATAGTACATGTAACTAATATAAAAAATATAGACATCTTAGAGGTTAGTACTAAACAGCTACTGCTTACCTAAAGATCAAATTTCAAAAGAAAAAAATCCTTTACTGTCGGTTTCGTTTATTCACCTGCCGAGAACGTAACATAATTAACATGTCAGAAAACATGTACTTTAAAATTTTTCCCACCTAGCACAATTAGTCAATTTTATAACATTGGTATTATTGAAATTTTATAAACATCTGAGAATTGTTTCAATGAAACTATTTTGCTGTCGGAGGTCATAAAACGTCAGCATTCATTATTACAACATTTGTCCAGCGAAGATGATGTTATATAATTTATATATTAAAATTACGAAAATGAAAGCAGAACACAATATCATAAAAGCAGACATTCGCGCGATATTTTGAAATAAAAATATACATTTTGAAAGTACCCGCCACCATCAATGCTGCAATTATATTAATTCAATCACTAAAAGACTATATATAGAGTTTCTGATTAAAACAAGAAGAGCATTTTATATAGAAAATTTTAATTGCATAAAATAAATCAATTAACTGTTTTAGCTATTTATATTAATGAGAATTGCGCAAGATTGCACGAACTATATTATGCGGATGGCATGTATTCATCTACAGTTGTGAGATTTTTTCACATTCTTCGAATTGTTCATGCCGACAATCGCAATGGGTCTGATTGATAAATCAGCGATATAAAAACTATTGAATTATATAATGCAGTTGAAGATTTAAATAATTGACTGATATTGCTACAGTTCAGTGAGCGATTTTTTGTAAGTAATGTTTTAAATAACGAAATACTTGACTTTGATATTGCGAGAGAAGGCATTGATGGGCGAGAAGTTAAGGCAGTACGTCATCTACTATTTATCACGTTCCTGTCAACACTGAGGCCTTCCTGCTGCAGTTCTGCACAACTTCAATCTTTAATTAGCAAGGATTGTCAGCTTTTCTGCCAAAGGCTAAAGGTTTTCTCCGGGTACTCCGGCTTCCTCCTTTAATAAAATCTATATAAATATAGATGCCATTGCTAAAAGTGGGGAAAACCCCTTTAACAAAGAAAACAAATAAGCGGAGGATATATAGACATAATATATTTCTCATTAGTTCGTTAATCATTAAGCAGGAAGTTTTTTTTATCTAAACTAGAATTAGCCTTTTTTACATCATATTAGAAACTATATGATCGAGATCAAGTTGTGGATGGTTTATTTTCGTTATATAGAGACAATACCGGCGGCAGTCGTGTCGCCAAACTTTATTTGCCTGTGTTTCACTAGTTTATCCAGCAATTGTTACATTTGCTGTTCAATCCAGGAAGCCAAATAAATTCTTGCTTAATTCGCCAGTGACGAATAAAGTCCCCTGGTACCCCATCCTCACTTCCAACGATATTTAGTATTCTGTTCTGGTTTACGATATGTTGTCGAATATAGTATTTTATCGTGACGTCAGGCAAACACTAGAATATGCCCCAAACATTTTAAGTCAGAAATTTGCTAGACGTGCACTTTTTATGTTTTTCATCAGTATAATATGTGTATAAGGGTTGCAAGATAACAACAATATTCGTACATTGTCAGAAAAAGTGAACTGTATTTGTCTCGCCGCGAAACAGGTTAGAAATGCATTTCTACCTGTTTATAAGGCTCGGACAAAATATTTTATATTATGTGACCATGTACGAATAAATTGTATTTTTATGTGACAGCCTAATCCATGTCTAAGCGAAGTCCGTGTATGTGTAGGCAACACGGATTACCCCCTCCCCCCGCCCCCCACCGGGTAGGCAACTGTAGAGTAAAGCAACAGCTGTAATATGTAGACTGATAAGGATAACATGATATCTATTAAAATGTTTTCATCGCATGCTATCATGGTTTCACTAAGGACATCACTGAAAACTCTGCTATGATATATTTTAATACTAAAATGTACTAAGTGTTCTGTATTAGTTTTGTATTATATTTGTATGATTCTCAGCATATTAGTACTTATTAAAGTAAATGCTTACTGTCAAACTAGAGACCGACTAGTTAAATTTTTATTTATTTAGGCAAAACTTAATAGTATGACACGTAGTAAAATGACCAGACATCGTAGTTTAGTGTATATATTATACAATTAGTGACTTCGATATAGGTCGCTATCGATGAAACAGAGAAAATGTATATTCTCCGAGCGCATATCAGTCAGTAATTAATTTTATTATATGAATATCTTATATGAATAACACATATCCTCGTCGATCTTATTTATTAGCAGCAGTCGCGTCCACGGTTTGTCGCAACATGTCTGTGTTGCAGGCATGTACATGAATCAGAAGATGTCTAATGTGATTAGTTACTGAAACATTGTAATTGCCGCATTCAACATTAATAATGCCCTGGCCTTCGGCTCAGGCATTTTCAATGTTTCAGGCAATACCAATCTCCCTTGTGCAGTCAAGATATCACGACAATGCCCTCTATATAGGCAACTATTGTATAAGTATGCTATATTTTTTCAAGGCATTGACTGGGCTTATGCAATTTTAAAGTAACTTTCAACAATTATTGCGTTGAAATTGCAGGAGTTATCTCTCCTTCATCTTAATACAGTTTGCTTTAAATTTATCAGTTAAAAAATTGTCTTAAACATATATGTTATTTATGGTATCATTCTCATACATGTATTGATTCCAATATTCTTAAACTGGGCTCTGTGCGCTCGACTTATACAATAATTGATCAGGATGGAAAATTTGCTGTACAGACGTCTTCGGATTTTGTGTTAGTATATGTTTATTTCTAATTTCATATAAACAAAAACAATTATGTATAAGCAGAAAAAGATATTTTTGACTCTGATAACGCTCCATACATTTGTGTATAGCTGATCTGAAAGTTTAAAAATAGAACAATACAATATTACCATTGAGTCAAGTGATGCAGTTGCTAAAAATTTCGGCATATTATTTTATTTTCGAAAAGCAACTGAAATCGAAGTATTACTCCCTTTGATGACTGACTAGAACATTTCTTGTTATTTAAAATCATTGAATAATTTGAAATTTCTGTCGTTCATCAATTTGTTCTATTCTTCTGGGAAGATTCGATGAAATTGACCATAGAAACATTGGCACAAAGTACAATTTCAATAAAAATAGTTGATGTTTCTTCTAGTAGCAGACTCTAATTTATATTTACTTGTAGATGTTTATCATAGCACTGAACATTTAAAAAAATGAAAAACATGAAAACGAGTGTGCACACGGTTGGTAAGTGGCAACAAAGCGAGAACGAGACCGGACGTGGGCTTCCGACCATGATACATAACTACAAACAGCTTGTTTCAACGCTTTTAGGCTCTTTAGAAATGCCTAGAATGCACGATTTTGCACCATTAACCCCAGATCCTCTTGGGGGGCCTTGAGGGGTCTTCAGCGACATCTTGACCTCTGTCGTTATTTTTTTCCCTTGTTTTGCTTGGCGTGTAATTCTGCCTCACTAAAAACCTAAGCCTACTTACGGCGGCCTTGTTTTGTTGCACTCAGACGTTGTACCAGAGCCTTATAGGAGTCTCCTGGTGTCTGACTCATTAGTTTAAAATGATTTTTTTTAAATTATATAGCATTTATGGGCATGGGTGTGACAGAATTGTAATATGTCTGTATTCCAACACTATACAAGTATATTAAAAAATTTTAGAGGGAATCAAAGAACAGCTAACTACGTAATTAAATTTTAATCGAAAAAGTGTTTAAAAAAAGCATGCGTGAGATCAATTGACGATAAAACGTTAAGAAAAAACACAATGTGAGAACTGAGAGAACCGGTTGGCTCTGGGGTTGACTCTTGAAATTTAAAACGTAGTTACGACTAGGACCCTCAAGGGAGCTTTCTTACTGCCTTTTTATCGGTTATAGGTTTGATCACTGAGCACGTAGCATTGAAAATAAATATATAACCTTTATAGGAAATTTTAACAACATTAATCTCTGTGACTACAGTTTTTTTTGGTTATTAAGGTTTTACCCACTACCTAACTACCAGTGCAAGGGAAGACCTTATTGTTTTTTGCTTTGATTATTTTTCTCCTTTTCCCACCAACTTTCAAAACCAAACAGTCTTTCGCGACAAATTTTGGGCACTGAAAGTCTATTCGGGACGCTACCTTTGAAACGAAACGTTTATCTTTACGAAGTTATCTACCCAAACACCGAAAGCCTTGTTATCGCGTAATCTATGAAACTATATCAGATAGAAGAAATCTGAAGTTGAGGAATTTTTTAGACAACTTCATGACATAATTTGGCTAAAAATTTCTGACTAGCGGAGGCGCGCGGTATTCCTTGAATGTATCACAAAAACTCACAAACCGTTAGTCGAAATCATGAAAGGTCTTCACCATTTGTTGTCCTGTGACCTGTTCTTTAAGAAAATCTTTCAGTCAAAGTTCAGAAGTGACCTCGACCTTAGGCTTCGAATATTGTTATTATTACAACTCAAAAACTTTAAAAGATAGAAGAAGACAATAAATGGGAAAAATATTCCACTCGTCAAGAACCTCATTTGATACATTTGGTCCGAAACTGTGTAATGAACCGTTTTCGAGTTCGACCCCTTGACTCATTTCGGTAAATCTTTTTTTTTTTCATATAACTTGAAAACGGTTAGGGATAATATAGTAAACATATAGGTTTAAAATGATCACCAAGTCCAGACCTTCAATTTGAGCACATTTCCAAAGGTTACGGATCAAGGTCATACCCTAGTAACAAGGTAACCATTACAAAAAGTCCTTGGCAACTATATATTTTTTAAATCAGGTTGATGTAATCTACTGAAATATGTAATTTTACAACCGGATATGGCATTTGTTACAGGAATCTGGGAAAGACCTTTCTAATTGTTCTTGAACAAATAGCCCTATCTTTTTAATAGAAACATCTGTTAACAAACACAGTGAAAGTGAGAAGTTTAAATTTAACATAGAATAAACTTATACATCAATAATTATAGATTATTTACGTTTTTTTAAACGAGATGCATTTTCCTGTTCCTATCTCATCGAATGGCGCCAGTCATGAGTCGAGTTTTTTTAAAACGTAAACATCTAATCTGTTTATCGCTGTTTTGTAAAATTGTGACGCACTTCGATAAGATATAGACGAGAAAATGCATCAATATAATGCTCGTCACTGTCAGTAAGGGGTTCTCAGCTGTTGATCGGTTTAAAATATTAACGTCATCAACAAAAATAATGGCGTCATAAACAAAAGAACTTCCGTTTACCAGCGTGACCGTCAAATTTGGGTTTGTAGAATTTGTATTAATAGTTTTATAAGTTACAGATACAGAATCGTGTATTAGTACTATAGGATTATTGGATTTCTCCTATGTGGAAAATCAACTTGTACCCATGTAAGATCCTATGTGTCCTTTATATTGGCTCAGCCTGAGTAAGGTAATCGCACATTTATAGTTCATTCCAGTGATGACAAGACGTCTTTCATTAATGTGTTAATGACGTCACATAAATTTCAATTCTAAATTCAAAACGTTTCAGAGATGTTGCCTAAAGTTTGTTTTGTTATAAAAACACATTTTTCAATGTCAAATTAATTCTTAATCCACAATTTAAATTATTTTTGTTGTTTTCTTCAGTATTTTTGTCGATAGTTCAACTAGGTACCATCTGAAATGTGTTTGTTCGTATTAATCACGTGACTTTTATACACACACATGTTACCGTATAAGCTTGCATTTTCGATGCCCGCTGTATAAATGTAGGCGCAGCCTAAATTTGAGCATCGCACATTTCACAATTTATTAGGTTACCTCCGAGCACCGTAATAGTGCTTATGAATTCCAGTGGTCACGTAACATCATTTGGGCCCCGCCCTATGGTGATCAGTCTGTCCGTCCGTCCGAAGCTAATCGTGTGCAAGCTAAAACGTTTTTTATTTTTTGAGGAAGGCTTTTGATATTTGGTATGTTAGTAGATAATATGAAGGGCGTGTCACTTACCCTGGTTGATGACCTTTGACATTGACCTCAAGGTCGGCGGGGCCCACAGAGATGGGTTCCATCTCACTGATATCTAGTTGTCTTTATATCGATGTTAAATATATATTTAGACTTATATAAAATTCACATCTTTGCGGTACCAATAGCAGATTTTGATCACGTGATACACAAAGCTGCGGACTCACCGCTACGAGCTCTGCTCGCTATTCTTAGGTTTTATATAAAAAATGCAATCATTTTTCAAAATATCCTGTTACTATATGTTTATAGTATATGTTTTAAACTGGTATTATTTTGCATCGCATATTTTTATTCCTGACCAAGTGAAATGACTTCGCAGAAACATGTAGGAATTTGTAATTAATTTCTGACCACGTATCGACAAATGTAGAGTCAGTAATTCAATTGTTACGGGTATAAAGTTGGGCCAGCTATTTATAGATGTATGACGACATTGCTCTCTGTATATGTAACTGATACATTTAATACCCAGGGAGAGGGAAAAAAGAAAGACCGATTTAACTAATGCTACTAAATTTGATTCAAATATAAATTTTTCTTTGATAATTCATTTAATTAATAATTATTTTGTCGATGTAAGGGCCAGTATAGAAGACGTTATTTGGTAAGTTTAGCTGTTGTTAGGTACGTATAGATAACGTAATTTGGAAATAGAGCTGATGTTGGGTCAGTATAGATAACGTAATTTGGAAATAGAGCTGATGTTGGGTCAGTATAGATAACGTAATTTGGAAATAGAGCTGATGTTGGGTCAGTATAGATAACGTAATTTGGAAATAGAGCTGATGTTGGGTCAGTATAGATAACGTAATTTGAAACTATAGCTGATGTTGGGTCAGTATAGATAACGTAATTTGGAAATAGAGCTGATGTTGGGTCAGTATAGATAACGTAATTTGGAAATAGAGCTGATGTTGGGTCAGTATAGATAACGTAATTTGAAACTATAGCTGATGTTGGGTCAGTATAGATAACGTAATTTGGAACTAGAGCTGATGTTGGGTCAGTATAGATAACGTAATTTGAAACTATAGCTGATGTTGGGTCAGTATAGATAACGTAATTTGGAACTAGAGCTGATGTTGGGTCAGTATAGATAACGTAATTTGAAACTATAGCTGATGTTGGGTCAGTATAGATAACGTAATTTGGAAATAGAGCTGATGTTGGGTCAGTATAGATAACGTAATTTGGAAATAGAGCTGATGTTGGGTCAGTATAGATAACGTAATTTGGAAATAGAGCTGATGTTGGGTCAGTATAGATAACGTAATTTGGAAATAGAGCTGATGTTGGGTCAGTATAGATAACGTAATTTGGAAATAGAGCTGATGTTGGGTCAGTATAGATAACGTAATTTGGAAATAGAGCTGATGTTGGGTCAGTATAGATAACGTAATTTGGAAATAGAGCTGATGTTGGGTCAGTATAGATAACGTAATTTGGAAATAGAGCTGATGTTGGGTCAGTATAGATAACGTAATTTGGAAATAGAGCTGATGTTGGGTCAGTATAGATAACGTAATTTGGAAATAGAGCTGATGTTGGGTCAGTATAGATAACGTAATTTGGAAATAGAGCTGATGTTGGGTCAGTATAGATAACGTAATTTGGAAATAGAGCTGATGTTGGGTCAGTATAGATAACGTAATTTGGAAATAGAGCTGATGTTGGGTCAGTATAGATAACGTAATTTGGAAATAGAGCTGATGTTGGGTCAGTATAGATAACGTAATTTGGAAATAGAGCTGATGTTGGGTCAGTACAGATAACGTAATTTGGAAATAGAGCTGATGTTGGGTCAGTATAGATAACGTAATTTGGAAATAGAGCTGATGTTGGGTCAGTATAGATAACGTAATTTGGAAATAGAGCTGATGTTGGGTCAGTATAGATAACGTAATTTGGAACTAGAGCTGATGTTGGGTCAGTATAGATAACGTAATTTGGAAATAGAGCTGATGTTGGGTCAGTATAGATAACGTAATTTGGAAATAGAGCTGATGTTGGGTCAGTATAGATAACGTAATTTGGAAATAGAGCTGATGTTGGGTCAGTATAGATAACGTAATTTGGAAATAGAGCTGATGTTGGGTCAGTATAGATAACGTAATTTGGAAATAGAGCTGATGTTGGGTCAGTATAGATAACGTAATTTGGAAATAGAGCTGATGTTGGGTCAGTATAGATAACGTAATTTGGAAATAGAGCTGATGTTGGGTCAGTATAGATAACGTAATTTGGAAATAGAGCTGATGTTGGGTCAGTATAGATAACGTAATTTGGAAATAGAGCTGATGTTGGGTCAGTATAGATAACGTAATTTGGAAATAGAGCTGATGTTGGGTCAGTATAGATAACGTAATTTGGAAATAGAGCTGATGTTGGGTCAGTATAGATAACGTAATTTGGAACTAGAGCTGATGTTGGGTCAGTATAGATAACGTAATTTGGAACTAGAGCTGATGTTGGGTCAGTATAGATAACGTAATTTGGAACTAGAGCTGATGTTAGGTCATTATAGATAACGTAATTTGAAAATATAGCTGATGTTGGGTCAGTATAGATAACGTAATTTGAAACTATAGCTGATGTTGAGTCAGTATAGATAACATAATTTGGGAATTTTAGCTGATGTTAGGTAAGTATAGACAACGTAATTTGGTAACATTGGCTGATGTTAGGTCAATACAGATAACGTAATTTGGGAACTATAGCTGATGTTGGGTCAGTATAGATAACGTAATTTGAAACTATAGCTGATGTTGGGTCAGTATAGATAACGTAATTTGAAACTATAGCTGATGTTGGGTCAGTATAGATAACGTAATTTGAAACTATAGCTGATGTTGAGTCAGTATAGATAACGTAATTTGGGAATTTTAGCTGATGTTAGGTAAGTATAGACAACGTAATTTGGTAACATTGGCTGATGTTAGGTCAATACAGATAACGTAATTTGGGAACTATAGCTGATGTTGGGTCAGTATAGATAACGTAATTTGAAACTATAGCTGATGTTGGGTCAGTATAGATAACGTAATTTGAAACTATAGCTGATGTTGGGTCAGTATAGATAACGTAATTTGAAACTATAGCTGATGTTGAGTCAGTATAGATAACGTAATTTGGGAATTTTAGCTGATGTTAGGTAAGTATAGACAACGTAATTTGGTAACATTGGCTGATGTTAGGTCAATACAGATAACGTAATTTGGGAACTATAGCTGATGTTGGGTCAGTATAGATAACGTAATTTGGGAACTATAGCTGATGTTAGGTAAGTATAGACAACGTAATTTGGTAACATTGGCTGATGTTAGGTCAATATAGATAACGTATTTTGCTAACTATAGCTGGTGTCTGGTCAACAAAGATAACATATTTTGGTAACTAGAACTGTTGTTAGGTCGTTATGGTAACTACAAAGGTAATTAATTCAATTATACATGGCTATGCATGTCACTGTTAATGCTGTCATTTTGAATTGGCATGGTAAGAAAAAACATTTCCTCTGCGTCTGTGGTAACCACCAGAGTAAAGGGACAAATATGAGTAGATTCTTTCTCATTTATGACAATTATCGTGATTTGACAATAGCCTGAGATGTGTAAATAATCGGACCTTGTAATTAAATGTTGCTATGTATATAACAAACTATATTTATCCTTAAGTAAACAGACAGCTGTTCCCTATTGTCATTCTGTATAAATCTCAGTTTGTATGGTGTGTCACTTAAGCTTTAGCCAATAATGTTCATTTGGATCATATTTAATACTTGACAATGATACCTTTACGATTTTCTGTGATTTTCTTAATATATCCTGTTGTTTACTTTATTGTGTCAATAATCATTTTATTTGTTAGAAAAATCACGTTTTAAATTTAAGCCCGAACTTGACCCACCGTTGTGTATATATAGTCTTTGTTGGTATGTATAGTATAAGCACCCAATGACCTAAAGACCTATTCCTCTGTTGACCGATAATAAATAAATAAATAAAATATAAAAAAATATTTGCATCCTTTTCACCAAAGTATATTTAAGAAATAAAGATAAATGTAAACTTACAATTAATACAACGTTAAATGCCGTTCTAATTTTTAATTATAAAATACGAAACAATTCACAGACTTTTTAAGAGTAAATTTATAAATATGTTTTCTACGGAATAGCTTTAATACCACTTGATCTTGGTTGAGTTGCCAAACTTTGCGTAATATCACAAAACTCTGTTGTTTGGCAAAACAACTCTTCGGTAGTTTTCTAGTTTCAACGTCATACGCTTGCAGTTCTATATTACTTATAATGGTTTACATATAAAGGCGCATTCTCTATTAATCATTACATATGTTAATAAAGGAAAAATAGGGCTTACGTGAACCAACAATCGATGTAAACATCTTTTAAAATCTTTTTTTTTAAACGAGTTATATGACTTGTATACCAGTACGATTACATCATATTCATTAAAACTCCAGTTACCTATAAGTTTGTTTAGTTTTGTTTGTTTGTTTGTTTGTTTGTTTGTTTTTTTTTTTTTTTAATTATGTTTAACGCCACTTTCAGCAATTTTTCAGCTATATCATGGCGTCCAGTTTTTATTGGGGGAGGAACCCAGAATACCTGGAGAAAACCCCCGACCTTCGGTAGGAAAACTGGCTATCCTTGTCAATTAAGATTGAAGTCGAGTGCATCCTGCCCGCAGAGAGACTCGAACCCGCAATCTCAGTGTTGAAAGACCACGTGATAAATAGTAGACGAACTACCTTGACCACTGGACCACAGATGCCCCCAGTTACCTATAAGTCTATCTATGGCGCATGTTGAAAAGTAAAAGTAAAGACTTGGAAACTTAACGACATATTGATTCTAAATAAAGGGCCTCAAAAATAACCTAGTTACGATGTTTGTCAACTACTTTTGATCATCGGCGCATCATTAAGGATGTTGTTTGTTTGAGCCTCAATTCGTGCTCGACTCCAACCTAAATTTAAAAGGATTGCCACTGTTACTGCTAAAAGTGGTTTCACCGGGTACCCTGGCTTTAACCCTAACTAGCTACCGTTGACCCATAAAGCTTTAGCCAATTCAATAGCTATTGTTTTAAGATCAACTACCGTTGCTACTCTCCTACTAGCTACCGTTGATGCCTCGCCAGCTACCCTTAACCCCTTGTTGGCCCCTCTATACCAAGTTTATTAAAATCTTCTTGTTCAACATTTACCAGACCGGCATGTAATTCCATAAAATATTCAACAGTAAATAAAGACGAGAAAAAAAAATTTTTAATTATTTTTTCATACAAGAACATAGCTGCCATTTGTTAAATGGAGAAATTAACACTCAAGTACAATTAGAAAGATCTTAAACAGATTTTGTAAGAAATAATTTTTCTGCATCTGTTGTTTTGAACTTGACTACATTGGTTGCTGGGCCATTTTGTAGGCGGATGAGACTTTTTCTATGGTCCTGAGTTGAACAATACATGGTTGCCAAGGACTTTTGTGTCTGTTGCTAGGGACAAAATGCCACTTCTGGTTGTAAAATGACATATTTCAGTAAAGTACATCATCCTGACTTAAACAATATATGGTTGCTACGAACTTTTTGTAATGGTGAGCTTGTTGCAATGGTATGACCTTGACCTGTGACCTTTGAAATTGGACTGAAATTGAAGGCCTTGACTTGGTGATCATGTTAAACCTATATCTCTACTATATTATCTCTAACGGTTTTAAAGTTGTATGCCAAAAACTGATTAACCGAAATGAGTGAAGGGCTCGAACTCGAAAACGGTTCGTCGTACAGTTTCGGACCAAATGTATGAAATGAAGGCCTTGATGAGAGGAGTTTTTTCCCATTTATTGTCTTCTATCTATTATAGTTTTTGCAGGCCTAAGGTCAAGGTCACTTCTGACTTTGACTTCGAGACGATAAATGGTGAAGAAGACCTTTCATGATTTCGAGTTACGGTTTGTGAGTTTTTGTGATAAGCGGAGTCCTTGAAACATTCAAGGGATACAGCTCGCCTTCGCTAGTCAGAAATTTTTAGCCAAAATATGTCATAAAGTTGTCCCAAAAGTTCCTTAACATGTATCACTTTTCAGTTTTCTTGTATCTATTATAGTTCCAGAGATTACGCGATAACAAGGTTTTCGGTGTTTGGGCAGATAACTCCGTTAAGAAAAATATTTCGGTTTCACAGGGTTAATTCCGAATAGACTTTCAGTGGGAAAAACCTTAATAAATATATTAAAACCATTGATATACTATCTTACTTAATTGATCTATAATCACTTTGACGCTGATGGCTCTGTTTTAGTATTGTAAGACTCTTTCATCTTGTCTGTCAAAAATTTACTTCGCTAAATCTTCAGTGACACCTAAATATTTAAGAAATCTTTTAAATCTACAAAATCGTTTACATCCTTCCTAAACGAAATACTGGATATGGAAATATCAGATAGCTTCTCCTGCTTTAGTTGTAAAACTCAATGAATTGTCTACGTGTATGGGGTATGTATTCTTACACACCAAACGTCTGGTCAATTAGGGACATTGACATTCCATCAAATCCAGTGTTGGAAAAGTGCCGATTTACTACTGCAGATGTATACACTAGCGAGTAAATGATATAGCTAACACGTTACGAGCGTCCAGTAGGTGGCAGGTTACTAGGTTGGTTCCCGACGAAATATTCAGTATGCCTTCGGAATATACAAATAGATGATAGACCGGGAACCAGACTAGGAGGTTACAAGCTTACATTTTATTACACCACTAACCATACGTACATGTGTTTGTGACTATCAAATGATTTCTTTATCCTTTTTTCTTGTTTGTTAACACTATTTTAAGTATTTTTCTTTCTATTCAGTCTAAAATGCAAACACAATGAAACACCATGTAACCTTTTTCGTCTTATATCACGATACCATTATTGGCGTGTTTCAACAAGCTTTATTTAGAAACAAGCATAACAAAATATAAAGCGAGAAACATCTCGTAACCCAAAATGAAAAACTCTCCACCCTATATATTGAACAAACGCCTAACCTCAAATTATGATAGACGTGTTTAGAAATTACCACGCTCCTAGCACAAAAAAACGGACCGTAGTCGATAACGTGTTTACATAATGCCACGTTCCATGCAGGAAAAAGGACCATAATGGGTATAGTGTCCAGAGACTGCCTCGCTCCTTGAACGATAACGGACGATAGTCAGTAACGTGTTCGGAGACTGCCTGATATAAAGGGACAAAACGATACTGGATTACGTGCTACGAGTGTGCCACGTTCTTTGCACGATAACGGACCATAATAAGTAACACGTTTTAGAGACTGTCTTACTACTTGCACGCTAAGGGACTAGGGTAACGTGTAGGGAGATTGCCGCTTGCACGATGGTGAACCATAGTAGGTCACGTGTTTGAAGACCCCCTCCTTTTGCATAATAAAGACCATGTGGTATAACGTGTTTGGAGTGTGCAAGCTCCTTTGGGGATACAGATTTCACAAAAGTGTAGACTACACTGTAGCCGCTACGCATAATCAACACTCCATTTTGCTGCAGTGAAAGAGTTTTCCTTTCATTGGTCCATCTCATTTACCAAATTGATTTTTTTTGTAGACTTGTTCTCGCCCTGAATATAGCACTGTATGCTAAAATCTTTAAACCAATCAATCATATATTTAACAGAAAATATCCTTTCAGTATATCAACAGGAAACTACACGTAGAAAAATGGCAAACGGCTGGACTTAAAGCTGTAAGTTAACTTCATTCTTTTGGTGGGGTAATAATGATTAATAAATTACAATCTGTAAACAGAAGGGGGCAATAGTTATTATAGTGTCTCAAGTATTCATATATTACTGTTTTAGTGGATTTTTAAGTTGTATTTCTTCATTCAACTGTCAACAACGTTAGTATTAAATGCATTTAAGAAATTCGTCAATCGGTAATAAACTGACTGAAAAAACAATTTGTCATACTTATATAAATTTTTGTACACGTTATCCGTTTCCCCGCTCAAACAATATGCTTGACATGCTCGTTATTACCAAATTGACACGTTTGTATTGACAACGTTCCCTGCTGTTTGGGAACTGTGTACATTTGTAACTGTCCAACATTTTTCTCCAAACATCATATTACTAAAGTTTAATTATTTCAGTTCAATGTTATTTATTTACATTTCAAGCGAATTAGGAATTTTGACGTTTAGCAAACAGATAAAGCATAAAACTCGAATTAAATTCTTTATGTATGCATACTTGTGCAATAAAAATGTTACATAAACAATTTCAAGGCTAAGACAGGATGATCATTAAATCACTGTGAATACAACGTAGTAAAATTCGAATTATGAGAAACGAAAACAAGGGGAGAGCATTAAAATTTTAATGTTTGTTTGATGCAATTAAATGACAAAACCTTTTCAAAATTTATTGTTTGTTGGTTTAAATGGCGTTTAACGTTGTTTTTCAGCTATATCGCGGCGAAAAGGGGGGGGGGGGAGTGGAGTACTCAGAAAAAACCACCGACCTTCGGAAGGATTTGTCAGTTAGGATTAGAATAAAAAAAATCTTGCTCGCAGTGAGACCCTATTTGTACCATAACCAATCAAAACTGGAAGCGACAGCAATGTAACCATGTGACTTCAAGGGCAACGGTGGACCAGGGTAATGTAGTGGTTGACTTTTAATCACACTGTGTTTACGAGTTCAAGTCCGACTCATTTCAGGTCTTGTCGAACCCTTATTGGACAACAATTTCGGTTTTAATGGGGTAAAACGCTTTTCTACTCCATCTTGTGTTGATTATAAACAGAACAACCAGATGCTTATGAACAATTTCTACCATTTGTGGGCCTCTGTGGTGGAGTAGTTCTCTACGTTGATCACTTAGGTATCATATAATTATGGTTGAAAGTTTCAGGTTTGATCGAATCCGACATTAATTGACATGGATTTATAGTTTCATGTCGTATGTGCTCATTGGGTATTCCCATGATTCTGGCATCTATTGCATAATTTGCTGAGGTCACCATTTTAAAACGTATTTCATGCACATTAAAATGCTAATGTTTGTTTAATGCAATTAAATGACACCATTTTAAATAGAACCAAATTATTTTACACCGAAGATTGTTTGTTTGAATAATGTTTAACGCCACTTTGAGCAATTTTTCAGCTATTTCATTGCATCCAGTTTTTATTGGGGAATGAAGCCGAAGAGAACCCCCAACCTTCGGTAGGAAAACTGACAATCCTTGTCAATTAACACTGCCCGCAGTAAGACTCGAACCCGCAACCTTAGTGTTGACAGACCACGTGATCATCAGTAGACGTACTACCTTAACCACTCGGCCCCAAAGGCCCCTTTACATCGAAGATATCTATAGCCATTCGTGAAATATTTGAAATAGAAGTAATACATGTACTTAAAATTTTATTTTATAAATAATTTCTCTAGAGAATTTCTACAGATTTGCGATGCCACAAAAATCTTCATTATTCTGCCGGACATGTAGATTTTTGTTTGATTTGGTAAATGTCTAAAGAATTTACAGAAGAATATAAAGTCAGACTTGTAAAAATTACAGAAATAGTCACATACATTGGATGTCGCTGTAATTTTCATTAAAAACTATAAACTCCAGTTGTGTATGGCCGAGTGGCTCATTTTTTGTCGATCACGTGTCTTGTCAACAGGTGAGGCTGCCAGTTAAATTCTCACTGCGGGCAGGATATATCTACTCTAATATTAATTTACATCTTCCTAACGGAATTCGCGAATTTCCTCATGTACTCCATCTTCCTTCCGACGTAAAAACTGGACGTCAAGATATTGCTGAAAAATTGCTAAAACATTCAAACAAACAAATATCAACGCCAATTAAGAAAAGTGTCGTTGTAGACATTTTTTTAAATTTAGGAATAATATTATAGTAATAAATCTAACAGATTGTTTCAAGAATGTTTAGAAAATCTACATTTACACCTAATCTGCATAAATATTGAGTCTGTTGCTTTGTTGTGTTACACTCCGGGTACAGCTTGACGCAATCCAGTTAGAATTTTGTTTTTTAAATACGACATCTACCTAGTAATTTTTCGTTTGTTCTTATATTGTTATGATTGTAAATCGTTGTTATAAACAGTTTGCTGATTATTTATTACGTGGTAATTATATGATCCCTTATTAATATAAATTATGCAAAATGTAAACTTTTTTTATTTACTCACACGGGAAATTTAATCGATCATCTATGAAATGATAAATCATTATAGTAATGTAAAATTCATGTAATCTTTACAAAATAAATGTGAAAACCCGCCTTCAGATACATATGCATCACAATAAGTCTAAAAAATGTATAAATATTTCAATCCTGTAAAGTTTAAGATGAATGGCTTGACAGAACACAAAGGCAGTTAACAGAATATTGATGTACTAATCCTTCAGCTTACGGTAGAAAATCATCTCATTTATTAAAACGATAAAGTTCATAAATGATGCAAAAAACTCGAAAACGTGTTCAATTACAAACTGAATAGAATATACGCAAATGTAATTGACACGAGTTCTAACATTGAAAATTGCTAAATAGAATTTAACCGCAATGATTTTATAGATTAAGTAAAGATTGACACGTATTTTGTACATTAGTTTTAAAATGCTTCTCGCTGGTGTTTCTGAAACCTTCGATCTCTCTCCATATTGATTTCTAATTTCAAGAAAAATTTACGTGTTTTGACCGGTTTTCCGAAATTGCAATAAACATCGAAATGGACGTGATAATTTATAAAAATAAAATTATTTCATTACAAGTGTATTTTTTGAAATCATACAGAAGGTGATTAATGGTTGAAAAAACACCACGCATGTGAACATGGTTTGAAGTTAAATGTCGTTACAACGCTATAAAAGTCGCAATCATTCCTAATATTGATGTCTGTTCTGAGGAAATGCACAACTGTTATGGGAGACAACTCAAGAATCGGTGACAAAACTGATAAATTCACATATTTTACGCAAGATCCATAAAATTTACGAAACTGAATGATATTTTTGTACTTTTTATTTGAGTCTAAATTCCCTCCTTAATCGAAAAGAACGTGTCCTCTGAATCCTTGAATTGAATGATTGATTGGCTTACCTCACGGTGATTGATTGGCTTACCTCACGGTGATTGATTGGCTTACCTCACGGTGATTGATTGGCTTACCTCACGGTGATTGATTTGCTTACCACACGGTAATTGATTGGCTTACCTCACGGTAATTGACTGGCTTACCTCACGGTAATTGATTGGCTTACCTCACGGTGATTGATTGGCTTACCTCACGGTAATTGATTGGCTTACCTCACGGTGATTGATTGGCTTACCTCACGCTGATTGATTGGCTTACCTCACGGTGATTGATTGGCTTACCTCACGGTAATTGATTGGCTTACCTCACGGTGATTGATTGGCGTACCTCACGGTAATTGATTGGCTTACCTCACGGTAAATGATTGGCTTACCTCACGGTAATTGATTGGCTTACCTCACGGTGATTGATTGGCTTACCTCACGGTGATTGATTGGCTTACCTCACGGTGATTGATTGGCTTACCTCACGGTAATTGATTGGCTTACCTCACGGTGATTGATTGGCTTACCTCACGGTAATTGATTGGCTTACCTCACGGTAATTGATTGGCTTACCTCACGGTGATTGATTGGCTTACCTCACGGTAATTGATTGGCTTACCTCACGGTAATTCAGGACGAGAACAACTTAGAAACAATAAAACAGTTGGAAAAGATGGCGTTTGGTAGTAATTTAAAAAGGTCAGATCCGTGTCTTTTGTTCTACAATCGTTGAAATGTAAAAAAGATATTTTCTTATTTGAAGTGATTTTATTTTAATTTTGAATGCAACTTTCATCATATCATAAACCGATAATGCGAAGCATATACTACTTAATAATTAAATAAATAAATAATTCATTCATTCATTCATCCATCCATTTATTTATTTATTTATTTATTTATTTATTTATTTATTTATTTATTTATTTATTTATTTATTTATTTATTTATTTATTTATTTATTTATTTATTTATTTATTTATTTATTTATTTATTTATTTATTTATTTATTTATTTATTTATTTATTTATTTATTTATTTATTTATTTATTTATTTATTTATTTATTTATTTATTTATTTATTTATTTATTTATTTATTCGCTCATTCATTCATTCATTGGTCCGCCAGCAGGAAACAATACGATCCTCAATTATGGTTAAAGTCGAGCATGCCTGCTCGAAGTCGGGCAATACTCGCAAAGTCACTGTTAATATTTACTTTAACCACCCGGCCACTGGGGCATTATAGTAAATATTGAAACTCCCCCATTAAGGTAATCTATCAAACGAATGTGCACGAACATAGTTTAACATTAGTAATATCAGATGTCAAAAAGAGGCACTTATACATCACGTAGCACTTACTACAACGATATGTAAATAAATCACAGCTAATTTAAAACGGTTTTATTCTTACTGAAGATAAACATGACTGTCGAACACTATTTCACGCGTTTCTATCTTGGTCGTATAAATTGCCGAGAAAATGGCAAACACCTCATTCTGTTTTATAACGTTCACTGTTTCCTTTCTTTCTGTCTTTCTTTCTTTCCACATAGAATGACAGAAAATCACATGCGCATTTACAACACTATTTAAGAACTAACGCATATATTTTTCTGCAACAATGTAACAATGTTATAGAACACAATTTAAAAAAATCCGAATTGCTATTTAAAGCGCGTTACGTAATGAGGCAGGTATTTCTATTAACCCGTTGTATTCCACTAGTTCATGATGTTTACAAGTATTAAAAAAAATAACAATTATTGCGGATTTCTCGTTTACAGTGCCTTTAATGCATTTAAAAGATCTCAATATTACTGTCCTTGCTTCCATTAATATGCCAGTGATCGATAGAAGATGGCTAACTACCTAAACCACTTGACTAGCAACCCCCCTCCCCCCAAAGTTTATGACATTGTTATCTCCAATTACCTCTATTATATAATTGTCAAACCTTTTTTCCATTTCCACATCTATGTGTGTTTTATACTCATCCGGAACACCCATAGTTTTTATTGGGTTCATGTTACTCACATTCTGGTTTGGGGTATTTTTTATTTTTGTTTCGTGTTGTACTTTTTAGAATTCGGATTCGTAATCGTTTCTTGACTTTAAGCTCTTGTTGGTCGATCGGTTTTCTTGCTATTAGGATTAGCAGGACTGTTAATACAGGATATATTATTCAGCGGCGGTATGAATGATGCTGAAGCCTTTTCTCCGCAGGGGGTCTGGGAACTGCTTCAGGCTTCCAGTATAGCTGCATGGCAAAGCACTGGCAATGGTCTGATGTGGCGAATCCTTCGGAAGTTAAAACGATTTGCCTAAACTATTTGAAGGCTTCATTCCGATCTTTCGACTGGCTACTCCACGGTTAGTAGGCTTAAGTAACAAGTAACATTAAATTCTGTATTTTTTTAGAAAATGGCTGGTTGTGAGACATTGACAGAGGTAAATGATTTAGACATAGACTTACTCAAATTATAACTACTAATTAGAAACCCTGGTGGTATTTTTATTACTTCTTTTGTCCATGGTGTCGTAAAGACGAACCTATACATGAGTACGGTTTTTAACGGAATGCTTGGACATTGGTTGTCCGTGGTTAAATGTCAACAAAAATTAAAATATCCGACGGAATGTTATAAAAATTTAGTATGAGTATGCAATGTATGGGATCAATTAAAATAGTGTCACTTACTGAAGATTAAATTCACATTATTTCTGTAGAAAATATGTATTTATAAAAGTAAGCTAATAAATAATAATGGCTCAATAAATCATTTTGTCTCAAGGACATCTCCGTGTTTTATAGCAACATTGTTGTCGGAAGATTAAATAAAATCTTTTATTGTATTCTTGAATACCGATTTCATAGGAGGGCGTATTTAAAATTTCTTTTAAGATGTCAACTTAAAATTATAAAAGGTATTATTTGCAGGGCTAAACCTTGAAAATGGTCGCATCCGACTTTCTTGATCTTCATTGATAAATTCGATGTTGTCAAACTTGACCTTTCTATTCTCACAAATAATAAAAATTATTGAATTTAACCTACATTTCTTATTAGATTTTTTTAGAAAATGACGCATGTGTTTTACTGACCATTCAGTTTCATAATATTTATTAAAACTTACTGCCCTCTTTTCAGGAATAGAGCCAATTACTTGTTAAAATAACTTCTTTTGTTATACTTCATTTTATTGTCCATATTAAATGATTAGGAGATTTATGTAAATATTTTGTAAGTTTTTTTTACATCGTACTCAGAATTAGTGAAGCAGTTAACGAAACTGTGGACTGGCTTGAACCAATATTATTGGATCTTATTTTTTATTGTCCGGGCCACAATATGCAAAAGTTTCGGCCAATTTGTTTGATATATCTGACTCTGATGTTCCAAATGATAATAAAAGTAAACACAGAAACAAGAGGACACCCGAAGTTCTTCAACAGGTCGAAAAATATAATCTACAGACAAAAACTTAAAACTCTCTATAAAATGTTCATTTGAAGCTAAAGAAAGCATAATTTAGAAAACTTACATTAAGTCTTTGCAGTTGAAGAAAAATGATATAATTTTCTGAACCAGTCCAATACGGAATTAAATAGTCAAATACAGGTATTGGCCTGATCGACCTGTATTAGACTGATTCCAACCTGTATTGGTAGATTGATTTGGACTAGTTAATTAATAAAGATATCATTACGTGATGATTTCTGTATTGGCCTAGTTATTGGTCCATTGCCAGCTGCATTGTCCTTCGGGTGCGCCTCAGGCCAATACAGCAAGCCTTGGACCAATAACTAGGCCAATACAAAAATTATTACGTAATAATATCATACTATTTGCTGATAACAGAAGATTGAATGAAATCTTTATTTTATCCTAAAATCTAGCTTTTACAATACCGCAAATTTTATTAAAACAATACATATTTAGTCTATAAAAAACGTTTTCTGTTTAATTTGTGTGTAGTTATTTTAAAAATGTCTTCTGTAGCAGTCGAATACGTTCATTTTTGCGATTCCTTTGCAAAGTGAAAACATCAAAATTGTATACATCATTAGGGAGACATTAGGCAGAAAAGCGCGAAGCTTTATATAGAAGTTACTTTATATTCATAGGACTATACTGTTGTTTGTTTGTTAGTTCTAACATTGTTTTAATTGGTATTGAAACTATTTTTCCTTAAAATTTACAGGTGACCAGGTCGTTTCCGGTCGCGTTTACTGAGGTCCTCTCGTTTTGGAGTGTTTTTAAGATCATAATACGGAAAGCCTGACCTCGGACCGTGTTGCGGATAGGGAAGACCCTCTCGTTGGGGGGGGGTGTCAGGTCATAATACGGAAAGCCTGACCGCGGACCGTAGTGGGTAACGCGTTTGAAGAGAGCCACGCTCCATGTACGATAACGACCCCTTTTATAGATGTTAATATTAAGAGCAGACTCATTGTAGCCGCTACGAAGAAATAAAGTTTCCGCCCTCACCATCTGCTTGTTAAATTGTTTTCGTTCTTAATATGTTAAAATATTGCTCGCTAGACGTTAAGCAGACACTCAAATCAATCTAGAGAATTTCTTGCAAAAGAAATAAAGGAATGAAAATCGGAGATTTTTTAATTGTTTTTTTAATTCGTTACTAGTTTTATATTCATTTTCTAGTCACAGGTATTTCCTTGTTGTTGAATACTTTTGTTTGGGTTGTCTTGTTTTCTCTGCATATTCGTCATATTGAGAAGCAGTAAAACACTCAACTATAAAATTATGAGATGTACAGAAAATTTTAAATTGTTATTGTACTTATAATTTTAACCCTTTTCTATAGTATTTAATTTTTGTTTTTTAGAAAATCCTTCTTGGTAGAGATTTATTTACCTAGTTTACTTTACTCTTTATAAATTATTGATTCTTCAAAGATTTAACACAAAGTTTCAAAGAAAGTTTTAAATCTGAAATTAAAAACTATCTTACTAGCATATTCTACTTAACATGTCAAGACACTGGATACCATTAAAGCGTTCACCAACATGTTAACATGTCAGCTCTCTCTCTCCCTCTCTCTCTCTCTCTCTCTCTCTCTCTCTCTCTCTCTCTCTCTCTCTCTCTCTCTTTTATTCGAATATTCCGGCTTCCTCCTCCAATATAAACTGAACGCCATGATATATATCTAAAAAATTGCTGAAAATTGCGTTGAACATCATTAAAAAATCTAACAAACAGTCTCTCTATTCTAATATATATGGAACTGACTTCCATCTTTGTTAGCAAAAAGTAGCAAGATGTTAATATTGGAGTCGAGCATGCCTTGCCCAAAAATCGGGATGGAACTCGCAACACTGTGTTGACACTCCAATGATCATTAGAAGCAGACTGATTTGACCACTGGACACAGAACAACTAAGCAGTTCCAGACTATCTATAACCAATAATATTATTTTTAACATTCAATGAGAATGACGACATTCTACAACCTTGTCTTTTTCTTTCGCCGAGCTTTCGTGTCAATCTCCATCGATATGTCATTTATTATGCGCCATCTTGCCGAAATTTGAGTAAAAATAATTTGACATACAATGTCCAACACATTTTAACAAGAAACGTTACGTTGCTAATGAAAATGAAGAAAGCTATAAATATCGGCGAATCACAGCTTTTTAAAATTTAAGGTTATCTGTATTTATTACAACTATATACATGTACACATCACACAGAAACCTATAATGTAGACTAAAGTATCTTATATTGTGTCTTAACAATTGCGTTCTTAACAATGGTTGCTATAGGATGTTTCTTTAAAGAAAACAATCAAATGTTGTCCTTAGCGATAAACATTTATAACAGATTTTATTTTGCAATAAAAATAAAGCATTCATCAATTCTTTATTTTATAAATTAAAAACTTCCAAAAATAAAAAGTATGTATAAATGTTAACTTGAAAGATATCTTGATTATTTTTTAATTTGTTCATTCATATTAAATTAAGTTTGACAAACATGTCACTGATAAGTAGAAATATATGCCAACGAATTTTTTTTGCATGGCTTCATGTCCGCATAGTTATCCGTGTTTACGGTTATTTGTTTGTTTGCCAGTAGTTTAAAAAAAATGTAATTATTAATAGAAAATGCAGGTTAAGTTTGAAAAAACTATAATAATATACATTAACTACAGTATATTGCATTTCTTTCTTGACAAAAAATTACCTTAACGCTTGTTGTTACAAAAGTGTGATTTCCGCATGCATTTTTTATGTTTGTCATGATCTGTTATTGATTTTAGACTTACCCAAGTGAAAGTTTGTAAATACATAAGTTTCCCGATTTCTCGATAAAATAAAATGAATTTCCCGTATCCCAATAAGTAGATATCCCGTATTCCCGTTGAAGTAAAACGATCATTCCCAGATCCCGCTGTGTAAAAATCCCGAATTCCCGCAGTTTTATTTGTTAAATCCCGAATTGCCGGCGAAGAAATCATCCTTTCCCGCTGTCCGGTAAAAGGTCCTACCGACCCTCATTTTAAGAGAGACAAAAATGACTACAAACTAGTAACCAGACAAATAAAAAAATAAAAAAATAATGTGGCCCTAATACGCTTCCGTACCAGTGAGCTACTGCTCACTCAGTATACCCCTGCTATTCACATAATTGAAAATTCAGTAAACAGGAAGTAGAAATGCGACAAATCTGAAATAGGTCCTCGCAATAGAGAACCACACGGTAAGGTCACGTATAAAATTTCAAGAGGTTGTGATAAGTAGTTGCGAAGAAAACTGTTACGAAAATTTTCACCCATTGACGACTAATGTTGACAATGTCGGCAAACGGAAGTAGAAATGTGACAGACCTAAAATCGGTACGCGCATAGGACCACATGGTTAAGTCACATATAAAATTTCAAGTGGTTGTGATAAGTAGTTGCCGAGAAAACTTAAGAAAGTTATGTTGCGGACGGAAGGACGGACGGTCAGTGGTACACCAGTTTACCCCCCCCCCCCCTTTCTTCGAAGCAAGGGCACAATTAACATAAATATAAAGTGATTGATTGATTGTTTTTGTTTCTCTAAATTATGTAAGGCTTATTTCTCGTTATTTTTTTAAGCGCTGTGGTTGCGTGGGGGTAGGGGCTTGGATTTCGTTTAAAAACATTTGTTTAAAAATATATATTGCTTGTAAATTCCGCGTTCAGCTGTAAATCAATTTTAGAACAAAATATTAAGATCCCCCACTCCCCTACTATAACACTCACAATCCCATAAATTATTGACTGTCTCTTAATCATAGAGTACATTGCTGGCCTGGCGAAAGCTTTACAAAATATGTCAGACATCTGGCAGATTGACACTCCATTTTTCTTGTACTAGCTATTGTTACTAGATAATATTAGGCTAACTACGACTGGAAGCTTTTGTCACATCTCTATCTATGTCACTGACACCAGGTTAATGAAAGTAGCTACTATTGATATCTTTGTACTCTCATTCAGTCGTTAAAGCCAATTTAATACAAGGCTAGCAACCATTGGTAGCGTTACCTGAGAGAAGGCTAATACAAGGCTAGCTATGATTGATAGCGTTTGACCCATTCCCGATCCTATTGCTGACACCAGCCTAATACAAGGCTAGCTACGATTGGTAGCGTTACCTGAGAGAAGGCTAATACAAGGCTAGCTATGATTGATAGCGTTTGACCCATTCCCGATCCTATTGCTGACACCAGCCTAATACAAGGCTAGCTACGATTGGTAGCGTTACCTGAGAGAAGGCTAATACAAGGCTAGCTATGATTGATAGCGTTTGACCCATTCCCGATCCTATTGCTGACACCAGCCTAATACAAGGCTAGCTACGATTGGTAGCGTTACCTGAGAGAAGGCTAATACAAGGCTAGCTATGCATGATTGATAGCGTTTGACCCATTCCCGATCCTATTGCTGACACCAGCCTAATACAAGGCTAGCTACGATTGGTAGCGTTACCTGAGAGAAGGCTAATACAAGGCTAGCTATGATTGATAGCGTTTGACCCATTCCCGATCCTATTGCTGACACCAGGCTAATACAAGGCTAGCTACATTTGATAGTGTTTGACCCATTCCCGATTCTATTGCTGACACAAATCTAATACAAGGCTAGCTATGATTGGTAGCGTTTGACCCATTCCCGATCCTATCGCTGACACCAGGCTAATACAAGGCTAATACAAGGCTAGCTACGATTGGTAGCGTTACCTGAGAGAAGGCTAATACTAGGCTAGCAACCATTGCTAGCGTTTGACCCATTCCCTATCCTATTGCCGACACCAGACTAATACAAGTATAGCTACCATTGATAGCGTTTGACCCATTCCAAATCCTATCGCTGACACCAGGCTAATGCAAGGCTAGATATGATTGGTAGCGTTTGACTCATTCCCTGATCCTATCGCTGACACCAGGCTAATACAAGGCTAGCTATGATTGGTAATGTTTTACCCATTCCCGAACCTATCGCTGACACAAGGCTAATACAAGGCTAGCTATGATTGGTAGCGTTTTACCCATTCCCGATCATATCGCTAACAACAGGCTAATACAAGGCTAGCTATGATTGATAATGTTTTACCCATTCCCGATCCTATCGCTGACAACAGGCTAATACAAGGCTAGCTATGATTGGTAATGTTTTACCCATTCCCGATCCTATCGCTGACAACAGGCTTATACAAGGCTAGCTATGATTGATAATGTTTTACCCATTCCCGATCCTATCGCTGACAACAGGCTAATACAAGGCTAGCTATGATTGGTAATGTTTTACCCATTCCCGATCCTATCGCTGACAACACGCTGATACAAGGCTAGCTATTATTGATAGCGTTTGACGCATTCCGGGTCCTATTTCTGACACTAGGCTAATACAAGGCTAGCTACGATTGATAGCTATTGGCCCATTCCCTGGGCTAACTACAACTGATAGCGTTTAAGCTCTTTCTGTTCTTTCGTTGACCTATCATTTGCAACTTTACTCAACTACTTAGACTATTATCATCCGTAGATGGTAATTTGCGGATTTTCTGGTAAAAGGCAAACTACAAATTTCGGTAATCAACGAAATACAGTTCCGCCTTGTTTTCGTAAAGGTAAATGATATAATTGACAACTGCCCCTTAATTGTTGGTCCATAGGTTAAATGTAAACTTTCACTTACGCATCAAGTTTCGTTAAGTGATGAGAAACCCTTCAAAACGAGCGGAATGTTTTTTGCTATATTACATTAATTTTTCGGGTGTCATGTTAGATCAATTTAGAAACTCCAAAGGGTACCCATGGAAACGCTCAAACGCAACTAAAATAGTCCAGAAATGCATCCAATTCATTTAATAAACAAAAAAATGTTTTTCTCTCCGCTGTCAAAGTTCATTTATAGAGCGTTGTCAAATACAGTGGCGGATCCAGAGGGGGGGTCCAGGGGGTCCGGACCCCCCCCCCCCCTTACGTTTTGACAAGCATGGGGTCTGGAAAACAAAATGACATTTTAACGGACATGTTTTAGGTGTCAGGAAATCGTCAGAATGCAGGATTTTACACCATTTCGTTCAGAGCTTCTTGGGGCCTTAAGCGGCCCACAAACCCCCTGCCGTAATACGACCTCTGCGAGGTCGGCATGGTGGCCTTCGGCCACCATGACAAATTTGGACCCCCCCTTTCATTTGAGGCTGCATCCGCCACTGAAATACGTGAATAAATATCAACTTTACCCCAAACCACAAAAGTCGAGACCATACAAAATTAAATGACCTAACTGAGTGCGCTTAACGTATAATTTACCCAGGGTGCAGTGTCTTCCTATCAGTCTGTAAATTCAATTCGGTATGAGTGGTCCGTTCATGCTGGAATATTTTATTCTATCTGCTTCCTTTTCAAAAGTTCCTTCATGACAAAAACCCAATAAGATGAGATAGTTTGTTAATCGACTGTTTTACTTTCAGCGCTGTCTTTGTGAAATACGTTCTGCATGTCGGTATGTTTAGGGTGTGACAATTAATGGGGGAGGTTCATGCTTCGTTTTATCCGTTTCTGACCCGGATATCTATGCCCTGATATGGTTTTGTGTTATATTTTGTAGTTCATATTATCGTGTGGGGCGTAAATAGATAGAGGAATTTGGTGCCATTAAACGGTACAACTTAATTTTACTGTTCCAACATTTCTATACAATGCAGTATACATCTTCTCCCAACTTTATATTATTGAAAACAAACAAACTGTTCTATTATGCACACAGTTCAAAGAACGTGATTTCTTCTACAACAAACATACGGATAATTAGCATGTTCTCGGACCCTTTCTTACATATAAGACACCTATTTGTGAAGACATATCTTTGTAGTTGTGATTTCATTGATCTTTTGTCAGCTGTCAATGTCTTTGTCAATTTCAATTTATGCAGATTGCATTTTCAATAGCTTTGAATAGAAAGTGTTCAAGTTGCAGCGATCATCTATGTGACAGACATTTGTGGGTTCTTCTTTTTTTTTTTTTTTTTTTATTTAAATCCTTCTGTGATATTTTTAGAAATCACGGGTTCCAGTACAGTTTGATTGCTTGATCGTGGCTCAAGACCATTTTTTCCGCAATTATTCATCTATATATAGCTTCCTTTGGGGGCGAAAGCCCTTGTACCCAGTAAAAACCCTCGATTTTCTACAGGAAAACTGGGATTAGTTGTCCATGGCAGATAAATACATTTTACTTAAGGTCGCTCTGTAACGTCATGCTTCATGCCTACCTTTACAAAACTGTCGGCTAAGACATTGTCTTTACTTTATAACAGTTGTAGTGGTATCTAAAGCTAGAAGCAAGTATGATGCATCCAGAATGGCGCCTGCTGCATATGACAAATAACCAGTGTTTTGGAAATATGGAAACATGATGGGAGAGCGAACGAAAGTATTTAAATGTATGTTTGTGCAGCTGTAAAATACAGATGGTTAGGTTGGTTGAATGGGATTAAACGTCACGTTAGCAGTCTTTCAGCTATATCATGGCGTCCAGTTTATTGGGGAGGAAGCCGGAGTACCCAGTGAAAACCCATATCTTCGATAGGAAAACTGGCAATCCTTGTGAATAAGGATTGGAGTCGAGCACAAACTTTTCGCAGTGAGATTCGAACCCGCAACATCAATGTTGACAGACAGGTGATCAATAGTAGATGACTAACTACCTTAACCACTCGGCCACCGAGGCCCCGTATAATACAGTCAAACCAGGTATTAAGCAAAACCAGAAGACATGAAGATCTTTATGTAGTGAATAATATATTAATTAATCAATTAATAAATAAGAACACATTTTTTCCTCTTTTTGAAGGTCTCTTAAAACAGGTTTGACTGTTCATGTGAAATATTCAGATGAGTTTAGTTTTTTTATTTCAAAAACAGAGTGAGAAGTAGATTATTATTAAATTTATAGTTATTAA
The DNA here is from genome assembly GCA_944474755.1 of Limnoperna fortunei. Taxonomy (NCBI): domain Eukaryota; kingdom Metazoa; phylum Mollusca; class Bivalvia; order Mytilida; family Modiolidae; genus Limnoperna; species Limnoperna fortunei. Next base: position 33,786,069 of record OX104124.1, on the reverse strand, counting down.
TAAAACACAAAAGAAATATCTCGCACAGAAGAATTTCAACACAAAATTTTTGCACTTATAAAAAATGAAATTTCGTATTGATTTATGAAACTGTTTTACTAAAAATCGATTCAATAATCTTTAGTAACCACTAATCAATAAGCGATCGATTATTTAAAATCAACAAATCCATAAAGAGCGGTATATAATACTGTATTAAGATATCTTGGTGTACCTTTTGTGGTTTATCAGTGAGGTATTTTCGGCAAATGTAAGGTGTGCACTCGTTTATGATTAAATTGAATTTTATTTGCTGAATAGCATACACCTATATGTTGTATGCATTCATTCGTGTATATTCAAAATCAATTTAAAAGGAATAAAGTGTCCATTGTTCTTATAATATAACGATTCTATTGAAAATCATTTCTCGTTATTTATAAAAATTCAATAGATAGTATTTTTCTATCGTTTACATTGTGTGGTATACACAAAGGTAAGCACAGCAATATCATATCAACTCTAGCTATCGACGAGTTTGGGTTGATGATTAGCTCTGTGACCTTTTAATATTTTTGGATGACCCCGATTTGATTGATGTTTTATCTTTTAAATAGACAGCTCCTTATATCGATTTCCGACGATAAGTAATTTATTTTACATCCATAGGAGTACCTTAGATACGGGGTCTGTTTGTTCAGACGTGCGTAGTTTGTGTATGTTATCCACAAACATGCGTATTTGGACGCTGTTGACTTTAAGTAAACGTGTATCAGTCATAATGAAAGTGAATTTGACATAACAGAAGGAGGCTTTTGTTCGGATTTCAGGAAGAGAAAGGGAAAAACAATAGATAATTATAGTAATTATTTTCCCGGATTTTTTTGTGTATGTGATATTTTGCATTTAAAACAACAATGAAGAATGGTGATCTTGATATGGACAATGGGGAGCACGATCCCCATTATACCCAGGGAACAACAAAGGGGTTATACACATACGTTTACGTGAATGGTGACCAACATTTTCTACCGAAAAAACTTCTAGTCAACCCTAAACGCGACCGTACTTACAATGCATTTTTGGACTATGCTACAAAGGTCTTGAACCCAAGATATGGTGCTGTAAGAAATATTGTTACTCCAGAAGGACGACATCGTGTGCGAGGATTTGAAGACTTACAACCTGAAGGACGTTATGTTGCCTGTGGAAGAGAACCGTACAAAAGATTGGATAGACCGTAAGTATACAAATTCTCGAGTCAAGTTTTTTTTTATTAAACAATCGTAAGGTTTGAGACTTTTTTCTTTCTGTGTATTAGGACGTTAATCACATCATTTTTGCAAGTTACTAAATATGAAAATAAATTGTCGACAAATATAGAAAAGCTCTCCTTTTTCTATATGTGTTAAATTTCAGTATAATAGCAATGATCAAGATTATCATTTCATGGATATTTTTTAAATTAAAAAATGACAACAAAATAAGAATGGTATATGTATATATAGTCATTACACGTAAGTTTCAATTTTATGCAGTAATGTTGTCTTTTTTTTTATATAAACCCACGGAATTAATAAAATATAAGTAAATATTTATATACAAATCATATTAATTTTCTTCTAGATATTCATTTCACAGAAGCCTTCTGTTTGCTTCAATTTATAGATTTTGTCAATCATCAAGCACACAAGGTGATATTAAAATTTGTATGTTGTGTATATTGTCAGATTTCAAAAGGTTCTATCATAAAAAATATCTAATATTTACTCTATGCATATATGTTATTTTGTTTGAAATTCGTTCAGGTCATAACATATGTAATTTTAAGTAAGGAAACAATACGTCAACAGCGAGACAAAAGGGCTTTTGTAGAATGTTGGTAATATTATCCATAAAAATCAATGCACGCGTATTGCAATTATCATTCCGACTGTACAGATCACCACTAGAAACAATTAGATCGCCATACTCTATTACCTTAGCAAGCTACATATCAATTACCCTACAATGAAGTTTGACTCTTTCTGTACAATAGTTTTTTTTGCATTTTAACAACAAAATTTGTACGAAATTACAAAAAGAAACCCATGTGCTCAGACAATAACAAGTCAATTTGTCAAATTACGTTGCTTTTGAAATGATAATTCCTAGCAACACTGTCAACGTATAGTTTATTTAATTACTATTTGTGTACCCGTATTTGAAGATAGAAACGATTTCAGTTTTTGTCGATGATATATTTACTTATCTACGTTTGTCAAGAAAATAAGAATAAATTCACTATTTATTTTGTTCTGTCGTATGTTTGATCTCCGGAAATCTTCTGTCAGTTTAATTTGCAATACTTCCAATTTAAAAATTATCGTATCAAATTAAGCATGTTCACGGGAAATAATTTTGTAAACACACGTTTTCTATGTCTTCAACGTCTTTCGATATATATTGTTTGTTCGCACACTTCTTGAAAGATGTAAGTACGACAGGATTAAAATAACACAGAATTATTTACGTATATTTTATGCACATGGAAATATCCAATGATTTGTCTTGTGTCGAATGTCTATGAGTTGTACCTAACATTACAACACAGATTTTTAAACATGTACATATCAAATGTTGACAAAATAACATTACTTCCTGGTTCAAATTTCTTAGGGAAAATTAGCTGAGTTTGTTTTATTCCCTGTTTCAGCCTATGAAAACAGAATTTGGTATTTGCTATGGTAGTAAAAAAACTCAAACCTATGTCTCAGATTTGGACTACAAAACGAAGTCAAGATTAGTCAAACACAAAGCTAACGATTCAATAAACAATAAAACACTATAAAACAGGACCGTAAATTACAAACATTACGAAAAATACAGAAAAGAAACAAATACTTGGCTTAAACAATCGCATAAAACATTCTGTGGCGAGGTTAAACCTGTTACTGTTTGCTTTGTGGTAATCAGAAATACTAGTACTGTTTGCGCGATTCCACCAAGAGTTTTCTCAAGAATAAAATCAACAGCTAGTTACACTAAAGATCAATCTCGTCGCAAACATTTTTGTACGAATGCATTGTTTTATCTTTTTATCAGACTTATTTCTCAAGTTTGTTGTGTTTTTCATAAAGGTTTTAAAATCAATTCAAGGTTTAAAATGTAGTCATCTTGTCTTAAGTGTTATTAATTATAATATCCCGTATGTATTTAGTATGGAAGAGTGATCGTTACAATGACTACAAAGCAAACCAAACAGGATAATAAAAGATAGTTTTCGGTACTTATAGATGTATTTATAGATAGGTAACTTTCAAAAATATGACGTGTTTGACGTTTTTGTATATGAAAGGACTTAATTGTTATTAAATATACCAAAGCTATACATTTTATTGCGTCTGACATACGTTTTCTCTAACCCATGCTCAACAGTGGCGCTAAACGAAAAATATTGATAAGCAAAATAGAAAAGACGTTCACTAAAATAAATTGAACAGTTATGCCAACATTGGCTAAGACCATATGCACATTTAGTATAAAACAAACTTATAATTTAATCATTTTTGCGTAAGGACTAAATTGTAAACACATTATTTGGGGTCAAACACATTATTGGGGGTCAATCATATTTCATGTCACCACTGAAAGTGCTTACCAGGTCATTCATACAGGGTATAACGTTCGTAAAAATAATTATTTCATCGTTAATATCTGCATTACTTGCAGTATATGTTGCTTACAATATGTATAAGTATCAATTTTGCACTCTTACCATTTTGAAATTTTTAGTTATATAATGTGGTTTTATTTTTGAAGATGACTAATGTTCGTGCTGTGTCTGAAGTAGGTTGATACTGTTGTTTGCTTTAATTCTTGCTATATCAGTTAGATAAGATATAAACAACTAAAATCTACTTCAAAGAATGGTCTAATGTCATATATTGTGGTTATGTTGTTTGTATCTTATTTCTAACTTGGTGATTACGTTAAACTAATTTGAACCTTCATCCCACATAAAGTTGTGCTTGCCCAGTTGTTTTCGCAATAAGTCACAAAAATCAAACTATTGTTAAGCATAGTCTCACTCAAATAATCTTTTTCTACGCTGGGTAATACGAAGGTTTCCCAGTACTCGATCCACAGAACTGTTCAGCTCGTCTCCATGCAGGCGTCGGTTGGAGAAAGAAGAGGGGGTTTCAAGTTATAAAGCAGAAAGCCTGAGCTTTTGGGCATATTGGGAAAAGCGAGTGCGTCTCGCATTGTATGTTAAAGCAAATTTGGTGTATTTGAGTAAAGAGTAGGCGCCTCGAAGCCGCTACAAAAAAGTCAAATTTTCAGTTTTCACCTATCACTCTACGCTTTTCCAGTGGAAATTAAATGTTTAAATCAATGTTCTATCAAATTTTTAAAATTAAGTAATTATTTGTTAACTTATTCTCTTCATGAATAAATGTGCAATACTGCGTGATGGAGGTTAAGCGGCCATTTATAAAAAAAAATCCAAATAAATCATTTTTCTTGTCTAGATTTGCTCGTAGCATACGGACTTAATTACCAACAATTTAAAATATGTTAAATACATGAGTTTATTAAAAGCACAAGAATTTAATTTAAAACAAGAAAAAAAGAAATCTTGCAATCTTTAATGAAAGTATATAAAAGAAGATTTCAGGTAGATAGCTATTTCAATTTGACTCAAATCTTTGTAGACAAGTTTATACAAGACTTTAATTACATGCAGTAATACATGTTTTTTTTTCTTTTAACATTGATAATAGTTCAAAAATTGTCCCACCCTGTTAATATTAAAAACGTATATCAAAACGTCAATCATTGATGATACTTTGTATTGTCGGTATTATAAAGTGAACACACATGAGGTGTATAAGTCTGTTTGTGAAATCAGTTACAAAAACTCTTTCAATGTTCATAATGAGCGATCTTGTGTCGTACTTTTCTAACGGCAAATTGTGCTTGTATAAAATTAAAAGTCCTGGAGTCATTGTGTTTTAATTGAATATGTTGTTGACATAGAGCGAAAATATGTGCCTTGTCCGTTCATCCAAATAAACGGGAAAATAATTTTTCTTTGTGTTGTTTTATAAAAAATTTCTTCAGCATTATCATTAGTATTGGATAGACCATAACATGATTACTTTAAAACTTAGCACATATATTGCTTTGGATATTGACTCTGATCAAACTCGTATCTAAAGAAGCATCTGAAATAACAGCTGTACTTTTAAGACGTATGCAACTCTTTTTGCTTTAATAGATTCCGTGATTTAAAGCAAAGCTTAAGTTAAAAGGTAAACGACTTGTTTTAATGGAACAATTTTGTTGTAAGTGAAGATATTTTGCATGTTGCACTCATTATAACTAAGGAAAATTTAAGTCCACTTCATTTAACAGAAATTCACAATCATATATGAACATGGAAAGGCTTTCAGATCGATGAATATAAATATGAAACCATCAACATACGTTTTATTATTAAACTCGCGTTCATCGAGGTCGTCGTGATCCTTTTGTTCAATTATGGGTTTTAACATTTATATACTTTTGTCTAGTTAAACTGTATCAATTTTTATAAAGTTTTTTTTAAATAAGAATAACCTAAACTGTTCGTTTTAAGATATAAGTCGTGGTAGTTATCCGAGTATCTGAGTGTAAGATAACTTTTATATTTCGACAAATAATAGTAAAAGAGCTAGGAAGCCAACTTCTATATTTAGAATTTACAAACCGGGAAGATAAAACACTGATTTACACGAATTTCATAGAAAAAGTACGATCATGTTATGTGACAGTGTTAGCTTTTCCTAACAACACCCCATCAGTTACGGTAAATCAGGTACGTTTATGTCCAGAATAGATTTGAAAAAGCTAATTCAGTTCTTTTAATTGTTTCTTTCTTTCTTTCTTTTTGGTTCGTTGTGTGTTTTTGTGTTTAAAAAAGGACAAATTAATAACATTTTATTGCTAAATAAGAACCCCAAAAACTGTTCATGGGCAGTCAAATATAGATTTGTTATAATCAGCTAAGTTCTGTGATTACTTTGACGTTTTCTCAAATCAAAACAGTTTGAAAATCGTTCCACGCTAAATGAACAAAGTTGAAATACTGTATTATTATAAACATCCGTCTGACGTGCTACTAAAAATCTGATGAAATCACTATTATAGTCAGTACTGCTGGAATAAGGAATTTGTTAACCAATTATCAAAGACCCTTTAGATAGTTCTTAAATGAACAAGGCATGTTACCTGCAACGCGTGTCCTTATTGCAGACACAACAAAGTAGATTTGTGTGTTCCTGCTATATATTTGTACTATTGGATATAGGATATCTTTTCAACTCTGATAATAAAGAAAAATGCGCATAAAGGCTGATGGAGGTAAACAATATTCCTACCCACATCAAAAACGACGTTCGGAAATGTATGGAGGTACGTGACAGTTTTAACTGTTGATAATATCGAAAACAACTTACTGAAACTAATGGAAGTAAATCGCGGTTAAAACTACAAACCATATCATATTACTACCTCTGATACTGACTGTATATCAAAACTATCCATCAATACTTATGGGGGTAGATGGTGGTTTCGACTCCTGACCATATATCGAAAACTACACACTGATGCTAATAGAGGTTTCGGCTGTTGCCTATATCAAAAACCTGATTGCGGAAGAAGACTTATAAAACTACGCTCTGGTGCTTATGGAGGTTGCTCGACTCTTGTCCATATCTGAAACTTGTCACTATGGTCACACTTAAGGTGTGAAAAAAAACTATAAATGGCAAATAAAAAAGTAATATTAAATTGACTAAATTCGTTCTACTAGCATGTAAAACTACAAAAAGATGTCTTAACCTATCAGATATTTTTCACGTAAACAGGAAAAACACAATAATATTGTTTATGCTAAACAACAAGCGCTTGATTTTATATACTTTTTTATGAATATACGAACAAATAGGGCTTATAATGTTGAAAAAGAATAATGTTTTTTCATAGGCAGTAGAGACTAATTAGCATAAAAAACATTCAAAACTAGTCATACTGGTTGGCTATGCATACTTGTCAACCCAAAACATTTATCTACATCTACAGCGAGTATTATTCTTTAAGCATTGTATTTGAATGTGATGTTTTGTAGATGTGCTGCATGATTTTATGCTACAAAGCAACAATTTGACAAGTTAAAATGAAATTGAAAAATGCTTGACATATTTTTAAGTTTATCACAAAATAAAAAATCTTATCAGCTATATATCAAGGAAACCAGTATAAAATAATACAAGAAAACAATTGATCTATTGTAAACTATAGTTGCTATTTACTTGAACACTTGGTGGTTTAAACACAAAAAAAACTTCTCACAAAATAAATTATCTTGTACGGAAGACTTATTTTTAACTTGTATGGCAATATTACCTTAGTTGCACAATATTGTATTGTTCATCCAATACCAAAGTGGGAAAGCAAAAAGTCCCAGCTTCTGCTAATTGTGTTACAGAATCTCTGTAAATTAGTTAGAACATTATTTATCATTATATGTTTGTCACTATCTAGTTTCCCTACATGTTCCTCTGAACTAATTTTTTTTAGTAATCTGATTTTAAAAGTTGTTCACACGTGAAAAATGTAACATGTCATTGATAATATACTTTTACAGTACGATTTAGCTATAAGACTTCATGTTATATCGTGGTGTTTAAAATATTGCCCTATTTGCAAACATCAATTGACAAAATTAGCAATACACTTTGTGGAGGATCTTGATCCTATATATTATAACGAATCATATTTCTATATTTTTTCTAAACTATATACTTAAACAGTGCTCAAAGTTTATTGTTATTGAAACATTCAAACATTTAACGTTCTATTTGACTTCTATTGTTTTAGTCGTCTCTATTTATAGTTTACCAAAAACATTTGTACAAAACAGAAATTTAATATCCCTAAATGGGACCAATTAACCACATAATTGATTCCCCTTTTGAATACTAGATTTTGTAAGATTATCACTGTGACAAAGTATTTGTTTGACAGTGAACTTTCTTATATTTTGATAGACGGCCAAATCTTAAATTCTGACATTAGGGTTCTACTCAAACCATACACATCGGAAAATAACTGTCAGAATTACCAAAGCTTTTTTTGTCTGTGTTTGATTTTTTTGGTTATATATTATTAAAAACGTGCCTTTAATTAAAGCCCAAATTACTTAGAAATGTTCAGTATTGATTAAGATTTAAGCCGTCTAAAGTTAAAACCAGCCTCTGGTAAATGTAAAAAATATAGCTGCTGAAGTACACGTATGCATTCAATAATAAGTATTTATATGAATAACATCTCATTAAAAGACCCTTCAAGACAAAATCTATAAATCTTGTCATATTGGTCACATTTAATTGATCCTTCGTACTGTGCTTCATTAATTAGTGGCTAATTGCATCTGCCTTCATGTCTAACCGTTGACAAGTGGGTATTCGAATACACCTGTTCCTAAGGTGATAATTAATAAGAATATAATATTTGAAAAACTGGAATTATTCTGTCTGTGCTTATAGTAATCTGTTACCATAGAAACTAGAAGGTTACCAGGGAAATTTTGATTAAAGTCGACCAATATCAATGATAATATTAATTAACTCATCTTATTTAACTAGTAATATTGCAAAAGCCTTCGTATTATGAGATATTCTGACAACAATTCGTGTAAACTGCACATTAGTTGATGATGAATTTGAAAGATTTGATGCTTTTTCTTTGAGTCTAATTAATTAAATGACTTTGATATTGGAAAATCAAATTGGATATAGTTTAATATGGAAGTGGAAAATTGATTTACTTTTAAATGAGCCATCAACATATTTTCTAGCAGCAGATATTTGGGGTCTTATATTCAATTAATCATTCAATTAGTATCGTCTGAGTATGGGCCTTTTTAAGTAACTTTAACATGAATATCAATGGATGTTGAAAACAATAAAATTTAAGTCGGTATTTTTAAGTTTATAGAATGGAAAGTGAAGGCCTCGTTACAATACATCAACCAATTTCTTGTCAGATTAAATTGGTCTAAGATTTCTTTTGCCGATTTTTTTTCAAGGAAACATCAAATACTAAAGACCATATTGAAAACGTCTGTTTGCCCTGACAAGAAACATTTTGGTTTTATCCCAAGCTCACATAACATCATAATAGATAAGTATAAAGTTCGTTTGAATACGGCATAGAACTTGTAGAAATTAACAACATCCCATAGATAGTCCAGGGTTTTTCTTAATGCTTATACGATTACAACTAGATTTTGAAATACACGTACATTTCTATTTTTTATGACTACTGTTAGATGGTAAGTTTTTAGACATAAATCTCCTTTATTTGGGAATATACCATAAATCATGCAGTATTTTGATTTTTAGAAGGGTAGGATACATCCGCGTTTCACAGATACGACAGTAACCACGTATAACTATTTCCATTTCATTTTGTATGATAAACAATTGTATTTAAGGGGCGACATTTTCATTGCTCGTTAAAACACAGTATTGTGTTGTTTATAGTGTATTTATATATGATATATCTTAGATTTTGTGAAGCATTCTTTCTTGATTTACGATTTGAATTCAAGGTAATACACTTAACTTTTCCATTCAATTCTACCGTTGTTAAGCATAAAGGAAGAAAATAAACACGTCTATAACCTATAAGAAACTTTTGTTAGTTGTTAACATAAATGTACAGTATAGTACTAGATTTGCTTTTCATTTTACACCAGTGTTGGCTGACGAATTTGAAAGGAAACAATGTATGAATTATAAAAAAAGACAAGAATACTTTAGTATAGTTTCTTTAACTCATCAGATATGTTTACAGTGACGGATTCAGGGGACCGGGAACTAGAGTTTTGACCACTCTATTTTTCATAAGAAGTATACGTTTACAAGTAAAAGGAAATATTGCAAACATAGTTTGAAATCCCTCTTCTTCAGAATTAACACCATAATTTCTAAAAATCTTGGTCCGGTGTCCGCTTTGAAGCGTACTAAATGTTGGTCAAGCGTACTAAATGTTGGTCCAGCGTACTAAATGTTGGTCCAGCGTACTAAATGTTGGTCCAGCGTACTAAATGTTGGTCCAGCGTACTAAATGTTGGTCCAGCGTACTAAATGTTGGTCCAGCGTACTAAATGTTGGTCCAGCGTACTAAATGTTGGTCCAGCGTACTAAATGTTGGTCCAGCGTACTAAATGTTGGTCCAGCGTACTAAATGTTTAACTTTTTCTTAAATGTAATGTTTACATTTATGAATTCTTAACAGTCAAATCGATTTAGACGATCTAATTTGAACTAGCTAGATCACAGAAAAGAATTGAATGGTCTTGATTTCCATCGCAGTTGCAAGAAAAAAGTATTTTCAATTTATTTTCAAATGAACACTGAACGGGGTAAAAAAAGAATTGCCTTATCATAGATCATAGATTTTCATTTGAATATGTGTTAACTGTGAAATATTTAATATAATTTTGACACGGAAGTCACTATATACAATTCAAATAGCATATAAATTATACGATTGAAATGACTTTAAAGATATATTTTAATTGTTATTAAATCCAATTTAAAATGTAAAAACAAAATTTGAAAAATTCAATTTCAACGCTGCTTAATTAATCGAAATCTTAAAAAATGGGTGAGCAATAAATTATGAAAATGTCAGTTAGGTTTTGTTTAGACTAAAATCATTTTGCGTCAAAAAAATGCTAGGAGTGATTGATGTTTATTTTGAAGGTGTCAAATTTTCTTTGATGTTTATAAGACAAATAACACGTTAGCTCTCAAGTACTCATAATATGAATACAGCAAAATAGCACGTTAACCCATATATATATACAAGGAATCAAAGTCTAAAGGGCATACAAATAACACTTTAACCATCGATTAGACAATGACTTACAATCTACAGACACGACTAATAACATGGTAACCGTTGGATTAGACAATGCCTAACTATCTGAAGGAACGATTAATAACATGGTAACCCATGGATAAGACAAGGACTCGCAGTTTGAAGGAACGACTAACAACATGGTAACAATAGGATTCGACAAGGACTCACTATCCGAAGGAATGACTAATAACATGGTAATCATTGGATTAGACAATAACTTACGGTTTGAAGGAACGACTAATAACATGGTAACCATTGAATTAGACAAGGACTCAGTATCTGAAAGAACTACTAATAACATGGTAATCATTGAATTAGACAAGGACTCAATATCTGAAAGTACTACTAATAACATGGTAATCATGGGATTAGACAATAACTTACGGTTTGAAGAAACGACTTATAACATGGTAACCATAAAATAAGACAAGGACGCACTATCTGAAGGAACGACTAATAACATGGTAACCCATGGATAAGACAAGAATTCACGGTCTGAAGGAACGACTTATAACATGGTCGCCGTTGGATAAGACAATGACTCAATATCTGAAGGAACGACTTATTTATATCATGGTAACCATTGGATTAGACAATGACTCACAATCTAGAGGCACGACTTATAACGTGGCTACCCATGGATAAGACAAGGACTCAGTCTAAAGTTACGAATAATAATATGTTAACCCATGGATAAGACAAGGACTAAAAATAAAAGGACAGACACAAAGAACCTTTACCCTTGATTAGACAAGAATTTTTATTTCTGAGAACAGATAAAAGAAAAATATAATTGTGGATTCGTGAAGGACTCACAATCTGGAGGAAACCCAAACATCAAGTTAACACATGGATTAGACAAGGACTGCAGGACGCACAAATAAAAAGTTGACAAAGACTCGATGTCAAAAGGACATACAAATTAAACGATAATCCAAGGATTATACAAAGAATCACAGCCTGAAGGACGGACAAACAACAAGTTAACTTATGGATTACAAAATAACTAAGGAACAGAAAGATAACACGCAAACCCATGGATTAGGAAATCTGTAGGGCAAGGAAATAACAAGTTAAGTCGCCTATTAGACATGGACTCACAATCTGAAGGAAAGACTAATAACATGTTAATTCATGGATTATAAAATGGCTCACAATCCAAAGGATAGACATATGGCCTTGACAAGCTAAGGGCTTCTCATTTTTAAAGGACAGACAACAAGTTGATTAGACAAGGACTCAAAATCTAAAATGAAGACAAACAACACGTTGACCCACGTATTAGACGAAGACTAACTACCTGGAGAAAGGTCAAATAACACGTTAACCTATGGATTATACAATGACTTACCATTTGAAGGACAAACAAATAACACGTTAACTAGCGATTAGACTGACAGTCCGAATGACAGATAAGTAAAAAGTTAACCTATGGATAAGATAAGGACTCGCAATTCTAAGACAGACAAATAACACGTTTATCCATGGATGTGTCCATGGATTAGAAAATGATACGTAATCAAGGATTCACACACCAAAGGACAAAAGAATTAAACTTATGAAAAGGCAGAACTGATGACATTGGTAAACAGAAACAAATTACGTGACACTGGCTGGAAGGGTAATCGTTTCATGCGTTTAAACAACACAACTCTTGATTTCATCAGTCACAACGATTTAAACTAGAAGCAGAGTAAAGATTAGCCATGTGACAATCATCTCTTATCTACTAAACATTGATAAATTTTAGAAGACATATATTCTATGTTCAGCTCACGTTGATTAATGCACGAAATAAGTATACTGTACACTTTTTGTAATAAAGTCTTATTTGACATCTTTAAACAAATTACTCACATACTTCTTTTGTAAGACATTTATATAGATATAAGTAGTTTGACACGTTAAGTGGTTTTTTTCTGTTTATTCCATAATGTGCTGTCGTCGAGTATACGATATCAATGCATCCTTCGTGGGAATGGTTCAAATACAATTACTGAGTTAACAAAATCGGTCATCAAATTTCAAGAGAAGTGTTAACATAGGTGAATGTTTAAACGTCTTTTATTCATATCACAAACAATTTGTTACCATTTAATAATAGCTTTAAAATGTAAACCCTAACCTTGTACTCGTAAAGTATTTATGGTGTAAGATGTGATTATGATAGGACTATTATAAAATTTGTGTGAACGTTAGAATTGTTCATTATTATAAACGATAATAAACTTATATGATCAAACTGTGTAAACAAAACAGGAATAGTAAACAAAATATTAAACAATTCATAAAGCTTGTGTAAATGTTGCGTTGTCGCGCGATACAGGAGATGTCGCCACTGACTTTTTTGAAATTGACAAATAAGGGGCAATAACTCATACCATAACCTGCATCTAACTATTTTTTATTCAATATCGCACAATTTTTGTTTTTTTTTTAAATGGTGTGTTAAAGGTGAAAGAAAATCGGTTTACCATAAAAAGCATATGAAATTATAAAAGGCAAAAATAATATCACAATATGATAAATTATATTATTATATGACTGTAAATAACTTAGATTTTCATTGGTTCAAAGGGTATTTTACGTATTATTGCAAAATATGATAATCACCGAGCAATTATGCACGCGAGGTGATCATTACTTGTGTAAGCTTCAATGTGTACCTGAATATAGTATCAGGGAAAATCCGTACATTTTTTGGAAATATATGTAAGCTTCAATTGTTTTTGTTAAATTGTTCACCGCGCAATTATGCACGCGAGGTGGTCATTACTTGTGTAAGCTTCAGGGTGTACCTAAATATAGTATCAGGGAAAATCCGTACATTTTTTGTAAATATGTGTAATATGTCAATTTGTATCTTTCTTTGTTGATAAAATAAATTTTGGAAAAAAAATTGTATGTGTCATTTAATAAAACAATTGATAACTTTACATTTCAGTTAAAATCATGATTTATGAACCCTCGAGATCTATAATCACCTCGGCCGATGGCCTCGGTAATTATCTGATCTCTTGGGTTGATAAATCATGATATTAACCTCATCTAAAGTCATTAATTGTATAATATACGTGCAATACAACGACAATACAGTGAGTGGGTTGCTCATTTCGTACATATGAAACACCTGCAAAAAAAAATAAATAAACACCAATTACGTACAAAACAAAACGTGTAACAAGCATCCTAAAATACGCTTTATAATTATGACAATTGTCGGTAACAGTGACGAACAGCTTGCTAAGTGTTAATGGTAATTTGTTTTGTTGAGATTAATCATTATTTGTTTGTCTCTTTTCTGTAATGATAAGTTGTCATGGCAATAACCTATTTACAATAAACAATTGTGTAAAGGTACATGTATGAACTGAAAATCTAATATAAATTGTATTATTAATATGATCAGCATTGTTGTCATGGAGATTTTTAATAATATATATAAGGGTCTACGTATGTAATTGTTTTTTTAACCGTGGAAATCCTATATGTGACTGAAATAATAATATATATCCTTTTTCAGCAGTGAGGTGAGGTATTTAAAATGAGTTTTTTACATCGATAAATTGGGGTTTTTTTTATGACAAGCAAGCATATAGGTATAGAAAATTAAACGAAATTGCAATGGTTAAACTCGTTTTTTGTTGGCAATGTTTGATGTTCGTCCATTTTTAATGATCTGTCAATTTTACTGATCTTCCATTTTTCCCATTTGCCCTACATCTCATATGGGACGTATCGATATAAAATGTAAATGGGGCCTCGGTGGCCGAATGGTTAAGGTAGTTAATCTCCTATTGATCACGTGGTATGTCAACACTGCGGGTTCGATTCTCAGTGCGGGCAGGGCGCACTCGACTCCAATCTTAATTGACACGGATTGCCAGTTTTACTACCGCAGGTCGGGGGTTTTCTCCGGGTACTCCGGCTTGTTCCCCCAATAAAAACTGGACGCCATGAAAACTTGCTGAAAATGGCGTTAAACATCATTCAAACAAACAAACAAATGAAAATATTTTTAATCATATTAAATGATTTATTACCATATCTTTAAACGTTTAATTTAAACATGAGGTTTGTTTTCGATCTATCCCCTTAACTTATATTGCAAAATATGTTTGGTGAACACCACTGATAAAGTGACATCAAAATAACGTAAAAAACCAAACGTGGTATTTACTTCTTCAACAGTCAAATGCACATAAGACTGAATAATGTATACAAAGAGAGATAACTCAATAAAACATTTTTTTTTACATAAAGCGGTAACATAAATTTTTTTACAAAATCTTAGAGTCACATCTGAAAAGAAAAAAATATTGGACAAGTTAACGCTTATGTCAGCCTAAATTAAGTTTTAGAAGAAATTTGCCTTCACACTTGTGGACTAAAAGATAATATCTTACTAGCCTGCACTTCCCTTTGTGACGATCAAATAATATGATTGTCAGTTTCGTACATAACGCCTAACAGATTGAATCTTTCCTTACATTTGAGCTATCCCTTATTTTGTTTTTTTACTGACTGAAAGAGTCGTCTATAATAGTCGTAGGATTTTTGGTGCGAAACGGGTAAATAGATGACGACATATCGGACTTGATTTGCTCATAAATTTACACAGTTTATAACTGTTTAGAAAAGTTTAAAGATCAATTTATTTAGGGAAAGTAACGTGGTCTTTCGCTCGCATGAGAAAGTTTCAGTTTGTGGTACAACTTCTAGCAATTTCATATTTCTTTTTATTTTTATCAATTTCTTATTTCTTTTTTTTTTTTTTATAAAAGCAGCAAAACTGTGTCCTCTGCAAAATCACTTGCATCAAGAACAACTGCAGTTCTTAAATTGTTATTATTATTTTAAATCATAAGAATCGTGTTAATCATTAACAAAAAAATCCACATATTTGTAACTCTAATACAAGCGCGACAACTCCGAGTCTTTATGCATAACCCCGCCGTTTACCTAATTATTTAAAAATTCTTGGTTAACTCACACAAAATATATTACTTAGTGGTAATTTATTTACGGTATCGAAATATTACCCAATAAATAAGGAATATGTCAGGAAAAAAACTACTGGGTCTCTGAAGACAGTGGAGTATACAGGATTTACGAAAGGGGGCGTAAAAAGTGGATATCGGAAAAGGAGGGCCACTAAGTGATCCTCCAGCGCCTCGCAAATGCGCATTTACGGCAAGGGGTATGGGAGCCGCTTAAGGCCCCCGAAGCTCTCGAAAAAATGGTGCAAACTCCTGCATTCTCGCAATTTCCAAGCATTAAAATGAATTTATTTAACACAAGGTTTTTATAGTATTCATTTACCTTTATTTAGTACAGTATACAACAGAGATATCATAATAAACGAATTAGTTCCGTTAATGCATTAATTTATGGCGAGGACGAGCGGGGATTACATTTTTGCCTTTGGCGCTGGTTGTTGCCCTCCCTGTTCTCTTTTTTTTCCTTTTAATTTTTTTAAAGGGGGGCGTACGCCTTTTACGACCCGCCCACCCGTTCCCTGTATCCGCCACTGGAAGAGAAATTTACAAAATTAATAATAAATCTGCACAATATATGTACATGGATAGCCTAAACACGTATCGCCAAAGTTAGATCTGCAGCTGAAAATCCTATTTTAAATTGCGTTCGTTTGTTTTGTTTGAACGTTGTTAACATGACGTGGCGTCATGTTAACAATGTTAAGCAATTTTTCAGCTCTATATAATGGTGTCCAGTTTTTATTGGGGGAGGAAGCCTGAGATCCCGGAGAAAACTCCAGACCTTCGGTAGGAATACTGGCAATCATTGTCAATAGTGTTCATGACTTATATAATATATTGATTGATTGATTGGATGTCTGCTTTACGTCCAGCGAGCAGTATTTCAGCTATATTTAGGACGGAAACAAGTTTACATACAATAAATCAACGGAAAATGGGGGTGGGATGGGTCACAGGGAAAACAATTTTGACTGCCACTGGAAAAGTATGGAGTATTGGGTAGGGGCGGAAAATTTAGCCTTTTGTAGCGGCTACAATGAGGCTACTCTTTTTTGAAATCTAAAAAAGGGGTCTTTATCGCGCAAGGAGAGTAGCACTCTCCAAACACGTTACCCACTACGGTCCGCGGTCAGGCTTTCCGTATTATGACCTGACAACCCCCCCCCCCCCCCAACGAGAGGGTCTCCACTATCGGCCATCCGGGGACGCGCTGGGCTGATCTGTGGGTCGAGCACATGTAAACCTCCCAGTATGGTCCCAGCTTATATAATATAAGGCGTGTTTATAAAATTGTTTAAAACTATTAAAAACTTAATAGATCGAATATAGGTTTCGAAATACAACAAAACAGAAGAAAACGTGCCTTTTAAAATTTTATATGTAGAAACCTGGGATCGCGCTATTAATTACATGTTAATTTTCTTCGAAGCGTACAAGATTTTTTCATAATGCCAAATGTTTGAACGAATAATTGTACCCCCGATTTTTTTCCGACAAATCACAAAACTAACTTCGGATTATAACGGCGGTAAAATTCGGCTTAGCCAAATGTGTATACAATTCAATGTAGACTTGGTATGAAAAACATTTATAAAACGCTTTTTCACAAAGTTTTCGAAGATGATATGTGTACGTTATAAAAGTTTTTTAAACTGGTTTTCAAATTTCATGTGTAAATTGTATGTAATATATATAGTCTGTAAACTAATAGCTTACTTTCAAAAAGAGCAATAGCGAACAACGAAAAATAGACACATTTGATGGCTGAGTTCTTTTCTTTGTTGTAAGATATACTTATGGTTGATGTATTCTGTTTATAATCATAGATATCTCAATACACCGACGAGCAATTGATTTCTGTGTATTGAATACTTGGGAGACGAATGGTTTGAAGGGGTCGAATTAGGGGAGAACAAACTAACCGTTATATTTAAATTACAATGAAACAGAAAATGATTTTGTTACATATAGTAAAACAAAACATATTGTTGCTGTTGAAATAATAATAATAATAATGTATGTGAAAATAATTATTGATTTGTTGTCGAGGCGAGATGTTCCCCTTTGGACCTCTTCGATATTATCAATAAACTGACAATGGTAAAATCCTTCAATCGCAGATACACAAGACTATTAAGTATACTAAAAAATAATAAGATAAAAAATAATTTAATACTGTATTATAACTCTATATAAAGGATTCGTTAATCATATAATAATTTCATTACTAATTTTCACTTCGAATAAAATATAGATATCATAACATAAAGAACGTTGCTAAGGTTCAATGTCACACAAAACAATCTGGTTTAAACTCCCATGATGCATTTGTGAGCTTTCGCTTGACAGTTCGTTTACAAAGGGGAGTGAAGTCGGGTATGAAAGTTGTTACCTCGGGCTGGTTTAGCGGTACAAAATGATGCAAACAAGGGGTTCAAGTCTGCCATCCATCGAAACTAGAGATTTAAAATCAGGAAAAGTATTTGTTGTATATAGGAATGGAGATTCGCATTTTGGTGGGAAAAAATATGTTTTAAATCCGAGAGCTGTTCCAAATTTTGATGCTTTTTTGGACGATGTGAAAAAATATGTGCCTAATGAAACGGCCATAAGACGAGTTTATACACCTAGCGGAGGTTCACGTATAACAGACTATTCACAACTTGAGTCGGATAAAATATATGTTTGTGCTGGAAAAGAAAGATTTAAACGAATCAAGTAAGCATTAGTTTGAGTATATATACCCCAACTTCTCTGATCTGGTTCGTCACATGTAGATAACAGTCTTTGGAGTATAAGTTAAATTGTAATTATATACCATATTAACAGTTTATCTACTGTAATATATATGACAATTATCTTCTTTTTTCGAGAGAATAATTAGTTGTTTTAACTATTTAAACTATATTACATTAAGCCTCCGCAATTCCGCAAATATAGTTTCTTTGCGACCTCCTTTTAAATTGTAATGTTTGAAACTGAAGTTTAAATTATTTAAAATGTGGCTGAAAAATATAGATGACGTTCAAACGTTGGAAAGTTACAGTTTTAATCTTTTTTTTCTCTTTAACAGAACTAATCTTTGTAATAGATTTTAGATATGTATATATATTTGTTATATTTTAAGAACACAACTTTGTCGTCATTGGACACACATGCAAGAATTTTATTTTTGTTTTCTAATTGTTTTCTCTTATTCGGTTGAAACGAACTACTTACAAATCGAGAGATATGTTACACCTTTATTTTCAAAAACATACTATTTAATACAAAACACCCAATACACGATATGACGGGGTATTGTTTTTAATTGTAAGATTTTAAAATGTCTATTGATTTACATGTGTATATATGAGATCTTATCTAATCCGGTGCCGTTTTTTCGTCAAGTTTAAGAATTTATACAAGATATTTGCTTTAAATAGGATTTTAAGAAATTTTTTTTAAATGTTGAACTTTGTGAATGTTGAATTAAGAAAATAAAGATTTTATATTAATTGTGTTGATATGCAATCGATTCAAACGTGCATTGGCTGTGAAATGAGTTTTCTGTTCAATGTAAAATCTTAACTTTACTTTATATATCTATACATGAAAGAAAAATAAATCAATTAACAGTTTAAATCATAAAAATGGTTCAATTTCAATATTAATAAAGGAAAGATAAAGTTTGAATTGAATCTAGTACTATCAAATGACTTTTTATCATCAATGGTTTTCCTTCACATATCCAGAATTAACTGAGGATTTCGACATGATCTTAAGTAGTGTAGTCCTTTGCAGTTTCATATAACAAATATCTTTTTCATTTTATTTCAATGAAAATTCTGAATTCAAGTTTTTTTCAGTTTACCTAGACGAAAATTTTTAACGTTTTGTAATAAGTGTTTGTTGAAAAAAACAAATAAATAATGCTCTAAATGAAGGTAATAGTCAACCTAAATTTTTTATAAACTGAACTCCGTTATTTTGGCCCGATAAAATCCCGGAACTGTTTTTCCGTTTTTAACCCGTTGTTTAGAATTAATGTTTCCGGTTGCTATTTCCTTAGTCCGAGAATCCTCTGCCGTCCAACGCTTTTTTTTTTTTTGCGTGCCACGCAAAAAAAAAAGCGTTGGACGGCAGAGGTTTCTCGGACTACTATTTCCTGTATATATAAAATTTGTAGGAAACAAGTTTATTTTGAACTATTTGTAAAACACTGCTGTAGTAAGCGGTATAGCCGGAATGGTTCCGACCGTATCACTTTAAACTGCTAGTAAGGAAAACCGCACCAGTTTTCATGGTTTTTTTGTAAATTAAAATAAAAAATGCCCGTTTTTTAGTGGTCAGGTGATAAAAATTGCCATTTTTAGTCATTCACTTTTAGTGCCCAGAATGCAGGTTTTCGCACCATTTACCTCACAGATTTTGGGGCCGCTCTAACCCCCTGCCTTCATGGCCACCCCGTTTCGCTAGGTGGGAAGGATACATCTCTGACCGTGCCACTATTGTTCTGGGTGCTACGCTTATGTAATGTGGCATGGACGTTCTTATATATGATGCATATCTTACACGAAAAAGAGATAATACATATTCGGCATCATATTCTCGAAATTTCAACAGCTTTTCCTCTACGTCCTCCTTTACTTCCCCCCCCCCCCCCCCATTTTTCCCGTCAGTAAATACATTACATAGAATGAACGTATGTCGTAAACAGAGATGCTTGCGTTCACATTATTTGTTATAATTAATTCTAAATTTGTTAATTAACTTAACCACAAAAAAGTTATTGTCCCATTACCGACACACGTAAGTAAATAAGACATTTTTATTGACTTTATTAGAAATATAATAAATTTCTTTCTTGAAGCTTTACATAGACGATTTCCCTTGTGGGTAGTCTATTAAAATCGAGCGTAATTGGGTGATAATTAAGTGCAGGTCCTTGTTTGTGTTATTGATTTTTGTTAATTATGTTTTTTCAATTTTTATCTATAAAATATCGTCAAGTTTTATTTGGAGCAGAAGCCGGAGTAGCCAATAAGAAACCTCAAACTTGGACCAGAAAATTATCCTTGTAAATTTAAGTTGGGGTCGAGCACACCTTATTCGACTCGACTACTGGTCCATGGGCGTATCCAGAATTTAAAATTAGAGGGTGTAACAATAGAAAAATAACGGTAGCATGCCCCGGTCAGTGCACTGGAGGGTCAGGGGTCCTTTAATGAATTCAGGAAGCAAGTGATGACTAATGATAAGTGAAAATATGAAAGACAATCGATATTAAATTAAACCTATGTAATACACCAACAAATGTATGTAATATAGCTGTATAATGTTCCCCATCTCTTTTAAGTGTGTGGGCTTAAAAGGGGGGGGGGGCGTACGCCCGGCACGCATTCATGTCCTTGGATTCGTGCCGTGGTCAATAATTGATCGACTTTTGTTGAATATTAAATATTAAAATACTTCATTAATAAAGTAACCTCGTCGTAGATTTAAAATGTATCGGGTATAACTTTGGTATAACCTTTGAAACACAAAACAAATCGGTACTAAATCATAAAAACGTCCATTCTTCGCTCTCCTTGCCATGCCAATTTTAGGTCAATATCTCGAGTTCTTACACATATAAGCTTGTAGGCTTGTTCTAAGGGATCAACTATTTGCTTTTCCCAGAAGTGGGAGGTGCGATTATTTTCTTCATTGTCTCAATTCTCACCGTCTTACAAAAACATTTTAAGTGATTTAATGTCTCTATTTTTATATAGATCAGCACGGCCGTATGTAGTTCTCTGCAAGGGGCGGGGAGGGGCGGAACTGAGTATCAGGGAGGGGAGGGTGTCACAAAATGTATTATTATTTTAAGCATTTCTCGCGCTTTCAGAACTAGGTTTGATCTTTCATCAACAAAATAAAAATGATTTGGCGAAACAAAATCGATTCTCGTTACCATAACAATACTTTTTTGCAAAAGGGATGCTGTACCCAAAAGAACCCACCTCCTCCCCTACTGATGTTCTGCAACAAGAAAGAAAATTATTAAATTAAAAATCATACGACTGAGAACTTTACAAATGTGAAATCGTACTCACACAAAAAATACTTTATAAAGTAATGAATATAACTTTATTTAGTCTACATAAATGTATAAGGTTTTCAAATTTGGAAATGGGTCCAAATCCGGCGGAATAGAATTCTTTTGTGGATTAGTTTACGGGTGGTTAACTTTTAAGTATAGAAACACGATGATGTATTATAGCATCAAGTTTTTCGTATCCACCAAACAATATTTTTGTTTTCATACAATTCTAAAGCACTATGTGTACTTTTCTACTCGAGGACGTTCGGATAATCATTTCATTAAACTTTTGATTAGTAATGTTTGCCAACTGTGTTGGTGCAAACCCCGTCAGTCTATATGTTTATTATGTATATTAATCCAACAATTGTAAACTCAAACAATCCTCATCATAGAGAGTGATTACCAGTGGGCTTTTGTGTGACGTAACTAGTTTAGTTGAAGTGGTTTGGATATTTAGATAGATGGCATGTTTTTGCAAAGTGTTTGTTTCTAAGCTACTGAACAAAAACTGGGGTTATCTTGTCTGTACCTGAGCTGAACTCGAGAATTCAATGTTAGTATGAACTTGCGTCTGCGTATAGATAAAAGTTGACATTTTACCATGTGAAATAGACCAAGGCACATGCAATCAGTGGCGGATCCAGCATTTCGTGTTAGGGGGAGAGATCGATGAAATTATATGGCAAGGAGTCTTGGATTATCTTCGAACTAAGAGTGAGTCCCAGGCAGAGCCCTATTGGGGATCAGGGGACAAAGCTCCTGGAATCTAAGCAATAACAAAGTTATGGTCGTTTTGTGATTTGTAACTAAAACACTTTTGCCTAAACTAAATTTCTCAGTATGCGATGAAATTCGTAAATCCGTGCCTTTATTCTTAACCGTTACGCATACTTTGGAAAATTCGGGGCCTCATGCACGCATCCCAAGTCCCGGATTAAAATCGCCACTCTGGCTGCTTCACAAAATTGTTTACTTTAAACCAAAACCAAGAGTCAATAGTCCCAAAGGCGGACGTTGCGCAAGGGCTGATATCTTCCTTCCAGATGTGTTAATCTAATATTATATAATTTAGCCGACTGCTCGAATAAAATAACAGATAAGCATGAAATTTTGGGAACAGTTTAAAATCTAATCACTATTTTAAGAAATCCGATTGAGTGTGTGATTCATTGTTTAACGCCAAGTGAGAATTCAGCAACAACATGACGTGAACAAGCCGTGTTTGTATTATATATATCTGCTTTGCACTGTCTAATATGAGCACATATCACCGCAATCAGACAAACTCATCTTCAATGACACTAATACACCAAATATAAAGTTTTCCAGTCGCAGTTAGGGGTTTTAACTGTGTACTGTAGGCTTCCACCGTAAAAATGTCGGACGCTATAATAAAGCTGTTAAATTGCTAAATTGGGCAAACAATAATAGGTCTTTCATACTTTTTGGGAAAGATCGGGTAATTTTCCACGAATTATAGAAATTTTGTGTCTTTTCACCAGTGGAGCGCAGCGCAAAGAGCGAAAAGACAAACAATTTCTCTCAAGAGCGGAACATCACAGAGTTTTTTTCAAAAGCGCATAAAGGAACCTATTTCTTCCGTAAACCATCAACTTTCACATCACTGTATCCTATGAACTCTCCGTTGTTTAAGACTCCATTTTCTCCGACATCCAATCAGGACGCCCGAAACAAGAAATTTGTTTCGTTATACTATATCAACGTTCTTGTTTCAAGCGTTTTGGTTGGATGAGTACACATGCGTGCGCGTGAGCTCATCCGTAATACCGTCCGACCAAGGCCAAGGACATTAAGTTGTCAGTGTAGGACGTAACAACCCCCACAACCCCCCCGCAATCAATCAATCATCCGTTATAAGTCATCTATGCCAGAAATCGACCATTTACGGAGTAAAAATTTCACTTGCCAGTGGTGTTTCCATGCAGGCGTAAGCTTGGTAGACAAACTTTCCACGTCGTTTTGTCAAAAAAACAAACAATCTGATGGTGGGATTCGTCCCTGGAACCCTTACTAGGGCTTATGCCATAAACCCATTGGGGCCTAAAGTGGTCTCAAGAATCCTTGTCTAGAAAAAGGCTTGATTCAGACCCCAGCTTATACGCCACTACTTGCGAACAAAGAAGCGGTGCAACGAAAGGGAATGCGTCTTTAATCCCATAGTTCGTCCGTTTCTTATCAACGGCCATGTCATCATCTCGGATGTTTATAAGACAAATAACAGGTTAACTATTATCATGACTCACAGTCCCAAGAACATAACAAAACATCGACTATCAAACTTAATAAAAAAACACAGTAACACCTATACAAATCAGGAGAGAAACCAAGTACTAGTACATGAAATGCATAGGCGTTTTTCTGGTTTAATTAACGACAAAGTTAAAGTGCGAAATAACTTTAAAATATTAACTGGGTTACCATTTTTACAAATATGAAATTAAATTTTTAAGTTTCTGAGCAATAAAATCTTTTTAAGGGATCATGTATTAAGTGGGTTACATTTTAAGTGTTTGTTATAAAGATTTATAGAATTTATGGCACTTTAAATCAGCTAAGTTTCATTGTATCTTACAAAGTAACAAACACTCAAACAAATTAATGGGAAAACGTATCGAATTGAGAGATTTGTAACACATTAAAACTTTTACGTGGAAGGTTTAAGACCAAACAATCCATTTTCTAGATGATTTGCACAATAGAACTAAACATTTAAATTTACCGCAGAATTTTCGGAGTGAATTTCCAATTACATTTCTCGTAAGCTTTTTGTTTGAATGGGGTTTAACGCACACATCTGTACTCGTTGCTTCATCCACTCAAAACCGATGAAGCAAGAACAATCTAATTAAAATTAAATCTTTCACTTGCTCCCCCCTTTTTGCTATGGTCGCTGCGTGTACAACGCAGCGACCTATAACAAAAAGGGGGGAGCAAGTGAAAGATTTAATTTTAATTAGATTGAAGCAAGAACGTTGCTATAGTGACATAACAAAGTTCATGTTTAAGGTACTTTTGGGAAAGCCCTGTGATCTTCCACTAATGATAAACATTTTTTTGTATTTTTGCTCGTTCCGCTGCGCTTTACTAAAAAAAGACATAAAATTTCTATCACTCGTGCAACATCACCCGGTCTTTCCCAAAAACTTATGTAAGAACCTAAAGTCTTTGGTGGGCTGCCTGCTGTGGATAGGTGGGAAAAGTTCCACCTGAGCTGTAGCTTATACTGGTACCATGTACTGCCTATAAGACCTTAATAATACGTAATTATGAACAGCGAGTTACACCGCTTTAACTGGTGATCTTCTGTGGGTTTATGTTATTAAAATATTGGAGTTTGTCGTATAATTGACGTTATTTGTGTACAAATATGAAGTATTTGTGCCGAATTTATTGATTGGTTTACTGTTTCGGTGATTGATTGATTGATTGATTGATTTTAGCTATATTCAGAACAAGTTATAGGGGAAAAGGAATAGGTTTTTCAGAGTCCCACTGTAAAGTATTGAAATCTAACTAGGGACGGGGAATTTAGCATTTTTTAAGCGGCTACATCGAGCCAACTCTTTGGAAACACAGTAAGGGTTTCAAACATGCATTAAGACGACAACAATCCCACGCGTGTACGCAGATTTGTATTTAAAGCTTTGGGAGCTGTCAATAGTTACCAAATAACTGCGATATTTTTTTTTTAAATGCACATCTTATCAATAATTATTTTATCGATCTAATTGGGATTCTTATTTAATTTTATGGTATTTATTGATTTTTTATTTTGATTTATAATAAGTTTTTTTCCCTGACTGACTATATTTGAATACTCAATTATTTGTAGCATTGTGAGAAATAATTATGTATTCGTGTGTGAGCTGTTGACTTTGTCACTTGAAAATATAGGTTGATCTTAGAATGACTTTTGTTTTATCTGACAATTCTGTAATTCATTAATTCATATCGTATGTCGTTAATCTAATTGCATTCCATTGTCACTTATGTATAATGAAGCTGAATGTATTTTAAATTGTTAGATATCATAGCCTAATAGAATTAATTACCTTTAAATACTTCATGTTTACAATAGCCATGCGGTTGCTAGGGCTGTAGGGTCAAAGGTCG
Organism: Limnoperna fortunei; assembly: GCA_944474755.1. Taxonomy (NCBI): domain Eukaryota; kingdom Metazoa; phylum Mollusca; class Bivalvia; order Mytilida; family Modiolidae; genus Limnoperna; species Limnoperna fortunei. The sequence goes on along the minus strand of OX104124.1, from coordinate 33,759,933 downwards.
TTGATTATAAACAATCTATCCCATAAAACCTTACTTCCGGTGTTTGGCAGTTAGTGTATCAACATGAGACGAAGAAAATAATTAAGAACAGAGAATAGTTTGTATGAAAGTGTACTTAGTAATAGATTACGCAAAAGGATAAAATGTCGCACATGTCACCCCTCCCTCCGATTGAAACGAGGTCATTACAGGTAGCTAAGAAATGTAAAATATTTAGAAATGGAGATCCTCATTTCTCTGGAAAAACCATAACTTTGGACAGTCGTAAAATTCGAACATTTGATGCCTTCTTAAGTGGATTAACAAATGATTTAAAACTTAGAAATGGTGCAGTACGAAAAATAGTTACACCTGTTAATGGACATCGTGTTCGAGATCTTGCAGACATTGAAGATGGTAAACTGTATGTGGCCGCCGGAGCAGAACCATTCAATAAAGCGATTGTGTAAGACAATTATTTCCTTCACATTAATTTGATTAAGCTTTAAAATATTAACCTTTTTAATTTTATTTGTGTTCCATTTTTATTACCAGTATAAGTAACTACTCATTTCTGTGGGTGGCAATGGTGCATTATATCCCAAAATTTAAGACAAACCTAGGCTATGATATTAATTTATGCTGTTGATTCTTAGCTAGCAATACTGTGTTAATTTATATATTTGATTATATTTTGTTTTACCTGACATTTCTTATATCTTGGGAATTAAGTTTTGGGTACCCTGCAGTCATAAATAGATCATGTCAAAAAATCATCAAAGTTTTGGGGTATTTTTAGTTGTTGGTTATATAATTTAACATATCCAATTATCCCTCCGTAAGTAAATCATTAGCGCCATTACAAGTATTATCTGTAAGTGAAACAGCATCAAAGTAGTTCATCATAAACATTTTGCTGTCTACGAAAGCCTAATAGGTTCACAAATAAAACGATCTCGTAACTAGGAGATAATAACTCATAACAATGAGACAAATAAGATCTGTCTGAAGGTTTTAAACTCTTTATTTTTTTTAATTGTAAACTGGTAAAATAACATAACTACTAACATGTACCAATATACAATGTATTTGGTTTTTTTACAAATGTTGATGTATATTCTTGGGCATGTAAATACTTCGTACCACATGCGATTCCATATTAGTACAATTACTGTAATTACATGTTATTATCGGTCTCAAATTACACGTATGGGGGTACTTGTTTGGTGTAATTATAATTACTTACTAGTATCTTTAAAAAGAATGTAACATCAGTAAGAAATTGAGGATGGCAAATAATTTAAGCAAGTAAAAGCGTAAAAATCTAGATTTACTTCCTTCACCAACTTGATCTTCAGTGACTGATGAAAAATATAAATGTTGTGGGTTTTTTTTCAGCTACCCCCCCTCCCCCTCCCCCCTCTTCCCCTCAAATGCTGCTGTAAACAGTTAACTATACAGCACATGTTCATGGTGTACTGGTGTAACCAAAACAATGAACATACAATGTATACACATATTTCTATGTCTCATAATTTTCCCATTCCTATATGTATCATTAAGAAAATTTTTTTTGTACTTTTGAAATATAATTAAATTAAAAATAATATTGTATTAAAGAATCTACTTAAGCTTTAAATTCATTAAATTTAAGAAAGTTTTTAACTTTCAGGATTGCACCCATTATCCCAGATTTAACTTTAAATGGACTTTAAATAATCCACTACTGGCACTAGAATGGATTGATTAGCGTTTATGTCATTAAATAACATCTTGTACAGGTACAAAGCAAAAAAATTAATTATCATATCATGTTTATTTTGTTGCAAACATTGAACTACTTGTACATTATAAGCAATTCTTATGTACACAACTTGTACTAGTATCTACATGTACAGTGTGATACTGTGGTGCAGTTAAGGTTCAGTTTTGGGGATTAGAAAGAATTAAAATATTTCATAAGGGTTTTTTAAATTCCATGCACATGTAGATTATGGATTTTTGGCCGAGTGTTAAACAATGTTAATCATCAATTACTGATTATATGTGCCTCAGGGCAAAAATTAATTATAATGTTTGTTTTGTTGCACAAATTTTTTTACTACATGTATCTATTGTACATAATTCTACATTCTTTATTGTACATGCACTTGACTTGTATCAAATTACTGTGGTGTCATACAGTTATTCATTTTTGGGGATTAAAAAGAATTACCATAACTGTTGGTAAAATTCCTTGCACATGTACTATATAAAAAATGTAGGTTATGGATATTTTTGTCCAACTTGCAAGTGGTCAAGGTAGTCATTGATCATGTGCCTTTAAACACTAATATTGCAGGTTCAAACCTTACTATTAGCAATCTGTGCTTGACTCCAACTTGTATTGACAGTTCCTCTGCCAATGGCCATAGGTTCCAATGGGGTACATACATGTAGACTTCCTTATTATGACAAATAAAAACTGGACATCGTGATAACTAGAAAATTGATTAAAGTTGTGCACAATCCCATTAAACCTTTACCAACCTAATGGTCCAGAAAATGTATGAAATAAAACTTACAGTTATTTTATGTGTCTTAAAATGTCAAAAGATTCCTATAAAGTTTATGTACATGTAGATGTAATGTTCGGTCATTTAAAAGTAGAACATATATACTAGTATATATATATATAGCCATTTATATTCATTTTATTGCATGTACTAGTTAAGTACTGTTACAATAATGTGTTGTATATAATATGTATCATTTATTGGTTTTTAATGTGTAACAGCTTTCTTTTAAGGCTTTTGTTAGTCTCCCATCTGCTGGTCGTGAAGACATACTATATTAAATCGACAGGTTTAAGGTGTTGCTCATGTATGATCAAAGGTTTGCTGATATATATTATGTCAGCCATTATACATATTTAATGCATCAGAAATGAACATTGTCACCTATGCATAGTAATATATTTTGTATAAAATTAATATGATATAGGAATCAATTTTCATCTCATTTCAATTGAACATGTTGAAAACATAAATAATAAAATGCAAAAGAGCATTAAAAAAGTCTTAGAATTACATGTATAATTTGTTGTCATAGGACAATCTTTGCAACGTATCACGTACGGTAGATTCATTATATTTTATTGTTGTCAATTTTTTATATGTAGTTGTAATTAATTTTTTGCATCTTGGACCCGTACTGGCATCTCCACATATTTTGTCACATCAGCCTATATGTTTACAAAATCAACAAAATTTTGATGCTGGAATTCTTCATTTAAAAATAAATGTATTAAAATGTGTGTGCTGTTTGTAACACCACTCCAAAAGGCTAAGCAGTTCACATACTAGTATCATCATTTAAAAGAAAACCCCAGTGTGGGGTCGCTATCCAACATGCAAGTATTATAATACACTTTAATCATGTTAATTTGAATTTAGTTTTGTTAAGAAATCGCAGTTAGTGTATTATTTAAAAAAAACTGTTAGAACCATCTAATAAACATTGATTTACCACCTGATGTCCTCAATTGAATGAAGGATATTGAAAATCTATAATGCATATTAGATAAACCAGATCCCCAGTTATTAGGTTTGTCTCACTTCTGTAAACGGCCATCATTAATTACCTGCTGATTACATGTTTGCCTTTGTCATTGCTTACATTTACCTGTCAGGTGACGACAGGTGATCCTCATTTGTTAAATTGGGAATAAAAAAACATTGAAATAGATCAAATGGTACATACATTGTACATGTGTAACATCTAAAATTCAAGCACATGTGCTTGCACTACTAGTGTGTACATATTGCATGTATATCAGTTAAAAGCCTAATTATATAAATCTAATATTAAATCTTACATTTGCACCCCTCCTCTTTGTTCACAGCCACAATAACAAAAAAGGGGGAGCAAGTAAAAGTTTGGTTAAGGTTTGATTTTAATTATATCATCATCTTTAAAGAGTGTGCACCAGCTGGTTACATGTCCTTTTCCTTAAATAAGGTGCATGGTAGCATACATGTACATGTAAGAAATATTTCTGACTCTGATGTAAAGCAGGTTGAAATATAATGATGTTAAAAAAACACAAAATGGATGTGTGTATATCAATAACTTTTCTAACACAATTTTTATGTCAAACTTATTGGGTGAACATTAGAGATTCCCATTCCAGAACCAAGTTGATTGAAGTTGAAAACAATGAGTAGTATTTACAATGGCACTTTTGGGTTTAAGAAAAGTGACAAATCATTGTTCCATGGCTTTGTTGTTGTTGTTATTGCCATCAAATTCTTTTACTAGTATTTGTATGACATAAATTCCATTTTCATGATGTTGAGATTGTAATTAAACAGCAATACTGTACATCAGCTGTTGCAACTTAGAAACAATCTTATTTACCTTGCTCAGTTCTAAAAAGAAAATTTTGTCATGTGGCATAGGGCTTCCATTTCTTTGTTATACTCCAACTTGTACTAGTATGTGAAAAATGCTATCAACTACATGTACAAATGTACTAGTACATGGTGCTGGTTGAATACATGTACTTGTATGTCTGAAGATTATTAAAGACCTACATGTATTTAATATTGGAAAGTTACCACATGTATGTTTAAGTCTGAAAGTACTCAGTTTGTAAAGTATATATTGCTAGTATGTTCTATTATTGGATTTCTCAATATAAGGATTATCTTAAGAAAGTTTTGTAATCCTTATCGGCATGATACAACCCCACAGACACAAAATACCTTGAATCTCTTCTATGGTCATCCTTAGGATAAATGAGAAAATTAGCAAGTATTAAATAGGTTTCCAAAATGCTGAGATTAAATTTTTTGGGAAATTGTGTTGGTTTTTTTTTGTGTATTGGGTTTAATGCCACTTTCAGCAAGTTAATTGAGCTACTAGTATATGATCAAGTGTCAGTTTTTATAATAAGGGAAGGTAGCCAAAGTACCAGTAGGCCAAATTTTACTACGGTCCGTTATAATCCAAAGTTAGTTTTGTGATTTGTCGGATTAAAAAAAAAAGCCAGGGTACGATTATTCGTTCCAAAGTACCAGATGAAGTACTCCGACCTGTAGCATGAGTATTAGCAATTCTTGTCAATTAAGGTTGGAGTAAAGACACTCTTGACTTTGGTCTTCCCACACTCACCGCAAGAAGGCCTCAGAAACTCACATCTTGTTGAAAGAACTTTGACCACTGTACATGTACTACAACTGAAAAACCAGGAACCTTTCTTTGGGTTTTAAATTTGAGTTTGTTGTCAAATAATTATCAACACAATTTTTTGTTTATTTATACTACTTTCACTGGTTTTTTTTTTTCATCTTTTACTGAAATGGCCCATATCTAATTAAAATTGCATGTGAATAAAACTCCTTCCATTATTAACAGATTTAAATATTAATATATGTCAGTGTATGTCTCAAATAATTGTTTTGTTGTTTTCAGTTATACACAAATAGAATCATACAGCCCTCGTAGGAAAAATCGTCAAAGTAGAGAAGAACGGGTAAGTGCAAACTCTAGACTATATTATACTAGTATATTCGTGTAAATGATGTCAGTGTTGAAAATGTTTGTGTTGTATGATCAAAAATAGTGGTATACATGTACCTTTATGGTATACAATGTACATGTATTACATACATGTTTATATGTGACAGATTATATATTTATAAAAAACTCACAGTAACACTGTAAATGGTGTTAAACATCATTCAAACAAACAAAACATATGGTGTGAAAAGTTCTCTTCTTTTTTCATTTAATTTTATGTGCAAGCCACTCTTTAGATGTACTGTCTACAAAGGGACAGCACAGAAAATAAACTTGAACTTCTGCTCACTTATTTACGCCTTATATTGAAAAATCCACAGATTGTGTACTGTTCTGCAGTAGTTTAGTGTAGCAACACATTTTTCGATTGTCAGAATTAGACAACCATGACGAGAAATCTTCAGAAAGTACTATCTTAGACCTCAGAATAAATTGTATGTCAAACAGTGTATACTGTAAAACAAACTTGAGAAATAATCTCTTTTATCATGTTATATAATCAAAACAAAAACCCCTTCATTCCATAACCCGTGAACCCCTACCAGGATTTTAGGAATACTTGTTGATAAAATCATTACAGATCAAAGCTACATGTAAAACCTATGTGAGATATGTAATACTGCATGTTAAGGATTAGAGGGTAGACATTTTCAGACAGGATTAAGAAAATTAAGAGTCCACATTTGTTTCTGCATGTACACCAATGAGCAGTATATATTTTTCAAGTGCTTTCTTATTGTATGGAACAATTTGAAAGAAAAATTTACTAGTCGATGTTAGATATACTCAGTAAGCAAAATAACTGCTAAAATGGGTCAGATTCCAACTAGTCCGAGAACCCTCTGCCGTCCAACGCTTTTTTAGACTTTGATGGGAGGGTGGGATACACACTACTATCAGTCTAAAAAAAGTGTTAGACGGCAGAGTGTTCTCAAACTACATTCCAAAAAACACAAAATAGAAGGTAGAGTTGATTATCTCTAAGCTTGTCCATTATATGTTCACTCCACACATGGAGAAAAGCTAAATCTTGGCCCCAAAACTTTAGTACATGTATACACATTGTATCTGCCAGCAGTACATACATGTACATGTATCATGTACATGTACTCTACACACAACAACAGGCTGAAATACACAGTGTAATTTGTGAAAGCTAACATGACTTATTGATAAAAGTTTTTTTTAAATTTTTTCTATAGCAGAAATATTTATTTATACTTCTATTATAGATAAATATTTAATAGTGACAGTTAACCAGATAGGTAAACAGACCTCATGCTGTTCTGAACGATTTATGTTTTTCCAATAAGTGTTTGACCGCCTACCTAAACATTGCACTGAATTATTTATGTTCTAAGGTATAAACTACATGTACTAGTACAATATCCAAGTCTTCATTGTCATCAGTATTTTTTTGCCAGGTTGGTTTATTGGCTCATATAAAATGTTTTGTATCAGCAGATATGCAATGCCTTTCTAATTTTCAACTTTCCATGAAAATATCACACTGTTAAATTTCCTTCCAGGGTTGGAACATGTATTGATTTGGCCTATATGTTGAACATTCTTGCAATTGACGGCTTCCATAGGTCATGTCAGAATAATTATACCTGTACTGAGTTCCAGTTGGAACCAGTATACCAGTCTTCGTGAAATTAGTTCTTGGCTTGTCCGACCTAAACACAAATGCTGCCGGACCAATTTAACATTTCTGTTGTAAATTTAACAAATTTGCTGGACCGGAGTTAAATTTGTCTGTTTTTTGCCAGTCCGTTCCTGTGGACCGGCACATTTTGGGAAGACTGGTATACACTATAGCATGGGGGAGGGGGTGATTTTTGTGCCACCCATCCACACTGTGCAGCCACCAATGTCCACTCTATTTTGACATTCAGTTTTGTAAAAATAGTGAACAATAAACATGTTTGCTAATCTGCTTTTTAAATGAACACACTCTGAGGCATGTAAATTTGTGGTAAAGCAAAAGAAACAATATTTCCACCTCCAAAGCAAAGGCTTTTATAGATGAGCTCGAGTTTTTACCCTGACTCAAAGTGCTCACACAATCCAGCATCCTGTCTGTAACAGTCCATGCTTTTCTCATATAGTAATCAAATAAATTAACATTTCAAGCCTATGTATAAATTATATATTTTTATTTCAATAAAGTTTTAAAAAAATTAAACATTTGACACATTAAAATTATAGTTTTTAAGAGATAATTATAAGTCATCAACAGAATGCTTTCTTTTATTAAATGATGTTGCTTTGACAGGTTCATAAATTTGTACTTGTACATGTTCCATAGTCAATATAAATAGTTATGTACTGGAAATAAATTATGCATTAACTTTCAAAATTGAAGTTAATGATAGCTGTTTTCAAAATGTAAATAGGAAGCAGTGAAAAATGGCTTTTTGTAAGAGAAAACTTCAGTCCAGCATCTCATGGTTATGGCTGAGGATTAAACTTGGACAGGTCATACTAGTAACTGGTAAGAAAAAGTGGTCACATTAATATTGACATTGTTTCTATAGTGTACAGTACAGTACTAGTATGTACCTGAACAGGGTCTTTGGAAACAATTAACACTACTTTCATGGTTTCTTGGGTATTGATTTTTAACACTGAAATTGATTGTAGGTGGTTGATTTCATGAAATGTATTCTTGAGATAATCTAATTCTGGAATGTGACAATTATTATAATAATCGGTCATGCATGTTCAGTAACTCATTCGCAGGTGTTTGCATTTTGCTGCAAGCTATTTTGTTATTTCAATGCCAGTGTTGTTAATTTAAGATAGCATACTTTATTGTCGTTTTAACATGAGTGGGCATTATATACATGAATATTCTGCCCAGGCAGTACCTACATTATGTGGGGTTTTTTCTGTTGACACAGTTATAGGCCTTTGATAAACGGTTGTTGGTTAGTGCCTTTTCTTGTCCAGCAATTTTAATGTTGTCATACACAAAAAAATTCTATTAAAGTTGTTAAAATAACCCCCTTTTTACTCTTTTTAATAACAATGTACCATTCGGAATTTGAAAGAAAAATATGTACTTAAATTGTGCGTCGGGAATACAAAGCCAACAATTTTTAAGGATCACTGTGGCCTTTCCGTTTCTGTTGTATGTACAATGTACATGTATCATATGTGTTGAAAATTTATGTTATTGCTAAATTTACATGTATGTAATTATGTTCATCATGTACATGTATTAAATTTTGTGCTATTAATTTGAGAACTTAAACTATGAATTTTTGTTTTTCAGTTTTTATTGACCTGACTTAAAATAAGTGTAGCACTTTTGAAAAACACAATCTGGTAATAATATTCAATACTTGGGAAGTTCGGAATGATTTTATCTGGAACACCTTGTCAACAAGCCCTTTAATACTGCTATCATTATATGATTGTGATGTCTTACCATTAGACAGCTATTCTACCTTAAAGACATGCATGGATGCTTTAATAAGTTAGATATAAAGACTATTTCAATATTAAATCCTTAATGCTGTGTAATCTTTCTGCATTGTTCATCCCATACTTAGAACCATTTTAAGGTACATTTTTAAAACTTACCATTGGTCTTTATTGATATGTTATAATTAATAAAATAATGTTAATAATCTTATTGATTATTAAGTTAACTGATAATTTTATTTTTGTTTAATTGGGATTATTTATGTATATTTTTTTCCAGTTCAAATAAAGTTCATGAAATTCTATTTCAAATATAATTATCATTTAGTTTGTTCTTTTGTATTCGTAACCAAGTCTATTTAAAAATAGTATTAAGTATGATGTCAAAATTTGATAATATCTGTAGCTTATATCTTGTGTACCAAAGAAAAATACAAGTATTTCTGATTCAGCTATTTTTTAATCAAATGTGTTGATCGAAATTTTGTTATTGAAACCAACTTTCTTTGTCGGGTCGTTGAGAACGCTGTAAAATTGATATAGACGTTGAATTGAATTAAGATGGTTCCAATATAATATTTAATAAGAATATCCTTTTGTTCATTATTCAGCAGTATTATAGTTGATCCAAATCTTGTTATGTGACAAGTTTCCCCTTTATTCTTCTATAATATCACTTGTAAACATGTAGTCCGACCTGAATTTATGGTAATTGTTGGAATTTAAACTAACTTTTTGATAAATGGACCAGTCATTATTTTGTCATTTTAAATTGCCTGTTTTTGATTGAACTGTATACACCTTTTGAAAAGAAAAAAACATTTGTACAAGTTTGAGACATTTTTAATGATCATAAGGTTCTCATTTTATTAAATACTAGTAAGGTGGAAAATGTTCTAATTACCATTTCTCAATACGATTTTCATTAACTATTGGTACTTTTTAATGATATATATGGAACAACAAATAATGAAATCTCGTTGGTTTAAATCTTTATTCAAGAAATGCACATTTCTTCTGCATTACAGTAACATTATACAATGTAAATCAACAAAATTTGTTTGACAATGAAATTTGTTTGACACTTATTAAACTGAAAGACACCATTTTCAAGTTAAATCCCACCATATGCCAGTTTTTCTGCACTAGTTGAAAAACTAGGGGGAGGGGGGGGGGTTGGAAAAGGGCGAGGGTATGGCAATAGTAGTAGCAAGTCTCAAGGGCTTTTATCTTCTCACAGTTAAAACAGTTTTGATTCATCTAAAAAAAAATTGCTTGAAGTACAACTCTATAGTGTGAAACCTCATTAAAACAAACAATTTTTTTTAAACTGAAACTCTTCATTAACCATCTTCAATTTTTGAAAAAAATTTTTGGATCAAAATAATTTACATGTAGTTCGAAAATTTGTTACACATAAGTTAGACAGAGTAGGAGATTTTGTGTTTGCCATTAGAGTCCTTGCTGATATGTCGGACGACAACAACATACTGATAATATTTTAAATCATTACTCAGATAATTTATTTAATAAAAACTTAAGTTTACGTCGTGATGAGACGTGTTATTTGAAGGGTTCAACACACGAGGTGTCTCCGTTTCTATGTAAACTTTAACAACACAAGAGTATTTCATCTTCTTTGGCATTATTCAAAGTAAATTATGTTTACATGAATAATATTGTATCTACAAAATGTACCACCAGGGGGAATTGTTGTATGCCCTTCCATGTTTACACTGGGCATGTAATTGTACTAAATTGCACAAATTTGTCATTATTTGATTTGTTATTGGGGGTTTTGACAAGTTTGAGGTGCATACTAGTGCATTTACATGGAAAGATTTAAAAAAAAACAATATTTTTTTGTGTATTCACTAATAACAAGACCTAAGTTTTATAATTTTACACAGTATCAATTCTGCATAAAATGTACTTGGATCATTTTAATTATGAAAATTAGTATCACTTAAGCACAATACTTACTAGTATGTTCTATTAAACAATATTTTAAATGTGTCAATGCATGTTCTTATGTATATATTTCAAATCTATAATATTTTAAACATAAATTTTCTTTCATGTCGAGAAAAGTGGCTTTTTGATGTAAAAATAATTGAATTAGAATTTTAAAAGACTTCCGACAGGATAAGAATATAATATCTATATCAATGTTTTATAACCAGTAATGGGAAAACTGCATTCCTAAAAAATGATGTTTTGACGTATTTTACATAAATGCAAAATGTAGTTCGTATAGACTTTGGTTATATTACATTGTAATTATGCAGTACACTATGGCAAAAGTAAAATTGCCTTTTTCACTAATCAACAGAGGGCAACCAATGTCCACTCTAATTTGACCATCTTATTTTGTTAAAAAAGTAAACACACTAATGGTTGTCTGATTTGTCTATAACTTTCACTTCAAATTTTATAACAAAACAATAAACAAGAAATTTACTCAAAGGTGTGGTCAGGGCAGACGAGCTGTAAATTAAGTTCTGCCCACCGTGTGCCAATTTCACTAAGGATAGGTAGAGAAGCTAAATCCACTAAAGGTGTCGTGTTTATTAGAACCAATTTAAGATTGTGCACTGTGGATGCATAATTTTTTATTGGATACTAATTTTTTGTGGATTTTTTTCTCAAACCATTACTGTTGCCCATGAAATAAAAAGAACACTACTGGTAACTATGGTTACATGTTATTGTACCTCATTTACCTCTAGTCTGCAATTTCCTCTATTTCTTATCCCTAGCCCCCCCCCCCCCCCCCCCAATGTTTAAGTGTTGATCTGATAACATGCACCTCTTTTTTGCAATTATAAGAAACAAACAAATGAGTGGGTGTAGGGTTAACAGATGTAACAAAATTGACATCTAAATGAATCATTGTAATGACATTTATGATGGGCATCAATATAGACTGAACTAGCGTCTGACAGTTGAATTTTCAAATGCACTGTCATATAACTCTTCTGCCACAGATAATTCGAGAAATCTTTGAAGTGTTTAAAATTATAAATTATTGTATATACAAATTGAGATATCATTGATAAACTATTTTTATACCGAAGTGTGTTTGTCAATGCAGTGTTAAACTCTTCATTGTGTTTGCTTTGTCACCGTGTGTACATACTTTGTATAAACAAATAAACCATAAGACGTTAAGGAGTCTTAGCGACAGATTAATATGAACGACAAAATATAAAGTTCTAATTAATGTTTCTTTAACTATAAGTGGTATCAGGTTACAAAATTAGGAGTGGAATCTTCAGATTAGTTCCTTAGCAAACAATTTTAGACAACGTAATGAGGTATTTTTTTAACTCAAGAAAGTTTAATTCCGTTTCTATTTGGGACAAAACAAGAATTTAAAATTCTAGTTGTCTTGATAGATTTAAACAAAATATTTTGAAAGAAAGCCATTTTCGGGTTAAAATGGCTACAGTAATTACGGTTGTAAATTAAATTTGACCCTGAATATACATTAAGTGCTATAATATTAAATACAGTAAATACGTTTCAATTGATACATCTATTTCCATTGTATAGCATTGAATGCTATTATTACATACAGGAGGGCATGTAATGGGTTTATTTCAATTGTTCAGTTTTCAAGTGTTTACACAGTGTTAGTGGTACCATTTTAGTTAGTTAAGATGTCTGACGGTTGACCTTTTTTAGAGATTTTGATATCTAAATAATAAATTAATGTTAATTGTATGTTGTATTTGTTCATAGAATTTGTTAGTCCTTGGGAACTTGAAAGTAAATGGACTATTACCCGAGAGAATGGAAAACTAGTGGTGCATCTTGACTAAATGTCCGTCGCCATTGGCCACTCCTTTCATAACATAAACATGCATATAAGGGTATCTTTTCTGACACACAACTGTAGCATAAACATCCATGAGATGCCAGCAATGAACCTTAGAACCTTTAATCTTGAATGTTTGCTTGTTTGTTTTTTGGAATTGCTGTTTAACACCACTTCAGATAAATGTATATCATGACCTCCTGTTTATATTTGGTGGAGAAAGACAAGTTTTTATTGGGGAGGAAGATGAATAAAGCACATGTTGAGAAACCCTGACTTTGAGCAGGAATAATCCAGAATGAAAATTACCAATACACAGTATAATCTGTCTCATTAAGGGAATGGTTCACTATTGTAAAAAACAAGAACAAAACAAAAGTCTTTATGTAAGATTAATAGGCAGTTTAAGATATTGTAAATTGGTTGTATTAAAGTTACTTGGCATCCATTGATTTTTATTTCGTTAACCAATGGCATCGTAGTATATCTTGGTTAATGGTTTAATTCACATCCGGTTCTTGTTATTTGATTTTTGATGATTATATGATTATATGATTCGTGGTACGTATTTGTTGGGTGCAGTTACGGGGATTCGTCATGCGATGGAGATAATTGGTGTGGTTTGTTATTTCTTGAACTTGTCCTGTTGTAGAACATGATTGTTTTATTGGGTATCACGTTTCACTGCAGAAGATTCTGTTTTCTTTATTGACTTGTTTACCGTTTAAATAGTTAGTCTTTGAAAATATCAAGCAGCGCACATTTAACCTTTAATTGCAACTCACGGTAGAAAACCCTGGTTTCTGCTTGCCATTTTGGAATTGGTGCCACATAAACTGGCAGAATTGGTTTTTGTAAATTTCACAAGACCCTTTTTTAATTATAATAGATTCTGTTGCAGGTTACATGTGTTTCCCTCAATGACAGTTTTAGTATATTTCTGTCAAGACAATTGTCAGAACCAGTTTTCCTGCTGTAATTGTCAGAACCAGTTTTCCTGCTGTAGGATATAGCACTTTTTTCTAGATATAATTCCAACTTCCTCAATGAAAACAAGACACCATGCATAGACCTTCACCCAGAGCCATAAAATCTTTTAGTAAAAATATTTTTGCTCAGCATGAGACTTTCCTCAACTGACATGACAACAAGAGAAAAGGAAATTTGTGATTGGATGAAATTGAGAATAAAAAAATTCTCAACAAAGAAAATTTTTATGGTGCTGTGCTAAACATTCATTATTACCAACATTCATTGTAACTTAAAAATTAGAAACAATTTTAAATTTTATTCAGCATGATTACAATTACTTTTACTTAAGGGGCTTGGGACACCATCTACCATTATGTTTGAAAGTCTTAAAATAAATATTACTTTGGTGGAACAGTTATTTAAAGTCTATTATTATTTATTCTTAAGCTTCATAAAAGTTTTAAATATTTGTGAAAGACTTATACCTATACTATCATATCAATTATTAATGGTTTAAATACATACTTGTAACTAACACAAAATAGGCAAAATAATTCAATTTTTTTTAAGGGGGAGGTCATTCTGTCAAGAAAAAAATCTTGATTTCAACTAGTTTTTAACTAGATATTTCCAAAAAAACCAAAATTAAAATAAACAACCCTTTTTTTTCTACCAGTTGATAGACATTTTATAGAAATTTCGGAATACTAGTATTTCATTGGACAGAATTTTGTAAATCACTAGTCATACATGTACCCTTAAGTGCTTTTTTATTTTGTTCCATGTACAGTCGATTACTATATAGCTACAGAAAATGTTGGTGCTTAACTTCTCAAAAAAAAGCCTCTGAGACCATTATTGTTATGAATACTATACAAGTAAAACTATTATCATAATATAATTCATTGCCAAATTGTGTTCAGTGTACTATAGGCCAAATTTTACTGCCGTTATAATACGAAGATAGTTTTGTGATTTGTCGGATTAACCTCGCCAAAAAAAAGAAAATAATAAAAGCGAGGGTGCGATTATTCGTTCTAAGTGTACAAGTATGTATTCAGAAAAAGATCCATGTTTTATCACTTTAAAAAAACATGGATAAATTGGAAGGTTCTGTTCAGTGTTCTAGTATGTATTCAGAAAAAAAGATCCATTTTATCTGTTAGAGAAAAAAAAGATTGATTTGAAGGTTCAGGTTGCAGTAACTAAGGATCATTATGCTTCTTACCTTTTTGTTTAACAAAAGTAACAGTAGGGGAAAGTCTTTTATTTGTTTTGAAATCTCATGGTAACCATTTTTCTTGAGTTTCACTATACTTATACATGTACAATGTATTGAAGTATATGTGTTGTTTATAAAACGAAGTGTTTGTTGACCGTGGTAATCTGGACCAAAAATTGTGACATTTTAAAAGCTTATACTTTATACTGGTAGTTATTTACTTTGAAAGTATGAGAAGTATTTTGTTTACACTTATTAAAGAAATAGGTAAATTAATTTTTGAAAGATATTTTATGACACTAGCTGAACAAGTGGAGAAAGCAAGCACACTGTAGACACGTTGCTATGTCTTTAACGAAAATAGAAACATCTCTAATGACTGTCATGAAGCACTGACTCGGTTATAATGTTGAATTGTCATACTTCACATGTTTAAGCTAGCGATGATCTTTTATAACAATTAACATGCAGACAATTTATTCATGGAAGCCTATAAAAATCTACATCACAGATTGTTTTAAATGAAAAAATACTTTAATTGTGTTCAATACTCAAATTTTTGCTAACGATCATCAGATTGGCCTAAGTTATTATTATTATACACAAGAATTTAAATATGGTTAAATTAATTGAATTATATTAATAGATTGGATTGGTATACTACATCAATACATACAGTATTATACAGGGGCCGCAGTGTCCGAGTGGTTAAGGTAATTCGTCTACTACTGATCACGTGGTCTGTCAACAATGAGATTGCGGGTTCGATTCTCGATTCTCACTGCAGGCAAGGTGTACTAAACCCCAATCTTAATTGACAAGGATTGCCAGTTTTCCTACCGCAGGTCGGAGTTCTCTCCTGGTACTCCGGCTTCCACCACCAATAAAAACTGGACGCCTTGTGATATAGCTGAAAAATTGCTGAAAGTGGCGTTAAAACACCATTCAAACAAACAGTATTATACATGCCAATAATGATACATGTAACAAGATTATTGACTTTGTTTGCTACAGTTCTTCATCTGCTTACTTACACTTACGATCCAATACTCTCATCTTTAGATTGTAACCCTTAGTTAGCTAATATGCGACTTTTATTTTTATCCAGCCATCTACAATTAGACCGAAAGTATGATGGGAGAATTCTCTAATACGTCTTCCATGGCCACTTCATGCAGTAGACATGCTCCTACCATTTCTCTCTTGCCTACCCCTGGAGAAGTTATGCTCCTGGTATGTCTCCCTTGCCTACCCCCTGGAGAAGTTATGCTCCTGGTATGTCTCCCTTGCCTACCCCCTGGAGAAGTTATGCTCCTGGTATGTCTCCCTTGCCTACCCCCTGGAGAAGTTATGCTCCTGGTATGTCTCCCTTGCCTACCCCCTGGAGAAGTTATGCTCCTGGTATGTCTCCCTTGCCTACCCCCTGGAGAAGTTATGCTCCTGGTATGTCTCCCTTGCCTACCCCCTGGAGAAGTTATGCTCCTGGTATGTCTCCCTTGCCTACCCCTTGGAGAAGTTATGCTCCTGGTATGTCTCCCTTGCCTACCCCCTGGAGAAGTTATGCTCCTGGTATGTCTCCCTTGCCTACCCCCTGGAGAAGTTATGCTCCTGGTATGTCTCCCTTGCCTACCCCTTGGAGAAGTTATGCTCCTGGTATGCCTCCCTTGCCAATTCCTTAGACTGGACATGTTAAGTACTTGCTTTAAATTAAGACAAGCAATTAAACAACAAATTACGTTTATTATATCCTTACAGAGAAGTTATAATGGACATGGGCAGGCTCCCCATTTTGGACAGATGGTAACTTCAAATCTAACGGGACTGTTGTTTTAATGAGAAGTTTAATAGTTAAACAAATTATTCTGCGTTATAGGTCTGTTTAAAGATTGTTTAATGTATTGAATATTCATTGTAATCCTACAATCAACAAATTCATCTTAAAATACCAGTAGAATTGGACCATATCCAATAACTGTATAATAAGATTAGTAGATCCCTGTTGTTGTAACAAACATGCTTTAAAACTCGTGGTTTTTTGCCGTTAGAACATTTATAATCCTAAAGTGTTTATAACATTACGTACACTGTATATAATTAATTGATGATTATTTGTTAAGTTGTTATGTTTTCAATGAGGTATTTTGGTACTAATCTGACAGATGAATACTTTAAAGACCTATGTGTAAAATTACTTATAGCCTTTGGTTATTGTTCTTAAAATCATGTCCCCAGTTCTGCAAACTTGATCATATTTCCCTGTATGTACAAGATATAATATCCTGCTTAGAACAATAAAAGTTGTCTTATTTCACATCATTGTTGTATCAAAATTTTAAATTAATTAAAGTTTTAGCAGACTTTTAGCTGTCATAGAAAATTATATAACCTTTAAGTTACATGTATCAAGTTGCATTGTACCGATCGATGATTCTTTGCGTTTAACAATAGCATGTAACACAATAATAAGCCAGTTTTGTGAAGATCTATAGATCCTCCTGAAATACTGTTCTATAGACATTAAGCAAGGAACCAATGAGTGAATCAACCTAATTAATATAATAATGATAAAATAATGTTTATTCCATGTAAAACCTTACTGTGTAAAGTAATACATGCATGACGAAATATTAATACATAAAACATATATTAGAAAAGTGTACCTGAATTAAACATTATCATGTGAAAGGGTATAGACTGACCAATAAGTTTGTTTGTTTGTTTGATGGTGTTTAACGCCACTTTCAGCAATTTTTCAGCTATATCATGGCGTCCAGTTTTTATTGGGGGAGGAAGCCGGAGTACCCGGAGAAAACCCCCGACCTGCGGTAGGAAAACTGGCAATCCTTGTCAATTAAGATTGGAGTCGAGTACACCCTGCCTGCAGTGAGAATCGAACCCGCAATCTCAGTGTTGACAGACCACGTGATCAATAGTAGACGAACTACCTTGACCACTCGGCCACCGAGGCCCCTGACCAATAAGAACCTCATGTTCATGCTTCTAGTGATTGGTTGCTTTATAATTCTATTCGTGCTGTAATTTATTTATATTAAGTGTTTTGATTGGATAAAAACAATTAAATGGCGTCTTCTCAGATAATTTATATATCGATATTTCCTCTGAGTGGACTACTTTCAGTATCCAATGCAAACAAGATGGCGTCCTCCTAGAGTATCATCAGGGAGAGGGGAGAATGTTTTCTCTGCCCCAATGATTTCCAATTAAACCAATTGAGATTTCAAATAAAATATAATATAAATACAATTTAGTGTTTTGTTTTGTTTTTTTTCCCAATCAATATCTCATGTATCTACAGAACCGCAATTGAACCTTTGGTACTACGTTTTGCATATCCCTACGCTTTCCAGCCCAAGTGCGCTTTGAGGTCTTGATGGGTTTCTGTAACAGTTTTTGCTGTTTTAAAAATCGCAACGGTTATTTCACAGAATTATAAGGATTAAACACTATTTTTTAGGAAATTATCAATGTGTAAACTCCGGCGACTCCCTCACAAACTTGACATAAAGTCCTTCTGACTATATTTAGTTTGTGAGTGAGTCACCGGAGTTAACACATTAATAATTTCCTAAAACCCAGTGTTTTATCCTACATTGTATAATGAAGTTGTAGATACAGTTGTGAACCAATCTTATAATTAAAATTAAATCTTTTACTAGCTCCCCCTTTTGCTATGGTCCGTTCTTATAAGAACATTAATTTACCGTAATAAGGGTAGTATTGTCCGCAGTTTTTTTCTTTTAATTTTAGTTGGAAAGGAATGGTGCGGATTATACATAAATACAGACTCGATCGGGTTTTTTTCGTCCCGTTGATTGTTGTCAATGGCGGTCGCCATTTTGTTGTAGTGTCATTCGCGGTATTTTCGTACTATTCTAACATAATTCTTTTACAAACTGCCATATGTATACGTTGTTATGATATTAATTTTTACATAAATACATATTAAGGTAAAAACTTGTTAAGAAGCGCAGCCAAGTTGGACTTGGATGTCTTCATCTTGAGACGTTTTGTGAAAACTTGTACGTGCGGATCGTACATGCATATAAGAATTTTTCCGCAATTTTCTGGTCCAATAAAGGGGTGCGGACAATACGTAAATGCGGACTATACACACTGTTTTACGGTAATTTTAATTAGATTTGTTGTGAACTATTCAACTCATGAAGCTTTTTGTCTGATTTGCTATGAACACTCGTCTCAGAAGCTTCATATAATGACTGGCCGTTAAAATTGTATGATTCCTGCTGTGACCGATCAAATATATACGTGTTATGTAAAGAACATGTTTCTTGTGTGGTTTGTGAAATTGGGGGGTTTTTTTCAGCTCATAACTGCTCTCTGTTGTTTTGATGTATAAAATCAACATCATAAAATGCAAAGATTACAAATATTAAAGAAACAAAAATAAAGTTTTTTTTTTTTGTTTTTCAGCTTGTACCAGCCCACCATAATAAACTTCTAGAAAATGTTACTGGCAAGATCAACACAGTTCCTATTCAGGGTAAAGCAATCGAGTATGTATTAACTAGTTACGTGATACGTGATCACACATATGAAGGCTTGAACATAGCATTTATAGAATAGTCAGTTGGGCTACCCTTACATAGTTTATTGTGTTTTTTAATTTTTTTTTTAATCTACTCGCCTCATAGACAAAAAAGCAATTGCTCTCAGTAGGCAATCAGAGGTGTAATTTGCATAAAATCTTGAACTTGCAATAGACATGTTGGAACAATATTCATTTTCCATTTATTTCTTATGGTTTTCATTAGTAAAAAAAAAACATTCATTCTATATATATGTAGCATCAGTGTCCAGGTCATTGGGTCATTGAGTCATGTGAGGCATCTCTTTAAAGGTCTTAATGTACATGTACTGTCAATGTACTTATTTTTTTTTTTGGGAGCTAATTTTACTGTATCATGAGATATTAAACCATTAAGGGGAACTTACTGTCACAGTTTTAATCTGGTTACGTAAGGTATAAGATCATTTGTGCACTTACTTCACCAATAGGTACTAGTTTTCCCCTATTTTAGTAGACTTCGAAAATGGTCAAAATGAGTAAATCATTCAACTTGTTGTGTGGATGTAAAACAACAATCAATCAATCACTTAGTGTTCATGTCATGTAACTTTACATGTAATGTATATTTTGGTTCGTTTCCACAATATTTATAGCCTGCCTTTTTATAAATATATATTATATTTTACTGCAATTTTTTATAATTGATTCTTTATAAACATATACATAACAACCACATGTTACAAATGTATTCTTTTTTTAAATCTTAATTTTAATTAACATAAGACATATCCAAAAAAAAATATTAATGTAGATTTGGTTACTTATATTTCGTTACCCTTAATTATTTATTGCTATATGTACATGAATGTAGGTAGATACCTTACGACTTGTTGATAATTCAAATCTGTAATAAACTAGTTATCCTTGGGTCATTTAACGTCTTGGTTTGTAGACCCAAGGTACATGTATACATGTTTATTAAAACTTTGGCCTACAAAAAGAAGAAATGTCCACATACAAAAATTATCCCCCCGCCCCCTTCTTTACAGCACATTGTCTCTCGATCCACCTTTACTGTAACTGAACATATTTGGCTTGTAATTCAGTAAGTTTGTTTTTTTGCGCATAAAAAAATATTTTTTCCAAGACTTCAAAGACTTTCAGATTTTCTGAAAAATTACAGGTAGTGTCCATATCCTATTTAATATAATCCCTTACAATCATTTATATATAAACTAGTGAAATCGTGTCAAATCAGGATTTTGGACAGAAATTTTATCAAAAACAAATTCTTTAATGCCCACTGAAGATTCTTGTGCAATCTTAAGTCTACATACTTATATGGATTTTTAGATTGTGGCCCCTTCAGTTTCAATTGTTTGATGACATTTCAAACATTAGATTTACGGCCATACTTATACCAATGTTGTTGACAATAACTGTAAATTTGTTTAAACAAAAATTGTGTCATGTCGGCATTTTAAAACCGTAAGTGTAAAAATATCTCCATGTGAATATTTATATCATCACTGATGTATTTTATGTTTTAAAGAACACTGGCCACTGTTCTAGACATAGGTAGTCAAGTCAAGCTACACATTAACTTTAAGCGATGGTTCTAGTTCTTGGTCATACTATCATTTTAATACATGAACTTCCTGTTTTGCACACGACACCCATTATCTGCTTCTTCCCTATCAATCACCTGAAATTACAGTTCAATTTATATCAATAAAATTGTTTCCAGATTCCCAGGTCAATTATAGTTTAGGTATATTGCTGTTTCATGATTAAAAACATGCTCAGTATATACACGAGTACATATATGCTCTTACTCATCAACCTTAGCCAAGTGTTTTGATCAGGTCCCCCCTCTCTTCACCTATGGCAGATAGGAGAGACCTAATTGTAACACTTCGCTAGGGAAGATGTTTTTTACTATTTACTTACAAAATCTTGTTAGGTCAAAGTATTAATAAATTATATTAAAGTTTTCTTTATTTGATTATTAGGTCATATCCAAATTTTCTTTTTTTTACATGTTGCTTGTTTATGGTGTTTTCTTTTGTTCAAATGCTTTAAATGTGAAATAATTTTATAAAAACATTTAAAAAGACACCACAGAGAACATGCAAAACTAATTTGTCTTACAAGACTTAAGACCTTCAAAAACAAGATTTTTTTTTCATCAGTGTTGTTCTATTTAAATCGTATGCCAATATTGTCAATATTTAACCAAATAAAATTGTCAAATTGTATATAATAAATCTTAAAGTATCTTGATGTTGTCAAGTCATGTAGTTTAATAGGTGGGAAATATCTTTGTAAAAAATCTAATTTTTTTGTCATAGAATCACGACCATTAAATAAATCCGTTAAATACTTTAAATACTTGCCTATACATTCGCAAGCTTATGCAAGATAAAAATGGAAAAATTGTACGTTAAATTACACATTTATATAGCAAATATGTATTGAGCTAGTTCCTGTCCAAGCTAGGTTGCCATATTGTGGCCAAAATGAAAGTGCATGATGCAATACAATTTGGATTCCATTACATTATTTTAGTAATTTATGTTTTGAACTTGTATATTTTTCTAGAACATTTCAGAAAAATCGTGTGACTTACGACTGGTGGTATCTTGTATTAGTTATACAAGATTCATGACTGGTCGCAATTTTATAAATTTCCCTGAAATGTTGACAAAAATGTAATTATATTTGATTAAACATATCATTGTAGCTATTGCTTTGTAGAAATATGATGTTTTTATTTACAAAAAAAGTCCATTTTTAGATCATGATCCTTTTCTTTTCATTACTAATCTCAGATCTCATGATATTATATTGAAGATTTCTATGAAAATCTTTAACAAAAATATTGATAGATTTTACTGTAGTTAATTTGACATTCTGAAAAACACTTCATACCATAGTTCTGGACTTTAGACTTATTATGTCAGATTAATTATATCTAATGATGGTAGAAAAGTCGAAACCTAAAGTGAAATAACATATTTAAAAATATGTGAAAAAAAACTATCCTATTCTTGGGGATATATTTTGACTCTAGATCTAGTTTACATTTCCTCTGCAGGATTGTAAAAGGTCCTGACTCACAGTGAGAAAAAATGTGATGTCTTAACTTTGTGATTTTTGTAACATGATATTTACTTAACCTATTTAGATTTTTTTGTTTTAGACTATAGCTAGATTATCACAGACTTAGTCACAGAGAAACCTGCATCAAGAATATTGTTGACTGTAACCAGATTTCACATTGTTGTGCATTCTTCATAATGAGATCGATTTTTCATCTTTCATGATTTAAACATTTAGCTATAAATAATGGTCAATTAAAAAACGAAAAACAAAATAAATTTTCATTTTCTTCTCCAACATATCTTTAAATTTCAAAAAGAAATCTTTTCATTTTAAATATTTAGAATTATTCCCTTTAAAGCTTATCAAACTTTAAAACACTGTATTACTGTATAGTCTGAGTTTCTTTTATTGTAAAAATTAAATAATTATCATCAAACTTTAAAACACTGTATTACTGTATAGTCTGAGTTTCTTTTATTGTAAAAATTAAATAATTATCTCCCTTTAATGTACAGAAAGAAAGATAACTCCTGGCCATTATTCTGTTACAAAAGAATGAATTATGTTCCATGTGTAGTTAATGATTGCAAAAAACGATTTAATTAATTCTCACATATTTGACATTACTTGATTAACTGTCTGAAGATCATCCAGTTGTTTCTTTATACATGTATGGAAGTACTTGACCTAATTAATTTTAATCTATATAATATTAATCAATATTGGCACAGTTTATTATAATACCTATATACAATGTGAGGTCTTCGTTACTATTCAGTTGTCAATGTATTGCTGAGGCCCAGACAAAAACCGTTGTGGTTCTCTTTACACTAGAAACTATCAATAGTTCAAATAAAATTATGCAAAATTGTAACAGATACAGCTTGCCATTGAACAAATAATGCTGATGTTTAAATTAATGTCATTATGTATAGAAATATATGTCTTATTTCCTAAGTCATTAAGTCAAATTGTTGTCACTTTAAAAATTTTGTTTTGAAGATTAATCATATAAAATGTTAAGTGGTACACAGACAATTATGTAAGAAATTTGTATGTAAAAGAACCACATAAGTTTTTGCTTGGTCTTGAGTGTGTATATTTCACTAATATAATACTTGGGATATAGGGGCTTTCCCATTATTAGATCCATATTAGTTTTTTCATGCTTACTCATAAATATTTAGGGATTTTACTTTGAACCTATCATTTTAAGTTGTTTAAAAAATTTGCATCAGCAAGTAAAGTATAGGAGAATTTGAGGCAAAGTCAGCAAAGTGGCAGAGTGGTTAAGGTAGTTTATCTAATACACGTATTTATCATGTGCCGGTCAAAACTGAGGTTGCAGACTCGAGTCTCACTGCTGGCAAGGTGTACTCGACTCCAGTCTTAATTGACAAGTATTGCTAGTTTTCCTACCAAAGGTCAAGGGTTTTCTCCTGGTTTTCTAGCTTCCTTTCCCAATAAAAACTAGATGCCATGATATATTATAGCTGAAAAATTGCTGAAAGTGGTGTCAATCACCATTCAAACAAACAAACGTCAGTATTATAAATACAGTAAGATATCCGGACTACAATAACAGTAAACAGTAACTTTAATTTATAGCCATATACCTTAACTTCTAATATTTGCATTTGTCACCTGCTTTGGTAACTGATATATATTTAAACTAATTAATTAATTAATTCCAATTGGTCAGTAACTTCATTTTACATAATAATAAAACAGCTTTTCAAAACAAATCACTATCAGTAACACAGTCTATACTTCATTTGTTAATACAATAACTGTGAATTGTTTGCATGTTCATGGAAATTCTCACAGTATTTTCATTCATTTAATAGTGACAGTCAAAATTAAAACTTTTAATATGGATCCAGTGGTTAAAAATGCAATTCATTAAAACTGCAGCCTCTATTGTCAAAAATATTAATACTGATTCATAATGGTCAACAAAACTATTTAGAAACCACATTAACATACTCAAAAATAACTCTTAATACATGTAGAATTACAGTATAATATACCTTTAAAACTTTTTCTTTAAATTAGATTTTTTTATAACATTTTTATAGACCTTACTCACAAATGAATGAACATCACAAATGAGGTCATGATTTAATAGACCATATATTATTTAATGACAATTTAAAAAGTTTGAAATATGGATCAGTTAGGCCAGAGGACATTTTCTCCAACAATTACAGGTGTTATAATATTTATTTTAACTAGTCTATGGTTTGTTAAATATCCAGTGTGTGAATTGGGTCTACGACATACCCTGTGGACTTTTATGAAGTAAATTTGAAACTTTATTAGTTCACAGTTGTCCGAATGTAAATGATTAAATCTACAGAGTGTAAGTATATTCCAACAGTTAGATTCCAATGATGAAATTAATCTGTGTGATTTGACCTTTTGACCCTTCTAGTTCCCACTTACACTACTAACATTGTTAAAACATTTTTTTCTTGCAGTGTTTTTATCAATGGGCACTTTACAGAAAGTGCGATTAAGGTCTTGTTAATGCCATATCAGCAGAACTCGTTACATGAGGCAAAAAAAGCCGTGGCAGAAAAGGTAGCAGAGGCTTGTAACTACAGATGTGACGAGTGAGTATTTGGTACCTATGCCCTGCCATACATTTTAATAATTCATGTTATTTCAGAGTTTTTGTTAATGGACAAGACATTGATAAACCGACCACGGTCGGCCTTTCATCTAAGCAGTTAGAATCTATGACAGAAGTAATCAAGACGATTCACGAGGCGATTAAAGAAAAACATCAGTATCGTGTAGACCAGTAAGTAGCAAGGATTTCTGGGAGTTGTGTAACTGTCGTCTGCTGTAGGTTATTGTCCTTTCCTTTTCTAGCTGTCTTTGTTGCACAACTTCTGTATTGAAAAGATGGAAATGAAACAACGAGTCCAGTGTTGTCAAACTATGACTTGATTTAAAGTTTATGAAATGGAGAGACCAGCACACTGAGGTCATCCTGATCATTGACCAATCAGACTTCATTGTTTCACTTACTGCATTTACCTTACTAATAGTGTTCATTGATAAGTTGTCAGTTTACACTATTCCATTGTCTGTAATCCACAGCTGTTTCTCACTCCGTCATTTGGTTCATTTACAAAAAAATGTTAATTTTTAAAAAAAGACTCCATATTATATTATAATTCTAATGAAATAATTTTGATGCAGATCATGATGAAGGTAAAAAATTTATCTGGGAAAATGAATTGAACATCAGTAATGGGCATTCTGATTAGCCAATATGTTTTTCATGAAAAAAAGATTTGTTTGTGAATGAACCAATGGCGAAGGAACAAGTTATTTTAACGAATCAGTTGTAGGTTACAAATAAGTGCACCATCTCTGACTATAATGTTTTCAAATCCTTATAACAAGCCAAACAACTGATAATATTTCTCTATAATCACATTAGCATATCTTTAAACCTATCTCTTTGTACACAGTTATATAGAGCACATTTCTTGTTTTCTGAGTATAAAAAAAATGGCAGCTAAGAAGTATGGAAACTTGCCTGGTGACTGTCCTGTTTGTTGCATACTCACACAGTCATCATATGTGTTCCTTTTTGTAATTGTATTGTTGATTTAGAACACACAGAAAAACTGTAAACCACCTTTTATAAAGACTTATTTTTACACATTCATTCTTCTTTCATTGCCAATTTCAGAAATGTCTGATTCATTGTCTTCCCTTTTTTCGTTTATATAAAGAATTCAAGAATTATTTTCAAAGTTATACACTACAGATCAGGTGGGAC
The DNA here is from genome assembly GCA_944474755.1 of Limnoperna fortunei. NCBI lineage: Eukaryota > Metazoa > Mollusca > Bivalvia > Mytilida > Modiolidae > Limnoperna > Limnoperna fortunei. The sequence continues at coordinate 33,733,493 of OX104124.1, read as the reverse complement.
ATTGCAATTCCACTAGTCCACAGTGGACAGCCCAATAATGTCTACTCTTACTACTATTCCACAGTGGACAACCCAATAAATATCTACTCTTACAACTAGTCCACAGTGGACAACCCAATAATATCCACTCTTACTACAAGTCCACTGTGGACAACCCATTAATGTCTGCTCATACTATTAGTTCACAGTGGACAACCCATTATAATGTCTATTCTTACTACTAGTCCACAGTGGACAACCCATTAATATCTACTCTTACTTCTAGTCTGCAGTGGACAGCCCAATAATGTCTGCTCTTACTACTAGTTCACAGTGGACACCCAGTAATGTCTACTCTTACTTCTAGTCTGCAGTGTACAGCCCAATATGTCCACTCTCAGCTACTAGTCCACAGTGGACAGCCCAATAATGTCTGCTCTTACTACTAGTCCACAGTGGACAGTCTATACCCACTCTTACTACATGCACTAGTCCACAAATGACAGGCCAATAATGTCCATTATTAGATCTCCTGTTTTGTTGAAATGGTTAACCATAAATGCTTTTTTCAATGGATTTTACATGTAAGTTTTAAGAAAAAACAAAACAAAACATCAAAATGGTGGGCAGGATAAACAAGCTGGACGTTTTGTCTTGTGCCCCCCCCCCCTCTTGTGTCCATATTGAATCCACATGACATGTACTGTACCATATATGCATTAAATGAAACTAAAAATTACTTGTAAATAAAGTTGGTTTGCAGAAAAAATTTTTAACATAAAGAGCATTTGTACCCTGTTTATTCCTAATGCATACGAGATATAATTACAAAATATTCTTTACCAGGCTATGTGATTTAGAAGGTCATATTCTGACAGATGTGAAGCAGATTGAAGCAGGAGGCCTTTATGTAGCGAAAAATTTTTATCATAAATTCCAACCAGGCAGATATGAACCTCATGGACGAAAGAACATCATAGTGCCACTCTCTCCCAGGGATAAATTGTAAGTATAGAGAAAACACAAATACCTTTAAAGTTATTATTTGTAGGAGTAGTAACAGAGTATATTGATTATTATTAATTAATGTCTAGTATCCAATATGAAAAATTTCCAGGCATGGAATCAGTGTATATCAAAAAGGCTCAGTGTTTTTCCAAAAAAAGGGGGGGATCCTAGGCAAGTTTTAAAAATGTTCCTTTGAATATTTATACAAAACACTTGTCTGTTTCAAACTCCTTCAAATAATTATTAAAATTAATGAGTTGTGATCATTTGATAAGCTATACATATCAGTTGTTTAATTGATGGATGACTTCAGCATTAATAATTAAATTAACACAATTTTCTAATTCTGTCAATGTAGGAAATGTTTTACAAAAATACATATGATTAAAATATACAAGTGTTTTGCATTGAATTAAAACAGGATATCACAGTCGTTAATTAGATGTTAACTTATTAGTCATAGAATCCTCTGACGCACAGTGCTTCCATCAAGTATAAAAAAGCGTTGAGGGTTCTGGGACTGTATATAATATTGCTCAATATATGGGGAGGGTTAGATCAGTGAATGGGGACGGTTAGGTCAATGAATGAGGGTAGGGTTAGGTCAGTGAATGGGGAGGTTTAGGTCAATGAATGAGGGTAGGGTTAGGTCAGTGAATGGGGAGAGTTAGGTCAATGAATGAGGGTAGGGTTAGGTCAATGAATGGGGACGGTTAGGATTCATATAACTGGTGTGGGAAACATTTGTGATGAGCAACATAGTTGTTTTTTCTTTTCCTTTTCTTTTATACGTAATCTGCACAAAATGGGTATTTAAATCGGTAAATAAATAACACCTAGTGTTTTTCACAAAAAGTTGTAAATGTAAATTACATCATAAGTGCTGACGCCACTATGCATTCCCCTCTGATCTTCCACCACTTACGATAGATGTTACACTTATGACTCTTTGTTAAATCGACTCTATGTCTTGTTCATACAATGCAACCTTTTCTGTTACAAAGGTTGCTTCAAAAACACTGGTTTGACTGTATTTGTTTTAAATTAAAAAAAAATTCTGCATATGCATATATATGTGTAGCTCTTCTACATTTACTCAAAATTAATATGCCTGCTTTGCTTGCTTTCCAGACCAACAAAGTACCTGTGGAAAGAGAGGTAAGCATGCTATGTTAAAATTCTAATTTGAGATCTATTTGTAGGTTTATTGCTGTACAACAAAATAAGGATATTTTAAGTCAATGTTCTACTAGACATGAAATGACGTAGAAACAAAAAAATCCAAGTTTTTTAAAACATTGGGTCAAATTTCTTGAATGTCTTGGAGTGTTTGGACCTGAAGTCTGTAGTACAAGGTTTACTTTACTGTTGAGTGTTTAGTATAAGTATGTTGCGGAAAATATTACTAAGTAAACACTTTAAAATTAGCCTAGTTTTGCTAGTTGAATCCTAACTTAGAAATATCATATGCAAGATATAAATATATATTGATTGTTTTTTACTGCCACTTTTAGCAGTTTTTCTGCTATATCATGTTTTTCTTCACTAGGAAGGATGAAGCTCGACTGGCTCAGTGACCTTTCAGCATGACAAATTTTTTTCAAATGTTGTTTAAAAACAAAGTCTTATAAGAGAACTTTTGGAGAACATTTGCATTGCCTCCTAAAAATATAAGCATGGACATTGTTCCACAATTTTTTTTTTTTTGGAGTGATTTTTTTTGTTATGACATTTCTAAGATAGAAGAAGTAATAATTAACATACTGATTTAAAGAATAATGAAATAAACAAATTTATTGTAATTAATAGATAGACCTAACTTAATTTGTAGTTAGCTATTAATCTTTTGCCAATTAGTTAGAAAATAATCTATTAAAAATGTCTTCCATTGTGTATTAATTGCTATAATAGTTTGGACTAACACTACAGTTCTCGTGGATTATGCTTTTCCTCCAATCCACGGTGGCAGCCCACCAAATCCCAATCCAAGGTGGCAGCACACCAAATCCACCTCTTAGTTTGTAAAAACATTGTGAACATAAATGATTATCTGCCTCTTTCAGTGAACTATATTGGCAAGTCTTGTGTATAAATTAAAAGGCATGTCCAGTCTAATTGGTGGGGTGGGAGGATTTAGGGGTTGGTTATACATGGGACAAAAAAATCTAATTCTATATTTTCAAGTCTTAGGTATGTCCAGTCTAATGGGTGGGGTGGGAGGGTTTAGGGGTTGGTTATACATGGGGGGGGAGGGAATCAAATTCTATATTTTCAAGTCTTAGGCATGTCCAGTCTAATGGTGGGGTGGGAGGGTTAAGGGGTTGGTTATACATAGGGGAAAAAAATCAAATTCTATATTTTCAAGTCTTAGGCATGTCCAGTCTAATTGGTGGGGTGGGAGGGTTTAGGGGTTGGTTATACATGGGGGAAAAAAATCAAATTCTATATTTTCAAGTCTTAGGCATGTCCAGTCTAATGGTGGGGTGGGAGGGTTAAGGGGTTGGTTATACATGGGGGAAAAAAATCAAATTCTATATTTTCAAGTCTTAGGCATGTCCAGTCTAATTGGTGGGGTGGGAGGGTTTAGGGGTTGGTTATACATGGGGGGAGGGAATCAAATTCTATATTTTCAAGTCTTAAGCATGTCCAGTCTAATGGTGGGGTGGGAGGGTTTAGGGGTTGGTTATACATGGGGGGGGAGGGAATCAAATTCTATATTTTCAAGTCTTAGGCATGTCCAGTCTAATGGGTGGGGTAAGAGTTTAGGGGTTGGTTATACAAAAAAATCAAATTCTATATTTTCAAGTCTTAGGTATGTCCAGTCTAATGGGTGGGGTGGGAGGGTTTAGGGGGTGGGTAAACATTGGAGGCAGAAAAATCAAAATCCACTTATGTAATCTGTAGTGTATATAATGCTGACGCATGTGCATCTTGTACAAACCTTGTCACATTTTGTCTGTTATATATCGCTAAACAACTTTGACAAATGTAAAGGTTTCTTAACAATTAGATAAATAATTAAAAAAATAATTAATATTTAATGAAATTTGAAGACAAAATGTTACAGGATTAATATATACATTCAGTTATAACTTCCCCTGAAGATCTTCGATCATTTAAGTCTTAAACAGAAAATGCTGTTCTATTTTGAACATTATGGTGATTAACACATTGTTTTTTCTGCATTCAATAAAAATTTTAATTAAGAAAACGAAATGCCTCCTTTGCTTACTGACTTCTAAGCATATCAAAGGACAGTGGGAAAAAGTAAGCCTTTACAATTCAAAGGAATTGCTTTGCCAGATTTTGATTTGGGCCATTTTTATAGTTAAACAATGTAATGTGATATGCTTGGTGGAAAGTTTGTAACTTGAAATTTCAAGGACTTCAGGGCAAGTTAATATAACTTGTATGTACTTAGTAGCCTAATCCTAATGTATGCCATTTTCTTGTGATTTAAAGAAGTTTTGACATAACCCATTTGCATGCAAAAGCAAATATTTAATTTTTTAATGAAAGTAATATAATATTTAATATTCTCAAATCATCGTGCTTTGACAGCGGATTGCATTTAAATTCATTCACTTTTGATTCCAAAATATATTTTTTTTTGACAACAAAGCAAACAAAACAAGTAAAAAAATCTGTTAAAATGAATTGAAAATATTAAATAAAAGATATATAAATATTTTCTTTCTTTCTGTATTCAGAAAGCCTTGACAAAAGTTTGACATCCTAATGTTTGCCTACAAGAGTCATTTTTGTTTTGCTGCCAAAAATTTTATATTGTATTGAAGTCAGACAAATGAAATTAAATATGTGGCCAAAATAAAACAAACGGTTGTAAATGAAAATTGATACAGTAAAAAATATTTGAGAATTCTTTGTAATTTTTTGTAAAAAAATGGAAATGGAATCTGTTGTCAATAATATAATATGTCAGTTTTATCATTGAGTGAATTATCTCCCTTTGCAGTCATGTTTTGAATGATTTCCCTTTGTGATAAGAACAATAAAATGGCATGCAGCTGTAGTTATCACTTTCATGTTCATACTATCGTATGTTTCTTCTGTAATATAGATCTCATTATGGCGGACCAGGGGACTTCAAAAGACCGAGGTAATTCAAGCATGTCATTTATTTGCAACAGTTGCCATGGTAATATTATTTCTTGTTTTTTTTTATATGTACATTATGACAAATTACAGCCAAAATTTATATCTATTTTCCTTAGATCAATCATATGGAAGGTATAAAATTATATTTTGCTTCTTTTTTTAATTCCCATTGTCACCGAAATGACTTCGAAGAGAAATATTTTGGAACTGTTGCAGATAATTTTTTCAGTTTTTAACTTTTTTTCACATGTTTTGTGTTTCTACCTATAACCATGGCAACTAGGCTTTTTCCCATCTCAATTTGTCTCATTTATAGAAAAAAATGAGATAGCAGTGAAACAGTACACTTGACACTTCTTACCTGACAGCAGTTATGTCCCATGTATTTCACCTGTATTATATTATTCTCACCTTAAGATACATTGTAATTATAAATGTATGAAGACCACAATTAAAATTGTTGGTCCAACTGCACATGTTCATTACAAATTTTCATTGTTTATTTATGCATTTTGCTACATGTTACATTGTATTGCTTGTCTCTGGTGTGTATATATAGAAGGAATGATCTTGTTTCTTGTTTACATGACAACAAAGTTTTGGGTCTGTATTATGGTATGTCTGTCTAATGGTATTGTCAGCATCATCCGTCTGTAGACAGCTTGGTTTCAGGGCTCTATATTTTTATCTAGTTGAAATTTGCATTCATTGTTATAATGAGTTTGGTAGTATCAACAGATATTCTCTAATTTTATGGTGTTCAAATTATTGTAAAAGGAGTCAATGGTTTGTTTTAACGATTTTTGTTTTGAACTAAATTTTGATAGGATTATTTTTTGTATTCTTCATTTAAAGAGTTTTCAGCATCATGTTTTCCTTGTTTGGCTATAGTATACTTGGGCTAAATCAGATATCACTTTTGTTACTTGCCCTGTCCCATCAAGTGGTAGCCCCAAATGTATAATTCTGTAATAGAGTATATACTTTTTATATAATTTTTGTTAGTATCATTTTTTAATAATATTTTTTTTTTTTTAATTTTAATTAATTTTAACAACCTTGAATGTTTACAAATATCTCAATCATAATCAACACCTTGTAAACCAAGTTCCTCCCGTCTTATTAAAAAATAATTTACATCCAATTGACAACCTTAAAGGGAAACTTCGCGAAAAAATGAAAATTTGATATTTTACTCTTCAAATAAAAAGAAATATTATTGCCTTTTGATGTTTTATTGTATTCTTTACCGTTATGCTTCTAAAGTGGATTAAAGGTGGTAAAATTTTGTGTATGGGGGCCACCATATTGACAGTATTTTATCATGTGACTGCGTTTGTGACGTGATAAATGTAATTATCCAGTAAATATGATAAATAATCCAGTTTAAAAATATGTTTTTCTGCATTAGTTCTTTGAAGAATATATAAACTGTGGCGATGACTAATGACCGGCTGACAACATAAGATTACCAAATACGTTTTAATGTTTTAATGATCTTTGTTTTAATAGAAGTATTTTTAGACACAAATTTTTACCTGTCTTTATTTAACTCAGATATAATTTACCTAAATAATAATTGTAATAAAAGATATATTTATATGATTATTTTTATATATAAAATAAAATTCCGTGGACAATTTTGCACGTCTTGAAACGGCAGTTGTACCTGGACGTGAAAATGTTACAGGTAAATCATTACTCGTTTATGAAGGGTAATTAACAGAATTAGCAGGTAAACAAACAGGATGTTTATTGCAATTACTAGACCATTTGACGCCGACTTTGAAGTATGAATATTCGGACTTTTTCAAAAGCTAACCAGATTAAAGGTTAATCATGTAATTCGAAATTAGAAAGGCACACCCCTCCTGCCAAGACAGGTATGATTTGAATACACCGAAGTGTCAGAACACAGGATGTATATAAGATTTCGAATACCTTTAGATGTCAGAGGAAACGTAAAACTTACACGTTAACTCAAATATACACAACATGTAAAATTTTGGAAACTGTGTTACGCACACGCACAATAAATGTTACCAGTAATAATAATTATAATAATAACAATAATAATAATTATAAATGTACTAAACGTGAAGTCAAAGACATGTAATTATATGTCTCTGGTAAAGTTAAATTTTGATGCACGAAAACCAGAGTATTTAAAAATATTTCATTTAATGACCGCTATTTCTTAAATAGTCAACTCGCAAAAGTTTCGTTCAATAAGTTGCTTAATCTGATTAAGTTGAAAATAATAATACGAATAATTTTCAATTTAATTAATATTCATGGACTTTTTTTCTTATCAAAACTGTGACTTTTTTCCTGTGACTTTCTTTCCGTTTACCGTTGTTGCTGCTGTGGAAATAATCAAGTGGGGTTTTTTGCTTAAATATAGATCAGGAATACGAAATGTAATCTTTCAAAACCTTGTCTTATAGTACAACCTTCTGTTATTGACCGTTTCGCGTTATTATCATTCGACGACTTTTAAGGTACTAGGATGTCTAGTATCGCCATCTAGTGACGAGATGGTGACAAGATGGCGGACCTCCATAAGTGCATTTTTTACACGAAAAATTCCATGCAGAAACTTAACCACTGAAAATATAATAAAACATTAAGAGGCAAATGTATTTCTTTTTAGTTGAAGAATAACATATCAAATTTTCATTTTTTCGCGAAGTTTCCCTTTAAATGTTCTTAGTTATCTCAAATGATAAACCCTTTAAAACCAAGTTCCTCCCCCTTATAAAAAGAAATGTAGCTGAATGTTAGAAGCAATCATTGGACTTTGGGAAGTCATCAATTAAAACGCCATCTGACGTTTTGGGAAGGTAGCTTTGTAACATGTTGTATTAGGATAACCAACTTCAGGTTTGGTGTGGTTCTCTTTGAACAGCAATGCAGCTATTAGAGCTACGATGTGCAGAATTTCAACGGAAATTGACTTTATTACAGATTTAGTTAACTTAAGCCAAAATGTCTGTATTGATATTGAATCATGATATAAGAATTTTCTATAAAAAATTTCCCAATTGCAGTTAGAATTTTCTAAGCTGTGGAACCATAGCTTTTAAGGTCCTTTAACATTTTTTTTTAAATAAAAAAATTTCATAGGACCTTAGGAGCTACGGTTAATTTTTTCTTTTGTACGAAAAATACATTTATAGCTAAAATACTGCTCCCAGGACTTTCAGCAAGCCCTAATTTCATCAATAATAATTTCAGAGAGAAATCTTTCAGTATATAAGTACATGTATGTACCAGTTCTTTATATTGACGTAATATAAAGTAGTACGAGGTATCGAGGCCTAAATTTAATGTTGTACAAAATGGGAAACATTATATTTTAGTTAGAGGACTAGATTTGCAAAGCCTACACGTCAAATGATTACTGAATGACTTTCTATAGTCAGACAAAAAATTCCTCAAAATGGCAGTGCAATCTTTTCAGTGCCTATATGATTTGGTAAAAGATATGCAAATTTTTTTTGTTAAATCACTGTCAACCAGGCATCAAATATTTGAATGGTAAAAATTTATTCATAAATTGTTCTTTGTGCACATAAAAAAAATTGTACTTTTTTCAATAGTATAGAGACTGTTAAAGGATGAGCTTGTATGATCTTAACGTTTTGCTAAAACTTTTGACAATGACCTTTCTTTTTGATGTTTTAATAGTATTTGTTGCTAGGCTTGGTTAGCATATAAACAAAACAACGATGTTTATTTCCCTATTTGATAAGAGATTTATACCTTTAATTATTGTTACTAATTCAATCTAAGCTAATTTACTTTCTTTATATCCATTGCAGATGGGATGAAATAAATTACAAATTTAAAGATCTGATTGAAAAATTCTTCAAAAGATTTTTGATGATGTATTGATCTTGCAATATTGGAATTAAAAACATTTAGGTTGACTTTGTAATATCGGTTGACAACATTTGTTAAACATATCAACAGTAATTTTTACCTATTTCTATGTCGGGGTTACACCTGAACAACTACTGTAAATTAGTCTATTATTGCACATAAATATCTGAAAGTGTCAACTGGGGGTTAATTATCTCCCCTAGTTAGGTAACTTAGTTTGTTGCTAAGGAAGGTGGTGTAAAATATTAACTTTCGATCATGTATTCTATTTAAATTGAATGAAGATCTGTGTAATTGTATATATAAGAAAGTTTTATTTTTATATAAAAGTCTAAATGTATACTAAAATCCTTCTATTGACCATTGTATTGACCACTTGATCGGTCAGTCTATCAAATTCAATTTACCTGTTATAACGACTTATAAATTTACAAGAATAAAGTTTCAACTATGTTTTTTTAGGTAGCTTGTTCTGTTGATAAGGAAAGCAATGTAAAATTAATATGTTGATGTTCTATTAAATCTTTTTTTTAAAATTTTTTATCAAATATATGAATTCCATTTTTCATTCATGTACCAGTCAAAAATTTTATTGACAGATCTACAGTAATTATATACATCATTCATCATAAAACTCAATAATATTTTTTACTTAATTGTTACTTATGAATGTGACATCTTAATAAATGTACTTAAGTTACCCTTAATGCACTTATTGGTACAGAAGAATTGACTACTACATGTATATTGCCTTCGTCTGAGGCTCAGTCATTGGTACAGTAGAATTGACTACAACATTGATATTGCCCTCGTCTGAGGCTCAGTCATTGGTACTGTAGAATTAACTACAACATTGATATTGCCCTCGTCTGAGGCTCAGTCATTGGTACAGTAGACTTGACTATAACATTTATATTGCCCTCGTCTGAGGCTCAGTCATTGGTACAGAAGAATTGACTACTACATGTATATTGCCCTCGTCTGAGGCTCAGTCATTGATAGAGTAGAATTGACTACAACATTTATATTGCCCTTGTCTGAGGCTCAGTCATTGGTACAGTAGAATTAACTACAACATTGATATTGCCCTCGTCTGAGGCTCAGTCATTGGTACAGTAGAAGTGACTACTACATTTATATTACCCTCATCTGAGGCTCAGTCATTGGTACAGTAGACTTGACTATAACATTTATATTGCCCTCATCTGAGGCTCAGTCATTGATACAGTAGAATTTACTACTACATTTATATTGCCCTCGTCTGAGTCTCAGTCATTGGTACAGTAGAATTGACTACAACATTTATATTGCCCTCATCTGAGGCTCAGTCATTGGAACAGTAGAATTGACTACAGCATATATGTTGCCCTTGTCTGAAGCTCAGTCATTGGTACAGTAGAATTGACTACTACATTTATATTGCCCTCGTCTGAGGCTCAGTCATTGGTACAGTAGAATTGACTACTACATATATATTGCCCTTGTTTGAGGCTTAGTCATTGGTACAGTAGAGTTGACTATTACATTTATATTGCCCTCGTCTGAGGCTCAGTCATTGGTACAGTAGAATTGACTACAACATTTATATTGCCCTCATCTGAGGCTCAGTCATTGGTACAGTAGAATTGACTACAACATTTATATTGCCCTCATCTAAGGCTAAGTCATTGGTACAGTAGAATTTACTGCCACATATATATTTCATTCATCTTAGGCTCAGTCATTGGTACATTAGAATTGACTACTACATATATATTGCCCTCATCTGGGTAGTCATTGGTACAGTAGAATTGACTACAACATTGCCCTATCCTCTGAGGCTCAGACATTATCTATTTTTTGTCAATACTAACTCCCTGTTTGGCAGCAATTGATAATTGACAATAAAGAAATCAAATTCATTACCTTATACTGATAATAAAGATTGAGTTTGTTCTAGTGTACACCTCTTTTTTATAAGCCCCATGTTGTAGATGTTACCAAGGCAATTAATTTTTTTGACAAATAGATCTTTCTTTATATAATACTTTTCTCATTTTCCATAAATGGCTAAAGTTTAAAATTTAGTTTATTATTACCATGATTACAATATAAGCATTAAATTTTTAAAACTGATTTTGTGTCATTAACCTCTTTCCCTCATAATAAAATGACTGAGCTTTTATGTCAGGCAACTCAGGCTGTTTATTGGCACCAGCATTTTACAGGAAATTAGCTAAGAACGCAATCAGTTAATCACTTTAAATTGATGACTTGCATGAAGGATGTTCAGATCAGAATCTAGAAGAATAATTGCTTGCTTATATGGTTGAGAATGGATGTGTATTGATTTTAATTTTTTTATTCAGAAAAAATATTTCTTTCTGAATCTTTAGAAGATTTGTATGTGGTTCAATAAACAGGAACTTGGTGACTGTAACCTTATTAAACCAAGTTGTCTACTTTAGAAGAAGTGGATATTTGTTACACAGTGAGGTTAATAGTAATCCTCCAGCTATGTGATGGTGTCCAGCTTTAATTGGGAATGGGGGGAGGGACAGTAATCCCCAAGTTATGTCCTGGTATCCAGCTTTTATTGGGAAGGGGGAGGGACAGTAATCCCCAAGTTATCTCAAGGTGTCCAGCTTTTATTGGGAATGGGGGGGAGGGACAGTAATCCCCAAGTTATGTCATGGTGTCCAGCTTTTATTGGGAATGGGGGGAGGGACAGTAATCCCCAAGTTATGTCATAGTGTCCAGCTTTTATTTGGAATGGTGGAAAGGTAAGCAATCCCCCAGCTATGTCATGGTGTCCAGCTTTTATTGGGGATGAGAGGGAGGGACAGTGATCCCCAAGTTATGTCATGATGTCCAGCTTTTATTGGGAATGGGGGGAGGGATGGTGATCCCCAAGTTATGTCATGGTGTCCAGCTTTTATTGGGAAGGGGGAGGGACAGTAATCCCCAAGTTATGTCATGGTGTCCAGCTTTTATTGGAAATGGGGGGAGGGACAGAAATCCCCAAGTTATGTCATGGTGTCCAGCTTTTATTGGGAATGGGGGGGAAGAGACAGTAATCCCCAAGTTATGTCATAGTGTCCAGCTTTTATTGGGAATGGTGGAAAGGTAAGCAATCCCCCAGCTATGTCATGGTGTCCAGCTTTTTTTGGGGATGAGAGGGAGGGACAGTGATCCCCAAGTTATGTCATGGTGTCCAGCTTTTATTGGGAATGGGGGGAGGGACAGTGATCCCCAAGTTATGTCATGATGTCCAGCTTTTATTGGGGATGGGGGGGGGGGAGCGACAGTGATCCCCAAGTTATGTCATGGTGTCCAGCTTTTATTGGGGATGGGAGGGAGGGACAGTAATCCCCAAGTTAGGTAATGGTGTCCAGCTTTTATTGGGGGTGGGAGGGAGGGAAATTGGAACTAGTATTTTGGGATGCCATTAGTATAGCACATGTTGCCAAGTCAGACATAAAAAAACCACTCAATCTTGACACAATGTTTGTTTGTTTGAATGGTGTTTAATGCCACTTTCAGCAGTTTTTACGCTATACCTCTACCACCTCTTGACACAATGAATATAACCAATCATTGACCACTTTTCACCAAGAAGTAGGGGCCTCGGTGGCCGCATGCTTAAGGTAATCTGTCAACTATTGACCAAGTGGTCTGTCAACACTGAGATTGAGGGTTCGATCCTCACTGTGGATCATAGGGTGCACTTGACTCCAATCTTAACTGACAAGAATTGCCAGTTTTCCTATCAAAGGTCATGTTTTCTACAGTATTATAGCCTTCCTTCCCCAAAACTGGATGCCATGATATAGCTGAAAAATTGCTGAAAATGGCATTTAACGCCATTCAAAACAAACACAAAAAAAGCCACCAAGAAGACACCTGACAAAAAATCTTATTTATGAGCCTATTTAAAAAAACCTTATATTTTTTTTAAATAAAGTTATATATGTATTCTAAAAAAATTAATTCTATTAACTGAACTGTTAATAACATACAAAACATTTTGGTGATACATAATAGTTTTAAAACAATAAAAAAAATATAAAGAAATTAAATGGGATTCCTTTTTTTTTAATAATAACAACTAGACTATTAGATTACTTCATATATCTATTTCACATTTTGTCACAGATTGTTCATGTGTCAAACTTCAGTCATGGATAAATTGACGTAAATAATAAATATTGTATTTTCATTTGTTATTTTGACAAAAAACAAAATAGAAATCGTACACGTAATCAGTTGGTTGTTTCTGTTTTCAAATTTTATAAATACTGTATTTTCAAGACTGCGAATTGCACTCAAAAATAAGATGTGTATTCCCTTTTTTTTTAAATTTACTGTTTATGTTATATATATATTTCACCTGTAAATTAATAACATCTGTATTTACTATAGATTTTTTATGTTGTTAAAATACCTGTTTATTTTCTCTAGAAATTTGAAATGAATAAAAGTCACATAAAGGTAACATCATTAAGTAAGATGTCCTTCCTGATAAAATAAATTTGCATCTTTTTTTTAAAGAAAAATAAATGGTATACTAGTAATTAAATGATTAATTAAAGATTGATTGTTGGAATGCATTTATTTTAAAGGTAAAAAATTGTTGGAAAATAAAATGAAAATTTTCAATGATAATAATAATACTAAATAAATATTTGTATAGGAAACTTAAATAGGGTCTAGATAAAGAGTTTAAATCGTCAAAATGTAATTAGAATATTAGAACAGGTCTTTCAGATCAAATGTCTGACGGAAACCAAGGTTATACAATCACAAATATTTCCTGTAATCAAGATTCATCAGTGGCACTGAAAACCAAAAACTACCAAAGGTTGGGGGTTTTCTTTGGGTACTCCAGCTTCCTCCCCCAATTCAAACTGGACAACTTGATAAACAATATTCAAACAAACAAACAAACAAAACAAAAAAACTGGACACCTTGATAAACAATATTCAAACAAACAAACAAACAAAACAAAAAAATATTGGAAGGTTAAGTAGTGAAAACATTTAGAGTTAGAGCTTTTCAATCTTAAATTTTAATTTTATTTACGAAATCCAGCATATAATAATTAAATATAACCTTGAAAGCTAAAAAAAATTATTATCTGTAACTCTGTTATGGAAAAGATGATATAAAACACTTTATTGTTGAGCGTACATCACAGATAATATATTAAAAATTCTAGCTTAATGAAAGTCCTGACTTTTAAATAAATAAAAGCTAATTTAACTGTTAAAATCCTACATTGGTGTTTTATTTTAGAATTGTCGATTTCTATTTAAAACATAATTAGTGTTTGGTTAAATTTTAAAATTTTGGTGTACTTTAAAATAGAATTGGTTTGGGGGGGGGGGGAATAAATATTGCTCTTTATATGTTAGGAAACATTCAATCAATCTGACTTGTTTTTCAACATTTGATGGTTGTTATGTTTTGTTCACAAACTTACTTTCTTACTTAAAAAAAACAACTTTTCCTTGAGAAAATCTGTTAAATTTCATGTTTGTATTATTCTGTTTACAGCCCTTATTCATTTTTAATGATTTATAAAATTTAATCAAATTAAGATTTTGTGTCTTTGTATGTTTGTATGTTCGTAACAGTATAACTGTACTTTTGGTAGTCATGGGCGTTTCAAAGAAACTTTCCGTCAGTTTTGGGTTTCTATGACAACATAAACACTACAGTTATCAGTTATATCATTGGGATCAAATAATGCAAACCGTAACCCTTGGCTAGCCAAGATGTATATGTTGGTTGATGAAACATTTTAATCTTTCATCGTTACTACCTATAGTTACTGTTTTTCTCATTCTAAATTTGATCATTTCACCATGAAATTCCCTTACTTAAATCATAATTTTAAAAAAGATAACGAGTACAACTTGATTTTTAACTAAGTGCCTTTGAAAAAAAGGAAAGTGTCTTATCACAAATTGATATAATTGTTTTACAATTTAGATAATTTAAGCTTAAAGAAGTCATAAGAATTCTAAATTACTCAAAGAGATTATAAGGTTGTATTATTATGAACAAAGGCTGTAATTTAAACCTTTTGTTGTTAGACGATCATGGCAGGGGTCTCCATTGATTACAGTCATTGTTGTGTAAAGAATTAAGTTACATTCTTATTAAATTAAAACTAAATAACTAGGTAGTGGAGACGAGCATAATCAGTAAATATTCTTGTCATAATTGTAGTAAATATTCTTGTTGTCAGAACAGGGGATAAGTTATTATCTGTTACACATGGATAAGAATTGATAGAAGTGGTCTTCAATAAGATCTGGAAGTGAGAGCAATATCTTAAGCTATGCATGACATAAAAATTATGTCGATTCACTGTTGCTTAACATCATACAAGTTTTAAGAAACACTTAAGCTTGCCATTTTAATTCTGAGATCTTAACAAGCATAAGTGTATATATAAAAGGCAGTACACAATATACCTATATAAATATACCCCTATAAAAATATTGAAATTCAATTAGTTGAATGTTTTAATTGTCTCGGGCAATCAGTTTGTTAAGTGCTTTTAAAGCTCTTGAGCATTGTAATTTCTCCTTAGATTTTTAAATGTAAACAGAAGCTATGGCCCTACCAACATGCGTGCAAAATTTTTATTTTTTAAAATGGAGGCCTTCAGAATATGAACCGCAACAAAAATTAAGCATGCTGAGAGTAGTCCTTGTGCACTTAGGCTTTACCATATGGTTCTTGGATGACTATAAAATTTAGTATGTTATTAATTTGTTATTAATTTCCCCGCCTTCGTTAAATAATATATTAAATACAAACATATACAAGTTACTGTTTAAATAGTGTGAAGCTTGTCACTTAATTTCTCCTGGCCCGTCATCTTGTCCTTGGACAATGTAGAATAATGAGAAATTGCCCTGTTAACCTCTCTCAATGCTTGCATTTTAAATTAATTTCATTTAGATTTTTAGTGAAACTTGACATTGAAAACAACTTGAATAAATATAAAGATTTATGGAATCCTAAATATTATATGTAGTTGAGAAATATAAAATGGACACATAATGTTGATAATTATATTTTTCTGGCTATGGGTTGAAACTTTTCAAAGTAAATATATGCTTGTTCCATATAACCAAATGAAAGGGGCATAGGGGAGATAATCCTACACTACTGTGCACATAAACTTGTATTACATAAAAATATGTAGTGTCTGATAATTTCATTGTAAAAGTGTCCTAGGTATCGACATTGGATGATTTGTGTACAAGTTTCTGTACAAAGATATATTCATTGCTTAATTAAACAGTCACAAAGTTTGACTGATGTGAGATTTTCTCTAATTGAACAGTTTTCCTCACTTTTCTTTTCTTGAATTGTAATTTTTATAGCAACTGGAAACCTAATGTATAAGCTAGTATATTGTAGAGATTTCTATTTGTATTTTTCAGGACCCTGCCCCCAATACAGAATAATAAGAAGCAATCACCAGACCATTCAGTTAGCTCTTATCCAGAAACAAGGTTTGTTTAAAGTTGTACTTCCCTTAAATGCGAGAACAATCCATAAAAATTATTGAAAAACAACATTTTATTGACAACTGGTTGTTTTCAATTTTGGAGCATGTTTTGTACTTTCACACATATTTTTTAATTTTGTTGAAGTATAAGTAAATTGAAGAACCTTTTTCTTTTGATGGTATCTTTGATTATTTGTTATTTATATTGTGGTAAATTAGTCAATTTAAAATACAACACATTTTGCTAAACATCATATTTTGTCAAATGTATGTGGAGGCTTTAACACAATTAAGGGGTCTCGGTGGCCGAGTGGTTAAGGTAGTTTTTCCTCTACTGTTGATCACATGGTCTGTCAACACCGAGATTGCGGGTCGAGTCTTACTGTGTGCCAGATGTACTTGTCTCCAATCTTTATTGACAAAGATTGCCTAACAAAGGTCTGGGATTTTCTCCAAGTATAATAATAAAATAATAAAAATAAAAACTTAAGACTCCATGATTTAGCTGAAAAATTGCTAAAAGTGAAGTTAAACAACATTGAAACAAACAAACAATCAGCACAATTAATTATCATGGTTTGTCATCATATTAAATTTTAAAATATAGGAACAGGCTCATTCCCAAAATTTCAGTATAAACTCATGAGAATTAAAAAGTGACACAAATAGATAAACAGATCATTTATGTTTTTTTTTTAACTCGATGCATTTTCTCATCATCTCATATCAGGGCTGGCACCCTACAATGAAACAGGAACAAGAAAATGCATCTTGTTTCTGAAGCGTAAATATCTGTAAATCTTATTCTTTGTTTGTGACAGTGTCGAGTTTTATGGAATAGCAATAATGTGATGTATTTCCTACTTGATGTTGTGTTTGGCATGCATCTTGTTTAAAAAAGCATAAATAATCTATGAACTTGCCTTTGATATTATATTTGGCATTTTGACTCGTATCCCAATGTAGGAACCAACCAAAATTGAGCAGGGCATTTTTGTGTTCTAATCAAGGCATATGCTTTGTTACATGTAAACTAGTTACAGCTGAAGTAATATCGAATACTTAAAGTTAGTTTGGAATGTGAGATTTATGGATAACACAGCTAAGTCAAAAACTTGATTGACTGACGTTTGTTTTAATATGCAGTGAGCAGGATTAAGGAGAAATATTACATGCACTTTGTATTTTGCAGGAAAAGAAATCAGGTGAATGGTGTACCAACGAAGCCAGCAAAACACACAAAGAAAGCACCGAAGCAGGCAGATTATGATAAGGGTATGCTTTCTCATTATGATGAAATTTTTGCTTGTTGACCTTCATTGGTTTAGAAGAAATGTCTACTTCATGGAATTAACTATTAAATATAACATTTATACAATCACTTGTCTTAACATCAGTTTCTGTACATATAATTAAAAATTGAATGCAAGATTTGTTAGTTTTATGGATGTGTAAAATGCATGGACTGAAGCATATTTTTTAAAATGAGTGCATGACACATTCTTTTACATTCAAATATAACTACAAAATCTTTCATTTAATTCTTATAATTACATTTCATGTGCAAATGTTTAGAATTAAATATTAAGATAATTTTGTTAACATTGTACATTAATGCATATTTTGTTGATTAAAATTACTCCGCCTTTGTTTTATATATCGTGCCATCATCAAGGAAGTCTGTGCTCTTGACTTTTATTGACTTATAAAATTTAAGTTTTTTTATGTGCCACAAATATTATTATCCACTTAAAAGCAATTGACTGCATACAAAACAGAGTAATATAATTATTACATTGTTGGGCATTATAAACATCCAGTTATACCTGTTGAATTATACTGAAGAAAGCTTCAAGTTCTCATTATAGATTAACTTATAAAAATTTACTTAATTAAAATAAAGCAAATATATTTACAAAATCTGAGAGATTTAAACAAAATGAAAATTTACAAATTAATTTTTCTTTGCATATTCAAGGTATTTAGTCTTTGTGATTAATGCTTGTACATCTCTTCATAATAAGACACATTGTGTCTGTGGAGTTAATAGTATATATAACTGCCCTTTAACAGTACTCAGCTAACAAGGTATATGAGTCCTTGGTGCCATAATAATAAAAGTATTTTTAATTACCTTACAACAAAGGCCATATTAATGTTTGTTTGACCAAAGAATGTAAAAGCTCTCAGCTGAGAGTGTTTTAAGGTGTTATGGCAAGAAAAAAAATGGCTGCTGTAATAAATGTTCCTTTAATTCAATTGTTGCATTACACGTCAAGTAATCTGGTCCGTTATGTTGCAATATTTGCTGCTTTTTAGCACATTTAATGTTGATTTATTTATATTTTTTTAGCAAAGGTAAGTTCCGAGAATTTTATGATGTTCTACAATGGTTCAGCACTTATCATTGGGCAAGGGGAGATAATTATCATTTTTCAAAAATTGTAATCTTATCTACTGCAAATATTTGTATAGCACATAAAGGTCAGGGTTATCAGTTTTAAAGCAGTATGTACACACTGAAAGTCCAATGAAATTCCAGAATAGATATTTTTGCGGACTTCAGTTTGTTTATACAATTGGACGGAAAGGAATACAAGAATGATTTATTTTTGGATTTAAATTAATAAATGGAAAATATTCTCTCATCAAAGATTTAGTATTTGATCAATTAAATGATTGATTTTTCAAAATTTTAGATTTTTAATTGAAGGATATTATTAAGGTAATACTGTTACTGTAGAAAAATGTTAAGGCTTTCTGACATTAAAATTTTTGGTCAAATTTGGTGGAATTTCAGCTAATAGATATTCCATTGAAAATTCTAGTGCATTTGGAATCTGCTATTTTGTCATATGGGTTTGGGGTCATTACTTTTCATAAGGCCATTAGATAAAAGGAAAAAAAGGACAAAAGTATTCTGGCTATAGGTCTAGATTTTTTTATTCTTTCTATACTCCCTTACATTCTTTAATGAAATTACCCAAAAGGTGTGCAAAGGATGAACACAATTCACTGCTTCAGCATTAGGTTGATACAATGAACACACAAATGTGAATTAATGCACGCACATTTGTTACAGATGATGGTGGCGTATTTAAAGCCAAGACTCAAAGTAAAGATACACGGGGTGCACGAGAGGTTCGTGATACTGGCGACACGAAAGTAGATCTTCCAATTGACCAAGTTCGTGCAGAGGAAGTTAAAGTTAGTCAAATTGACACTCTGTAAAGGGTGGCAGAGACTGGCATAATTTGTCAGTTTGCATGTTAACCAATACCATTCAGTTTCAGCAATTATTATTCTTTCTTGCTGATTTTGGCTATTATCCTTTGAATTCAACAATAGTAATAAATTTAGAGTCTCTATTGGCTATGAATAATCAATTAGTTATTGTCAATATCAATGCTATTTTCTTTTTCACTGGAACAAATATTGTTCCATTAATTAAAGAACCATGTTTTGCAAAGCAGATGTTATTTTTTTCATGCTCCTTTCAAAACTAAGTAAAAATGACATGTAATGTTGGTCTTGTTTCTGAATTGAGTTCAATATTCTAGTTATCCTTTTCAAATGGATCTGGAGTGATAATCAAAGATACTTAAAATCTTGTCTAGAATAACACCAATAGTATATTTATTTTCATAGACATTTAATATTTATGATGATTGAGATAATTCAAATTTATTTTTAGATTTTGAAAAGTTTTTATCAACGTAGACCTAATGTAACGAAAAGATAATATAAATCTGAAGAACATTTTGAAATTTGTCTCCCATAGCAGTTAAGAGCACATAATTGTTGAAACTTGAAAATTTCCAATTTTAGTTTTTTTACATTCCGTTCAAGTCAGTTGGAAGAAAAAAAGTTTGATGTGCTAGAAAATAGAAAACACTTTTAACGGTTTATAGCTTCCTGCTGTTTGTCACCCATTTATAGAGTTTTGTCTCATTACAATATCTAGTTTTCATGTAGTTGACACAGAACACCCAGGAAAAAATTATAAGAACACTTTTGATCAATTTCAAAAATTTAAAGTTAATTGAGAGATCTTATTTGGTTGCCAGGTAACAAAATACTGCACTTTACAACTTTACTGAATTGCTTTGCAACTGTTCTATTATCCTGTGTGTCTGTGACTTTAAATTTTCTGTTTAACTTGTCTTTACAACTCTATTATTAAATATACATTTTGTATTTGTTAACAACTGATACCTAGAAGCCACACAAACATACATGCACTGCTAACATTCGTAATACATCAACATACATGTGTTACTGGAAACGTACTTTCGCTGTCTGCTATTAATTTTTCGCGTTGATTAAAAGGTGATAAAAATAGTACCAGCAAAAGTGCACAATTACATCATTTCTTAAGTTTAAAACTGCCAAAAAAGTACACACGAATCGAAGGACATCACATGTCCATGAAAAAAGTACCAGCAAAAATAAATATGTTTGCAGGTGTTTTTTATTCAAATTGCATTACTAACATTTACTCCAACATTTGTTCCAAGATTGCTGTTAACATTGGTCATTATGGTTTGTCATATTGTCATTTACATAAACATAATAGTTAATTAATCTGGTTTTTTGTTGGCTATAAAATAAGAATCTCCCCCTTGTTAACCATTTTTTTAAATCACAGTCATACCGTCATAATCTAATATCATGATCATATTAAACACATTTTTGTTGGAGTGCATAGTTTACACAGAAAACAAACAGATTTTTTGTTTTTTTTAATGAAGTATGAGTTATTAATGCGTTGAAGCTAAAATGAATTTCATAGCCAAATTTAATAGATTATTTAAATGTATTACGTAAGCACTCAAACAAATATAGTGAATCATATCATTTATGCACACATTTATAACCATCAACACTTTTGTTCTTCTATCATAAACTTCTAAGGAAGAGGAAACTTTTGATGATGAAACTGAAGCAAAAGTTCCCAGCGGTGTCGAACTAAGTCGTCAGCCATCTGATGAGTCAGAACAGCAGGTTAGATTGCATGCTAGGGTATCTCATAAATTCTTGACCCTCCTTATATGTGTTCGGTTTTCATTTGCTAGCTTATGTTAGGATCTTGAAATGTGACATGAAAAAATGGTTTGTATGTGTATTGGATAAAAAATATCAGCCTAAAACTATTCATGTGCAGTTGATGGCTGCGTGCACTGTCTTATCTTATTTCTCTAATTTCATAGATTTTTCTTAATTTGAATTTCTACCTTGCTTTTGCTTACAGCATTTTGTGTTTGTATAGTATGCATTGTGATGTACGTCCTGAATATAGCTGCAATATTGCATGCTGGTCATTAAACATCAATCAATCTTGGTGTTTGTTGTTTGTGCTACAGAAAATTAGTATGCAATCTTATAACTGCTTTTTTTTAAAATTAAGTTTGAAGTATTTAGTTCAATTGTGTGCTATAATATGTAATTATTTTGAACACAAATTTTAAATTTGATTTGAACTTTATATATGGACCAATGAAATTGTAAATATGAATGCATTTTGTTAACTATATTTCCTATAAACACGGTAAAATATTTACTGGGAAATGTCTTAATATCAAATAGTCATTGAAACCAAACCTCTTTTTGCAAATTTAATTGTAAACAATTTTTATTGAAATATAATATTTCTTTATTATTAGATCTTGTTTAACGCTTCAGATTTGTCAAATACAAACCATCTTGTCACACATACATCATTACTAATAAAACATCAATGCTGCATTTCTAACAATTGCATACTCATTGTTTGTCAATACGAAACATTTATCTGTATACATAGTTTGGCCTTAACGATAATATAAATTTAAGTTCTAACGACCAAGTTCAGTTAATGATTCTCTGTATATACAATGTATTGTCTGCTGCTTGTATGTGTGACAGTACAGTATAAATTGCATTATGTCAAATGATCTCTATATTTTTTACGTCTAGTCCTAATTTTTATGATCTTTAACAGGATGAGAAAATAAAGAAAGAGAAGCAGGGCAAGGTAGGTGTATGATTTAACCATTATTGGTCCCTCCAAATTCAAGTCTGAATGTCTTTATACACTATTTGTGATGCTTGTTTAAACAGCAATCCATTTATTCAATTACACAGTTAAGAGACTTTCATTCAATGCTCTGAGACGTTTGTGTGCAAGAAGTGTTTTGGTGTTCTTAAAAAAATTTAATTTTACAAAATAATAAAAAAAATTCAATTATGTCATATATTAAGAAATTATGTTATGTCAAGATATAAGAATGAGTTCATTAATAGATTTTGGCAGGTAAATTATGTTACAGCCCCTTAAAAAGACCATCCTATATTATATTTATATTAGTTAGTCTTAACAATTTGCACCTTAGTTATGGCACTTGTTGTATCATTCTAAATTTTATGTTTAATAGCTTTGGAAAGGGGATTATTGCAAAGAAATATGTGAAGGGAGACACTATTTTATTTTATCCAGTCTTCAACACCAAGCACAATATTTCACTAACACCCTGACACCTTTAGATAGTCTTTTTATCCTTTCTCCCTTTTTCAGTCAGGAAAATTATGCAAATATTGAAGACTGTTGGTTGTTATCATATAATTGTATCTCAACATTTTTTTTTCAATTTTGTGAACTGTATATTGCTGCATAATTGTCAGTCTGCTTGTAAAATCTGAATGTACTATAGATTTTTCATTTGTAAAAGAAGTAAGCTTTCCATTCAGCATTTATGTAGAAAGATTGTAATAGATTTTTTTAGAATTAACTTTCTTGAATCATCGTCATTGTATTGGAAGCAGTTTTTTATTGCAAAATTTATTTGAATTGAATTCCAAATAGTTTTTTTAGATTGTGTTTTCCGTAATGCTTGTGCTGAATGTTACTTATTTCATCTGGAGTGTGCTTTTCAATATTTAGCATGGTAGTAATGGATAAGAATGTTATCTTTGAGCAAAAATGGCAGATTTTTTTTTATTAAGTTTAAATCGTGTCACAGACAAAAGAAACAAATAAAGGTGGTCTTTTCTTCCAATAAAAAAGTAAGAAATTTTAGGAAGACCATTGTTTTTGTGTGCTTCTTGTTTCTATCCTTGATAGGTTTATATTTAATACATTGTTATGGCTGAAGGTCTGTCATGCTTGCTTGAAGACATAAACTTACTATTGTATCAGCATGCTTTTCAACTTAAATAAAGATTTACCAAGTATTGTTTTTGCGTTGTTATCAGAGTATATTGTATAATGTAACAAACGGATTGTTTGAAAGAATTATAGTGGTAGGACGATGTCGGCTATTTTGATGTGTCCTCTCCGGCATGATGCACGTTTTTCTTTCGATTTCCCATTCCGATCTGTACGCATGCAGAATAGATTTTAATATTCCTTTCCTTACATTTTCTTTTGTCTGTGGATAAAATTCGTCTCTATGACTACTAAACACTATTGAATGAACAATGTGTTGTCTTAATTATACATCATTACCTTGATCTTGTTTCTCTTAAGTATTTTATAATATCTAATCTACAGGAGATAGCCGTTCTCTCTGTGTATTCAGCATAAGCTCTTTTTTACTTCATTTCTTTGCATAAAATACCTTAATTGATTCAGTTCATTACTTAAAGTACAAAATATTATATTGGAGAAGTTTGTGAAGCTAAAAAAATATAATATTTCATCAACTTTTATTGTCTCTGCTTTTTAAAAGCACTCTTGCATTAAATTATTTAATATATGTTTTATTCTATTATAAAACAGAACAGTAGATTTTGCAATAGAAGTTTTGATTTGTCAATTTATTTTTAAAGTGTTCATACAACTTTGAGACTTAAAATGACCTTGATGTTTTATTGTTTACTATAAATGCCGTACAAGGTAATCTCTTTTTCTCCAGTCAGTTATGTTAATGTAGGAACGCGTATTTGCAATAATTCATGTATCTTTTATATTTGCTTTCGAGTGCTTTATAGGAGTATTGTTTGCTAAACTGGAAAACGTTTGTTTGGTTTTACTAATAATAAGACCTACTGCCATCGTGCAAGAATTGGTAAACCTTTTAAAAAATAATTTTCTAATTCAAATTGAATATGTCAGCTGTTTCATTTGAATTTGCATTATTTTCCTGAACTGTATTTATTCATTGTTGTGTTTTTACTAACTCTGGTCAGTGGGTTTTTTTGTATATGTACGCACATAAATTGTTGATTTTGCGCTTTCACTAGTTGCTTTTTTAGTAAAATAATAGTCTGTCGCCTTTAATTTTGTTTTGAAAACGAAGCTGTTATTTTCTTTTATTTTTTTAACTCTTTTTCCAGTAAAACCTTTATGATGTATAGATAAATTAACCGACAACTATTTAATGAGAAATATTCTTTTTACAGAATGAAAAGTAATTTGAAAGTAGCATCGATTTAACGTTCAATTGATCAGCATCATAAAATGGAAAATCTAATTTACAATTACAAATATTGCTTTAACTAGCTTCGCTAACACTTAGATAGCAAAAATAAATTTGCACTGCAAAATCACCGAATGAAATCGCCAATTTTAAGATAAAAAAACCCACAATCAATAGATTGATAAACAAGGCATGTATCTATTTTCCTAAATGTACAAAATGAAGTCCCGTTGTGTAAATCATTAAAATGTTACACATATAAAATTATATGATTACACATATATTTGTTTTATAAGAGTTAATTTAATGTCTATCTGTTTGGATATTTTACACACAAAATGTAATAAAAATAGCTCTAACAAATTATGCTACCTCTTATATGACTGACAATAACAAATAGGTAATTGTGTGATGTTTTTTAAGAAAATGAAATTTATTAGTTTATAGCAGAAGTTGTTTTATTTATTTTATGTACAAAGAAAGTAAATTATTCGTATTTATATAAGCATAAACATAGATGGCTAAAATAAAATAAATCTGCCTGCTTGACTACTTTCTTTCCTTTTTAATTGATAATATTTAAAAATAGTTTTAAAACCATAATTTATTATATATATTTGGTGTATTCACAATTCAGAGCTAGTTAAATGATGGAAAGAAATATTGCAATTGATTCAATAGTTTTTGTAATGCACAGTATTTTAAGACAAGCTGTAAGTTCCTCATCAGACTGAAATGTTAAGATAACATGAAATCAGTGTATAGTAAAAGCAGATTTCAGAATCTATTTGACTAAATTTAGTTTTTTAAATAGTATACTGAAAAATTGAAGCTGGGAAAATAAATAACTGTCTTAAATTCTGCTGAGTTCTTGCTTATTCTATTCCCCTTACTTACCTAATATTATATATTTATATGCTTGGTGTTGAAGTGCATATTGTAACGCACAGAGTTAGATTGATTTTGTTGCTCACGTAATTGGTGTGTGTTTGTTCTAACTATGCTATGCTACACTGATAGGATATAAACAGCCTGCCTTCAAAGCAGACAGATCACTCGCACGGCAAGACGATGCAAAACGGTGACAGGTCACAAGGATTATTGAATGGGGAGCAGTCGCACAGTAAAACTAGTGGCAACTACAGTTCACAGAACACGAGTGTGCAGAATGGCAAAAACAGCACGTACAAGTCGAACAGTAAAGCACCACCGCCAGATCAATCACAAAACAAAGCAAATGTTAAAAATAATGACAATAAGAATGAAGCAAAGAAACCAGACCCCCAAATTAATAACAATAAGAATGAGGTAAAGAAACCCGATCCCCAAATAAATAACACTAGGAATGAAGTAAAACCGGAACCCCAAGGTAATAACAACATGAATGAAGCAAAGAAACCGGAACCCCAAAATAATAGCATTAAGACTGAAGCAAAGAAACCGGAACCCCAAAATAATAGCATTAAGACTGAAGCAAAAAAACCGGAACCCCAAAATAATAACATTAAGAATGAAGCAAATAAACCGGAAACCCAAGGTAATAACATTAAGACTGAAGCAAAGAAACCAGAACCCCAAAATAATAACGTTAAGAATGAGGCAAAGAAACCGGAACCCCAAGATAACACAAAGAATGAAGCTAAGAAACCAGAACCCCAACTTAATAACACTAAGAATGAAACAACGAAACAGGACCCGGCTAAGGAAAACAAAAATCAAAATAATCACGATCTTGTACGTGCTTCTACGCCAAAAGATGCGAACAAGAATGCTCCTCCTCCAAAGACAACACCCTCGCCATCGAAGGACAATAAAGTCCCAAGTCCAACTGAAGAACACGAGGTAGACATTTGTTTTTAAATAATATCTATGTACTTAACCAATATGAATGTTTGTTTGGCTTCACAGTATGTTCGAAATTTAGAAAGGAAAGATGAAAATGTATATAAGAATACAGTTTGTGGGAAATGTGTATTATACTTGAAGGTTACTATTTTAATATAAACAAGAAATTACCATTTTGTGTCTGTTATGGGCGTCGTTTGTGATCTGGTAATGCCAAATACGAATTATACCTGAAGTTATACAAACATTCCATTTTTCCTAGCATGAAAATCACGCGACATGTTTCTTCATAACAATTAATTTAATTTGGCATACTATGGTTGCCCGTAGTTTATATTTGTGCGCCATTTTGTTCTGTAACATCATCGTATTTCTGTAAACATTTCTTCTTTTTTACTAGTTTTAATATTTATTATGAATAATGAGCAGTTCAGCTTTGGTTTGTAAGTGAATTTTAACCGCGTTGTTGTGGAAAAGTTTTTAAAATTTTAAGTATGTCTGGAATCATAAATTGTAAAACAAATTATTATTGGTCACTAGAATCTGAAAAAAGTAGAACAAAAATAAAATGATTTCTATAGCGCTCAGATACACATATAGACAGTTTGAATTGCTCATTACTTAAACATCAGTGTCACATGTTAATCAATTTCATTATATTTATTAATAAAGAATACTTCACTTTTCTGTCTCCACTTTCTTCTTATGTCTTTCATGTGATATTAAATCGTTTAAAGAAGGAGTGACATGCATTGTCTAATGCAAAAGTAAACACAATTACTTAAGCAAAACACTAGCACACTGTAAGGTTTTCTTGTTATACTTCAATGCCGAATGTGAAAAAGCTTTTATATGTTTTCATATAGTCCATATTTAACAATTCTAGTTACTTAACCTTTACACAAAAACGAACAAAAAGGTAGAAACTACAAGTAATATTTTAATATTATTTAATACGAAGTCAAAATCTGGCACCCTATGTATTGGCATTTTAGTACAACGGTCTTAACTTTCATTACATTACCTCACATTAGAACGTCATATTCGCAGTTTTGTTATCATTGTTCAAAATACCAAGCAAATGGTAAGTAAACTTTATCTTGATTTTCTAATGTTTAAATAGGATCTTGTGAAAAAGAATTGCCTTTTGATGCAGTACTATGGATTGTTGAATTCTTTATTAAAATGCGCAGTTGCGCTTCCACCTGGCTTGTATTTAATACAACTATTGTTTACAATACGTCTTGCTCAATTGAAACCTTGGACTCAACACCAAGATAAATACTATTCGAACTTTGGTAAATTAGCAGCAATGGGTCACAATAACGAATTCTGAATCTTGTGCATTCCATTCTGATATGAGTAAAATAGACAATATCTTTGCTGATTTCTTTGTCATTTAAATAATGCATTTGGTGATGGCACTGCAGTACTTTTAATATATATATTTAAGGTGATTGTAATAAAAAAAATATATACCCGGAGGTTTAAAGTGTACATTACTGTAGCGATATGTTTTATAACTGTTATTTTCTCTTGAATATATTTCAAAGGCCGCTACCAAAATCCAAGCCAACTTTAGGGGACATCAGGCTCGCAAGGAGGTAACAGATTTAAAGATGAAAAAGGAAGAAGAAGAGAACCAGAAGAAGACTGAAGAACAAAAGGCAAAACAAGCCAAAGAAGAGAATGAAGCTGCAACAAAGATTCAAGCAGGATTCCGTGGCCATCAGGCACGCAAAGAAATCCAAGAGATAAAACAGGTACGTGATGTGCAAAATTCTAAAGAAGAAACTGCCGCTACAAAAATTCAGGCAGGCTTTCGGGGTCATCAGGCCCGGAAAGAAATAGAACGAAAAAAACTTAAGAGAACAGAAAAGAATGCGGAAGAAGAAGCTGCTGCTACGAAGATACAGGCCGGTTTTAGAGGACACAAGGCAAGAAAAGAAATAGAGAACAAGAAACTTGTCAGGGATAACAAGAACAAAGAAGAGGAAACGGCTGCAACAAAAATTCAAGCTGGATATAGGGGATATAAAGCTAGAATAGAAGTAAATCAAAAGAAAAAAGAAAAAGCTCAACAGGAAGAAGAAGAAAAGGCCGCTACTAAAATACAAGCTGGTTTTAGAGGTCATCAGGCCCGAAAGGATATTCAAAAGAAAAAGGTATATTGTGATGAAATTATGTCTAATTGTTTAAATGAATTAGGTGATCTTGCTGCCTTAAAACGTCAGAATAATAATAGTAGTGGGGGTGATAAAGATACAAGTGATTTAAGTGATTTAAGTGATTTAAAAGTTTGTAGACCACTTCCTCGGGGTTCCTTGAAAAAAGATTCGGTAGTTACGAACATCGAATCAAAGAATGAAAATCAAGATATTTCTGTTAGTAGAAATATTAGCAAACAAAGTTCAAATTTAAAAAAACAGATGTCAAGTTTGAACCGGGGTGGGACACAAGTAAATTTAGATAATAATGAAAGGGAAACAGTTGATATCAAAACAGTTGAATGCAAGAATTTGAAAAGCAAACTAGGGCATAATGAAAACTTATCAGATGATATCAAGAACGATAAAATGGATAATGAGACATCTGAAAGAGGAGCAAATATAAATGTGTTAAATTTTGATAGTAGTGGAACAAAAGAAACCAAATTGACCACTGTATCTTTGAATGAAATGTATTCAGAAAACACATTTTCTAACGAAAGAAACCGCAATTTTGATCAGTCTAAACATAAAGCTTCTGAGGAAAACGTGTTGCCTAAAGTTATTTTATTAAAGGATTCTGAATTATACAAACATAAATTTGTAACATTTATTGAAAATGACTTAAGACGTAAACTACCATTAATTGGAGAAAAACATGATGCCTTGAGAAGAATCAATACAGCAGAAGAAATTCAAAACATAAAACGTTCTCATTTAAAATCTGATGTTTTATTATTTCATTCCAAAAATAATCTTAAATTGCCACCATTACAGCTGCCTAAATCCCGGTCCTTTGTCGAAGAAAGTTATTATGTAGATACGAATCGAAGCATGAAAAGTGAAATTCCTGATTCAGATCGTAGCAAAAGTGTTGATTTTGGTCAAACACTCTATCAGAATGTTTACCTAGGACTAAGTGTTAAAAATAGGACCTTCCCAGATATGTTGGGCTACAATTTTGAAACTATGCTTCCAATGTTTATTGCCAGATCCAAACGTCACAAAAGTTACCCATATTTTGAAGTAAGGAAATCTCATGGGTTGAGTCGCGAGGGCAGTGGTCTTAGATCAGCCACTGATAGTCAGGCAAGTGACCTTTTTGATACCGATTACTTTGAGATCAGTTTAGATAATCGATCGCCAGGGGACGGGCAAAGCATGAACATTAGTTTTGAGCAGAATGTTCAATTAGACAGTCGCCTGGGGAAAGTTTCTAATTTGGGACTTGTAGGAAGTACTGAGAACACAGAAAGTTTGTGCTCAGAATCTATATTGAAAACGAGTAGGACGGGTACTTCGGAAGAAGGGCTTGAAATTGAATGGAAGAAAAAAGATGAAAGTATGTTGAATGAAATTGAAGATGAAGAAATTGAGTTCGGGTTGATTAGAATGAAACAGTTGGCATCCACGTATCTTCAAGCTGGGGTACGGGGGCACCTGTCACGCTCGTTTGCTATTCAAAAAATACGATTTCAGCAATATAAGGATGACGTAACCTTTTTGCAGTCAACTGTTAGGGGTATGATATTTCGAAAGCATCTTGAAACACAGGGGCATGAGGCGGATACAGAGGTAGAAGCAATTTGTAAAAATGATGCAGCAATTAAAATACAAGCACTTTATCGTGGTTTTAGAGTAAGAAAAAATAGCAAATTGAGAACAAATGACAAGAAGTTAAACATTAAGAAACAGGTCACATTTGGGGAAGTGTCGAAAATTGAAATAATCGAAATAGGGTGTAGGGGAGAAATCACAATATTGGGGAAAGAAATTGAAGATGAAGATAAGGTACATAAAGTAACAGATAACATAGAACAATATGATAAATTGCAAAATGTATACTCTGATGTTATTTACAGTGAACATGAAATACTTGCTGCAAAAAAAATCAAAGATGCTTACAAAAACTATAGATTTAAACTAATGAGAACCAGATCAGTGGCCGCGACATACGTTCAGGCTTCATGTCGCGCTTATATAAGTAGAAAGAAAGGGTTTAAAATGCTGGAACAAAATGAAACATCAGATGATGTGTTGACAATCATTTATTGTAATATAAAAAATAGACGTTCACGTGTAAGAGATGAGAAAGCCAGTCAAAACACTGACATTGACGGAGCTGGTACTAATTTATTCACTCGACCCAAGCTTAAACAAGTTCGATTTTCTCGAGAAACTAGGTTTTCCGAAAATGTAGCTGCAAAAGTGATTCAGTCATATTTTAAATGTTATCAGGAACGCAAATTAAGCAAAAGGATAAGGGCTGCATTATTAATTCAGTCATGGGTTAGGCGGTTCTTTATTAGGAAAAAGCTCAGAGAGGAAGAAGCCAGGAATAAAGCGGCAACATTGATTCAAACAACTTTCAGAACCTTTAGTAAGAAAACGAAATTTAGGCAAAACGACAAGGCAGAATGGGCATCGAAGGTAATTCAGAGGGTTTTAAAGAATTGGCTGTATAAGAAGCGCTTAAATGAAAAACGTATATCGAGAAAGCGTGAGGCGATTACGCTTGTACAAGCTGCTTTTAGGGCAAAAATTGCTAGAATCGAACAAAAGATGCAACTTGAAATTGTCATGAAACGTGAATACGCAGTCGTAATTATTCAGCGTGCTTTCAAACAATATAGATCTTGTCGTGAACAGATCACCCAAAGTTTAAAATCCCATTCGGTAATTGTTGTAAATGATATCCTCAAATCTGCATACAACTTTTATGGTTTGAAGTTACAGAGTGATAAAAAAATTAAATCGGCAGTTGTAATTCAGTCTTTTTACCGAGGGTATAGAGACCGATGTAAATTAAGGGGAGAAAAATTTAATGAGGCTGCAACAGCTATACAGTCTATGTTCAAAGGTAAACTATTTAGGGACCAAATAGTTAAAGACCAACAGTTTATTACAGATAAATGTAAAGTTTCAGTCAATATCCTTCAAGAATCGATTAAAAGTAATTTTACTAAATGTCAAAAGATAAAGAATCGAGAGTTTGATGCCGCTGTTACTTGTCTTCAAGCCGCGTATAAAGCATATAACAGCAGAAAAGAACACAAAAAGCAGTTTAGGGAATTAAATGATTCAAACACGCCGTACTTTATGTCCATTTTGAATAGGGTTATTTCTGTTCGCACTAAGACAGATGTTTTTTCCTTGGATTTGGGGAAAGTTCCACAGTTGAGAGTTGAATCTTTTGAAAGCAATGCTGATAATATTAAACATGTGTCCAATAAAGAAATAGTTGAGCATATAACAGATGATGTTAAGCTAATAAGTGCAGAAAAAATGTCTCAAAGTCATGGTGCAAGTTATGGTTCAAGCAAAAAAAGTAGTGATAGACCCGTGTCTAAAATGACAAGATCGTTGTCTAAACATGCAGATAAATTAATGTCAATCGAAGAAGAGAACGAAATTCAGAATTTTAATATTGTTAATCAAGGTATAGACCGTAGTTTAATGTCGGGCGATGTACAAAGAATCGGAGAAAATTACTTGCCGGTAATAAACGCGTTAAATGCGAATGACGCTTGCGTTGTTTTAAATAGACTAACTGAGTTTACGCAAAATAAAACTGTTGACGAAAACACGAAATCGGATTTGTTACCTTCGATTCCCGGGGATGCCCAAATAGTATTGGATAAAGATATCATTCCAGATGTACCTTTTAACATTAGTACAACCGATAGTGTTAAAAAACGGAAAATTTCTTTGCAGGATAAAGCCGCTGCAATTATTCAAGCAGCATTTAAATCTCATAAGACTAGATTGTTTATGGAAAAACAAAACCGCAAGCAAGATCAAAACATTACACGTATAGATACAATAGAATCGTATTTGTGCGGCTGGTTACAGGCAAGTTTTAGGGGATATTTAAGCAGAGAAGGTCTTGTTGACTATTTTAAATCTGACAAGTCAGTTTTATGTCGTAAAGTAGCAAAGCAAAAGGAATCCATTTGGTACATTTCGAAATTGAATTTGATTCAATCTGGTGGTGGTGTTCATACAAATAGGGTCAAAGGTATTAATAACGCCTTCACTAAATTTCAGACAAAACACTTGGATGGGAAGGTTGATGCTATAACAGTTATTCAGGCAGCTGTTCGTGGTTTCTTAGTTCGTCGTAGAATAGAGAAACGTGAAAGTACAAAGATGCTCTTGAAACTAAGATCAGCTGCCCAGGAAGAAGTAATGGATATATTGGGTCTTATTCATGAACGAGATAAGGCAGCCACAGTTATTCAAGCAAGATACCGTGGTTTTAAAGACCGTAAAGAGTATAAACGTGTAAAGGTAACGCAAGAAAAGGAGTTGTCTGCAACATTCCTTCAAGCAAATATCCGAGCTTTTTTAGAGCGTAAAAACATTAATAAACGTTTATTAATGGAAATGCGCAAGGTAGACACTCCGGTAAATAGGCAAGGTTATTCTGATTCAGTTGATAAAGTTCAGGCTAGTTTCCATGGATATCTGTTAAGAAAAGTAACAAATACAAAACTTCATCAAATACTGATTAGAAAAGATGCCGTGACGACGTTACAAGCTAGTATTCGGGCGTATGTTGAGCGTTGGCATATCAGAAGGAGAAAGCTTGCTGCTTTAGCTAGATATCATAATGCTGCATCTGATATACAGATGTATTTTAAAAGTTATTTGACTAGGAGAAGAATTGAAGTAGACATGCAAAGGCGGGAAAGCTCTGCATCCAAAATACAAGCAGGAGTTCGAGGATATTTAGCTAGAAAGGGATATTTGCAAACGAAACAAGCTGTAACCAGAATTCAGTCAGGTTTTCGAGGATACAAAGCTCGACAAGAATACGAACAAATGACAAAAGATCGACAAAACTCAGCAGCAGTCGTGGTTCAGTCAAATTTTAGAGGGTACAAAGTGAGAAAAACCATCCAGATGGAGACAAAACATCGCGCCCTAGCTCAGCTTCAAGCAACAATCAGGGGTTTCATTGCACGCAGAGAAATTATGATGAAGGAAAAACAATTGAAAGAGACGAAAATACATGAAGCTGCAGTTAGAATTCAAACACGTTATCGTGGATTTTCTGAGCGACATAAATACGAAGTTACAAAAAGAAAAAGAGTAAACGAACTGCGCAGAATCAGTGCCGCTACAGAGATTCAGGCTCACTTTCGTGGACATCTAACACGCAGAAAGATTCACTCAACAATGAAAAAGCGTGTTCATAATACCGAAAGATTCTCATATGAGAATACGGCTCCTTTACTTGTACAAGGCACAGGGGTTAGGTTTGATATTCAGACGACAGGAAATATTAGCCCAGTTAGACCCAGGACTGGAAGATTACAGTCATCGTTGTCCAATGTAAATCGAGAGCAAACATACGTCATAAATGATCAGTATCCTAATACAAATGATAGTTATCATTTAAGGTCAATGACGCGATCTACTGCAGCCCACGTAGATTCTTTTTCCCATTTACAAGAAAGCTTCCGCAGTTTGTTATCTAGACGAAGAAAATCATCAAAACCCCCACAGCAAATTTTCCACGATAAAACACGATTCAATGCTGTTTCGCACATACAAGCTTGTTTTAAAGGTTTTCTTACACGTAGACTGATTTCTAGAATGTGTCAATATGACCGAGATCAATATTCTAATATTACATTGCCTACACCAACTCCACCATCTCCACGCCCTGTTTTAAAAAATCCAGATGACATAAGGGTAAGTGGTTCTTACGAATATCCTAAACCCGAATTGCAAGATAGAATCATGCCATTTTATGATTACAATGGAGAAATTTCCACTGAAGTACCAAACGAGATTCCACCGATGGTTTTGTATCATCGACAGCATAGCGACGAGATTCCACCAATGGTTTCCTATCATCGACAGCATAGCGAAGAGGAAATGCAAGATATCCGTTCCAACGAAAACGAAAGTCGCATTCCAGTGCAATATATTTTAAGGAAAAAATCTAATATATCCCATGCTGAGACAACGAATGACGCCATACCAGTTGAGAATAGTATACCTGTCCAGTATTTATTTCGGAGTCGTGAATCGACTAGACACCAGACACCTGGCCAAACATACAGAAACAATACTTTGGGTCACAGATATGAGGAACCATCACCTATTCTGAAGGAAGATACAGAAATACCTAACCCAGTTATGACCGACCGAACCCGATTTGAAGAACCATCCCCGCCAATTTACAGCAGCTCAAGTCCATACCCGACATATTCTAGACGAAGATACGGCGATGTTTCTATTGTTGATGATGTAGATAGCCAAGAACATGGACGAAAGTATAAAGAGCTATCAACCCTTAGTGAAAATGAAAACTCAATTTTTGGAAACAAACGTATTAGGGAAGTACGAACAAGTAAAGATTACGAAATCATAAGTAGTACAGAAACAAGCCGTAGATTTGAGGAACCCTCCCCTTTGGCAAGTGAAACTGAGAAACCAGATATAGAGTACCCATCCAGCCCGAGTGATACAGTTTATGATCTTCCTAATCCCGACAAGTTTGTCAGAAATCCTTCAAGGGTTACTCAAGATTCAAACGATAGTGCACTATCAATTGAAACGTTCTCACGTAAACTTGTAAATGAAATCCAGTCTAGTGCTTTGTTAAAAGATGAAGCGCTGTTGATACTTCAGGCTGCCTTTAAAGGATTTTTATTACGTAATCTCTCTCATTCTCGTCGTTTACAAAAACTTTCTAAAATGAACATTAATGATAAAACTATATTCGATGAAACCGCCCTGCCTTTTTTGCAGGCAGGATTTAAAGGATATTTGACTCAAAACCGAGAGTTGTCAAGCCCACCGGAGATGTGATAGACTTAAAGTGACACGATTATCTTCTTGAATATATAAGATGCAAAATGTTGCTTAGATCTGTCGTCATTTTGATCAGTATTCTTTTTTTTTGGATATAGTTGGGGTTTTTTCATTTTGTAGAGCGAAAATTTTTAACCGAAGGATTAAAATTCGATTTTTTTTATTTTCCATGGAGACTATCCTGTACAAATAATCATATAGTGCTTGTGTTTTAGGGCTCATTTATCGCGCATTCTCTCTGCAAATGTTTTGATAGATTTTTGTCCAAGATTGTTATTGATGTTGTACAGTTATCGGCATGTTCATATATAGACACCTTCACTTTTAATATTGTTCATTCAGGGCATCTTACAGTTGTCGATGATATTCACATTCATTTTCTGGATTCTTCTGTTTGTTAATTTCATTGCAATCAGCTCCTTTACTGTCATATTGTATTTGGCTTTTGGGGTTTTTTTCTTGAACATGTAAATAACATCGTGCCAATCACTCTTGTAGTATAATAAAATCTTCCTCATATATGTGTTTCATTGCTTTATTTCATCAACTTTTCACAAATTAAAGGTAGATAATCCATGTAGTGCACTGGTTTGCTTCAATTCTTATTTTGCACGGAGGTAGCATTAAGGTGGATGGGATAATTTTGACTGTGGTGTATTATAAATCACATCAGCTGCATTTAAATCTAGAATGAACAAGCTACGATGATCGACTTAAACATGAATGTTCAGATATAAAATAGAAACAATACCATGTCAGTTGGTTTACGTTTTAGTAGATTTTACTTGCAAATGGATTCCAGATCGCAATGTAATAAAAGCATTGTATATGGAATAGAAAAACATTAAAATTTTTGGTTGTAATGTATTTAAATTGATTGCAGATTATAATTTTGACAAGAAATATTCTTGTTAAAAAAAAGTTTGCGTTTAATTGAGTTCAATTTGCATGTTTATAATGATAATATATATAACTGAAACAGCAGCTGTATTTTGCAAGAAGCTTGTTCACAGTCTGTATCGAGGTTAATCTGATTTTATTAGAAATACACTCAAACCTGGTGAAGACACCTCCTCTACTAAGCAAATAACTTGTCTTATAGGACTATATTGCTTACTCCCTTTAGACTAATTTTAATTTTTTTTCTGTATCTGTATAAAAAGACCATCTCTTATTAGATCCACTTTTTTGCTTTCCCTTAAGTGGTTTCTTTAACACGTTGTGCTGTCTATTGGTAGTAAAGGCCACATAAATACAATATGATTTGGGTTACCGGTAGTGGCTTTAAAGCAAGATAACACAGCAAGATCACTCTTTATTATCGCTGATTATTTAGTCACATGTTGAACACATAAATTTAACGAAATAAAACTGGTCAAACATGCATATTAAAATACCAAAAAACGTGGACACTGTTTGTTAATGTATAATTATTGGTTATTGCCTGAATTCAACTTAAATTTTGAGTTCACTTTTTAAAAATAATTAGTACAAAAAGTTCAGGTTTGTCCAGTATCATTTCGTATCCATGGCACACTACTTCTATTGCTAATTCACATTGTTTTTGTAATTATATTCGATGTATTTTAGCATATCATTTTGTTAATTGTAAAATTATAAATGAATTGTTTGCGTTTTATTTTCTTTATTTCTGACCAATACAGTGTGTTTGCTATGGAAATTGCAATATGTGCCATAGAGATAGAATTTGTATATTATTCCAGACTGCATTATAATAACAGCTTTCATACATTGTTACAGTTGCTAGAATGTCGCTAGTATTGTTCGCCAGTGGTTCAAATTTTGTAACTTTTTTGTGAGTTTTTTTGTGTTATTTAATATTAAAATCCAATACAAATTATAACTGTTTTGCAAAAAAATCCACTGTGTGAAAGTAGTTGAATTCTATTTTTATATTATATGAAGCTTGCATGTATTATATAAGCTATACTTTTCTTTTATTTTAGTGCTAGACCTTATATACCCTTACATTTCATAGACAATTCTTAAACCATTCATTGGTCGAGGTTCACTTTTAAGGCTCATTTGTGCTCATGTTCTGTTATTTTGCCTTTTTAGTCCTCCATTGTTACAAATGGGAAGGCTAATGAGGTGTTAAACTAAGTAAGTAAACTAGCATGTTTATTTTGTATCACGTAAACACTGATTTTGGAATTCATTGACGTTTGTGATTAAATAATCTTGTAAGTACCCTTTATTCCGTAACAGACAATAACAGAAAGAACTCGTGTTATCGGTAGTCGAAAGTGCTTGCTTTTAGACTTGAATTATATATTTTTAAGTTCCAAATCAATGAGTTCGAGAAAACTTGCACATAAAAATGTTAGTAATTTTTGTGTCGGTCTTCATTGTAACACACATGTTGTAACATTAAATTTATTGTTTGTAGACAAACTTTGTTAAAAAAAGAGTACTATGCATGTAAAGAATTGTAAGGGTTTGACTTAGATTATGCTTATTGTTTGCAAAATCAGCTGTGTGATGTATTACACTGACAAAAAAGGAAACTATTGAAGTTCCGGTATTTTTTAACGATTTTCAAAAGATTTGCTGCAAAAGTATAAATAATTAACATTCCTGGTTGAAATAATCTGCTTAAATATTTCTACATCAGGGGGTGGAACTTCATTGGTTTGCTTTTCCCAAAATGCATGTGATGTAATATTGTTAGAAGTGTAAACTGTATATAGTTAAGAAATGCATGTATATGTTTGTTAATGCGTTGGATTAATGATAATTGTTATATGTAGTAATCACAGCTATTTTAATTTTGTCTTAAAACACAAGTAGTAACATACACTTGATACAGCACAAGTTTACCTTTTGTATGTAAGACTATTTATAATAATATGTGACAGCTTAATAATTGTAATCATTAAAATGTATATGAATTTGCAAATTTATACATTGATGTTAGTTTTGTTTATTCTACTTGGTTCACTTTGTGTGGTAAGTAATTTCTTTTAACTTGACTTTATATCGAGCTGTTTTCCAATGACTAATGAAAAACTTTTTCAATGACTAATGAAAAACTTAATTTAGTAGTCTACTATACATTTCTTTCGCTGAAATACACAATTTTAAAATAATTATATAAATATTTATTATGCTGTATATATGATCTTTGTGCAAAAATAATATTTCAGTTTTTATATTTTCGAACCTCTATTAAAGCATCAGTATAAAATTTCATAAGAAATTGTTTTCTTATTTTCCCTGGGCACTCACAATAAAAATAATTTAAAAAAAGAAAAAAACAAAGTTTATTGGTGACTTATTCTTTTTAAATGGATTTTACAGAATTCTTGATCTTCTTGAGGTAATTAATTTGCATGTTCTGAAGGAAAGTAGTGTTAGCACAAGGCCAGGCTTTTTAGTCGTGTTTGTATGAAAGGGAATAGCACCTTTGCTTTTATAGAGTGCCTCAGTATTTATCACTTTAACCTCCAAATCATTTAGTAAAAAATGCCAGGATTAATAGAGGGAGATAACTCAGTTATGTCTTGTCGAGTTGCTAGATTGTCATGTTGTGTTCTTATATGATATTGTGTAATTTTAAAGTAAAACTGTGTTGTATCATGTTAAAAATAACACTGTAGACCCGATCACTAATCAATTCAGTTGTATTTTGTAGGTTATTATATTGCTGCATATATCAAATGTTATTTACAAATGTGTTTGTGCTCATATGCTGTGTAGATTTAAATTGTGTAGTATATATTATTATTAAGTAGCAAACGTTTACATAAGAGAGTCGGTTTGCAGGCCAACTATATTGGCATACAGCAAATTTTAAATGGTTTAATTTTTGTTACTTCCACATTGTTTTCCATAATGAACATTGTGTATAAAAGAACCTCCATTTATCATAATTTTCCTGACTTTATCCAAATTCATCTTGTGACAGAGTTATTTCCCTTATGTGAAACAAGTTGCATTTGCAACATTTTATTGTTTTTAATTATAAAACAATATTTTAAGAAAAGTGCAAAATAGTGTTGATACTAATAATATCTACATAGGGAAACAGGAATTGCTTAAAGATTTCTTGTTACAAATTAAGAAGCTTAACTTTACATTGGTTAATGTTTGTACTGAAGTGTATATTTGTTCGATAATTAACGTTTGCATATGCTTAATTGAAAAAGCTAATGTAACATTAAACAATAATTAATTAAACTAAAAGGTAAATACTATTTATTTAATTATCACAAAGCCTGTTTCCCTACGAGATTAGTTATTCCATGTGGTTTCTGTACACTTGCACATTGGAATATGTTGTACAATGTGTTCGCTATGCACATCATTGCATTTGGAGACTTGAGTCGGTAAAAGAATATAATTCAAATAGCCTGCTATTATTTTGTCCATAACTTGCAGTGACTAGTTAAAAATTAATGGATCAGTATGCTTGTAATGTTCTATAGGCAGAAAACAAATAATTTAAGTTTCCAAATTGCAAATTGTTGTATAAATGTTTGTATTATATATGCATTTGCCGTTTCAGGATTTATTCACTTTAAAGCATCTTTCAAAGCAGTATTTGATGAAGTGGAAAATGTTGTTTATTGTCTTGTTTCTGAGTAACGTTTACTCCAAATTAAATGATTGAACAAATTATTACTTTTTTAAGTGAAACAAAACAAAAAAAATCATCAAATTTGAAAGCTTGGAAAATATTGATATATTAAAATAACTGCCATGCATTCAGTTCTCTTTGGGTAATTAAATTTATATGAGAGTTACTTTGCTATAGAATTGATCATGAAGGTAGTTATATATCAGCAGTCATGCCTTGAGGTGTTCATTACTTTGAAGATTGCCTGTCAATATTCATTGTGTTATGTCATGCAATCATCAAAGTAAAGTACATTTCTTTCTGTTCTATTAATCAATATTAATGCCATGGCTGAACTTAAAG
Organism: Limnoperna fortunei; assembly: GCA_944474755.1. Lineage (NCBI taxonomy): Eukaryota > Metazoa > Mollusca > Bivalvia > Mytilida > Modiolidae > Limnoperna > Limnoperna fortunei. The sequence goes on along the minus strand of OX104124.1, from coordinate 33,692,773 downwards.
CCGTGTCAATAATTATTTGCCACCTGTTCTCCATGTTTTCTGAAATTTTAGACAGCTTTCCCACGAATTAAAACATAAAATTAATATCAGCGGAAAAAATTAAGAATATTGTTAACATTTGAATATGATAATACCTTATGATTTTATAATCACAGGATTTGGATGGTAATAAAGTATCTGCCGGAGGAAATGTTGCACCACCCACACACAATGCACTTCCTGCACAAAATGGAGCAACTCCAGGTTCAAAGCCAGCTCCAGTTGCACCCGATTCAAAACCTGCCCCAGCCCCAACTGATACCAAAAATATTACAACAAATGTGAAGGACACTAAAGCTTCTGATCCAAATAAAAAGACTGTTGAGGAAAATAAAGGGGGTGATGGAAAAACTGATATCAAACAACCTGTTGGATCTGATGCTAAAGGGGGTGAAGGAAAAATTGATAACAAACAACCTGCCGGATCTGATACTAAAGGGGTTGATTCTAAACCTGTTGCAGGCCCTGATAAAAAACCGCCTGCAGGACCTGACAGTAAAACTGATGATACTAAAAAACTACAAACTGGAGACACCAACAAACCCGTTGGTGAAAATAACAAACCTCAGGCTAATGATGCAAACAAGCAACCCGTAGCTGACGTTAAAAAGCCTGTAGCAGGAGACAGTGACAAACCCTCTACTGATCATAACAAACCCAATGCTGACTCTAACAAGCCCGTAGCTAAACCAGACACTAAACCTGAAGTCGGTCCTGTCTTGACTCAGAATAATAATGCTAATACTTAATAGCTTAGATTAACATCCAGTTCATCTTTTATTTTGTATGCATTTTATTGCATGACTGCTTATAAAAATTATTTGCTTATATTTATATATTTATATATATAAACAGAAAACATTTCTTCATTAATTAATATTAGCCTTTGCCATTGTAACAGTTGCTATGGTAATTGTCAGGGTAAAGGGAATGTTTGATGTGAAGCACTGACCTGTTACTATGGCTACTGCTTGCTTGCTGTGTTGGTGTGTGTTGATGCATTTTTGTTTTCTGTTTTTCCTAGGAGGCGAAAAAATGAGAATGACAGCGCAATGTGCTTTGGAAAGTGGACACCATATTTCACTCATCTCTGTGTGTTGAAGAAGGAAGTACTAATCCTTGGGATAACATTATTTTGTATATAGCATTCATTATATCCTATTTATATGTACATGGACCATAGATTATCTACTTTGACTCTGTCATGGATGTGCTCTGTTAGGTAAAAGAAACGGGCCACAAAATTATTTAAAGACAACTAAGTGCTAAAATCTGCTTAGTTCAAAGGTTATGGGTTTTTAACTAACACCAATAAAAATAAAAATTAATGTAACAGTACATTTACAAATAGTTAAGTACAACTTGGGTTCAAAGTAATGTGTTTTGGGGTAAATTTAATAATATTTAATGGCCGAAAATTTACTGTAACCTCGCTTTAAAGGGCAACATTATATCACGGTTAAGTTTTTTTTATTTTAAATTTGATTTATTCCTTTTGTTTATAAATTTTTCATATTATAAATATTATATTTACATATATATATATTAATTACACATTCCCCAGGTATCTGTGATATGTATATAGTATAGTTTTTTTTGTTTTTATATTTGTCCTCTCCACTTTCTCTAAATTGTCCGTCCAAATCTACCTAGTGATATCCTAGTAAATAGCAAATAGAATATAACATAGTCATAAAACGTCCACTTTTATTGTAGCTATGGGTTACTTGACATACCGTCCATTTTTTATTTTGACAAGTTTTACGATTCTATGTTGAGGAAAATTTTATTTTATTAATTTTTTTATGTTTTTCTGAAATTTTTGCTATAATAATATATGATCTTACAATAAATATTGGAAATAAATATAAAATTACCCTTTTAGAGTTGAAGCTATGAATTCGTCTCGTGTATGACTACCGGAAACTGTCTCTTGGTCTTTTGTGTTTACCCGTTATAATAGCTTGCACTAAAGCATGGAGATGAACTTCTTCGTTTAGCTAAATTATAGTTTTAAATGATAATAGAGAGCATTGTTAGCGTTATTAACTGAAAAACTTGCTCAATTTAACATAAATTATTAATACAAGATGCTGAATATTTGAATCAAATGTTAACATTTACAAACCATTCAACTTAAGCTTGAGGAAAATACAATTTACATGTCCAATTTCGACTTGAATGACCAAACAAATGATTTAAGCTTTCGACTGATCATGGGGATCTTCAGACAAAATGTTTAAATTTTGGGGGAACGTTTTTACGAAAATATTCAGCATAATAATTTGTCTGTTTTAACAACATTTTGATGCTTAAAAACAACATGCTACTTAATGCCTTGTTATGTATATGTAACAAAACCATTCATTCTTTAAAACTAGGACAATCTGTGATATATACTTTGACCTTTGTATTTACATACTTTGACCTTTGTATTTACATGTAATTTGCATATTGTGTAGTATAAGAAGGAGGATATATTCCAGAACTCTATGAGTTCACGATTTAATGAACTTAAACGCTGTAAAGCTAAAATTTATTTTATATTAATTGTTTTCTTAATAAATTAGGAAGTCATAGGGATGTCGTTTGTTTTAGATTAAAAAAAATCTGATAGTAAAGATCGGTTTTCATTCAATAATTAAAATTGCTTTACCTGTGAAATTTGGTTAAAATGTTTGAATATATCTTCCTATCGAAACTATCAAAATTATTATTTTACTTTGAAAAAAAAATCCAAAATAATTTGTTATGCATTCCAAATATTGTCAATTTTTTTTCGTTTTGTTCTGTATTCTGTTGTATACTTTGTATTGTCTGAAATTCTGGAAACGAATAAAATGGTATGCAAAATATGTGTTTAAAATTTCTGACCAGGCTTTCTCACAGCTTTTATTAAATTGGCAGATAATGGAGCCATGGAGTTCTGATACTTTGTATGGAGCTGGTATATTTTCATAGGAGAAGGTATGGAGCGGCGGTATGTTGTTGTTTTAATTGCAGTTTATAATGGTATCCATGAAGCTGTGCTTTTTATAACAATAGATGGCACTGCTATTAACTGTTTAAAGTTTATATGGAACATGTATTTCTGTATGAGCTGCGATTTTATTATACCCTCGCTCCAACCAAGTTGTGGTTAATGTTTTTTTCCGTCCCTCGATCACTCTTGTTTGTGACATATTTTTTCAGGTATGGTGTGCCCAATTGATTTGAAATTTGGGTATAGCTTAATTTCGGCGAGTTGCAATGCTTAGTGCATTTGCCCTTTAGTTAAAACAGCTTTTGATATTTATTCATGCGTGTCTTAATTAATGGAATTTCTCAAAGATGTTTCGTCCACTTGTGCATCTCACGGTGAAATATTTTTATACTTTGATTATTTTTTTTTCGTTGCATGGTGTAATGCATTTGTATGTTTTTCGCTCATCTGTTTCTTGGATTTACAATATATCTTTTTAAGGATTTTTTGTCACAGATTTCTTCCCAATTGTATCAAAAGGATTTAAAAGTTAAGTTTAGCATATTGTTGGTTGATTGTGTGACGTAGTAAATTTTTATTGCTCTCCATTCTCACAACTCGTGGTTTCTGCGTCAACACATGGTCACAGAAACCCTGAATGATGGTTATCTGAACATATTTTTCACGAATGTCATAACATTGTAAAAAAATATTCTCTTGGTGCAAAGAAAACTTGTCCTGTTGTTTTTTTCTCAGTTATATGTTCATCGTGTTCAGTATTTCCGGTTTCAGACGGAGGGATATGTACAAGTAAATTGCTTATAGTACTTACATTTTGAAATATATTAGTATTAGTATAGACGATATTCCAAAAGTTTTGTTTAGTTCAATTTTCTTTTTGGATCTGAAAACCGTAACATGAATAATGCCATACAGAGATTACATAGCCAATCGGCACTTGATAATTTCATTATGTTCCGTCTGCAATAAAGCTGCTGATATGTGAAAATTGTGATCTAAAGGACCAAGTCCATGTGAAAATTGTGATCTAAAGGACCAAGTCCATGTGAAAATCGTGATCTAAAGAACCAAGTCCATGTTTTATTGAGATGAAAGTGTTGGGATTTTTTATAATGTTAAAAATGTCCAATTTATCCTCTTTTTATATCCACATACTCTATATAGTTTCGTTTGGGAATTTCATCATGGACTCCTGAGCTCCTATCCAATAAAAGCTGGACGTCACGATGTACCTAAAAATTGCTTAAAGTATAGTTATCCCATTCATACAAACAAATATATATTTTTCCAATCATGATCTAAATTCCATGACGACACATATTTTCTATCCGTATATGACACCTTCCTGCGAAATAATTGTTAAAATTTCTGTTTCAATTTGCTAGTTTGTGCAACAGCTAAAAAAGGTAAAATTGCAATAAAATAAATCTGACATTACAACATGTCAACAAGACAGTTAAGATTCACCTAATTTATACTAGTAAAAAGAAGGCTCCATCCATCACATTATCGATACCAGCTGAGTTGTACAAAAAAAAATATTTTTTGGTTTGACTGAGTTTAACGCCACTTTCAGCAAGTTTTCAGCTATAAATGACTTTCAATCTTTATTGGAGGACGAAACCGGGTAAAAACTTCGATAGGAAAGTAACAATTAAAACTTGCTGCATACAGTGATCAATGGGCTCGGAGTTTATATAATTTGTCCAACGTCTGTAACTTGTGTATCTTAGGACAGCATTAAGTATGTTAATCCAATACAAAGAAAAAATATACAAACACTGCAGGGCATAACAGATTTACTTCGGTAAAGACGTGCTGACTTCAATTAGCAAGGGTTGCCTGATTTGTGTGCAAGGTCGGGGTTTCACGCACTTCGTATTTCGGCCTCCGCCTCGTATAAAAACTGGACCCCATGACAGAGTACTAATACGCTAAATGCCATGGCGTGAACATTATAAAATTTAAAAAATATATAATTAAACAAAAAAAACACGTAAACACAGAAAGGTTCTTTTAATAACGCCCGAGTTATTGACCGGAGATCGAGCACCTTTAAGTGTGGAATTGGAAAAGGTTATTTTACATTCACAATCGAATTGGTAGTAAAGTGTGTGTATTCAAATCTGACAAATCTAGACACTACCCACATACCGGTCAAAAGCATTTCCAAACCCGACCGGTGTGAAATTTCCAATATAAATTCCATGACATAAAGGTCCTTTAAGGGATCGGTCAACATTATTTGGGGAGTTGGGTCCGGAGCATTTTAAATTATCTTGTTTAAAAAAAAGACTATGTCCTATCTCCTTAAAATACAAAATAGTGCTGTCCTACATCAGATGTGTTATTAAAAGTGAGTGTCCTATCTGGTGAATATTTTTACCGTTACAATTCAGTATTTATGTTTGTTAAACAAATTGTTCAATTACACTATGTTGGTTGAGAATTAAAACGTCAAAAATATTTTTGTTTATGCTATAGTTATGGAAATAACTTGTCCTATATCAGTGCTGAAAATAATGAAACTTGGAGTCCTATACAAAGTACGTGTCCTATTGCATTTTGAACTGGTCCCAACACCCCAATAAATATTGACCGGTCCATAACAGTACCAGGAAATGCCTAGCAGACAACCTAACTTAATAATGATGGCTGGTTTGCTTACCAAAGGTCGCTGTTTTCAACTGGAACTGCCATCTCCCTCCCACTTACTGGTACGGAGTTTTTGTTAAATTTAGAATAAACTTTTTTTTCATTTAAAAAAGGGAGCCATAGCAACATCATTCTTTTAAAATGCTAGATGGCGCTGTCTTGTAAAAATGTCAGAAAAATGCATGAAAGAATTTGTTTCATTTTAATACAAGTCGTGAATATGTTTGAAACCTTATCATAAAAACATTCTTGCAATTTGACTGCAAATAAATCTTTTTACAAGTGTTTCCAATTTTAGAATAATACCACCTGCGTTCGGTTTCCTCTGCAAGCAATCATAGAAAAGCAGTATGAGAATGGTTCCTGTTTATAATACTAGGAACAAACAAAACTATTTCTCCGTGTAGGTATTTAGTCAACATATTTACCAATTAAACAAATCTGATAGAAAAATCGCACCTGCGCTCTATTTGCACCGCAAGGAATTACAGACAAGCGACATGAAAAAGACCATTGATATTGGACAAACTTATTATCTTCTATCTTATAATTACTTCTCGCGCTCAGTATTAAGTAAACATCTAACTTTTATGTTCAAAACCATGCAGTTCTCAAATCAATGTTGTTTTTCTTTTTCTTATTGTTTTTTTTTTCCTTGGTTTGGAGGGGGGAGGGGGTGGTGTATAAAAAAATATTTTCACCAAATTTCATGTTCATTGTTTACGAAAAATCAATAGGTCTCCATAACATAAAAAGAAAAAAACACTTAGCAAACGAACATAAGTAAAAATATCTTGAAATAATTTTATCAGTATGTACAAATCTGCGCCCAAGAAACATTGTGTTCCTACTTTGCAGAATCAACAACTGATATTGTTTATTCTTAACAAAAGTTGACATTTTCCGATGCTATCACCCCAAATACGTTCCTATCTTATTTTCTGCACTGTTAGATTATCTGTTCGAATCCATCCTTTATGAATATATTGCGACAATTGTTTAATTCCAGTCTTTAAGGACACGTAATCCACATTAAAAAAAGTCTTAATGACCTTGCAAATAAAATGTCGTAAAAGATGCCAAGGTTTACAGAATTTCTACGCCAGACGAGAGTTTCGTCTAATTAGGATTCATCGTTTCGTTTAATTTAGACTAATAGGTTCTTTCATACGTTTTCGGGAAAGACCGGTTGATCTTTCACGAGTGATAGAAATGTTATGTCTTTTCGCGAGTGGAGCGCAGCGGAATGAGCCAAAAGACATAAAAATTTCTATCACGAGTGAAAGTTCACACGTAGTTTCCCACAAACGTATGAAAGAACCTATTTCTTCCGTAAACCAACAACTTTCACATCGCTATAACATATAGACTCTCCATTGTTTTAGACTCCATTTTCTTCCGTAAATGGCCGATTTCTGGTACAGATGACCCAGTACAGATGAGCTCCCGCGCACTCATCTGTACTTGCTGCGTCATCCAATCAAAACGTCAGAAAAAGAACGTTGTTATGGAATCATAACAACGTACTTGTTTGACGTTCTTGTTTCCGGCGTTCTGAGTGGACATCAGAGACAATGGAGTCTAAAACAACGGAGAGTCTATAGGATATAGCGATATGAAAATTGTTGGTTTACGGAAGAAATAGGTACTTTCATGCGTTTTGGGGAAAGCCCGTGTGATCTTTCACTCGTGATAGAAATTTTTATGTCTTTTGGCTCGTGTATCTTTTTCTGCGCTCCACTCGCGAAAAGACATAAAATTTCTATCACTCGTGAAAGATCAAATGGTCTTTCCCAAAAACGTATGACAGAACCTATTAGTCTCTGACGTCCAATCAGAAAGCCGGAAACAAGAACGTCATAGAAGAATGTTGTTATGCTTCCATAACAACGTTCTTGTTTCTGGCGTTTGGATTGGATGACGCAGCAAGTATAGATGTGTGCGCGTGAGCTCATCTGTACTGGGTCATCTGTACCAGAAATTGGTCATTTACGGAAGAATCATCGTTTAGTGTAATTAAGACCCATCAGTGGCGCTCAAACCCAAAACATATTTAAAATCCAAATGGTTAGAGCTTTTATGCTCAAAATTCCATAAATTATCCACGTGATTGTTTTATGTCAGTAGTTGATGCCTTTTTGGAGGTTCAAATTTTAAACTTGGATGCATTTAACAAATTCTGAGGGATTAATTTTAGTAAGTTTGTATTACCTTATCTCGTAACACATTCTGTCCAGCAGTCAAGCACCAAATACCAGTTTAAATGGTTATTGGAGTTCCGAAAGGGATGAACTGCTCATCTTCTATACTCCAGTGGAGCACAATAATTAACTCATGGTCTATGTCATGATCACAATACTAAACATGCCAGGCGCAGCCAAGTTCAGTTTAGGAGGACCTTACTTTTAACATTAAATAAGTAGACAAAGTTGATCTAACGATCACTGATACCCCCGCTTAAATTTTGCCAAACTTTTTAAAAAATTGCTCACGTTTTTTTTGTCGACTGGTTCCCTTCACCACTGATGGAATTCTTCCAGTATCAATAGGCTTCTTAACCCCCTGATATGTCATAATATCCAGAAGTTTCCTTTAAATCAAATGCAACCTTTTTAAGTTGCCCAACTGCCCTCGCCATGTATCATTTTATGTATAATTTTGTTAAGGTCATGGAGTATTTTGTCGTAGTTTGCATACAGAAAAAATGTATATTGATATTTGGTAAAAGAAACATGCCAACCAAGCCGAAAAAGATCCATAAATTGATTTTTTTCTAGACGATTTAGCACGCATAGGACATGCAAATTTAATGGTGCATGTTAGTACAAGCTAATTTGCAGTCTTCTATAAACCGTAGTCTGTCTGCTGATATGGCATAGTTTGAATTCAGATTAAGTTTGTATTCATTAAATTTATACATAAAACAAAATTCCAGGTTTCAAAATAAAACAAAATTAATTAACTATTTACATAACAAACATTATAATTGGTTGTAACCTAGATTTTCAAGAGAACAGTCATTTTTTGGTTTTCACTTAATCCATCACATCCAGAACAGCAGTATCCCTGTCCTTAAACTACCTGCAATTAAAACAAAGCAAAGTCGAGAAACTCATAGTAATATACAAATTATGTGTTCATCAGAAATCTCATCCACACCCGTAGAGTAATTGTTAGCTTTCGGGGATACGAACATCTGCAATATCCTTTATTGGGGGTGAGGAGAAAACCAATCGAATTTATTCTCGCACGTTGTTTGAAATACAGATTATTTAAGGATTAACTACAAAAAATATTTTCTCCATCGAGGGATAACAAAATTTCCGTTTTGCACATTGTATAATCCGCGTCGCGGATTATATTAAATGTGCACAAAGGAAATTTTGTTATCCCTCGATGGAGAAAATATTTTTTGTAGTTAATACTTATAAATAAATTCAAACAATAGATTAAACTCAACAATTTTATTCTTGTAACTGGACATTTTTTAAAAAAGAGATCAACACAAAAACTGTTATTTTCCCGTGGAGTAATATATGACGTCAAATGGCGCGTGTCTCCATGACGATCAAATTTGTTTTCCATCCTCTGATAGAAAATATTTTCCAGCCAATCAAAAGTCAGTATTCTCGCCAAATTTATTTATATATAATTAAATTTACGCTATATGCACACCAATTTCTCTATATCAAAATTCTGACTCTTTAGTGCATAGATGTAATTCAAAATTATATATGATTGAAACATGTGAACATAAAATGCCAAAATCTATCGCAAACTGTATCAACTCTTAAACTATATCACCCGGGTGATAAAGAGTTCTCGGGTTTGTACCACTTGTGATATAGGTTCTGACAAGTAACATTCCGTAAATATTTAGTTCTAAATATAATATCTTTGAATATGTGATACATAACACGGTGTTCAATCAATATCGCATATCTTTGACATGCACCCTTTATTACACCGCTTATCGCACGTTCTTCTATCATTTCAAACCCACATTATAGCATACTTTTGCGTTTATTCGCTATATTATTGCATTTATTCGCAATAATTAATATTAATGATAATAATTTGCGCTTAATATTCGCAACTTGCGTTAAAACGCAATGCATTGCTATTATTCGCCATGATTGCGTTTATTAGTATGGACTTTAACCGCAATAAATTTTATGTGTTATGTTCTGTGTTGAATCGCAATAATGTTTGCGTTTACACGCAAGTGTTATTTTTACGTGCAATGAGTTTTGCATTCAATCGCAATTATTATATTATTATTGCGTTAAAACGCAATACAATTTTTATAAACAAAAAGTATCCCAAATAAGCTTCTTTTATATACTTACTTATACAGGAACCATACTGGGATGGTTCCCAGTGCTCGACCCACAGAGCAGCCCAGCGCGTCCCCGGGTGGCGGATAGGGGAGACCCTCTCGTTGGGGGGTTGTCAGGTCATAATACGGAAAGCCTGACTGCGGACCGTAGTGGGTAACGTGTTTGGATAGTGCCACGCTCGTTGCACGATAAAGACCCCTTTTGTAGATTTCGAAAAAGAGTAGGCTCATTGTAGCCGCTACAAAAGGCTAAATTTTCTGCCCCTATACCCAAAACGCCATACTTTTCCAGTGGCAGTCAAAATTGTATTCCCTGTGACCCATCCCACCCCCATTTTCCGTTGATTTATTGTTTGTTAACTTGTTCCCTTCCTGAATATAGCTGAAATACTGCTCGCTGTACGTTAAGCAGACATCCAATCCAATCAATATACTTACTTATAACATCTTCAAACATCAGAATCTATTCCGAGTTCTCTTTTGATGTACAAGGACAAATCTTTCAGTCTAGCATTAATTTCCATCAATTTTACATCTAAAGAAAATATATATAGTTAGTTTCACTCTTTGAAATATCTAGCAATGTGTGACCAATGTTTTGTTAGCTTTGAACTCGACCATCACGTTCGTTGGCACGCTTAAAAACATTTTGTAGTTTTTTTAGCATACAAGATTATGCGGAAAGAAGAGCCCTGCATCAGTCAAGGTACTGTACCAATAATTCACAACAAAGCATGCAACATAATCAACAACAAACAAAGGAGATGTCAAACAATGATTTTAAACAAAGCATATTTGTTGTCATACCACACGGACACCGAGTCCAGCAGTCTTTGCTCCGCCTCATATAGAATATTATGTTCAATATGATTTTCGCAAATTACTATCTTAATACTATTTATACTCTTTCCTTTGTACAGTAATGCCATAACTCTTTTAACTCACTCGTTTGTCCGATTCTTCTTAACTCGGTTTACCCATTCGTTTTTGCATTTCTGTCTTACTCACCCGTTTGTACATTTGAGTCTTACTTACTCGTTTGTACATTTCTGTCTACTCACTCGTTTGTACATTTCTGTCTTCTTCATTTTTCTATTTCTGTCTTGCTCACTAGTTTGTTCATTTCTGTTTTACTTTTTTGTACATTTCTGTCTTATTCACTCGTGTGTTTCATTTCTGTCTTACTCATTCATTTATACATATCTGTCTTAAAAGTAATTCGTGTGTTCATTTCTGTCTTGTTCACTCGTTTGTACATTGTTGTCTTACTCATTCGTTTGTACATTTCTGTCTTAATCCTATTTACTCATTCGTTTGTACATTTCTGTCTTAACCCTATTTACTCATTCGTTTGTACATTTCTGTCTTAATCCTATTTACTCATTCGTTTGTACATTTCTGTCTTAACCCAATTTACTCATTCGTTTGAACATTTCTATCTTAATCCTATTTACTCATTCGTTTGTACATTTCTGTCTTAACCCTATTTACTCATTCGTTTGAACATTTCTGTCTTAATCCTATTTACTCATTCGTTTGTACATTTCTGTCTTAACCCTATTTACTCATTCGTTTGAACATTTCTGTCTTAACCCTACTTATTCACTTGTTTGTAGATTTCTGTCTTAACCCTACTTATTCACTTGTTTGTAGATTTCTGTCTTAACCCTACTTATTCACTTGTTTGTAGATTTCTGTCTTAACCCTACTTATTCACTTGTTTGTAGATTTCTGTCTTACTCTTCTGTTTGTACATTGTTGTCTTACTCACTCGATTACATTTCTGTCTTCCTCGTTTGTTCATGTCTTTCCTACTCACTCATTTATAAAATTTCTGTCTTATTGACTCCTTTTTATATTTCTCTCTTACTTACTCATTTGAACATTTCTGTCCTAATCCTTTTTACTCACTTATTTGATAGGTCAAGTGCAACCAACCTATTTTGCAATTAAATGTGCCGTTCCCTTATTATGAAACAATTTAAATTTGAATTTATTAGTTTGTTGTAGTATTACTCACCGACATGCCTTCCTACATTTCTGATTTCTTGAATTCGCTCGCTCTCCTCCGAACGCGGCATTTAGACGACGTAATTTGGCTTCTTGTGCCATGACTGTAGGACAGAAGAAGTCCATCTGGACTGACAACTGATTGATCACGTCTTGTTTGTTGTATAACTGTTTATAAATATCTTCGACTTTCTTTACCAAATCTGGCATTCTTTTAGTTAGATTTTTAGCGAGACGGCTCTTGATCTCTGAATGACATGCAAATATAATAGATAAGTTCATTTTTAATACGTCTTGAAAGCTATTATTTCACAAAAAATAACAGATATTTATCCGGAAATGAGAATCACTTTGTTTCTACAGTGTTTCCATTATTCTCGGTGGCCGATTGGTTAAGATAGTATGTCTACTAATGATCAAGTGGTCTGTCAACATTGAGGTTGCGGGTTCGAATCTTACTGAGGGCAGGCCGTGTACTTGACTCCAATCTGAATTGCCAGATTTCCTACCGAAGTTCAGGGGTTTTCTCCGCGTACTCCGGCTTCCTCCCCCAATAAAAACTGGACGCCATGATATGAAAATTTGGCTAGGAGGACGAAATTCGTCAAGGGGTCTGGGGCCTCTCTATGTAATTTATTGTTTATTTAAAAACAAAAAAGATCAACTAAAAACTTTTGTTAGGACACAATAAATAATTACAATAGTTATATAATAAATTTATTTTCTGCTATTTTAAACACACTCTCGCTCGCTCTTTCTTTTCTCTCTCTTTCCTCCTTTTTCGCTCACTCTCTCTTTCATTTCTCCTTTTTAAGAAGAAGGGGGGGACTAACTTCCTCTCCGCCCCTCTCTGGATCCGCCGCTGCTATCCACACTTTAGTTCCTCTCTATGTAGTTTATTGTCAGTTTAAAAACATAACTTAACATAAAATAGATGCACCATACCCTCTATTTCATCAGACGCCATTTCTTTTTGCCATTTCAATTGTGTTGAGAGACCCTGGTCAATTCTTAGATCTGAAATAGATGCACAATCTAAGGTCAGTATTATTTTGTAAATGAATAACATACACTGTCAGAGTTTTACGGACCGCATAGAAACGGGAAAAAATAGGCAGTCCGTTTTTATTGAGGGTGGTATGTTTACGCGCGGAAAACAATATATGCCACTGATCTATAAGTGTATTATAGAGGTATAAAGTCTACAGCACTGGGACGAGGGGTGGGGATAGGGAGAAGGGGCGATCTGAGAAAATCCAGTTTCTATCAATATTTTCAAACAATATGGTTTTCATCCTGCAATTCCATCTTATATTTGTTTAATGTATACGAATTACTAGCTTTGAACACCAATGTATTTCCGTTGTGAGTGTAAGACTATTTGTAAACAACAAGAGTTAAAAAACTATTTTGTCTGCAGTTTGTTTAATCATGCAATTAAATGTGATTATACTTTTAAAATATTTGTTTCTAAATTAACATTTTAGTGCCTTTGAAGGACTTCAATGAAATTTAAATGCGTGTGTGGCATTTTACACGCTTATTCGTTTGATAGATTAATTGGTTTGAAAGTTGTTTAACGCCACTTTCAGCAATTTTTCAGCTTTATATCATAGCGTCCAGTTTTTATTGCAGGAAAAGGCCGACGTACGAGGAGAAAACCCCCGACCTTCGGTAGGAAAACTGGGGTCGAACGCACCCTGCCAGCAGTTTTTTGCAGGAGGAGGCCGGCGTACGCAGAGAAAACCCCAGACCTTCGATAGGAAAACTGTAGTCGAACGCACCCTGCCAGCAAAGAGACTTGAACCCGCAATCTCAGTTGACCACGTGATCAATAGTAGAAGAACTACCTTAACCTCTCTGCCCCCAAAGGCCCCCGTTTAATAGAATGCCCATTGCATAATAAATACAGTTCCAGTCTCTTAAATGGTGTATGTGTACTTGAATTTTTCTAATTTTAGAAAACAGTCATAGTTTAACTGGCGAATATTTTGGTTCAGGTTTTTTAGCGCTCGGGGAAGTTCTATACATGTTACAAACCTTTGTATAAGTTTCGATACACCAAGTGTTCCGTGTTGATAGCAAAGAGCAGGAAAGGAATAACTATGATGAAAGCGAACTCCACTAAGCTAATGTCGATCGTCTGCTTTCAAGATAACAAAGAAAGAAAAACAGAAAATTATAAAACTAAAGTAAGTAAACTTAATATACTTAAGAAAAAAAAATCACAGAGAATGAAGAAAACAGTCTGGTCAATTTTTTACTTTAAAACGTCGCGCTATAGAAAACAAAAAAAAAGTGAAATAAACTTACGTACAAAGAGTTGATGTATATATCAAATAAATAAGTAAATAAAATGTGCAAAAAGCTAGTCTTAATAACATATTTAATAAAAAGATATATAGCGTATTCAATACTGTAGTAGTCTACGTACCTTGATAGGAAATAAATCTAGAATTTCTAACGTCATCTGAAAACCCGAGTTCACGGAATGTGAAAACAAACGGCCAATAACTCCAGACGAACTCCTTAAATACTCCATGTCTTGCTTCAACGACTCTATCATACATCCTGACAAGTACGAAAATAATTTCTCATTTTCATCCATTTAATTAAGTAGTGACATCGCATAGTCTTCAATCATGGTGTTTACTTCTTTTCGGTAATCTTTTCAGTAGCGTTACTATAGCTGTAACCTTCAGTAACTATACAACGTCACCATTTGTGACGTTAAATACAGGACGGGGCATGAATATAGTTGTAGTTTGTCTGCTTACCCATAAAACAAAAGAACGGTTCTTAATAGAACTTAAAAAATTAAACTGTGGTATTTTTATATTCTTTTTTTCCAATGGCTTCGATTTAAATAGATCTTGTAAATGAGATCTTGTAATTGATGTTGTTAAGATTGGCGTGTTACTCCAAATTCTCGTCATTTTACAGTTGAAATTTTGCGTTAATTGAGAAATTATTTATTGCTGCAAATTATTAATTAATTTATTAATAAAATATGGCAAATATTTCCAATTGGCATAAAAACATCGTCCAAATAATATTTTAGTAAGTTTTGTTTCAACTGGTTAGCCGCCCGGTTTTTGAAAAGAAGCTCATTAAATGTTTTTCCCTTTGGGTCCTGTGTTACATGAAGTCATGCCGTGGCGGCCATTTTGAATTTTGATTGGCATGAAAAACATAAACTTTATAGACGACCATCAGCTGAATACTGGTGAAATGTTTTGTTTCAACTGGTTAAACTGTTTCAGAAAAGAATGGCCCTGTGGTTGCAGAGAAATGGCAAATTATCTGTAAAAAAAGGTTCATATATGAACATAACTTCATTATTTATACGAGCGAACCTGGACATGTCGAGAAATAACAGTCCGAAAAACAAAGTTTTCGTATTATTTAAGTCATTATTGTATAAATCACGCTGTCGTGTGTTGAATGTATTCGGCTTACAAACTTAGCTTTCCTTTTCTTAAACTTTTACAACTCATAAAACAATTACATCGTATGTAAAAGACAGATAGAGAATTTATTGCCCCGTGGCGTAACGAACACTTATAGTCTTGCTACAGATAAGCCTTATGTGTGTTAGTAGTAATTAAGAATGATGACCACAGCGGGATAACTTTCAATAAAAAACTTTGGGTTATTTCTCATCATGGAAACGTTATTATGTTTAAGTGCTTCCATTAATGGTGTCGCCATGTCCGCCTTTTTTGATAAATTTAATAGGAATGGACCTTTTCTATTTACAGTTTACGGGTCGGTCTTTTTTAATTAATTTAATAGCCCCAGACCTATAATTGTACAGTTTACCGATCCGACATTCCAAGTTACGTTTTAAACAGACACATTTACTATTGGTCCGCATTTTTCTGATCCGGCCGGATACGTAAATTTGGGGACATAATTATATGACACCAAAAACTTTTTTTTAAATTTCGAACATTTTTTTGCAACTGTGACCTTGAAATTTGACGGATTTCCCCAAAATCGAGAGACTTCTGATCCACCTAAAGTTTCATGGAAATAAAATTCAAACTTTTGAGTTAATTGTCAGGAAACAATTTTTTTTTACAAATTTCTAACGTTCTTGGCAACTCTGACCTTGAAATTTGACAGATCACCCCCCCCCCCCCCCCCCCAAAAAAAAAAGCAAAGGGCTCCTTACCAACATGATGTGTAACAATATCCTGTAGTTTCATTTAAATCGGATAGCAAGCTTTTTCAATTATCATCCGGAAACCAACATTTGGACGGACGACATGATGACCACTATATACCCTCGATTTTGTTAATGACGTCAACAATAGGTTTTCAGAAATTTACGTTTTCGTTCCTATAAGCAATTGTTCAACACTTCAGCAAAGTCTTTAATTTTGTTGTTTTAAGGGGAACACCTCCAATAAGGAGTTGTCCAACACACATACACCAATAATCATTTTTGCAGATCTTGATAAAATGAATAATTACAAACAATTTCCTCCTGCTCTTAGGGATTTGAAGATAGAGGAAAAATGACAAAAAAACGACAATTTAGGGTCAATAACTCCTACAAGGCATTGCCACTTAACTCCATGGAGTCTTGAGGTGCTTTTTGGAAGGGGATCACTTCAGATTTCCTATATGTTATACTTTTTGAACTATAAGCAAAAAAGTACATATTGACCCCACCTCCAGTTCTATTTTAAGCCTGGCAGCCATATTGGTTGCTCAGCTTTCATGATTTGTGCAATTTTGGTACAGGACAACCTAAAGATAATGTGTGAAATGTTTTAAAGTAGTCTTTTCATGGGTTTTAGAGGAGGATGTTCAAATATGAATTAAAACAGTTCAACTGTTGATCAAACAATCTTTAGTCATTTTCGTAGCTCTAATAGAGCTGAACAATTTAACAGTGCTAACTTTTTCTCTAGTTCTAACAATTTTCAAGATTTTGAGGAAAAAATGGCAAAAATAAAAAAGATTAAGGTAATAATTCCGAAATGCACAATTTTGACTTAATGGACAGTTATGTAGAACTTTGATGCTGGTAAAGGAATTTCTCTTGGTTTTCCTGTATCTGTTTTACTACAATAAGTCAAAAACTGTATATTAACCACTGTTCTATTTTGAGCCACAGCGGATACTTTATTGATGATATAAAAGTTTTTAGCAATCACTTGAGTGGTTTTGGAGATACTGACAATGGACGATGATGGACGGCAACTGATAGCAAAAACTCACCCGACACTAGGTCAGATATACCTACCAAAGAAAGACAACTCTTCTTAATTTATAAATTTTTAAAATGGGGGAGATAATTGTTTTCAATTGTACAAACAGGCATGAAAAATACAGAAACCCAAACACTTTCAAAGTTTATTTTACACACACCATTCTAACAACTTGGCCATACAAATGGTAGCCCGTGTCAGTTAAACACACACATCCATAATGCATAGCTAGTTTTATTTTGTTGAAAAAAACACTATTGATAAATCGCCATTGTAATGTTCTCCTACTAGCTGCCATTGCAGATCATTGTCACAATATAAAGTTCATGGATTCATGTAACTGAGATACAACCACAGTTGACTAATTCATTCTGAATTTAACAATGTTAATTAGTAAAAAAAAAAACAAAAAAAGTCTAGATTTGGTAATTTTTGTTACAAAAATTGGACCTATCACATATCACAGATCATTATTATACACACACAAAATTATAGCACTTATAATTGGGGTGCTCATAAATATGTAATAAAATGTAGCACTTTTGATAATATGGCAACTTAAGGACACTTTGGTAAATATATAATAATTAATTTGCACCAAATTTCACATAGCACTATTTAACAAATCTGGAACATTCTTAACAAGAGGTCTATGTTTGGAACTTATGCGAAAAAAGTACTGCTTGTAACTTTTAAAGATTATTTCCATATATTAATTATTTATGTGGTTTACTTTGAAACGGAGGTAGAGCTAATGCCCAAAATATGTACATGTGCATTATCCTGAGATGTAACAAAACAACATTTCAAATACTTCACTTTCTTAGAAATATATGTAAATTTTTTTCTACATTAAGAAAATTCCAAAATAGCTGTTGTGATCTCCCAATAATAACTCAACTAGGATGTCTGTTTTTCCGTCCATGACAGAAACTTACATAAAATCTTTCTTTACTGATTTATCAACAATATTATTGATCACTGAAATTAACATGAAATCTATTGCTCCAAATATAGTATATAGAAAATAAATAAATGTGTATACTGGTTTAACAATAGTTTTCAAGAGCTTTTTTTACCCTTGATTTAGACCTTAAATTCAATAAATTATTCCTTCAAAAATGTAGTCCTTATATAAATTTGTGAATAAAATTATATAAAAAGTTCCTAAACAAAGTAATTTCATTTTTTCATTTGACGCTTCAATTCCTCTGCAACTGCTGCTAGGAAATCCAGGGTGTACAGATACTGGTTTGGTTTTACACTGAAATAGACAGAACAAAGCTTTACACAAGAAACAAACCCAACAAATTTACAAATTAAATTTCATATTTCAATATATTTTACATTTGCTTCCTGAAAATTAACTTTTTGTCTGTGGTTTGCGATAAAAATTGCTTCATTTGTTTAAAAGCTGTTCCATAAAACACAATGACCACACCCACCCCCACCCCCACCCCCCCATCAAATTGCAGATCAGTCAATCATAGGGCTAATAACTAATGGTAAAATTGTATCAGTGTCCATCTTGTACATTTTCTATCACTGGGTAGTTGAACAGCTAAAAGCAGCTGCATTCTGGATAATATTAAACATAACCAGTATTTTGAATTTTCAATTTTGTAAGGTACAATCATCAGATTTTTGACATCGACAGTAATCACAAAACTGAATGTGTCTACACATAACTTTTTGCGTAATACAACAGTATTTGAAGGGCAGTAACTCTGCAGAATGGACCTCTATACTTACTTCTTTAAGCCATATATACATCCAGCTAAATCTTTTGTCATTTTCCCAGAATCCACTGTGTCAACACAGGCCTTTTCTAAAGTTGTAGCAAATCTGAAATTTAAGACATTAACGTTTGCTTGGTGTGTTACAGAACTTGCAGCTATATTATGTCATCAAGGATTAATTGTTTATGGAATTTTCTTTTTCATTTGTAAATCTAATTTCTAGAGAAAAACAAGATATTTGATGACAACATATTGTATGAGATAGATCTTTTCAGGAAACAGGTGCAATCGTTAATTGGTTATATAAAGGAATTTATATATGAACGATTCTTATTTTATTATTTAATAAAAATTATTGTAAGCATCGGTTAGCTTTTGTATATGATCATTTGGGCTTTTAACACCACTTTCATCAATTTTTCTACTAGATCATGGTGCCCAGGTTGTTTCAGGGAAGGAATACACAGAAAAAAACCCACACCTTGGGAAGAAAACTGGAAATCCTTGTCAATTAAGATTCAAGTCGAGCACACCCTTTCCACAGTAAAACTTATAATCATAACCTCAGTGTTGACAGCTACATGGTGAATAGTAAAAAACTAACTGCCTTAACCAAGGGGACACCGAAACCTCCCATAGGGTAGATTATTGTGAACTACAATCTTGTTTGAGGTAGTATCTGATATAAACAACTTTTGAAACTGTTAACATTGACTCAAAGTAAAACAATATATTTTTATTTGGTATCAATAATTGCCAAAACATTGATTTAATAAAAACAAAAATTAAACAGTTACTTCATTAATGGTTGGTTACCTCATGAATGAATGAATAAAAAAACAAACAAAATACACCATTGATATCTTGTGACCAAAATATTCTTAAATCAACATTAACGTAAAAGAAAAGAAGCGAGTCAATGAACTGTTCAAAATCAACCCAGATATATCAAAAAGTAGTCCAGAAATTTTGGTTTACAATTATTGTTGAAGACAGTTAAGTTTACCTCTGCAGTTCAGCATTGCCATCCAATTTTCCTCTATGCTCCAGACCTCTAGTCCAAGCATAAATACTGGCTACTGGGTTAGTACTGGTTGGATTGCCCTTCTGATGCTCTCTATAATGGCGAGTAACAGTTCCATGGGCAGCCTCGGACTCGATCGTCTTTCCATCAGGACACACCAGTACACTGGTCATCAAACCCAATGAACCATAACCTAAAGTTTGAGAGGATTTTGTCAACATTCTACAGAAGTGAACTTCATATAAAAGATCCTTTACCTTGTTTCATCCATTAAAAAAAAAACAAAATTGTGTTTGTTTGGTGTTTAAAGCCACTTCAGCCATTTTTCAGCTAAAGCATGGCATCTAGTTTTTATTGGGGGAGGAAGCCCGAGTACCAGGAGAAAACCCAAGACCGTTGTTAGGAAAACTGGCAATCCTCGTTAATTAATACTGGAGTCAAGTGTACCCTGCCAGCAGTGAGACTCAAACCTGCAATGTCAGTGTTGACAGACCATGTGATCAACATGATCAATAGTAGATAACTAACCTTAATCATTCGGCAATCAAGGTCCATATCACAACTGCAATGATTAATACATTTCTTGCCATCATTTATACAGAATATTACTTGGGTATATAACATACAACCAAGATCAGAACAGTTCATAATCATCTCGTATCATTCCCGTCTTGAAATGAAAATGTATTCATCATATCCTGCTATTTATCTCTGCCATCAAAGGTTTACAACAACCTCTCCTATTATCTACACTTTCTCCTTTTATCTTCAGCAAGAAGAAGATGAAAAGATTATAAACCTTTAAATTGTCTGTCAAGATGCCTGGTCTTACAAGTGAACATTTTTCCAAGACAAACTAGCTACTAGTACATTGTGTGGATGCTACACCAGGACTGCACACTGTTTAAACCATATTTAAACACGCTTTACTCAAATCATGCATGTAGTTTTAATGTAACATCAACAAAAGATGAATAAAATCCCGTTTTGTATTATTACCTGCTAAGGATTATAATTAAGTCTTTTGGCTGTCATAATGAAATTTTTTTTTGGAATTTCAATGCAACAGACTCAAATGACTTATGAAAGTTTGAAAATTCATACTGTACAGTGAAAATGTTAATTAGTTACAAATATTTGGTTTTAAATGGAAAAAACTACAAATACTTGCTAAAATTTATTTTTTTTTTCTTCAAATTTTAAGGTTTTAGTTTAGATGACAAGTTAACCAGTATATTTGCAAGATTATATGGATTTGTTATTTTCATGCTATATCTATCATAATACATGTACATCACTACTACAAGAGTTTTTTTTATAAAAAAAACATCCCAAAATTATGGCAAAAGCAAGAAAAAGTTTTTTAAAATGCATCAAAATTTATATCCTCAGTCTGCACCGTTAGCCACTAGTCCGATGCCCCAGACTAGTAAAATTTAGCTTGGACTGGTGAAAATAAGCCAAATTTTTATATAGACATATAATCAAAAACCTACAAAAATTGCTGTCGGACTAGTAGTTGAATAAGTTTTTGGTGCAGACTGTATCCTATGTCTAATAATGTACTACATGTAGTATGTCTATATGTATACACAAACTACGGAAATGGATATTCTGTTATTGGAAACAAAGATCAGAATAACTTCATAATCATCTGGTTTCATCCCCGTCTTGAAATGGAAGTGTATTCATCATATTCTTTGTCATATATTGCTACAGGATTAACAAAATAAAACATGAACCAGCACTAAGTCATGCTAATTGCTAAGTATTCCCCCACTCGACCATTTTTCTGCTAGGAAAACAGGAAGTAGATAACCGACCTTGAAAGGGGAGGCAGGGTACAACTTGCGATGCTAAAGCTGAGAAACAAATTTAAAATAAATCCTTTTAGTAGAAGCTGAGAAATCCGTTACAAAAAATTTTCCCATTTTGAGCCTTGAAACAGTTAAGTCGGCTCGGGAAACAGGAAGTAGATAACTGACTGACCTGGAAAGGGGAGGCAGGGTACAACTCATCATGCTAAAGCTGTGCACTAAATTTGAAATCAATCTCTTTAGAAGAAGCCGAAAAATCTGTTACAAAAGTTTGCAACTGACAGACAGACGGACGAATGGGATACATTTGTATACATTTTAAAGTACAGAGCTCAGGAGTTTCCATCTTTTTTTTTCAGTCTAAAGTGGGCAGTTCACCTATGTCCTTTTCTTGTGACTTCTTTTGTTGTTTACTTGCCCGTTTTTTACTGAATTATTATTGCAATATCTTCACAAAAGTAAACGAATGAAACTGCAGTCCCATTTCAAAAAATGGGTGGGGTACTCAAGGTAGAAGCTACCTCCTTCCCCTTGCCACTCCAATTATGGAAATATCAAAATTAAATGGAGCTGTAGTGTATGTATTTGTTAACAAAACAAAGATCAGAATAACTTCATAATCATCTGGTATCATCCCCGTCTTGAAATGGAAGTGTATTCATCATTTCCCTTGTCACATATTGCTACAGGATTAACAAAATAAGAATACCAGCAACTGCTGACCACATATCTGAAATCACCAATGAGTTAAAACAAAATTACCATTGGAGCAAAACACCTGACCGCTCATCTTAAACAATCAATGAGTTTAAATAAGAATCAGAGTAACACCTGACTGCGTAATCTCTGCCTGAAACTGTCAGGCCTAAATGTGTTTGACTTATTCATATTTGCCTGATGCTAATGCATTTTTATATTATACTTGATGTTATTGTATTAGACAATCTAAAAACTGGCCCGACAGAATGGAAGCAAAATGTTTCCTGCAAGGTCCTGTACTGTTGCGAGGCCCATTTAAGGAGACTCAACAATTTATTTTTTGGACATTTCTTCAACAGTCAACCAGGTAAACAAAGGAAAAAAAGTTTTTTATATATATTGAATTATTATTGCAAATGTCTTCACCATAGTAAAATAATGAAACTATTTCTATTTCAAAGGATGTGTGGGGTACTCAAGGTAGAAGTTACCTCCTTCCCCTTGCCACTCCAATTATGGAAATATCAAAATTAAATGGAGCTGTAGTGTATGTATTTGTTAACAAAACCAAGATCAGAATAACTTCATAATCATCTCCTATCATCCCCGTCTTGAAATGGAAGTGTATTCATCATTTCCTTTGTCACATATTGCTACAGGATTAACAAAATAAGAATTGGAGCAACTGCTGACCACATATCTGAAATCACCAATGAGTTAAAACAAAATTACCATTGGACCAACACCTGACCGCTCATCTTAAACAATCAATGAGTTAAAATAAAATTGGAGCGACACCTGACAGCGCAATCTCTGCCTGAAACTGTCAGGCCTAAATGTGTTTGACTGAATCATATTTGCCTGATGCTAATGCATTTTTATATTATACTTGATGTTATTGTATTAGACAATCTTTTGCATGCAAGGTCCTGTACTGTTGCGAGGCCCATTTAAGGAGACTCAACAATTTATTTTTTGGACATTTCTTTAACAGTCAACCAGGTAAACAAAGGAAAAAAAATGCCTGTTTTTTATATTGAATTATTATTGCAAATGTCTTCACCATAGTAAACTAAAGAAACTAGTTCTATTTCAAAGGATGTGTGGGCTATAATCAAGGTAGAAGTTACCACCTCCCCCTTGTCAAGGATGGACTCGGTTCTCAAGGTAGAAGTTACCTCCCCCCCCCCCCCTTTGCCAAGGATGGGTGGGGAACTCAACTTAGAAGTTACCCCACCCCTTTTGCAAAGAATGGGTGGGGTACTCGAGGTAGAAGTAACCCCCCTTGCCCTTACCATTGTGGACTGGTGGATAAAGCACAATACAATAGAGCTCTAGTTTATTAATTTGTTTAGAAAACAAAGATCAGAATAACTTCATAATCATCTGGTATCATCCCCGTCTTGAAATGGAAGTGTATTCATCATATCTTTCTCATATTTATTGCTACAGGATTAACAAAATAAGAATTGGAGCAACTGCTGACCCCATAACTTAAATAACCAACAAAATTTAAAAAATTAAGAATGGGAGCAACAGCTGACCACAGATCTTAACCTGTTTTTTTACATTTCTCTTTAAAAGTCAACCAGTTAAACAAAATAAAAACTAGAGTAACAACACCTGTGAGCAATGCTCACCATTGATACCCCCCGCTTCACAATTACTTTGAAAATTCAGGTGTTCTTAATTATGAAATTGAAACTTTATCTAGTTAAACATGAAGGCGAAATTGCAGATAATACATGTTACCCTCCCCAATCCCCCAAAGAATGGCATCCCCTATGTCAATGACAAATTCCATGTTTTTCTATGGCAAACCTCCAATAATATTCTGATCAAAATGTTTAATATCCAATGCACAACGGCAATATGTGACCAAGATTCTGTATAAGTTTCAACAAATTCCATTCAGTGGTGTAGGAGGAATTGCAAATAAAAGATGGGTATCCCATTATGTCCATTACAAACTCCATGCTTTTCTATGGGAAACCCCAAATATCATTCCGATCAAAATGTTAAATATCTCCTGCACAATGACACTATGTGACATGGATTCTGTGTAAGTTTCCATTCAGTGGTGTAGGAATGAGTTGCACATAAGAGATGGGTATCCCTTATGTCCATGACAAAGTCCATGTTTTTCTATGGGGAAACCCCAAATATCATTCCAATCGAAATGTTATATATCTAGTGCACAATGGCAATATGTGACAATATTCTGTGTAAGTTTCATCAAATTCCATTTAGTGGTGTAGGAGGAGTCGCACATAAGAAATGGGTATCCCCTTATGTCAATGACAGTCCATGTTGTTCTATGGGAAACCCCAAATATCATTCCGAACAAAATAATAAATATCTCCTGCACAATGGCACTATGTAACAAGGATTCTGTGCAAGTTTCAACAAATTCCTTTCAGTGGTGTAGGAGGAGTTGCACATAAGACATGAAGACCCCCTTAGGTCAATGACAATGTCCATGTTTTTCTATGGGAAACCCCAAATATCGATCAGATCAAAATGTTAAATATCTCCTGCACAATGGCACTATGTGACAAGGATTCTGTGTAAGTTTCATTAAATTCCATTCAGTGGTGTAAGAGGAGTTGCACATAAGAGATGAGGGCCCCTTAGGTCTATGACAATGTCCATGTTTTTCTATGGGAAACCCCAAATATTGATCCGATCAAAATGTTTAATATCTCCTGCACAATGGCACTATGTGACAAGGATTCTGTGAAAGTTTCATTAAATTCCATTCAGTGGTGTAGGAGGAGTTGCACATAAGACATGAGGACCCCCTTAGGTCAATGACAATGTCCATGTTTTTCTATGGGAAACCCCAAATATCGATCCGATCAAAATGTTAAATATCTCCTGCACAATGGCACTATGTGACAAGGATTCTGTGTAAGTTTTATTAAATTCCATTCAGTGGTGTAGGAGGAGTTGCACATAAGAGATGAGGGCCCCCTTAGGTCTATGACAATGTCCATGTTATTCTATGGGAAACCCCAAATATTGATCCGATCAAAATGTTTAATATCTCCTGCACAATGGCACTATGTGACAAGGATTCTGTGAAAGTTTCATTAAATTCCATTCAGTGGTGTAGGAGGAGTTGCACATAAGAGATAGGGACCCCCTTAGGTCAATGACAAAGTCCATGTTTTTCTATGGGAAACCCCAATATCGATCCGATCAAAATGTGAAATATCTCCTGCACAATGGCACTATGAGACAAAGATTCTGTGTAAGTTTCATCAAATTCCTTTCAGTGGTGTAGGAGGAGTTGCAAATAATAGAAAGTGTAACGGACGGACGGACGGAAGGACGGACACCATGAACACTATATACCCCCCCGCTTTTCAAGCGGGGGGTATAATAAAATGCATGACGGATGGACCCCAATTTTTGAAACCAGCACCACAGGTATTTATTTATTTGGCCAATATGCATAAATTTGTATAAAGTTTAAAGTACAGAGCTGGGGAGATTTTTCTCCTCAAAAGGAGTTTTTTTTCTCCAGTCGTCAGTGAGCAGTTCAAACTAGATCCATTCTCCTGTAATCTCTTCTGCTCTATAAAATAGTTTTATTTAATACTTACAGGTTTTTTATTGAATTACTTTTTAAGTATCTTCACAAAAGTAAACTTAATGAAACTTGTTCCATTTTAAAGAATGGGTGGGGTGCTCAAGGTTAAAGGAACCCCCTCCTCAGTCAGGGATGGGTGGGGTACTCAAAGTATTAGTAACCCCCCTGTCAAGGATAGTTGTGGTTCTCAAGGTAGAAGTTATCCCCTCCCCCTTGTGTATTTATTGTTTACAAAACAAAGATCAGAATAACTTCATAATCATCTGGTATCATCCCCGTCTTGAAATGGAAGTGTATTCATCATATCCTTGGTCATATTTTTTGCAGAGCAAAGCAAACAATTGCAGAAATTGTAGCAACTGCCAACTCAGCACTTCGATTAATCAGATGCTTGTTTTTCTTTACCCAATAGTTAAGTACTTGTCGTCAACTTACAATGACTGTCTTCATTAACATGAAATATGGACATAATACAGTATCCTTTCTTATTTTAATATCTGCATATTTCACCTGTACTTGTAATAAAATACGATAATATGAAAGAAACACCATTGATAGATTGTCTGTCTAAACACCAATAATATTTCTGCTTTATTTAGGAATGGTGACACACCTGTGACCAATATCAAATACCTAGGAGGCCCCAACACAGCCTTCAATGAAGCCTAGTCTTACCCTGAGCAACAACATCGGACTGTACATCACCATCGTAATTCTTACAGGCCCATACAAATCCACCATCAGACTTTAGGGCTTGTGCAACCATGTCGTCAATTAAACGATGTTCATACCAAATCTTTAATTTCTCAAAATCAGCCTTGTACTGCCTGAAATGTATAAGAAAATGTGAAAAAAATAACATAAAACAAGACAAAAAGACAACCAAATGACGTAACAAAAAACAAAAAAACACTGATTAAGAACGATCACATTAAAATACAGACGACTAAAAACTGGGGGTCAAATAAGGTCATTTATTTCTTTGAATGGTGTTTTGACGCCACTTTCAGCAATTTTACAGGTATATCATGGCCTCCAGGTTATATTTGGACACTAAGTATGAGTACCTTACCCGATTTTATGTGATTATGGCACAAAAGTAAAAGAAAAACCTATATAAAATTATCTACACTGCACTATCTTTAATCACCCATATCTATATTTCAAGTGCATACTGAAAACATAAGCGCATCCCTACCTCCTGAATTATTCTCTTAAACAGTGCTAAAAATGTAAGGAGAAAAAACAAAATACCAATAAAAAGTGAAAAAAACATTTGCTGTAATTGAAATTAATTAATTAATTGTAATTGTAAATTAACAGTAATTGTATAATCTAGATATGGAAAACCTAAATTCTTTGTGAGAGAAAAAACATCCGGTCTGTCAATACTGGAGAGCTGATATCAACATACTTTTGATAAATATCTTCGAAGATGTCTTTAAACCTGCCATCGTATCTCTTCAGGATTGTATTCTTAGTACTCATATACAGTGGCCATTTCTTCATGATAGCATATTGGAAGCAGGCATGTGCAAAGCCAGTAATACTCTACAAAAAAATAATGTTGATGTGCAAAGCACATAGAAAAAAGCAAGAAATAGTCTATAATATAAAAAAAATTTACAGGATAAATAAAGTTACAATAATATTGCTCCTTTGATGATTTTTATCTTGGCGGAGCTAAAAATAGTCCCCATTAGTCGTAGTTATCCAAAAAATGCCCTCGAGATTTAAGCATATTTTTGCTATTGAACAACTGTCTTAGTATAATTATTAATATTTCCTTTTTCCACCATTCAGCTGATATTTTTACAATGCCTTCTTGTTATTTAATTTTTACACTATTCAAAATCATTACATTGTTGATAAAACTGAAATTTCATATTAAGTGAATTATTTTGGATCATTGCCGGTAAAGACTGGTATTCTGAATACTGCAATGAATACAACTAAAATTATCGGGAATGCCAGTTTTCTAACGAATAAATTCAGCAATTAAACACTTCCACAATTTTTGCTAACAATGCCATGATTGCTAATAAATTGTTAAAACTAATGTATTACATGTAGGTGTAACAGATATATCGGTTAAACTACAGAGGCATAAAAAAGTAAGTGGCAACCCAAGGAAACAGGTTTAACAGCATAAAACCCAAGGGTGTAAATCACTCCCAGGCTGCACCATTACAATAACGGGACCTCTTTGCTCCCAAGAGAAGCTAAAAGGAGCTACATTGTTGTAGCCAAGATTAATAAAGTTGAACAAAGCAAATAACTGTCTACTATTAGGAAACTCATGTGCCTAATATGTAAAGGCATAATTAATTAAAACAATATTACCATATTTTGTTCAGTATGCACACAATTTTGTCAACCAATCAAAATTTTAGAAGTAGATGACCAAGGAGCAAAAATCCTATAGTTGCTCAGAAAACTGCGACAGAAATTTTTGTTACTGACGGATGGAAGGACAGATTAAAACAGTATACTTCGAAGCGGGAGTATAATTATAGAATGAACTCGGGATCAGAATAAATTCATAATCATACACAATTCATCCCCGTCTTGAAATGAAAGTAATCATCATATCTAGAGTTCTCTATGCAGAATGTTTAAATGGTGTTTAATACCAGTGTCAGCAGTTTTTCAGCAATATTATTGATCATCACCAATTTTTATTTCAGGAGGAGGAAGACAAAAGAGGTGAAAACACTCAACCTTCAGCAGGAAATCTGGCAGGCTTAGTCAACTAGGGAACTAGGGTCGAGTCTGATCATAAGATTGGCCAACTACCACAACTACTCTGCCACAGAGGCCCTTCTTTATTGAGACATACTTTTCATTTCATGCGTCAAAATCCATTTTGAAATCTAGCAGCCAACTTACCATTCTAAATTTTAGTGGCCTAGGAATCCTAGTTTGGAATAGTAAATTATCTGCATTCCAGTTGCTTGTCAATTAGAAAGTTAAGTAGATTGTCAAGGTCAAACAAATACTTCAGAATTATTACAATCGACTACCAATTCAGATGCAAAGTAGCTGATAGCAGGATTTTTAACTTATCTAACAACCATTTTACATTTAGAAAGTGAAACCGAGCCTGTGCTTTTTATACATTTATTTATATTTTAGCCTTTACATCTCGTGTAAAATAAAGGTTTACACATGAATTTTTGCTTTATTCATCTAGTACAAGAGATTTTCCTGGTGTCCAATTAAAATGAGTTAAAAGTACTGGACAAAATGAAATTAATGCTTATATCAGAGTTTATTAATTTTTTTAGTGTCCTCTTCATTGTTCTTCAAGGGACGTAGTTTCCTGTAGTTTTTTGTGTTTGTACATGTAAGTAAACACATTAAATCAGGATGTGGATTGTCAGAAAATATCCTTTTTTAATTTGTACTTGCTATGAAATCATGGTTTCTGTGCCAGGCTTGGAAGTTTATAGGCCTTGCTATTTTATAAAGCTTGTACAAATAAAGCTCGACTAGTCTCAGATAATACACATATACTGGATATGAAATATTACCTCATCTGTATTGTACATTCCCATGATGGGTCCTCCGCCATTTTTAAAGTTAAAGACTTCTATTCTTTGTTCTTTACCTCCCTCTGGTGTGAAAACCAGTTCAAACTTTCCGTTTCCTTTGGCTACAAAGTCTGTGGCTTTGTACTGAAATTATTCAAGTTATACATGTACTTCAAATTTTAAAAACCCATTAAAGATACACTGTCCACATATATGTAATTGTAATTTTACACATAATTTAAAGGCTACATGTCTCTTAATTTTATAATTTTTCTTACTGTCTGAAGCTTTGTAATGCAAATTATCAAGTTATCTCCCTTTAACACATTTCTAGTGAATTGTCTAAAAGTCATCTCTTACGATAAAATGGAAATACATTCTTACATGCCGTGTAATTTTAAACTTAATATCCATATTTATATAAACATGTAAACTTTACATTCCTTTAATCAAGGTTCAATTATAAGCACCCACAATGCCCATTTATCTGGGAAAACTATTACAATGTAAAAAGTTTCAGAAGATGATTGTTAGATGCAAAGTGGTAAGTAAAGCCGAAAAGTTAAAGGCAGACAATAGGGCCATCCTTCAAAAAACAGTCGTTTAAGACCCATAATTTGGGAGTATAAAGGAAGGCAGTCAATTTAAAAACAAACTTTTTTCAGAATTCTTTAAGTTTTACATCAAAACACATGGAATAGTTTCTTCAGAAAATGTCAAGTTTTTCATGGTAGAAGTCAAAGGTGTTGGGTCAGAAAACTTCAACCAAATATTTTTTATGAATAGGAAGAGATATCAAATAACCGGTGGTTTAAATTACGGCAGACGAAAATTTTTGAAGCTGAATCCTTATTATTTCTTTCATCAATAGAAATTTAACTCTCATATTATTACCTGATCACCAAAAGCATGACGACCAATTACAATAGGTCTAGTCCAACCAGGAACAAGACGGGGAATTTTTTGACAAATAATTGGCTCGCGGAATACTGTTCCATTTAAGATATTTCTGATTGTTCCATTAGGACTTAGCCACATCTTCTTCAGTTTGAATTCTGAAAAGAACAAGAGTATTTTGTAAGTAAAAAAGAAATGGACAATCCGAAAGTAATTACATGTAAAACAACTCACTTACTGCCAGATTTGCTTTGATTCAGCAGACTGGACTTTAAATAAATAACATATTACTATAACTTCTGAACTTTATGCATGAATTTTACTGTTTTGATAGAAAAGTCAAGACAAGAAAATTTTATTTAAAGTTGGATTATATAAACATATAAAAACATAAGCTCTGTAGAGCTTTTTTTCCAATTGATAAGCTGAGCCTTGATATAAATGGAAGTTAAATTAATGCAAAGACAGAAAACACTTCAAACAATCAAATTAAAAAACGCTAAAATGCCAGTTCACCCATGGTTTTTATTGGGTTCGGGTTACTCTCTCTGTTTTTTGTGTTTTTGGTTTTTATGTTGCGTTTTGTCTATATCCGGATTTGTAACTGTCCCTTGACTTTTGGCTCTTGTTGTTCGGTCGGTTTTCTTTGCTATTTTTCTTCTTATTATCAATTACATTCATTGCAAACATGTCAGTAACAAGAGTTAATATAAACCTTCAACTCTAGCTTCATCAGGTGTGATGGTAGCACACTTTACTCCCACATTGTATTTCTTGATGGCCATGGCAGCATCAATGGTGACCTGGTCATCGGTCTGGTCACGGTATGGCAAGCCCAAGTCATAATACTTCAGGTCAATATCAAGGAATGGAAGAATGAGCTGTTGGGAAAAAAATGTCAGTGTATTAAGTTTTAATCATGTTCATATAAAAAGACCTTTGCTGTTTAACTGAAAAACTAAATGTGTTTAATGCATTTTTAATGCACTAGGGGTCTGGCTCAATATTACAAAAACACTTATTTCACTATCACTTGTGTACAGTATATTTTTCTGAAACAATTAACAAAACACCTGATTAGCAGGTTCTTCACAGCATGAACAAAATCATTTCTACTTAATAACTCTACTTATAATTGCATTATCTTTTTATTCAGAAAAATTACAAAAATCTAAATCAAAATATGCATAAAATCTTAAAAACTGCAAGAACACATTTTTTCAAATTAATTTGCTTCCAAACCCTGTTCCCCCCCCCCCATTTAATGTTGATCATAAGCCCTTAAATAAATCTTGAAAGTTGCACATGTTAGCCATTCCTTGGTACAGTAGTCCCCCTCTTATAAGACCACCCCATCTGAGTCATGAAAGTGGTCTTATAATGGGGGTGGTCTTTCTTGAGGGGATATACACACACTAACACAGGTTTATAGAGCTTGGTCTGTTGATTAATTAGCAAC
This sequence comes from Limnoperna fortunei, assembly GCA_944474755.1. Lineage (NCBI taxonomy): Eukaryota > Metazoa > Mollusca > Bivalvia > Mytilida > Modiolidae > Limnoperna > Limnoperna fortunei. The sequence goes on along the minus strand of OX104124.1, from coordinate 33,660,762 downwards.
AAGAACTGTGAAGTGATCAAGAATCACACATAATAAATATTTGTATTTTATTATTCAGTATAAATAAAAATAAAAAGAATTCATGCAGTTTTTATCTGTTTAAAATGTGTAATGATAATACATGTATAAGAATTCCAAGTCTTCTTATCAGTGAAAGTTTCTGTTCCTGTTTCATCTGCATTATCATTATTTTTATCACTTTTATTGTCTGCCCAGGTTCCACTTCGTATTTTATTAAGGTTCCGTTTAGTTTGGAAAAATCCAGGTTTCTCTCGGTTTCCAGTTTCCCAAGTTTTTAAGATCGTTTGTTGTAAATTTTGATTTATGATTATGTTGGTACATTGTACTATTATCTCCTTGTTGAAATTTTCAGTCTTCTTGTAAGAAACCCGATTTCCGTAATACCGAAATCAAACTGATCTACAATATCCTACTTGTTTTCCCTTTTAATCCAACTTAAACATCTTTCTTTTACGCGATTTCGACATTTTGTTTACCGGTCGTTGAACTGTTACCGAACTGGTTTACGACGGTCATACTAAACGCAGAGAAGTGCAGAGAAATGCAGAGAAGTGAAGAAAAGTAATTAAAAAATGATTTATTTGATTAAATAAAGGTTTATTATATATAAATATGTTTTATATTGTATACATGAACATAAAGAAGCCCATATTTTTACTAAAAATATCATTTAGTTGACAATTTCAAGCAGTTGGTCGATGTTTACAACGATGTAATTCTCTTCACTTCTCAGCACTTCTCTGCGTTTAGTAGGACCCGTTTACGATAATAAAACCAAATCACGTTCCATTCGAGAATTCCAAAATAAACATCCGGTCAGTGAAAATGGTCGTTCGTGAGGGGAATTTTACGTTGTTGTGTCAAGAAAACGTGGTCGCTGGTCGCGTTTGAGGGGTGGTCGTTCGCAAGAGGTAATTTTACGTTAGAAACACTTAATGCATCAGGGTTTTGGCCGGATGAGGCGGGTGGTCGTCGGCGAGGGGATCGTATAAGAGGGGGACTACTGTATACTTACAGTTTCCTTTATTTTTTCCCATATAATTCTGGTCATTTCATCTCCATCTAATTCAACAACAGGGTTGTTCACCTTGATTCTTTTGCCAGAAGCATCTGTAATAAAGGTCAATTTTTGGAATATATAAAGAGGTCTCATCTCAGTTATGTCTGCTCACAGATCGGAACAAAAAAAAAACCTACTGTCTTCCAAATGCATGTTTTGTCTGCACTTTTTTTAATTTAAAAAATTGCGGTATAAAATTTGAGAAAGCTTTAGTTATTTTACATGTACTGTTGTCAAAACTCAGTAATCCTATACAATGTAACAGGCCGTCATTGAAGAAAATCCCATGCTGCTCCAAATGTGCTCTTAACTCAAGAAAATACCACAAGACCTTTCAATGATAGCCGCACGTAAACGCAAGGTTTTTTTAAAAAATAATTTCAATGCTGTTTAAGCATTTTTTCATTTTCTTTTTTCAATAAATTTATTAATGTTTTCCCTGAAAAATTATGATCCTATAGTTATAAGCATCCCACTGAAGGGCAAAACCGAACTCTTTAGAAATACTTTGAAATAGCTTGCAACTGCTCTTTGAGTACACCTAACGTGATACGTGATTATTTCCAAGGCTGTCTGGATAAATCGGCCCATAACAAAATCGGCCTATACAAAATCGGCCCATGTCAAAATCCGCCGAATATAATATAAAAAGTAAAAGTAAGATATACTACTGAAATGGATAAAATGTAAAATATATTCTTTTATTTAATGATTTTACTGTTACAGAATTTCTTAATAGTAATTGTGATCATTTAATTATATTGTTGTTTAACAATCATTCCATAAGGAGTTATCGTTGATTAAACTTATTAATAGTCTTGATGTTTTTTTTAATAAGCAATAATTTTTTACATTTGATTTGTTTAAGCATTTAAGATCAAAAGATGGATTTTTTTGCCTTTATGCACATACAAAGCACACACAAGCTATAACATGGTTGATACAAACATGAATTGGCAAAACATTACATAAAAATACAAAGAATAGAAAATGCACCCTTCTATATTCTAGTGCCTGCTCAACGTGAAGTCAACCTGGTGGAGCTTACAGTTAGAATGGTGTCGGAGGAGCAAATTCTACGAAACCAGCGACATAGGTACAAGGAATTGAAAGGTCGTCTTCATGAGGTATGGGGCCGCTACGAAGATTACGAGATCTCGGCATCCCAGTTGCTAAGAGTGCGGACAGATATACGGCCCCAACAACTATTAACTGAACTTTTCATATTGTTGATTCATTTTAATCAACTGAGATGAGATATATATGAAATATGTTTACTTAAAAATAATGATGCAGTTATTATTATTATTAAACTTATTGTTTTTTGTTGTTGATATTCATGTAATGAAAACTAAGAAGCCATATTTTTTAGTGTTTTATTTAAAAAAAACATACATTGCTAGAACATAAAAAAACACAAACAAAAAAATAAAGTCCACAATAAAATTAAATATATACATTTTCCATAATTCTTTACTTCAAATAATATATTGTGGGCCGATTTTGTTGTGTGCCGATTTTGCATGGGCCGATTTTGTTATGGGCCGAAATGTCATGCATTCTTTCCAAGTTGCATGTTATGGGTAGTGGGCATTTCTTCATCTTCGCTTGCCAATGGTTACAATCCGATACTCTTGAAGATAAGGGTATCGGATCGTAACCCTTGGCTAGCGAATATGGCATTTCTTCTACAAACTCCCACTACTTTTTTTTAAGAACCTTGGCTACTGCGGTCAACCAAGGGCAAAGGAAAAACAAAGAAAACTTTGACAACAAGTGTTACAAGTGTTTTTAAACTTACAGTTCCTCTTGGGAGCAGCAGCTATGCTCACTGGTGCAATCAAATTGTTCGCTGCACCACTAGCACGATACAAAGCTCTTCCCAAAGCTGCCACCGGACTTGCCATCTTTTACACGCACTTGCTGAGAGACCGGCACCGGATATTATAAGGGTTAATAGAAAAAACGTTGGGGGAAGATAGCTTCAAATTTACATTTCTTTTAATTCTAAAACTAGTTTAGATCGTTGTTTATTATTTCATTTAGTTATTTATTAATAGTTTAAAACATCTATTGTAATAATATAGGAAGATCAACAAAGGGAAAGCTGACCGTATAATTTATTTATTGTGGCTAACCTGTCAATAAAATAAGACATTCCACAAATTTTCTCACGTGACTATCCGATGACATTGATTGGTCAACGAAGATTTGCCTTTTGTTCGGCAGCCATCGTTGCCTGGAACACCGGCACCAGAAGTAGACAGTGTGCTGAAAATTCTATCAAATAATGGCACTACTGTTTTAGTGTAAGTTGAATCATGTGTTGCTATCAATTCATTTATATTAAATCTACACGATTCGCTTCATATCTACGAGAATCAATTGTTAGTATTTTTATCTGCACGGTTTGTTCTTGAACACCTTTCAAATTTTAAGACAAAAATGACCTTTCAAGGTGGCAACTATTGTCTTGTAGATTATAAACTGAATCTAGTCATGCCTGTACAAGTAGTCTCGTCAAATATTTTAGGTGTAGGCTACTAAGACCCGTGATATAACGGACTTACTAATTAAAAGTTTAATTGCAAATGTAAGGAGATATAACATCTTACACACCTGACGATTTACATCTACAGACACAGTACACCTGTAATCCTAGTTCCATTAATAAAACCTCTCATTTCATGTTTATTTTCAACATTTTTTAACGGATATTGATATTTTATGTTTTTAGTGAAATTCGAGGTTTCATCTTTAAACGCATTTTCCCGTGCGCACATTCCACAAGAAAATCGTGCGGAATGTTTAAGTTAAGTTTGATATGAAAAAAGTTTGTACAACCATGCAAACTGCGCTAAACTTAAAGAAAAATATCTAAATTTTCTAAAAATTGTCTTACCTTAGTATATCATGCAGGGGTAGAAATAGAAAAAGTAACTATGGGAGTCAAAAGGACTCCCTAATAAACCAGTCAAGGAGTCCTGAAAAATTGCAGGGAGTCCCATTCAACCGACAGAGCCGGTAGACCCACTGCGCTCGTGCAGTGGTCTTTACGGCGGGGGTATGGGGGCCGCTCAAGGCTTTGGTGCAAAAATATGCATTCTGGCATTATTCTGAGGGTACATTTTCATTCTGAAAAACTCTATTTTTTTGTCTGAATTTTTTGCAGTTTTGGTCTTGCACTGATCATTCATGAAGTTCTTGCATACATCATACTATACCTAACAGTTTGGTATGAACATGCCATGTTTATCTGAGCAAAATTTCCAAAGAAGATAGATAGAATAACATTACACTTAACCCAGAAATAATTCTTCTGTTCAGCACACTTCCACTTGGACAAAGTTGTGCTGATCAAAATTGCTTCATGGGACACCAATCTACAGAACTTATGATAATGTTAATAATTTTTCTTTATCTTTATTCTTTCAAGTGCAGCTTACATATTTATCGAAGAAAATTGTTAAAATTCAATACACTGAAAGAACTGAAGTTTGAAACAAATTGAAAGTGTTTGTTTATAAAAAAAAAATTACGATGTTTCATTATGGGCCGTTGTACTTTACTTTTCTTCGTTGTTCACTTCCGGTAATTAGTCACATCCGGTAAAAAAACAAATGGCGCGTAATCCAGTTGAAAGACGTAAATCCTTTGAAAAAAAATGTTAAATACGCATATTATTTGCCGTTTTTATTGGAATTACACATTTACTGATAAATTGGAAGTCTGTGTGAATTATTGGGACCAAATCATATGCAAGTATCTACTGTGAACCATCGGGCGACTTTAGGGAAATAACAGCCAACAGAGCGACTTCGAGGCGCTGTAGCCGCAGGGAAATTTTGTCGCCCACTTCGCCCAGTGTGGTGAGCCCTGCTAAATTTTTAAGGAGCCAGACGGGCTCTTACAGTAAACACCCAGGGAGTCCTTACAAGTTTTAGGGAGTCATGGGCTGCCGGGCTACCGCTTATTTCGAGCCCTGTCATGGATTTTTTTAAGTCCTGTTTGAAGCTTTATTTTGAGGTGTCCCTTAACTCCCATTACATTCAATGGCTGACCCCAATTAAATCTATCTTATGTATCCGTTTTGACGAAACGAATTTTCCATATGTTACAATTGCGACAAATTGTTTTCGTTCTGCCATTAAATATAACTTGATTCCATAATGTTGATAAACTGTTAATTCAAAATGGCAGCTCGCAGAAAAATTTTGTCTTGATATTTCAAACATGGATTACTTAAATGAACATAGTTTAATTCATTGAAAACAGGTATAGTCTTTGTGTTTATGATGTTAGGCCAAAATAAATTTATAGTGTGTTTCCTATTTCACTCTTGAAAAAAGTAGGTTGGGTAGGTAGGGAAAAAAATTTATTTTATTAAAACTTATTTTGTTTTCAATACTTCATGCATGTACTGCTTTTCATCAAATCGTCCGCGGAAGAGGTGTAATGATTAACTTTAAAAACACTCATCATGTCTGATTAGGTTCCTGTACGTGGTCGCATTTTGCAATTCGAATTGCAAAAAAATAAAATGACAGTCAGCACGCCATGCTTTAAAATCTGTGTTTTAAAGATGCTTGAATCACTTTCATTTTCTGTTAGTTACAAACATTTTTAAGACGCAGTTAAAAAAAAAATTTAATTGTACACGGAAATGACCTGAAAAAAATCGGGATTTTTTGAAAGTTGATAAAATGTTTTAGGGTTGACTTCCAAACTGGAGGTAGGGTCGGGAAACCGGAAACACACAATTAATTTATTTTTGGCCTTAGTTTCATGATATTTCAAATGTAAAAATATGCAGAACTTCTGAAAAAATTTTGCTCCGAGAAAAATCAACTGACAGATAAAACCTCACATTTCAAGTAATAATAAAAAATGTAAAAGTCAGATGAAAATGATAAATATAAACGTGAAATGGGAGGTTTTATGTTATAGAACTACTGTAATCCCTATACTACAAGTGAACGTATTTTGGTGAGGGTTATTTGCACAAGTGAAACCTGCTTACTGCATATGATTCAGCTTATGCTCTTTCTGTAGATCAGGAAGGGTACTTTTTGAAATCGCTAATTATTTCCTTGAGATATTTTGAAATTTTTTTTTTTCATTTTTGAAGGCCGATTTTCCACAGTAAAATTAGGTACAATTGATTGTTGTGTATTCGGAATCCTAAGGGTAATATCGTCTGCAGTTGATGCAGGAAAAATTTCGCGGTTTGTCAAAATACGTTGAATGTCACGAAAACAACAAACTTTTGGTCCATTTAGGAACAAAAATGGCAGACTTATTACGTAAAATTCCTGTAGCCAAAGTCAGGGACATTTGTAACAACAAAGGCATAGTATAAACATGGACAGGTTATTGTATCTAAATTTTTTTCTTCGAGATTTTCGTAATAAAAATGTAAAATATGGAATAGTAAAAAAATGCAAGCGTAGAATTTTTCAAAGGAGGTGCAGCCTTTAGTATACATATGCAGTGATTTAGCTAGCGCTCGCCACTTTAGCAATTGGCGAATCCTTTTCAGAAATGACGAAAATATTTTGAACGTAATTCGCCACTAAAAATATTTAAATTTCAAAATTGTCATCGTCAAAATCGCCATTCTCGGCACAGATAAATCCAAATATCCAACCCAAGGTACAAGTTTATGACCCAAAGCAATCAAAGTAATTATGTAATAGACATGCCACTAGATATTATTTGATAATTAATCACTTTATTACTATGTACACATCGTCACACGCGATCAAGCATAGCCAGTTGGATAGCAATTCAGGCGATCTTTTTGTGGTCCTACATCGCCTTGTTCATCATTGCTATGTCATTTATAGAAAGTTGTCTTAAATTTCCTTTTAATTTTATTGCTATTATCGTCAGAAATCGTCATATTTGTGTTATAGTGTCATGTTTATCTTGTACGCGCCATTTGTTTACGCTGGTTCCCGCGTGCTTTTACTTTGTATATATAGCCTAGGTTAAAATATCGGAAACCAGTTCAAAGCAAAAGATAATACCGACGGTTTTCCGAGCGGATATGAATTCGGTGCCGGAGATTGAAAAATACGATGCTTCTAGAATTTAAATGACTTGAAAAATTTAAACATAAACACAAATTAATATTTTGGCAATCACTTTTTTAAAAGTTGTTCATTTAAATCTGCTCAAATATATGTTCTATGGCAATATTACATTGAATACATAAAATATATTATAAAATGGTGCTAGAAAATATTTAATATTTATTGTATTCATTAATTAAGGATCTTGCATGCATTTATACATATAAATAAATATACACACATATAAGGTCTTAAAAATTGTCGCACGCAAAAGTGACTAATGGTTCAAAAATCCTAGCTAAAACCCTGCATATGTTCAGTCAATAGTAAATGTCGGCGTAGAGGTTTTTTTGCCTGACAGATAAAACCTTGCTGCATTTGGTCGAGTTTATGGTCCTTCTGTAGGTCCAAAAAATCATATTTTGAGATCAACACATTTTCCACAGTTTTGGAAATGCAGCTTCTTTGTTTTTCATTTTGATAGGTCAATTTACAATAGTAAATTTTAACCTTAATTAGAATGTAACTAGAAGCAGGCAGTTGTTGTTTGTTCGCTATCTTTGGGAAATGTCATTTGTGATAAAGGCATAAAAGGCTCGTGGTTTGTCCATTGAACGTCACAAAAACAGACAAACTTATTGTAAGGTCCCTTTGGAAACAAAAATAGCTGACTTAAAATTTATAATTCTTGTAGTAAAAGTCGAGGACGATTTGCTGCATGTATATACATGTAATAGAACGATTGTATAAAATATGGCTCCGTCATAGTAGGAAAATTTTTTCTACTGGAATTTCGTAAAGAAAATGCTACAGAATTTAGTATATGAGTTCTATGCTAAACATTACCTTTTTTTTAACATTTTCTTTGAAGTGAGTGCACTCGGCATATATGCATTGCTAATCCCATTTAATGTTGACAAATTTTTAATGTCATAGTCTACAACATGTTTACTCATCGACGATTAATTCTTGCAGTCAAATACATTTCAAGTCGTTAAACAAGATTTACCAAAGAATTACAATTTACACATTGGATGTGAAAATAGTACATGCAGCCTTCTACTTGTGTGCCTACCCTGCACATTGTTTCTTACTGATATCTATGTGTGAAATGTTTAGAAAAACATTAACCATAAACATTGAAGAAAACGTTAGTCAAAAGCCCTAACTGTCAATTTAAATGCCCGTTTAGACTCGAAACGTTTATTCATGTACATTTATATCTACATGTACATTACATTTATCTAAATTTGAAATCAAGTACAGTATTGTAATTATGAAAAAAAAAGAAAACTGCTTTGCCTGCCTGGTCAGTCTCATAAACCAGACTCGAAGAGAAGGTATTCAGTGATTTAAAAAATGTTGGCCTAGAAATAAAAAATTGTAAACAGATATTCTGGAGATTTTTACTTAATTAAGCAAACATGTTTAAACTATAAGACATCATTTCTCTTCCATTATTCTAAATGGAACAATGGGATTTTAATTATACATTTATGTCATACCCGTTTCAATGTTGTACCTGGGGTTCAGAATGTTTGTCTGATCAGACAAATTCATTACTGGCATGTTCCCCTCACTAATGGCCACTTCTTTTGTAAGAAAGGGAGACTACTGTATAAGTACTTTTATTTGAACAGTTAATTTATTTACAGGTAACTAGAGGTAACCATGTTGTACAGGGTTCCAACAACTTCATTACTGGTTAACCTTGGTTCCAGTGTTGAGAAATTATCTATCCAATGTAGCCGTGGTTTTAAAAATGCTCCCAGGAGTTACTGTCAAAAGGCTCAGAAGGCCGAAAAGGTTATCACTGGCATTCCATACAAAAAACTGACAGTTGGAGTTCCAAAAGAGATTTTCCCAAATGAAAAAAGAGTTGCCATTTCACCTGCAGCAGTAGCAAATCTTGTAAAGAAAGGTTTTAACGTTAATGTAGAAAAAGATGCTGGATTGGAGGCTAAGTTTACCAACAATGATTATGAGAAGGCAGGAGCCAAGGTCATGTCGACTAGTGACGCATTCAAGTCCGACATTGTGTTGAAGGTTAGAGCACCAAATGATAAAGAGTTGCCTCTCTTTAAAGATAATGCAACCTTGATCAGCTTTCTGTATCCAAAGCAAAATCCAGATCTAGTAGAAAAATTGGCTGCTCACAAACTGAATGCTTTTGCCATGGATATGATCCCAAGAATTAGCCGTGCCCAAGTTTTTGATGCTCTTAGTTCAATGGCAAATATCGCTGGTTACAAAGCTGTTGTAGAAGCCGCCAACAATTTTGGTAGATTCTTTACAGGTACAGTATGCTTAGAATAATTTTACGAAGGTTCCAGCAGATAGTGAAAAAAAAACTACCCCTACTAATTCTCCAAATGACACACACTGTCATTCTGTTCAATAACCATTATAATCAAGAATAAGTGGTGTCTCTGTTTGCCCTTTCCCCAACCAGCCAGCCAGCCGGACCCAAAACATCATTAACAAAATTTATTTTTAAAGTATATTTTCTTGGCGCCTACAGCATTCCAGATTTCGTGTCTAACTTTGTTCCATTTTTGATATAAATCAATCAATGCAAAGGCACGCTTTGTGTGGGGATCTGTACATATTTTGCCAATTTTATTTTATGTATTAAAAATGTCTGAGTTTAAATTAAGAAACTTACTGATGTTTGATAAAATAAATATTTTGTCTACCTATGTATGCTCATTGAAATCATGATTGGTTGCTTGGAGAAGGGCAATCAAACATATTTTTGAGTTTGGCCTAGGTTGTGTATTATCTCCACCTGAACTAAACTATGCATGTTAGATCGAGTAACTAATAAGCTACTTTGGCCTGGCTTTTAATTGTCAGGACTTCCATTACTAGTTAAGAAATCTAGAATCACCAAATAAACAATGCTTGTATGTAAAACTTACTACCATTCAGAATGAAATTAAGTGACTTTTAACTGTTTTTTCAAAATATACTAGTACGACAGAAAGAAACTGTTTCAAGACTGTTCAAAGGGATACAATCTGACGAAACAGAATTTCAGGTTTCTTAAAACATGTAAAATATATACCCAAATTGTTGCAGTTAAATTCACTTTCGACAAAAATCTTAGCACTCTCTTTAACATGATGCAAAAAACTAAGTAGTTAGCAATTCTGTACCCAGCCATGACTCAGGTGTCCCATTGCTTTTTTAGTGGCATAGCCTTGAGTAACACAAAATGCATCTTGCAAATATTTTGATGAAATAACAAAAATATGCCACCTCAAAGAAAATTTTAATTTTGGTTAAATTTTCAACTAAAGACATATTGAAGTATGATGAAAAATATTATGTACATAATTTCTTGATATTCCTATATAATGTAATAACTGTTTCAGGGCAGATAACTGCAGCTGGTAAAGTACCACCAGCCAAGGTTTTCATTATTGGTGGTGGTGTCGCTGGTCTGGCTGCAGTGGGAACTGCACGAAACATGGGAGCTATTGTTAGAGCGTACGATGTCAGACCTGCTGTCAAAGAACAAGTAGAATCTCTTGGTGGTGAATTTTTGGAAGTCTCTGTTAAGGCAGGTTTTTTTAACTGGAGCAAGTACATGTATGGTAACATAGTTTTTACGTTTTTTTTTTATAAATCTCTTGGGTTTAATGATTCCATGAACAGTCATGTCAGTCCAAGGACATTAAAATAAGAACTTGATTATTCTGCAGTAAGCATACGACAGAAAGAAATATCAAAATAGAGTTGGGGCCTCTGTGGCCAAGTGGTTAAGGTAGTTCGTCTATTGATCACGTGGTCTGTCAACACTGAGGTTGCGTTTTCGATTCTCACTGGGGGCAGTGTGTACTCGACTCCAATTTTAATGGACAAGGAGTGCCAGGTTTTCTACCGCAGGTCGGGTTTTCTCCAGGTACTCCGGCCTCCTCCCCGAATTAAAACTAGACGTCATGATATAGCTGAAAAAAAGCTGTAAGTGGCTTTATGCATCATTCAAACAAATCAAAATAGAGTTAAATTTTGGTAATATTGTGACCAGGTTGACTGATGGTTCTTACGGTTACCCATACTTTTCACCCACGAAAGACAAAGTTTTTTTTGTAGTTTTGCATCTAAACAATTCCTTTTGATTAGTTTCTCCTACTAGTATCTGTGGTCACCTCGTTGTCATTGTCCGCTCCTGGTACCATGTATGTCAAATGACAACCATCTTTTTTTTAAAATGTACTGCATGTTTTTTTACCACATACTAGTACAAATCCAATCCATGTTGGTGAAGTACAAAGCAGGCAACTTGACATATTGGTCTTGAATACTGGCATGGTGCAGTTGGTGTTTACAGCATTCATATACATATTTAAAACAAAGATCTGTTCCTTTAACATAGCAACAATTCACAACATGACACTTATGGTATCTGATTATATTTTATTAACTAAATTTTTTGCTCAAAACTGAACATTAACTCAAGTATAACACTATATTTAATTTTTATAAATAAATATATCAATAGATATATTTAATAAAACTGTATTTCATGGTCTAAAAATAAAATTAAACTGTGACTTTAATTATGGGTCGGATACCTTAAATTGTGATGTTTTTTTATATCAAATGAAATTCATTTTTGATTAATCAAAACTTGAAAAATATTTGGTGACGTCAAATTATACAATGTCATACATAAATTATTTTAGAGATGTAAACTACAATTTTTAAAAATTACATTATTAGGAATCTGGAGCAGGGTTGGGAGGTTATGCCAAAGATATCAGTGAGATGTCACAGGAGTTCCGTGATGCCCAGATGGCATTGTATGCCAAACAGTGCAAGGAAGTGGACATAGTCATTACTACAGCTTTAGTTCCTGGCAGAAAGGCTCCAATTCTCATAACAAAGGTACAGTACAATCATCATCTGGCTATTTATATACTAAATTGTCAGCTGTTTCTTGTTAACTAATCAAATTTTGGGCCTTTTTCAAAAATTTTATCTGGGCTTAAAAAATGTCATTACAAAACTTGCTAAACACCCAACATAATATTCTTTTTAGAGCAACCTGACTTTAAACCGAAAATAACTTGATATCAGGGGTCACCACACTCTAAAAGTAGGGAGAAGTGACTTCTCCCTAGCAGCCAAACAGGGAGAAGTCAGGCCCTGATAGGGAGACTTCAGGAGACACTAGGGAGAAGTCAGGGGGACCGTAAAAATAATTAATATGGCAGTAGCAACATAGATTTTTCATTATTTACATCAATTTCCAGGATTATTTCTCTTGTGTTTTAAAACCATAACACACTTAGATTCAGTTTTTTTTCCTTTCTTTTTCATTATTATTCATGGTATGTAATATTAAACAGCACAAAAACTTTATCATTAATCAATGAAAAAAACACCAGATATAGGGACTATTTTTGTATTTACTTTAGTACTTGCAGCCGTACAAGGATATTTACAAATAAAAATAGATCAATAAAAAATATTTGTATGTGTGTAGACATAAACTTCATTCATGAGTTCTTGTATCATAATATTCCTAACAGTTTATGAACATGCTATGTTTATCTGTGCAAATTTCCAAAGAAGATAGATAGAATAACATTACATTAAACCCAGAAATAATTCTTCTGTTCAGCAAACTGCCACTTGGACAAAGTTGTGCTGATCCAAATTGATTCGTGGGACACCCCATCTACAGAACTTATCATTATGTCAATAATTACTATACATCTTTATACTTTCAAGTGGAGCTCATATACTTATCAAAGAAAATTGTTAAAGTACAATACTCCTTGAAAGAACTGAAATTTGAAACCAGTTAGAAGTATTTCTTTATCGAAAAAATTACGATTTTTCATTATGGCCTGTTGGACATTACTATTCTTCGTTGTTCACATCCAGTAATTAGTCACATCCGGTAAATTAACAAATGGCCCGTAATACATTTGAAAGACGTCAATTATTTGAAAATATGTAAAATACACATGTTGTTTGCCGTTTTTATTGGAATTCCATATTTACTAATAAATTGATAGTCTGGGTGAAGTATTTGGACCAGATTTACAAGTATCTTATGTGAACCATCGGGCCACTTAAGGGAAATGACAGGGTGACTTCGACCTCGCTTTTGAGTCGCCTAAGGGCGACTTCATGTCCTAGTAGGGCGCCCACTTCGCCCAGTGTGGTGAGCCCTGGATATTATGTTCTTAACATGTAGTTAAAATAAGTTCAATTTATTTACAGCAAATGGTAGATGCAATGAAGCCAGGGTCAGTTGTCGTAGATCTAGCAGCTGAAGCAGGTGGTAATATAGAGACCATAAAACCAGGAGAATTGTACAAATACAATGATGTCGTACATATAGGATACACCGATTTCCCAAGTCGTCTTCCAACTCAGTCGAGTACCTTGTATGCCAACAACATCACAAAGTTTTTGTTGTCGATGGGTATGTCCAGGATTTCCAAAAAACGTTTTATGTTATGAGATATTTGGGGTGCCTTGTTATACCTCCTGCAAACTTGTTTGGGGGAGTATATAGAAATTGCCCTACCCGTATGTCTGTCTGTCTATCCACATCCCTTGTAAGCGCAACTCCATGCTTGATGACATTTAATGAAACTTAGCATAAAGGAAGTACATTATATGTAGATGTGCATGAAGGTTTTTTATTGACCTCAAATATCATTAGGGGAGATAATTGGACTTAAAAGTGAAGCGGGTGTTATGCTTTGTGAGCGTGCTCACAGTCCACACTTGTTTATTTTATACTCCAAGTTAAATATGCATGCCTTTTAGAATCCATGATATATCTTTTAACCATCATATTGTTCTGTGATATTTAAAGGGAAGGTTGCTATACACTTATATATACAGTTATAAACATCCCATCAGTTTTCCTACCGCAGGTCGGGGGTTCTCTCCGGGTACTCAGGCTTCCTCCCCCAATAAAAACTGGTCGCCATGAAATAGCTGAAAAATTGCTGAAAGTGGCATTAAAACACCATTCAAACAAACAAACAATAAACATCCCATAACCCATATACAAGTTATTTACATTTTGTCAACATGACATTCACTTTTCTTTTTCTTGATAGCTCGCAACCTTTTCATTAACTTGCATGGTTAATGCAAAAAACTCTTGTTTTGTCTAATACAACTTGCTTAATTTCTTCATTACTAGGAGAAAAGGATCATTTTAACATTAACCTTGAGGATGAGGTAGTTAGAGGTTCTATAGTAGTTCACAATGTAAGTAACACATTAGATTTTTTTTTGGCTTGTTCATGTTTGTACAAAAATATGAACTATCTGCCTACATAAGATGTGTACAGTGACTTTTTTGTAAAATGTGCTCACATTTTCTTGTATTGGGTGTGCTGACCTCTTGTTTTAAATTTAGGAAAGTTTAAGTCGGCTTGACAGCAGCTTATCATGTAAAAATTTGGTTTGAATTTGCAGTGAAAGTAGTTAGCAATTCTGTTCCAAGCCATGACTCGGGGAGGGATCCTATTGCTTTTTTACTGGCATAGGCTTTAGTAACACAAAATGCATCTTGCAAGTATTTTCATGAAATGGCAAAAATATGCTACCTCTTAGTAAATTTTAATTTTGGTGCAATTTTAGTCTAAATGACAATATTGAAGAAAGACAAAAATATAATGTACATAACTTCTATAAGTACTACCAATAGTAAAAAGCTGGCTACAGCTGACTTTTTTGCTGTTAATTTCTTTAGGGAAAAGTAGTACCTCCAGCCCCTCCACCAAAGTTGGATGCAGCGGCACCTCCTCCTGCAAAAGCTGTGCTAAAGGAAGTTCTGCCTCCTAACAAATTCAAGGAGACACTAAATGAAGCTGGTCTGTATACAGCAGGGTTAGGTGGAATGATTGGTCTTGGCTGTATCTCCCCCAGTCCAGCATTTGCAACCATGGTAACAACCTTTGGACTTTCCTGCATTGTCGGTGAGTCATTTCTTAATAGAACATTTTTTATACCCCTACTTTATGAGAGTCTGGGGTATATAGGGATCCCAATGTCTGTTAGTCCAGTCGCCCATCCAGATTTTGTTTCTTGATGATAAATCAAAACAACTGCATCAAATTTCAATGAAACTACTAGATATCGTTACATATTGGATGGGTAAGAAGCCTATTGATGCTAAAAGAATTTGATCTAATTTCAAGGTCACAGTTGCAAAAAAAATCCCCATTTTTTCTGAGGGCTATTCCAGAAAAAAATATACCCTGGGGCAGGATGCCATCGATAATATAATGTGTAAGTTGGGGGTAAAATTGCATATTGAAATTTGTTGGGTGGGGTGTCAAAAAAATAGAATAATAATAAATTGATATAGGAAAATAGTAGGTGGGGGTAAGATTTTAATTTAAATCTATTGGTGGTACCCCCTAATTTCAAGTGCGTTCTGCCCCTGGGAGACATTTTTTTTCATGAATAGCCCTGATGAAAACTCAAAGTTTGCATCTGATTTGAATGAAACTTGTAAGATATTGTTACATATCAGGGTGGGTAATATGCTTCTTGATTTTGGAGAAATAGTGTCAAAGGTCAAGGTCACAGTTTCAAAAAGAGTTTTAAATAAATTTTACAAGAAATCATTTCTTGACAATAACTCTTCAATCAAAAGGTAATGAATTCCATTTGTCTTTTCAAATTAAGATACAATACTAAATCAATTTTTCTAACTGCTGTTGGAATTTTTAGGTTTATACCAATGTATTGGTAACCATGGTATTTGCAGTATTTTATTTTTGCATCATAAAATAAATGGATGTTACACCTTAAAATCCCTTTATTCTTAAAAATATTCATCTTGTGCACAAATTGAAAAATTCTTCTAAAGATCAACAGACACACAAAGTTCATCAGACATTAGGATGTCTAAGGTTCTATATAACCCAGAGACATACACACTACATCCTCCACATCCATTCACTTGCAAACATTTTTCATTCTGAGATCCTTGATTTTAGATACAATTGACAGTAGCTTTATATAAGTTAGAATAAAATGTCATAAAAGATAAAGGTTAATCGAGTTTACTACACCAGACATATTTTTCGTCTAAGCAAGACTCATCATTGGCGCTAAAGCCCAAATAATATTAACAAATTTGCCCAAAATGGTTAAGATGTTAGGACATTGTCTTAATATGAATATGTATTTGTAGGATACCATACGGTATGGGGAGTCACTCCAGCTTTACATTCCCCGCTCATGTCCGTTACCAATGCCATCTCTGGGACCACTGCAGTCGGAGGGCTGTTGCTGATGGGTGGAGGATTATTCCCATCTAATACCATCCATGCCTTGTCAGCTTTGGCAGCTTTCATTTCCTCAATTAACATTGGAGGTGGTTTTGTTGTCACACAGAGGATGTTGGACATGTTTAAAAGACCAAGTAAGTTGACATATTGTTGTCACACAGAGGATAGTGTACATGTTTAAAAAGTCTAGTAAGTTGCTTGGAAGTAAGATATGTATAAAAATCGCATTTATTATACCCCCGCAAACTTGTTTGGGGGTATCACCCTGTCTGTCTGTCTGTCCACATCCCTTGTAAGCGCAACTCCTCCTAAGCCGCTTGATGAAATTTAATGAAACTTAGCATAAAGGAAGTACATTATATGTAGATGTGCATGAAGGATTTTTATTGACCTCGGATATCATTAAGGGAAGATAATTGGACTTGAAAGCGAAGCATTGGGTATCGCTCACAATCCCATTTATTTACAATCTGACATTGTAAATAGTAACATTAGAGAAATTTACATGAAGTTTTCCCCAATGTACTGTTATATGCTTTTACCTAAGTTGTTGTATTTTAGTTTTATCACATATTGGTTAGAATTCAGAGCTATTGAAAGGGACTTACGAAAAATATGCCTTAATTAGTAGACTTTATTTGTCATCCTAAAAACTATGACCTAAATGATAAGTTGAAAATCAAGCATATCAGTAAGTTCGTGAATGTTGAACATCGATTAAAAAGACCAAGCATTTGATACTGGTTTAATACACATAATTTGTGCTTGTGAAGCTTCTGAAAGGTAAAAAAAGTTCCAGTTATTTAAACAATGCATTCCAATTAAAAAAAAATGTTATTAATGTTATAAACCCTTAAATTAATACTTTTTTATCATTATTTTTCAGCGGATCCACCAGAATACAACAAGCTGTATGGAATACCTGCTGCTGCTTTCCTCGGATTGTATGGCTACTCTGCTATGCAAAATTCATTCCACGACATTCATCAGATGACTTACCTAGCCTCAGGTCTCTGTTGTGTTGGTGCCCTCACTGGATTATCATCACAAAAAACCTCCAGAGTGGGTATGTCTTTTTGAAACATACAAATGCATGATGGGAAGGGAAGAGTTCAGTTGACATCCCCTTTTGCCATTTTGTTATTTCCCCTTTAATCTGTAGAAGCTGTAGTTTTATTACTTTACAATGCCGTATTATTGACAATGATGATGTGTTTATAACCACAGCCTATGCATATCCTACAATGAATGCATAGTGAAATAGCTATATAGTCTTTTTTTAAGACAAATCATGTTGAAACAATGATACCAGTTTTCACAAAACATATCCATATGAGATTTTCTCAAGATTTAATGCTGCATTCAAGTTTCTTTGTTTTAATGTTAATTTCTTTTTCTTTTTTTATGTGCCAGATTAACTCATAAATTGTATATAAAATTGGGTTTACCAATAAACATAAGTTCAAACAGGTGACACCTTTTAAATATAAAATCTTTGGGGCCATATGGTTTAGTTGGTAACATCTGTTGATCACCCATTTGTCATCACTCAGGTTGCAAGTTCAAGCCTTAATGTGAGCAATGTGTTGTCCACTCGTACCTTAAGTGACAACCGCTGCCAGATTTTTTTAAAAACAAATGCAAATTTTCATTACAGACTGATTTTTGCAGGTAATGCTCTGGGAATGATTGGTGTTGCTGGTGGAATCGGTGCAACACTTGGCATGTTGAAGCCTACACCAGAATTGTTTGCACAGATGGCAGCTTGCATGGGAACAGGTATTTATGCTTAGTAAACAGCTCCCCTTAGTTCAAATATATATATCATACTGTCAGGTGGGTATTGGTTTTCCCAATCTTCTTCAAGGGAAATGGGGTCAATACTCATATATCCGTTCTACCCAGATTAGAAAATGCAGATTAGTGTTTTATGTTAATTGTTTTTACAAAGTTTTAGGTCGATGTAAATTGAACATTTGTGTACTGCCCACTATGGTAAGGTGGAAAATAAACTTTAGAAAAGAGCAGTTCCAATCAGAGCTCCAGATAAGATTTTTTTCATTGGGTATTTTACCCATCTGATTTATTTCATTGGGTATTTTTTTTATATATCTTTTATCATTTTTTTTAACCCACTCAAACATAAGTTAATTGGGTTTTTCACCCATCTAAAATTTATTGAATTGGGTTTTTTATGCTGACAAAAATGTATTTCACTATGGTTTTATACACGTCTATTCAGGATGCCACAACAAAATACTAGACTGGTTCTAATCATAAATAAAATTTTGGAAAAAAAGTATATTCAACAGGGAACATGCATCTCTTCTTGTGAAATAACTCCATACCTGGAGCACCGTATGCTGCATGAAATATGCATTACATTCGGAATACCTCGGTTGTTACATGGCAAATTAATGGGAATTATAGATTATTTACGTTTTTTTCTCGTCGTAGCTCATAGAAGGGCGACAGCCCTTAGATGAGATGGCGAGAAAGTGAGTCGAATTTCAAAAAACGTAAATAATCTGTTTATCGCTGTTTTGTAATATTGTGACGTCACAGTGTTTACATAACGACGTCTTGACAGCGAGCTGAGATGGGCCCATCCCACGCTAGTAGAGTGAGATGGAATAATATCGCACATAAAGATCAAAGGAAAATACTGCAAAATAGCGATAATCATAATTATGCAACTTTGTGTATTTATTTGAATGAATTAACTCAATCACTGAACAATTGTATGAACTCAGTGAGTGAATTAAACACGTTTCTAAAAATTGATTGGGTTTTAGCCCTTTGATATCACGTTTTGCAACGCAAAGCTATAAAAATAATTGGGTTTTATGAAAAGTTTATTTGCATAATAACGCAAATACGCAGCTTATCTGGAGCTCTGTCCAATTAAACATTAAACCAAGAACAGCTCTTTGAGTGGGTTTTTTTGTAAGCCAGGTTGACCAAAAGGCAAACCTGATTTATAATATGGTGAAGTAGGGCAGGGGGGGGAATTATTTTGTGAAATCAACTCCTCCTACAGTTTTGAACCCATATCCTTGAAATTTTACATAAAGATTGCAAACCTATTACAGTTGTGCTCCTGGTCTCATGAAATTGTTTAAGAAATGTTTTTCCATTTTTTCTAGACATCAGGTTTTTTTTGCACATTTTATTCATGATGGTTCTGTTTTTATGTAATCTACTCCTGCTACATTTTTTTTGACACAAATCTAAAACCTCCCATCAATTGTAAATCATTCCTTATTTATTATGGCACTTGCTTTGCAACCTAGCCATTTTAGACTTTCGAAATTTTCAATTTCTTTGGAATTTTAATATTTTATTTTCCATAATTAAATATGTCGAAGGTTTATATGTACTTGTTTTTTTTAATATAAATTAGTTCATCCTCACAAGTCATGGTTCCTGTGTCCACGAAACCCTGACAAACTTAGCTAACTGAAATTCTCAGGCTAGAAGATTTTCATATGACGTCAAACCTTCAAAATATCAACCAATGAAATTGATTGAAAGAAGCAAGTGTTTGGCATTCTTACTCATTCTCGAGTGGGAAGAAAATGCAACGCAACTAATAACAAACAACTATTAACACTTCTGTACAAAATACACTGATTTTCACATGGTCTATGCAACACATCCGTTTGGTTTATTTACAATCGACATCGGGATATCCCATAACAAGTTGTGAATGAAATCAAGCTTTTGATTGGCTACATGCAGGTATGATGTTGCCAATCAAAATAGCCTCGGAATTTCCCTGCTAAGTTTGTCAGGGTTTTGGTAACACATGAGGACACAGAAACCCCGAGTTGTGAGGATGAAATTAGTTATAATAAAAAAATTAGAATTATTATTAAATTAGAATTTTAGAAGTTTATTCTGTAAATTTAACCATTTTAATATAATTTATATCTGATTTTCAGGTGGTTTGATTGGTACGATTGCAGCAAAGAAAATAGAGGTTACAGATTTACCACAAATGGTAGCTTTGTTCCACAGTCTCGTCGGAGCAGCTGCAGTTCTCACCTGTTTTGCCAATTATTTGCTAGAACAGCCACACTTTGCCACCGATCCAGCAGCCAACGTTATTAAGACATTCTTATTTTTAGGAACATACATTGGTGGAGTTACTTTCACTGGATCATTGATTGCTTTTGGAAAACTTCAAGGTATGTCCATCATATATAATTTGATTGATTTACTGATTGTTGCTTAGTGTCCAGCAAGAAATTGATTAATTCTAAATGAAATATGAGATGTAGAGCTAGTTTAATGCCATGTTCTGCAATCCTTCAGTATTGAAGCATTCTATCTTTATTGGAGACTCTTAACTATGTTACATAGGCAAGTGAATTCAACCAGACTCCAACCGTAACTGACAATAATTTACAGTTTTCCTTTCGAAGGTCAGGGATTCTAAACCGTTACTTCACCTTACTCCACAAACATAAACCAGATGCATTGACCTAATTGAAATGGATTATTTAAGAAATAGATAAAATGTGCCTACTTCAATCTGGTAAAAGCAAGCCAACATTTTATGGATGGCTGACAACTTTTTAAAATTTTAAAAAACTTTGTTTATAATTGTCAAAAAGGTGTTTGTGTCATTGTTAAGTAAGAAAACTGAATAACATTGATCTGTTGTGGCCTATATACTTAGAGTTTAAAAAATTTTATTACATTTTATCTTTTGTAGGCATTTTGAAATCTGATCCATTGTTGTTACCCGGCAGAAACCTGCTGAATTCCAGTATGATGGCCGCCAATGTGGGTGCCATGGGATACTACATGTACAGTGATAGTCCTACCGTTGGTCTGGCTTGTCTGGGAACAACCACCGCTTTATCCAGCATCATGGGAATTACACTTACAGCTGCTATTGGAGGTTACTTCTGTAGTCTAAAGCTATTGAAGATTTTGATTGGCTAATCTTACCTCTGTATAATATTCATAATCTACATGTATTTGTCATATCTCTGGTTCTTCTTTGATAAAATATTTTATATTTCTAAAAAACATGATTAACAGAAGTATAGAAATTAAGTGGTGTGTTGGGGGAAATGAAGTCTTTAAGTCAAAAAATATATTTTTAGTTCAAAGAGAAATTTCTACATAAACGCTCAATTCCATGATTAGAAAATACTTTTATTTCAGCTGCTAAAAACACTATAGAAAATAATGCCTGTTTAATCCAGTTTTAATCAAAATAGTTATTTACTGAAAATAAATAAATTAATATTTAATAATTATAAAGTGTATTTTGGCCCCAGTTAAATACAAGTCCTTAATTAAGAAAGATTGACCAAATAGAAAACCTAAATTAGGTAAGTTTTGGGCATAACTCTAATCCATAGCATTGATGTATGCTTTTTTCAGGAGCCGACATGCCTGTAGTCATTACAGTGTTGAACAGTTATTCAGGCTGGGCCCTTTGTGCTGAAGGTTTTATGTTGAACAACAATCTGATGACAATTGTTGGAGCTCTGATTGGGTCGTCTGGAGCTATCCTCTCCTACATTATGTGCGTTGTAAGTAACTCCCTTTGCTTTGATGTTTATATTGTGAGACGAACAGAAAGGCGTATGGGTAAAGATTTTCTAAGGATGCAAAACCCAGAATCTGGCACTTTTTGGGTCCGGCACTGAGTTTGAAAAACTACTACTATTCTTTAACTGCGCATACATGTATATTAAAATAACCAATCAATAAATTTGTTGGGATAAATGATTTTTCATCAGCAGTAAATACTAAATAAAAGCTTAAAGCTTACTGGTAAAAAAAGGTAGATTTTACCTTGCTTTATTTTATGTTTAAATGGATTTTGCTTGGGGACAACACTTTTACACAATCTACCTTGTTCAACCTTTGTATACAACATGCTACATGTATTTCTTCCACTGCCTTGCAAGTCTTGGATAATTCATAGCAAAAGCAGAGAAGCATTTATGTGCACTAGTTTTTGTCTTGCCTGCGACTATAGTCTTTGTAAACTTAATCCTTGGGTCCATCAAATTTGTTCCAGTGTAGTTATACCCCCGCAAACTAGTTTGGGGGGGTATATAGGAATTACCCTGTCTGTCTGTCCGTCTGTCCACATCACTTGTAAGCGCTTCTCCTCCTAAACCGCTTGACAGATTTTGATGAAACTTTACATGAAGGAAGTACATCATATGTAGATGTGCATGAAGAATTTTCGTCGCTGTCGGATTTTATTCAGGGGAGATAATTGGACTTGAAGCGAAGCGGGGGTTATCCCTTTGTGAGCGTGCTCACAGTCCACACTTGTTAAAAACAAGTACTCCAGTCTGTCACTTGACATTGATCTCGATTTCACCGTCTAGTGTCTACATTTAAGTTTTGAATTAGGGCAGTTCCTCTGTAACCTTGCATGGTAGGATGACATTATTTGGTATATAGGTTGCTGATGAATAGTACATGATTGGCTGGTAGGTGTCACCTGACCTTGACCTCAATTTCATTGTCCAGTGACTACATTAAAATTTGGTTAGGACAGTTTCTCTGTAACTAGCATTGTGTATTTTAATGAATACAATTTAATGCTATTGACATTTTGCTTATGAATTAATTTATTTCGTTACTCATAAGGAATGCAGCAGAGACATTTTTCCGTCTCCATACTTTTTTTTTTACAAAGTAAAAGTTGAAAGTAGTTGGTCTGTAATGTATTAGTATTTATTCAGACATACCTTTAAGTGTCAGTCGGTAATTTCCACTTTGTCATTGGGTATGCAATCAGGTCAGGTATAGTTTGGTGCCAAGCTGGAGCTGTTGGTCTGGACATATTGTTATGAACCTCATTTCTTTTTGTGTGGTTTTTTTTTTGGGGACTTGCAATCTGCCCTCCCTTTAATTATTTAATGGAATATCTCATCAAGTAACTTAGAATCATATCATGTTATACAAACGTTACTGTTTTTGTCACAGGAAATCATTCAGAATTTCCTATTGACATTTTTTGTAGGCTATGAACAGATCTCTAACCAATGTAATTCTTGGAGGATATGGAACTAAATCTACAAAGGGAGGTAAACCAATGGAAATCACAGGAACACATACAGAAATTGCTGTAGATGAAGCTGTCGAATTGATCACTGAAGCTAAAAACATTATCATCACTCCTGGATACGGATTGTGTGTGGCCAAGGCTCAATATCCAATTGCCGATATGGTTTCTTACCTCAAAAAGAAGGGCATTAACTGTCGCTTTGGAATCCACCCAGTAGCAGGTATAATATAGACTTAATTACCATGGTTAAGACAACCCTGAATATCCTTTATGAAAAGTATCTGGTTTCCAGTTTCCATGTTAAATTTGAATAATGGAAGGATATGTGAATATAGGTGATTCTTCAAAAATTCCTCAATGACACATTTTTAACACTTACCCCGTTATACATGGT
Organism: Limnoperna fortunei; assembly: GCA_944474755.1. Lineage (NCBI taxonomy): Eukaryota > Metazoa > Mollusca > Bivalvia > Mytilida > Modiolidae > Limnoperna > Limnoperna fortunei. Next base: position 33,636,878 of record OX104124.1, on the reverse strand, counting down.
ACCCAGTCGAGGCACTTTGAAATTAAGTGGGTTTAAATTGTCACAACATGGAAACATAGAAGCAGCAGTATGATGATACTTGATTATATCAGTGTCCAGGCCTCTGATACACTGTGATGTTGTTGATCAATTTCTGATGCTGCATTAGACAATTGAATTAAAACTTCCATTTCTTCCGACGTCCTGAATATAGCTGAAATTGTGCTTGCTGGGCGTAAAACAACAATTAATCGTTCCAAGGCTTCCCATACAGCCCATACAGATATATATGGTGAAAAGTAGCAACAAATTTATGTAGGACTGTTCCAGGGCGGGAGTGTGAAGGCATTTTTTTTTCTTTGCATACTAGTAGACTGTTTAATATGTAATAAATAACCTGATCAAATTCTGCTTAAGCTTTTTCATGGAAAATGCTTTATTGTCAGGTCGTATGCCTGGTCAGCTCAATGTATTGTTGGCTGAAGCTGGTGTACCATACGATATTGTATTGGAAATGGATGAAATCAATGACGATTTCCCGGAAACTGATCTAGTCCTGGTTATTGGAGCCAACGACACTGTAAACTCAGCAGCTGAAGAAGATCCTAACTCTATTATTGCTGGAATGCCTGTACTCAGAGTCTGGAACAGTAAACACGTATGTAGAATTGAGACCACATGTTTAAAAAAAATTTTTTTTCATTTTATCACCAATACTTCAAGGTCACTGGGGGAAAGCGGCTGTTGTAACTTTAGTGTGTCACATAATACACATACTGATGATCTTGGTATACAGATTAGTTGAACTTTCACACTGAGCTGTACATGTATGCCTATAATTTTAATTTTATGCATATAAAAGATAGGTACATGTTTTGCTTCATTCTGGCAAAGTTTTTAAGTTGTCTAGCACAAAAATGTTAATTAACAAAATTCAATTTAGGCCACAAAAAAAATATTATTAGCTTCTTAGGCCCCGCAGCGTTTCCCATTTACCCGCAGCATTTGTCATTTTTTATCATACTGAAAAAAATTAAAAATCGGCAGTTCCGTTTTCTTTAACACGCTTTATCACACGGTGTGGTGATTTAAATATACATCGTTTGTTTAACTTCCGTCAGCATGGCATCGTCTTTGGTGTCATGCCAAGTCTTCTCGGGAGGAAAAACGATAATACCGTGGACAGTTCATTGGGATTATATGACAGAGTACGCTTGGGGACTTGTTAGAATCAATTAAAGCCAATGCTGCAGCAGCCATTGTCAAATTTGAAGGCTACACAGCTGATGCCTTCATTGCGAGGTCCATTATACTATTGCAGGAATGCGAGACAACTCGGACCGTAATAGGACAAGTCCAACCGTGTTATTCATATACGGTCCCAGTTGTCCTATAATTTATGTTCCAAGAAATCTATATTGTCATGTAAAAATAAAGTTTTTGTTTGTTAACTGCAGACGTTTATTTTATTAACTGTACAGCAGTTGACCAGACTGAAATTTGTTGTTTAACGTGAAATTTACTATGTATCAGAAAAAAAAACAAAAAAAGCTTCAAAATATATTTATTTTAAAATAAGGGAATTGTGATATCAGAGTATGGTATCATGTCGTCACCATTTTTTCACATCTTGACCAAGCTACTCATTTGGGATCTCAGAAGTTTCTATCTAATTAAGTTTCACTAAATTCACTTATTTGAAAACAAACAAGCTCAAATTCTTTCAGATCTTAAAATTGAAACAACATGATTACCGATCACATTAATTGAGGCCACAATTATTATAGATAATTGTGAGTGTTTTCTGAATCCTTAAAATTTAATGTTGTTATTTGTGTCGCATTTCTCATCTTAACATTTAACTTTTATATAATTAAATCGGTATAATTTACATTCGAGTAGAACTATTTCAATTTACTACAAAAAGTTTATAACGTTATATGGATAAATATTATAAACAGGACTATCGTATTTTAATATTTTAATGACAGTATAAGAAATAAATGCGGTCAGATTGTCCTATTTTCTACGGGCCGAGCTGTCCTTACTACTGTCCGAGTTGTCTGCATTCAAAGTTGTTCGGTTACCAATTACAGTACATATATCAAAAAGAAGACAACAAATATGTATACCACAAGTTGGTTTTAATTTCCCATTAAAACAGAATTCTTCAATTTTCTTGTTTTATATACTAGTACCAGTGTATAAGAACAGATGCTATTTTTTAATAATTCCGACATGATGAAAGTTTCCACAAGTACATGCCAGAAAAAAAAAAAGAGCCGCCCTGCCTCATTAAAAAATATGAAAAATGGCCTGAGAAGCAACATTTTTTTTAAGAAAAAACAAGGAAAAAAAAAAAGACTCCTCCCTGCCTCATCAAAAAATTTGAAAAGTGGCCTGAGAAGCTAATGATTTTTTTTACATGGCCTTAGTGTCTGGTAAAAACTAGTGGTATCTAAATGTTAAGGATTTTCATCTGTTTTGGAGTCTGAAAGCCTGATTTAATAAATCTTTTATGGATGTTCATTAGTGTCTAATGCCTTATAGTGATCAGTCTGTCCAAAATCGTGTCCGGCCCATAACTTTGTCTTGAGGTAGGCTTTTAATATTGGGTATGTGGGTAGATAATATTAAGGCAATATATCACATATCTTGGTTGATGACCATTTATCTCAAGGTCAGCAGTTTCCAGAGAGATAGATACCCTCTCGCTTATATCTAGTTAATCCAAATTGTCATACTGGGCTGTGGTAGTCGTTTTTTGTTTTGTGTTATTTCTATTTTTAAAAGTTCTGTGCTGGTGTAATCATTCCTTTTCTGTTTTGCAGGTTATTGTCATGAAGAGAACTTTGGGTGTTGGCTACGCAGCTGTAGACAATCCAATCTTCTTTAAACAAAATACAAGCATGTTACTAGGAGACGCAAAGAAAACTTGTGATGCATTATTGAACAAAGTAAAACACCATTACGGTGAAGCACAATGACGAGAGTGATTTTTTAGGATCCATTGTTAATCGATAGCATTATGACATTATGAAAATACCATTTTTGCAAAAACAAATTTTTATGATATTTATTTTGTATTTGGAAATGTGTACATGTGCTAAATTTGTAAAGACCATTGTATTTTGGTGGATAGTTATTGGTTCAAAACAACACTGCTTTAAATTGGTGTAATCAGAAAGTATAGCAATAAACAATGGGTTTTTTCATGACGGTGAACAGCTGTTTTTTTTTTTTTTTTTAAATGAACTATTTTGAATGGCAACTAACAAAACCAGCAATTTGAAATGTTAGGGGAAACAAAATTATCTTTTTAACAAAAATTTGTAGTCTGAAAAAAAACTTTGATACAAAAATATTTTTTTCAATATTGTAAAGTGTTATTACCGGTAAAAAAACAAAATAGATGTGTATATACTACTAATGCATTTATATTAGAATCATGGAATTTAGTAAAATTGATGGCTGTGCCATTATTACCAATCATGCTCCAAATTGGATACGGGTTGGAGACGAGTTTTTTTGTCAGAATGGAGTAATAGTGTTTTGTGCCTTAATATAACAGTAGTCTGATGCATTTACTTAGAAAGTGTGGTCAGTTTTATACATAGGTTTTTTGGAGTAACTTAAAAATGTGATAACACATCGGAATACAAGTGAATTTCTGATGAATGTGTGAAAAGTGCTAAAAATATTGATCTGTTGGTTTTTGACATGTTGAAGTAAAGTTGCTAAAATAAAAGTGTGAAATTTTTAATTTGTGTTGTCATTCTTAATCGATTTACTATTTTACTTCCTAAAAAGACCAATATAAAAGGCTTGAAACAGGTTCTCTAGCTACCCATCGTGTATTGAATTTTGTTGACTTTGTTAAAATTTGCTTCAAAAGTATGTGGAAGAAAAAGATGTATCGCCATAAGACTTTCATATGACCTTGGCCTTGGATATTGTACATGTTATGACCTTGGCCTTGGATATTATACATGTTGATGTATCACTTTGGGAGGATGTTGCATATCAAGATGACCTTTAACCCCAAGGTCAATTTATGTAACTTTCATAGGGAAAGCTTGTTGACCGTGGCTTTAGATATGCATACCACAGTGGATGGATGAGCTTTGACCTTAACCTTAAAGGTCAAATTTCTTATTTTAGCTCACCTGAGCCAAAGGATCAGCTATATTATCACTTTGCCTCCATCGTTGTCTGTAAACTTTTACATTTTTATCCTTTTCTGAAATCACTTGGCCAATTGAAACCAAACTTGGTCAGAATGTTCATTGGATTTGACCTTTACAGAGTTTGTGTGTTTTATTCTTATTGGAAAACTAATATGGCCACCACAGGACTTAGTTTTACATTGGACCCTATCAGAAAAGTTTTTAAAAAGGCCTCTTGAATGAAACTGGTTAACCAATCGAAACAAAACTTACTACCAATAATGTTTGGATGGTCCTCTATAAAGTTTTAGTTTTCGAAAATTCAAAGTGGCCGTCACCGTAGGACTCTATGGGAAAAAGTAAAAGGCTTCTCTGAAACTGGTTAACCAATCGAAACAAAACTTTGTAGCAATATTGCTTGGATGGTCTTGTATAATGTTTGATTTTTATGCAAATCAAAAATTCAAAATGGCAGCCACTGTAGGACTTGGTTTAACATAGGACTCGAAGTGAAAAGTTTTATAAGGCTTCTCTGAAACTGCTTAACCAATTGAAAAAAAACTGGTCACCTGTATTCCTTGGTTGGTCCTCTATAAGGTTAACCAGGTTAACCAATTTAAACACAAGTTACTAGGAATAACTAGAATAATACTTCTGGGATGGTCCTCCTCAAATAATAATGCCAATAAGACAATAATAATGGCCACAATGACCATTTTAGACTAAATTTAAAAGAGTTATATTTTCAATTTCCATATCTTTTCTGAAAATGCAAAGCTGATTCAAGCCAAATTGTATTTGATGTTCATCCGATGGTTCTCTTTAAAGTTTGTGTTTGCTTATTTAATGAACAATCCACAATGGCTGCAATTGTAGGAAATAATTTAACTTGGAAACCTACAGGATAATGTTTAAATAGCTTCCTATCTGAAACTATTGAACCAGTTGAAATCCAGCAGCATGTTCCATTGGTTGGTTCGAATAAAGAAAATAAAATGTTATTTATGCCAGTAGAAAATTGAAAATTACATGACTTAGTTTAGCATCGGGGAAATGCCATCTTTATTGCCTATATAATCAGGCGAGTGATACCGGCTCTTAAAAGCCTCTGGTTTTCATTTTTTACGTATTTTAGATATTTGATATGTAGGTAGCGCTGTGTACCAGAGTGGATGATCTTTGATTATCATTGACCTTAACCTTCAACGTCAATTCTCCATTTTTTACCTGCATGTATTTAATAATAGATATTATGTTGTCAAAATGATAGATTTAATTCTATCATAACGATCTAAATTATTTTACCCACGCATGCAACTGTTAGTGATCATCACAAATTGATGGATAACAGGATAACTAAAGAAGAAGAAGAAGATTTTCTAAAAAATTATTATAAATAAGATAATATTGTGCCCGTATTGGACCTCCATGTGCAAGGTCCAAGTGAAGGTTAAACATTCGTTTCTGTTGCTACGACAGTCTAGTTACTAATCATCGGACATTGCTGGCAGGAATATTGAAACTGTTAAGTACGTAAAAATGTGTCACCTACTTAAGTGTTTTCAGCCACTTCATTAAATTCATTGTACCTCCTCTTTCTGTGGTTATCAAATTTGTTACTGCTGTCCCTTGTCATTGAATTTTTAAGTATCGAGAAGAGTTTCGAGGGCTTCACCCACAGAGCTGGTCAGTGCGCCCTTGACTGGTGCATATTTGAGACCTCTCGTTTGGGTCTCGGAATGTAATATGAAAAGTCTGACCACTGACAATTGCGGTAATGTGTTCGGAGAGTGCTACGCTTAAAAAAAGACCTCATTAGTTTTTCTAAACAGTAGGTGCTTTAAGGTAACTACGAAAAGCATAATTTTCCTTTCCTTCCCAATACTAGAAACTTTCCCGTGACAATCGAAATTTTCCCGAATAGATTTATTGTCTGTACACTTGTTCTTGCATTTTAGGATTCGTTTGTTTGTTTGTTTGTTTGTTTGAATGTTGTTTTAACGCCACTTTCAGCAATTTTTCAGCTATATCATGGCGTCCAGTTTTATTGGGAGTGGAAGCCCGAGTACCCGGAGAGAACTGCGGTAGGAAAACTGGTATAATCCTTGTTTGGATCAAACATCAAACATGTAGGTCAGGGTAGATCTTAAAATAAATGAATTACTAAAAGACAGGCTTTTTCAGAAATAATTAAGTTGGCATTTAGGTAGGGCTTTTATTTGCCATTTTATTTTATTTTCTGTTAGGAGGGGATTTGGCTTTGTATACCCCTTACTGAAAAAGTGTGGGATATATAGTGTATATTGATAGGCTGGCCGTCCATCCGTTATCCGTTACCTCTCCAAGACCACTGAACGGAATTGGATGGGACTTTCCCGGATATTTTATATTTTGATGTAATAATATTTGGGGTTTTCCAGAGCAAAACATTGTCTTTCAGGGGTACCCGCCTATTATCCGCGACTATTATTTATTTATTTTTGTCTCGCCTGCGACGAAAGTCGCTGGAGGCGAGACATATGTATGGGAATCCGGCGGCGGCGGCGTAAACACTTGACATCTTGCTTCATATATTTGTAAGCCCAAGCCCTAGGTCCATCAAATTTGATCCAGAGGTAGCTTATGATGAGTACTTGCCAGTCAGTCACCTGTTACCTGACCTTGACCTCAATTTCACGGTCCAGCGACTACGTTAAAGTTTTTGGGTTACGACAGTTCCTCTGTAACTACGCATGGTAGGATGACAATATTTGGTGTATAGGTTGCTGATGACTAGTACATGACTCATGTCTGGTAGGTGTCACCTGACCTTGACCTCAATTTCAAGGTCCAGCGACTACGTTAAAGTTTTTGGGTTATGACAGTTCCTCTGTAACCACGCATGGTAGGATGACAATATTTGGTATATAGGTTGCTGATGACTAGTACTTGACTGTCTGGTAGGTTTTACCTGACCTTGACCTCAATTTCACGGTCCAGTGACTACGTTAAAGTTTTTGGGTTACGACAGTTCCTCTGTAACTAAGCATGGTAGGATGACAATATCTGGTGTATAGGTTGCTGATGACTAGTACATGACTGTCTGGTAGGTGTCACCTGACCTTGACCTCAATTTCACGGTCCAGCGACTACGTTAAAGTTTTTGGGTTACGACAGTTCCTCTGTAACTACGCATGGTAGGATGACAATATTTGGTGTATAGGTTGCTGATGACTAGTACATGACTCATGTCTGGTAGGTGTCACCTGACCTTGACCTCAATTTCTAGGTCCAGCGACTACGTTAAAGTTTTTGGGTTACGATAGTTCCTCTGTAACTACGCATGGTAGGATGACAATATTTGGCATATAGGTTGCTGATGAATAGTACATGACTGTCTTGTAGGTTCTGTCCTTGACCTCAATTTCACGGTCCAGCGACTACGTTAAAGTTTTTGGGTAACGGCTGTTCCCCTGTAACTATGCATGGTATGGTGACAATATTTCGTATACAGGTCGCTGCTGATATTTAATGCTATTTACGTAATGCTTATGACGAAATTTATTTTCGTTACTGATGCGGAATGCAGGCGAGACGTTTTTCTGTGTCCACACTTGTTAATTTTTATTTTTTTGGAAGGGTTGTTTGTGTGCGTTTTCCTGCTTAATTTCGGGGTTTACCTTGTATTCCAGCTTTTGAAATAATGCTAGTCCCTTCAAGAATGCCTTCCACATGTTCAAATAATTTTGAGCGCTTGGACCAAACTTGCTGAAACTTTTTTGAATATTTCTTGTAATGAAAGAATATTCTCTTTAATTTTTGAAAGCTTTTATTTGCTTCAAACTTTATTGGAATATTGAATCCAAAGTTAAATTGATTTCCAATATGAAAATGCTCTTTTCGGTTTTTTCTTCAACTTAAAAGGTCTATTGAGATGGGTGAAAGCTTGCTCAGTGTATATTTAATTGGTAAATATTTGGCAATTTCCGATTCTAGTATATGCTGTACACAATAAATGCGTATAATCACAGGGGCTCTGAGCGTAAAATGATTAGTTATCAGTTATAATGTGGAGTTTATTTACTTAAATCTACGATGTAGATTTGTTAAATTTTAAATATTCTAGATAAACTGAACGTCGCTCAGAGGTTTAACTGCCACATTTCATTCAGTTTTCATGTTTCAGTAGCCGATTTGTAAAGTTGATCACGTGCCAGTCGAAGCAGATTGCTCGATCAAGTCTTACTGACAGGGTGTGATCGACTGTAATCTCAATGAACATGGATTGCTAGTTTTTTTTACGAATATCGGGCGTTTTCTGTGGGTACTCCGGCTCTCTCCCCAATGAAAACTGGACGCCACGATATAGCTGTTAGAGTTGAACGCCATAAAACACTTTTCCATTTGACTGTATAAATTGTGTGACTACCAAATTAGGCTAAGCTGGGGACTAGAGAAACGATTTTTGTAAACTTTCTGGTCGCCCAATATAACCTGTGTCTTCATATCAAGTGCAGTCACATCTGACAATACTGAAAGTTTGTGCATGTTTTGAAAATATTAGTGATAGATTTGTGAGGTATGTAGATATCACATTTTTTTCTCAGATTTAAAAACAATTAATAGAACCGCCACAAGACAATTGTGACACCGAATGCTGAAAGTGAGTCCGTTTGTTTGTTTGTTTGATGTTTATGCTTTCAGCAGTTTTTCAAATTTTTCATGGCTTCCAATTTTTATTGGTGGAGGAAGCCGGAGTACCCGGAGACAACCCCGACCTTCGGTAAGAAAACTGGCAATCCTTGTCAATTAAGATTGTAGGCGGGTTCACCCTGTCCGCAGTGAGACTCAACTCGAACCCGCAACCTCGGTGTTGACAAACCATGTGCTCAATAGTAAACGAACTACCTAAACCACTCGGCCACCCGGCGAGGCCCTTACGGCGAGTCCGTACTTCTCCGTAACGGAAAGGATTGGTTTTTTCCGGAGGTTGGAGCTCTTAAAGGGACTCGTGCTTCTAGACTTCTTGTTAGCTACTTATTTATCAATAGTATTTTACTCTAGGGTGCAAGTTTTAACTGACCTGGAAGCAGCTGGGGTTACCTTAAACCCTAACCCATAAGAAAAACATGAAAAAATAACAGGAAGTAAAAATAATAAAACATTTTAACATTAAAAACAGATTTAAAAAAAAACAAAACAAAGAAACAAAAACGAAACAAAACTAAAATCACTTTAATAACTATTTCCTTTTCTTCATTCATTTTACAGTAACCATTGACAACAAAATGGCTGAATGCTAAAGCCAGTATTTGTGTATAGATTCATCAGAACTCACCAATAGGATTCACCTATTTCTGGTGAAATCGTCACACACTGTAAAACTACATCATAAAACAGAAATCATGGTGGTTTAATTAAAGGTTTTACACAAGTATGTAAATGTAGCTAAATATTACGATTTAGTACAAAGCATTATGCAAGTTGTATAATTAAATAATAGCGCGATCTTTTCTTCACTATAAGGACGGCAATAATTTGCACTGTCGCTAAGATTGATTATGCTATAAAAATTCTTTCATTGATTGGCTTAAAAAATGCATTAAAAAGACTTAAGTAATGACTAGAACAACCTGAAATGGGCTTAAAATAGCTCTTGAGCCAAGTGCGCTGGAAAGTTATTTCACCCTCGGCTGGAGTATCCTTAACATATATTCAGAACTCTGGGAGTGTCTACAAATAAATAACATTTTGTTGTCTGAACTAACTTTGACCATATTAAATTTATTCATATAATTATTCGTATCATAAAACATTTATCGACTTTAAATTAATTTTGATCAAGCCTTAAAAAGCTGTATTTACCTCGCCTAACGGCTCGGTAAATATAATTTTCTTTGGATTAAAAAATTAAATGCGAACTTACGTCAGTCAATAATTGTATATTGTCAACCGGTCTACAGTGTTTATGGTCAGGACATCCAGCTTGTCTACCATAAATCTAATTAGAATTAAATCTTTCACCTGCTCCCCCTATTTTGCTATGTCGCTGCGTTGTAAGCAGCGACATAGCAAAAAGGGGAGAAGCAAATAATCATTTAAATTCATTATTTTACAAAAAATGAGTAGGATTGGACATTAATAGACCCACCCATGCTGGGAGATTGGAAAGAGCAACGCCCACACGAGCAGAAAACAATTGACATTTTATGGACCACCTGAAAGTTCTAAATCTTCCTCTAACAAGTCTTCTATATCTTTGACTAAAACAGAGGGTTCAGTTGCAAATGGGTATCTAAGAACTGGTTTTCCTTTTTTATTGATTAAAAACTTCTCAAAGTTCCACCTGACATCGCTGTTGCGGTATGGCTGATAAAATATTCCGCTTCCCTCAGTATAAAAAGTGTTCTCAGCTGCTGGACAATAAGTCTGCAAGTAGAAACCAATGAGTGAAGTACATTTTATTCAATGTATATTTAATATAATAAATAAATAAAATAATGACACGAAACAAAAATAAAACAAAACAAAACAAAACAAAACAAAACAAAACAAATATACAAACAAAAATTAAAAAAAATAACAAATCAAAATTATATTTCTTTTTTATATAAAAATTTCGCGGATTCTGTTAAGTGTATTAATCTGAGTAATTCTGTTTGGTTCGGTATTTAAAAACCCTTTCCCGCTCTGTCCATTCCTTCGAAGTTTTCCACACCACTCCAGTTCGACAAGTTTAATATTAATTTTGTATTAGAAGCATAGGAGTGTAGCAGCAACTTTTGCAGGTACGGCATGCCGTACCAATAATTTTCAGAAATAAAAAAGAATTGTTCATATTTTTTTTTTGGTGTCTTATTTCATAGGAGAAGCAGCCGGTACGGCAAGTACGGCGGAAATGCGATGCTACGCCTCTAAGAAGATTAACTTTCTTACTAATCGTTGCTTTATTTTGTACAATAAGCGCATGGCAATATGTTGCTGATTTTTGCATTTAACTGAAAGATTTACCGCATTTTCTGTATTTATATTTATAATAAACTGTTTGGTGTGCCTTTCCTGCCTAAATGTATTGTGTCTTTATTTAAATCAGGAATGAAGTGACGAACGAAGTGAGGGAGAACATAAAACAAACAAACATTTGTGTCTTCAGAGTGACGTTCAGCAATTTCTCAGCTATATCGTGGCGTCCAGTTTTTTATTTTGGGAGGAAGCCAAATTAACTGGACAAAACCCGCCGAGACCTTTGGTCAGAAAACTGGCAACCATTGTCAATTAATATATAATAGAACATACCCTACCCGCAGTGAGACTCGAACCAACAACCTTATTGCGGACAGGCATGTCATTAATAGTAGGTGACTATCGGCAACTACCTTAACTGTTCGACACCCCCCCCCTTTTTTTGTATGGTGTTTAAGTAACTTTCAGTCGTATTTCAGCTATATCATGGCATCCAGTTTTTATTGAAGGAGGAAGCCAGAGTACCCGGATAGAACCCCGACCTTCAGTACGAAAACGCAAATCCTTGTCAATCAAGATCGTAGTCGAGCACACCCTGCACAAAGTCTGACACTGACTCACAACCTCAATGTTGATGCTCTGATGATCAAAAGTAGATCCAGTATAGTTCATTTGAAAAAATATGTTTAAATGTTTACAGTCAGTCATTTCTCAGACTAAGAGTCATACAGCCTTGGCTGAGACTTCCAAAAGCAGTGCATAAATCAACCATATACACCACGGATTGTATTAATTGAGTTGCTTTCTTGAACTTGAAAACTTTTCGCGAATAGGTCTACATCAACTACATGTATATTTGTGAACATGATGCATCTAGGGACTAACCCCAATGCATTCTTGGCTACTGCCTCTGATCTGTATTTTATGAACAAATGACTCCGCTTAGGACAGAAATTTTAATTCTTTTCCTGCTTATTGGCAAGGTTCACATTAACTATCGTACCACGTTTGATGCAACTAGAGATGCTTAGCACATGGCAGGCTTCAATTGCTGCCTCCGATTTATATTTGGCTATCTTAACATTGTGTACTTATAATGAAGTGATGTAAATAATAACAATACATATTGTAATTTAACATTAAAAACAGTATGTATTTTTGTCCACAAAGAAAAATAAAGCTTAGAGACGGCTAGCTTTTAAGGAAAGCTAATACTAGTAAGTATTTACTACAAAAAAATGTTTACTCCATGGAGATATAACAAAATGTCGATTGTGCACATACTGCGCGGATTATATTAAATTTGCACAACGGCAATTGTGTTATCCCTCAATGACCACAATACTTTTGTTGTATATTATTAAATATATTATTAATTTATCAAAATTTACACTACCTTCAAATATGAATAAAGTGGGTCTTCGTTATATCCGTTGACTTCCGTTTACTTTGTCAACGGCAATTTTGTTATCCCTCAATGAAAACAATATTTTTGTAGTATATTATTAAATATATTATTAATTTATCCAAATTTACACTACCTTCAAATATGTATAAAGTGGGTCTTCGTTATATCCGTTGACTTCCGTTTTCTTTGTCAACGGAAATTTTGGTTCGAATCCGTCACCAGGACGAACAAACTTTAACGTATTTAAAATCTCGGTCCCATTATTACCAGGTTCTTGCTGAAAACAAAAAGACTTGAGTACATTGTTAATTACATATCATTATAAATTAACTACAAAAATATTCACTTCATAGATATCAAAACTGCAAGTATATACTAAATGTTGCCATGCCAGTCCAATACGAAATTAAGTAGTCCAATATCGTTATTGGCCTCGTTGTTTTTGTCTAGTTAATTAATAAAAATACCAATACAACAAGCCTTGGACCAATAACTAGGTTAATACAGAAATCATCGCGTAATAATATCAGATTTTGGGTCGAAACTAATACAAGGTCAATATGAGCTTGCTCTGTAAATGAAAAAAAAAAAAATCAGCAGCAACACATCGTATACTTCGAAGTCGAGGTTTAAGTTTATTAATTCATTGAACTATTCTTCTCAGACTGAACAATAAAACCTTCTGTGGAAAACCGTCTCATCTCGTACATTGTATCCTATCCAGAAGCTTTTTGTCCCTGTGCTTAGCACTGGAACACCTAGTGAATAATTCTATTTCAGAAAAATTCAAGCTGATGACGGTATTTTCTATTTACAACTAATAAATCCATTTTTTATTTTAAAACAGATTTTACACAATGATTGCAAAATTCCTTTTGACAGTATAAAACATATGATGGAATTGGATTTTACGCCATTTTCAGCAATTTTTAAGCCATATCAAGACGTATATTTTTTATCAAGAAGGAAGCTACAGAACCCACAACATTGCACATGAAATCTTTCTCCTTATAGATTCAGATTGAAGTCGAGCACACACTAAGGTCTGACTCGAACTCTTGTGTTGACACGGCGGTAATTAATAGTAGATGACCTACTACCTTAACCACTCGGTAAACAAAGCCCCTGTTATTATTGAAAGCACCCTGTTACAATTTTGATACTTTGGCAGGATAATAATGTCTGAGATTATTATCAGTAAGCTCTCGTGTACGTGCATGAGGAGCAAAATTTGAAGTCACCGGTGACCAAAAATGACAAAATGACAAAAGCATATTGATAGTAAGGTGAACGTTTAGCATATATGGTCAACTGCCCAGGAATCTACGATCGCGTGCATGTCGTTCATATGTCAGAGCAGATGAACGTGAATTACTTTCAACCAGATAACACAGAAAACATCGACCGAAACTTTGTATGTTTGCTTAAATGAGATTTATCACCAATAGCAGCTATTTTTTCAGTTGTAACATTCAGTCCAGTTTTTATTGGAGGAGGAAGCCAACCTTTGCCAGAAAAACTGGCATTCCTTGTCAATTAAAGTTGGAGTCGAGCACACCCTGCCTGCAGTAAGGCTCGAACCCACAACCTTGGTATTGACAGGTACATGATTAATGGTAGACGAATAACTACCCTAACTACTCAGGTGACGTTATTGTTATTATTCTAAAAACATAAACAGTTAAATACCTTTCCAAACTGGTTACAAGGGACACCGATGATTTGAAAGTTTTTGAAAGTTTCTTGGAGAGCGTTCAGTCCGTAGTACTGGGGAGTGGCACCTCAAAACCCAGCTACGTTTACCACCAGGACAACCTGTAAAGGAAATGAGAAAATGCCTTGGCGTAATCAAAACTACGCAATTACCGCCAAGGCTTACAGTAAACTCCCGAACACAACACGTAACAAGACATGCAAAACAAACAACAAACAAAAAGATGAAACGAACAATTTTTTTTAGTACTTAAAAAAACCTTGATTTTACGCATTGCATATACTCAGTTAAACAAGTCACTTCCGATTTAACATCCAAACATGTAGCCTCAAATGGCTCGCGAGATTGATCTAAAATGTATGTTATGAGATTGCCTTGACTTCCATAGATAATTAAACATCCATCAAACATTAGGTTATTTTGAATGGTGTTTTATGCCACGTTCAGAATTTTTTTCAGTATATCATGGCGCCAATTTGGAGATGGGAAGATAAGGTATCCTGTGAGAATCCCCTATCTTCCGCAGAACAACTGACAATCTTTGTTAAGTTTTAATTAAGGTTCAAGTCAAGCACAAGTCAGGCACAATTTAATTCAATTTTTGATGAGGGTGATACTACGTTTGGCAAATTTGATTTCTCTCGTTTACTTACCTTATACTTATAATCCGAAAAAGGAATGGTCTTACCTTATTCTTATAATCCGAAAAATGTATGATACTTTCACCGTGGACATCTGGTAAAGAAAAGTTATATATGGATAGGTCGTTGTCGTCATGGTGATAGCAGGCAACCTTTCGCAATGTTGCCGACGCCGACACTGACCACAAAGTGGCCAGTATAACGGTCAACGCGTTATACACCTCCATCATTCCCAACTTGAAGTAGTACAGACAAGCTATACTTGTCATTAACCGACCTCCAGAGGAAATACTAGTACTTCATAGTTCAAGTGCTTCATCTTAACATTAACCCTGCATCTTATTAGGCTAATGAACTAGGTCGGAATGATTTGTTAATAACAGATTTAATAATGCTTAAATTAAAAATAAAAAAAAAAAAAAATAAAATCCTACAGTCGAAATAAATAATATTATGCTTTAAACTTATAAGTTATACAGATTGTCATGCGTGAATGTGCCTTTAACTATTCTTCCGTAAATGGCCGATTTCTGGTACAGATGACCCAGTACAGATGAGCTCACACACACACATCTGTACTTGCTGCGTCATCCAATCAAAACGCCAGAAACAACAACGTTGTTATGGAAGCATAACAACGTTCTTCTATGACGTTCTTGTTTCCGGCGTTCTGATTGGATGTCAGAAACAATGGAGAGTCTATAGAATATAGCAATGTGAAAGTTGTTGGTTTACGGAAGAAATAGGTACTTTCATGCGCTTTTGGGAAAGCCCGTGTGAACTCTCACTCGTGATAGAAATTTGTTATGTCTTTTAGCTCGTTCCGCTGCGCTCCACTCGCGAAAAGACATAAAATTTCTATCACTCGTTAAAGATCAAACGGTCTTTCCCAAATTGAAGAACCTATTAAACATTATTGTGGTCAAACATTACAGTCTCTATTTATGCAATATCGTATAGCTGCATCAAGTATACATATGCCTGCATTAAGCTTTCTGGGACCATACTGGGAGTATTCCCAGTGCTCGACCCAGAGCAACCCAGGGAGATCTTCTATTCAGGGGGTTGTCAGGTCATAATACGGAAAGCTTACCGGCAGTAGTGGGTAAAAGGAGAGTGCCATACTCCTTGCACTCCCATTTTGTAGATTTCGAAAAATGTAGGCTCTTTGTAGCCGTTACAAAAGGTTAATTTCCGACCCTACCCAATTATTTTAATTATTTTATCTAAAACATTATTTATTGATGAAACAAAATCAAATATTTCAAATATAGCGCTAAACATCGATCCGGTCATACACGCCTGTCATAACACGTTACGGTCAGTTATCTGTCAAGTAAATTTTCGTGTATGTAAAAACAAAAATAAGCTCTTGAGAGCTTTTAAAACCGACATAAATAACAACTACATGTAACAGACATAATAAGCAAACAGTAGCAATACAATACATAAGCTGACACAGACTACATAATAAACATACAGTACAATACAAAGACAATAGACTGACACAGACAGAGGTACAAGACATGCATTATAAGTTAAAATAAATACTATCAAAACACAGAAGACAATGGCTGATCATGCATGTTAAAAAGGTGGAGCAATAAAGTTATGTATAAAAACATAAAGCAGCTAGCACTAATGCAGGCTAAAACTAAGCTAAAAGTTACAAAGCAACCTATGCAGACTAAAACTAAGTTAAAAGTTACAAAGCAATAGAAGAAATTACTATACAGACTAAAGCTAAGCTTAAAAGTACAAAGCAATAAAAGAAAGCATTGGCACTGACATTACAGATATATGACATACAGAGAAGCAGTTTATAAATAAAGCATTAAAGGCACAAACAGACTGACACTCTAGATACATTGTAAATATACGTTGCTCAATATGAAGGTAGCATAACTAAAGGTAGAGAGAACAATACATAAACGATTAGCAATAATATAGCCTCAAGCTTAAGCACAGAGAGCCATGCATGTCAGCTAATGTCTATACGTTATGCTGCACTGCATTTACCTGCAGAATTAATGCACAAAAACACCCCTCCCCTTCCCATTTATTTATTAATGTTTTTAACTGGTTTAAACCCATTTCCTCCCTAAAATTATTTGGCAGATCATTCCACAGTTTTTCTGCAGCATACATTATAGAGCGTAGCCCATACCTTGTTGTATTTACCCTTTGTACAGTCATCAAATATCTAAAACAGTAAGTATTGTCTTTCTTTGTTATTGTCATGTAAATATAGAGGTGTTTGTTTATTTATAATCTAATAAACTTCAATAGCTATTAAACGTAGTCTACTAAGTTTTAATGATGGCACCTTAGACTTCTCAAGCAACTGATCGTATGTACTCAAGCGATCATTATTAATGAACCTTAAAGCTCTTTCCCGATTTTTGTCCAATATTTGAGTGTTTCCTTTCCCACAAAAATGCCTCACCAAAGTTATCTAGAGATTTTAATGTTTCTAAATAGCAGACGATACTTAATTATGTTATCTTCAGATTACCCGTCAACGATTAATCTTTAAGACGGCTTATTCGTGCCAAACAACAAATAGAAAAAAATCTTATTTCGTTTGAACGGTTTATTAAATCGTTTCACAACAAATCGAAAAAAAAATTCTTATTTCGTTTGAACGGGTAATAAAATTTAATAAAATCGTTTAAACGATTTAATAAACCGTTCAAATGAAATACGATTTTTTTTCTATTTGTTGTTTGGCACGAATAAGCCGTCGTAAATCTTTCATGGACATCTGTTTGTTTTAAATCAACACTATATGCTTGTGGTATATATTAAACAGATAAAATTTTAAGCGGTGGTATATCCGTTTCGGTCAGTACGTTTCTGAAGTTGGATGATACGTTTCCGGCGCTCTTCCAAACGAATCGAAAAATTCGGATGGACCTTTTAGTGGGCAATGAAACGCCACCACCTCCACCACCACATCATCCGCCACCACCACCGCCCCCACCTCCACCTCAACCACCACCGCCACCAATACCAACGTCGCCACCACCAACGCCACCATCGCCGCCACCTCCGACAATAATTAATGTTTTAGATAAAATAGTAAAAATAATTAACAAAAATAATAAAGCTTAAAATAACATTTTATCTGTTTATATACAGAGAGACGTAGACAATAATATAAAAAAAATTTAAGAGAAGGAATATTGTTACTGACCTTAGAAAAGTAAATATGAGAACTACACTTATAATTTGAAGATAAGCTCCAAATGTTGATTTAATCGAGCTGAAAGGTTAATCGTATAGGCTATTAAAAAGGTTCACTGACCGTAACGTGTTATAACTTGTGTGTATGTTAAACGATATTCGGCGCTATGTTTGAAATATTTGTTTTACCAATAATAAATGAATACATTGCGTAACTATACGTTATCATTGATTGAAAAAATATATGGAATTGCGATGGATAATTATACGCCGTGCGATGACTCGTGCTATCTCGTGGTCGGCATCATGGACGTCTTAAAGTGGCCTTATTAGCAGTCCTTGTCTTGATGACTCATTGGAATCTGTTGACCAATAAGGTTTGCGCGATAATGGTCTTTGAATCTGATGACTCACGTACTTCCGGTGACGTCATGAGAACGGTGGACCATATATAGAAAGGGGGCGGGGCTTCCTCCATTCCTTCCTGAACACACCCTACTACTACCGCTATTGGTTGTCAACTTTATGGCTATATTAAATTTAATTATGTCTTTTTCTGGACATTTTACTTTCAAACTAGTATGCTGTGCTAGATGTTGCAATCGGTTAAAAAAAATGCAAGACCGGGTCACTGCACTTGACAAAGAAACCACTATTTCGCGCAGTCCTAATAATCATCAGACAGCTTCCGACCACGTGCTACACAAAACTTTACGCTTATGGTCTCTCATTGCTCTTCCACAATTCCATTTATCAAATGACAAACAACAAATAAAGATAATGTTTTAAGGGACGCGTCAATATTAATTGGGGTTGGGAAGGCTCTGTATCTCTTTAAAATGCAAAAAAGTTGCTGTTGGTGTCCTACATCGGCATAAAAGTTCTCAAATTAAGATTTTCCTCAAATCCTTGAGCTTTTCAGCAAATTTGAATGATTGGTCAATATTTGACTTGTGGACGAGGAAATCCTCAAATTTGAGATGTTTTATGAAACCGGGCCCTGATGTGTTATAAAAAAAGTTGTTGTCCTATCTAGTGAATAATTTTATGGTTACAATTCAGTATTTATGTTTTTTAAACAAACTGTGCGATTGCAGTATATTGGTTTTAAAATAAAACGTCAGAATTTTTCGGTTTTTTTTTCATTGATGATATTGTTATGAAAAAAAACTTGCTTTCCTATCAGCGCTGAAAACTTTAAGCCCCTTATTTATGCCAGCATAAAAAAGTATGTGTCCTATTGCATCTTGCACCGGTCCTACCACCCAATAAATATTGACCGGTCCCTAAGCATTTGGACCAGTATGATTCAATGTATTTTCATGTATAAATTATACTTGTTATTTTGTAAAGACGTGTACTATGTATATCTATACAGAAGACAACATGTCTTTGTCAGAATCAAATAAATACCAATTCAACAAAATGTTATGCCTGAATATTTTCAGATTTGGTAAGAAACAATTCGATGCTCACTTGTGACGAATGAGTTAAATTTCTCGGATAGACGATTAGCTAAAATTTGTGTAGTTGTATTTCACTATGTAGAAAGGCATAGCAACAACTTAATAATGAATCGTTTAACGTCTTTTTGGAAGGTGCTAAGTAAATTAACGACCTTTTATTCCCGTGTAAGTGCGTCGTATAGATTAGAAAATTAAGGCCAACGGCCTATAAACTTATAAATAACACTAGTATGTCGAATTAACTGGAATTAATAAATACATGTCAAATACTTTAAATTATTCTTCCAGGTAAACATACAGCAAGTTCCCCTGCTGAAGAACTACAAGCTTTGGTCCCAGTACGATCTTCCGAGACCATTTCAGAAATGAAAACACCTTCGAACACTTAAGTCCTAGAATGCTTGTGTATATAGTTTCTCAGTTTGCAGAAAAATAACTTTCCTTAAAATCTGGTGTTTCTGTACATTTAAGTGTTGTTAGATTATTTACATTTTGCCTCATATAATACAATTATTGCGTTTAATGCAGGTATTTTTAAATCAAGAATTGCTTATTTTTCTGAGGTCTGCAGGGCCCGAGAAAATAAACCCTTTCGAGATTTTAGAATTCTATGTACTATGTATATTACCCGAATTCAATTAAAGGCCACTAAACACAAACAAGAACACGCGAAGACTTTGATGGGGACTGTGTTACCCTTCCGCATTTGGCGCGCTTTTGCAAATCGAACAAGGAACCCTTTTTGAAATAAACAGTTATTTGTTCGACGTGAAAAAGCCTAGGAAAATAAATAATTGTTTGTTGGACGTGAAAAAGCGCGCTAAATTTGAAAGGGTTGATTTTGCGAACGTGCAGTTTTCGGCGACAAAACAGTTATTAGTCCTAACAACTACTTTTATTCACTAAGTGATTTCTATAGTAAAGTACAATAATGTATGTTATAAAACATCTGTATAATATGAGTGTAAGAATACTTTGACAGAGGCTATTTTCATAACTTATCGTGTGTATATAACAGCCATGCGTGAGTTAGTCTATTCGGAATTTAATTATATTATCGGGGGGGGGGGGGGGGTGACGGTATTAAAAAATAGAAGAAGGTGTGTTTTCGTGAGATCGTCATATGTCACAAATTTAATCAGACGTTTAGAGTAAGTTGTCTATTTCGAATTTAATTATATTATCGGGGGATGGTCAGACTGTATGAAAAAATAGAAGTAGGTGTGTTTTAATCATAAATATTCGTTATATCGTCAGATGTCACAAATTTAATTCAGACGTTTTGTTTGTTTAAATGGTGTTTGAAGGTTCATTAATTTTTTTTAGGTATATCGTGGTGTCCAGTTTTGTTGTTGGAAGAAGCCGGACTACCATCTGTAGAAAAACTGGCAAACACGTTGCCCGCAGTGAGACTCGTACCTGCAGCCTCAGCGTTGAAAAGCATGTGATCAACAGAAGATGACAAAATATTTTATTAACCAAATAAGCAGGATTCAAGTGATATATTCAAATTTATAAAAAAAAAGGTCGGTTATTATTATTTTG
This sequence comes from Limnoperna fortunei, assembly GCA_944474755.1. Taxonomy (NCBI): domain Eukaryota; kingdom Metazoa; phylum Mollusca; class Bivalvia; order Mytilida; family Modiolidae; genus Limnoperna; species Limnoperna fortunei. The sequence continues at coordinate 33,615,831 of OX104124.1, read as the reverse complement.
CGTTCACAGCATATTCATACACAATCAAAACTAGACGCCATGCAATGCTGAAAAATTATATAGAAATAACTTAAACAAGAAACATGTACATGAGGTAGCACTATTTTGTTATCACATCACGTTCAACACGTAGCAACATTCTGCATCATCACGTATACACATTTATAGTGACATGCGCAATCCATTTTGAAGATAAATATTTATCTGTTTATGTATTATATAACTCATTCATAAATTGCACGGACACGTACAATAAATAAAGTTAGAAGCATAATATAAAACAAAATCAATAATAATCTACTTATTTTCTAATTATATACAACTTTATTGATAAATTTTAATTTAAAGTTATCTGCTATATAATACACGTAAATGCACAATCGGTTGATTGATTGCTTGATTGTTGGTATGTAAGTAGGTTGGAGGGAGGTAGGTACGTAGATTGATTGATTGATTGATTAATCGATTAAAGGTCTTTTTTTCGGGTACTTCTCCTTCCTCACCAATAAAAAAGGGACGCCACGAAATAGCTCTAAAAAATTGCGGAAAGTGGCGTTTAACACCATTTACACAAACATGTCAGAAGATATGCTTTGATTAACATATTTACATAACATAAAATACATCAACGAATAAACAGAAACAATATATAGCTTGCTTAAGCAAATGCAAAAAGTCGTAGGCGAGAAAAAAACAGACAATCCATTGGAGCACACTAAGACATTAAATAGGGACCTCTGTTTTATTTAAAGACGAAAGGAAACTGGGCAGGGCAAATTGAGCATTTAAGAAGATTTTGTCATATCGAAAATCATGTCACCCCTTTCTCCTTTATCATTAATGGATAAACGTCGATTAATTCCAAAGAACTAAAGAAGAGTCTCTCCCTCTTCCCTATTATTGGTCTTATTTATACAAAGTTTGATTGAATGATGTTAAACACCAGCATTTTTCAGCTATTTTAACGCTACTAAAAATCCAAGATAGCAAATGGCTCATCAATTATAAAGCAATTATTTGCGAGTCTGATAGGAGAAACGAAAATCGTATCCTTAATTTGTATCTACGCTGAGTTTTTTTCTCAATAGTGAAATACATGTGAACATGCCTCATTAGTGCAAGTTTTTAATTTACAAATTTCTAGTGTCTTTATGGATTTCAAAAGAATTAAAATTAAAATTAAATCTTTCACTTGCTTCGCCCTTTTTGCCATGGTCGCTAAGATTTAAGTTTAATATATTAGATTGTATGGATTTGTGAAAGATTCTAATTTTTTATAAGTATTTTGACAGAATGCTACATAGACTTACTCTTTTCAAACTCTTTTTTGAGTTCTGTTTGGGACCTCGTAGGCCGATTAGTCTAGGTGGATAGTCGTCTAGGATGAATTTAAGGACTTTTTGATTTCAAAATAATATGCAAGGATTGCCAGTTTACATGGATAGAAAGTCCTCAAATAGCATATAAACCCCCTGTTTTCTTTAATATGCAGAAAATGATAAAAATCGTGTAAACATCATCAAACAGTCAATGAACCTTATATTTTAATATTTCCAAATATAGTTTTCTGAAATTAACTATTAAATTTAACAATATATCTGTATTGTCATTAAATGATTCGTGACATCCTCTCAAATCAGTGGTCTGAGTCCGCGATCATCGACGAACAGCAAACAGATAATAAAAAAATAAAACAAAATTCGACAAAAATAACAATATTCTCAGTTCAATGACCGTCTTTTTAAGGAAGCAAGACTATGAATTTGCCGAAAATTTGTGTGCATGGTTTAATAAAACATTAAAATTTAATTAACACATCACATGTGTACAGTACGTTAATTGTAGTGCCATCGGAAGCTCTGTTCCTTTAAGCGCGAAAAAGCTTTTTGTAGGTTTTGCATGTCCGGATATAAATATCCGCCAAAGCATCGTTTTCTTATAAAAATGGATTCAGTTTTCTAAGTTGTTTTTCCATTAGGTAAGTCAAGATGCGACCTTGTCCAAGGACACTTGCGCGTCTGACGAAATCAATAAAGAACGACCCTTAGATTGCATGTACTTGCAGAATACCTGTCAAGGTTACACATTTGTTTGGCCAAACTTGTATGAGAAGATTGTGCGTTTAGATTTAATCTTTGCATCAAACCATCCAATGGAATATGATCGTAAACAAATAGAAGACAGTTTAATCAATTTCATGACCGTTTTCAATCGCAGTGTATCGAATGAACTGGAAGCTCAAATTTTAAATTGGCTTATCACATACACAGATAATGCTTCTTATAGCGACGTATAATTGTAAAGTGTTGATGAACTCCACATGTACTGAAGCTTTATATAAATCATGTCAGAAAAACTACCTATACATACCACAGGCGTATTACTACCAACATCAAACGTCTCTTTAACAAATTGATTTTGTTAACAAAAACAAATAAAAGACAAAAAACCAAAAGTACAAAACAGAGAACAAAACAAACAGCGTTACAGCAGCAACAACACAAACTCTTAAAAGTATTAGTATTACAGTGAGCAAAAAAAGTAAATTTATATGATCACCATATTCATTAATCCATGATTAATAATGTAAACAACACAAGCCTCTGGGTTTGTGATTCAGTGGCTCGTTTATTTAATGCATACATAGTTACGTCTATAATACAGTCCCCTTGTCGTACAACATCGTCAGTGACACGACTAAATCGTACGATCTAATCAATTTAGCTTGAACATCAGTAGTGTCCAGTGAACGATTATTACACATTTGAATGTTTAAATTGTCGAGATTAGTTTGTATACTATAAAGTATGAAAAGACTTTATTTAATTTATTTGTTCTTAATTGGAACAAAATCTATCCAAAAAAAAGTAATAAAAATTAAACTGCCATTTGTTCTGAGAACAATGAGAAGGTCTTTCCCACTGTTCCTCTAAAGTTAGAAAAGTTAGGTGATGCTATGAGATTTTGTGTCCTGCTATAGCACAAAATGTCACTTCCAGTCATAAAAATGAATTATTTGAATAAAGAAAGTGTTCCCGGCTCAAAATATATATGGTTGTTAAGGGACTTTCATTCGGTTGCTAGGGACAAAAGGCCACTTCCGGTCATGAAATGACCTATTTCAGTAAAGTACATCATTCTGATTCTAAAAATATATGGTTGCTAAGGACTTTTTATAACAGTTACCTTGTTGCTATGGTATGACCTTGACCTATGACCTTTGACCTTTGGCTCAAATTGAAGCTCTTTTCCTATTGATCATGTTAAACCTATATGTTTACTATATTATCTATAACCGTTTTCAAGTTTTAACCAAAAAACCGATTAACCGAAACGCGTCATTGGCAGTAACTCGAAAATGGTTCATTGCACAGCTTTGAGTCAAATGTACCAAATGAAGGTCTCAATAAGAGGAGTATTTTCCCCATTTATTGTCTGCTTCTATCTTGTATGGTTTGTGAGATATAGTGCTAACAAGACCTATGGTGACCTTTGACCTTGACATTTTTAAATGTAACATATGTCACTTAGGATCAATGGTGGTGGTCCCAAGTCTCTAGGACTTACGGTTTTTGAGAAAAAAAATTTGACGCGTTGCGACATTTTTCAGGTCAAAAACGCGTAAACAGGAAGTTGATTGGAAAAAAAAAATTTTGCATGACAAATCATTGCCATATGGCCAGCGACATTTTTTACACTTCAGATTATAAGAATCGGTTACGGTTTCTGAGTTTATCTGCTAACAAGGGTTTTCGTGTTGGGGCAGATAACTCTGTTACTAAAAATAGATCGGTCTAAAAGCATGAGCCATGTCATCTCCGGATATGACCGATTGATGTTACCAAGTATCGAAATGATACGTCCAGACACTTTTTGGCAAACCTCCGCGGAAGAAGAAAAAAAAAAAAATAATAATAATAATAATAATAATAATAATAATCATCATAAGAAAGACAAGAAGGTCTTTCCCTTGGAAAGGGGGAAAGACCTTAATAAACAACTGTATAAAAAAACATTCCTCCCAAATATAAACTGGACGCCATGATGCGGTTGAAAAATACCGAATGTGCACTGCGAATGAGGCGTTCAACCTCATTCAAACCAACAAACAAACAAACAATCTTTTCAGTCTACAGTAGGTAAACTTTGTATTTGTGATACAAATTTTTAAAAGTGTGACTCGGCTGAGATGGTACAATTTACTTTAAAAACCACCTTGCTGCAATGAAACCAAATGAAACATGTACAATTACAGTACGTACGCTTGCACTACATCCAAAATGTGACTAACCATGCCTATGAATGTAACAGTTTAAATTCAATCAAATCCGAATTTGCATACTATCACTCTGTTGTTATGATAATCAGGTATAATATTCAAGAAAAATCATAAACAATCAAGGTGAGAACCATTCTCAATAGGTTACAAAAAGCACAACACTCATCCCCATGCCTAGTAATGTAGGGGCTCGAAATTGTTTGTAACTTTATACCTCGAAGATGCGTAAATAAAGTAGATTCCAATATATCTAGCTTTTGATGAAGGTCGCGTGGGGTACCCGTCTGGTTCGAACTTAAATCCTCATAGAACTGGCTCTCAGTTTTTTAATGGATGTAGCGTTATACTATTCATTAACACAACAGTTGTGCCAGACTTCACATGTATCAGTATCGTTCGCGTTAAAAGTCATTGACTGCACTGTTCTTAAAATCGTGCATTTCAAAAAAGTGTACGAAAATTACAAGTACGTTTGATAAAACAGGTTTTTTTATTTCAGTTCTGATAAGTGTTTGTTTCTTCTTGTATTACGTGACGACCAATAAAGTTAACATATATAAAGGCCGGTTTTCTGTACATTAATATACATTAATGAATATTTAAGTGTGGAATCACGTGAAACTAAAGTTTCCGCCAATTACCGCTTCTTCCAGTTAAATTAATTTATAAAAGTTAGCTTTCAATAAAAATATAGTTTGGAATAATTGTTTAAGAGGGATAATAAGAGATAATGCATCTACTCTCAGCAGGTAGATATCAATCTTTAATTATCGGTCTTTAACCCTGGATAATATTATAAAATATTACTTTCGCGCGCAATTACACGCTATTCGCACGCTTGGTTTAGAACGTTAACTAGTTCAAGGTCTG